>OX463846.1:30956069-31665306 GCA_949825065.1 Odontocerum albicorne
ATATATATATATATATATATATATATGTGTGTGTAATTACATATATAAATGTATATACTATTTTTCTATCAAGAAAATTATTATTTATTTATTTAAGTGGTGACGATTATTAATAACACTTATTAAGAATTCCTGAGATGTTTGCAACAATAATCATTGAGATAGTTAATAAATAAATTGAATACATTGAAGAACCACAGTATTGTGTATGATATACGTGATATGATTATAAATATATTATGTGCGTGTACGTAAATTTATGCCAATAAATATAATTGTAATAATACAATAATATATTTAATTTATTCCGGATTTTAAGTTTAATATAGAGCAAACCTATAAAATATTCACATACATAAAACAAAATATAAAATTATTTGTCTTTTAGCAGGTTTATAAATACTGGAGCGTATGTTAATGATAGAGCTTTGTGACAAAACTGCCTAATATATTACTCTGGGTATTGTTCAAGTCAAACCCACATGATTTATTTATCAACAAGTTTATGTGTAGCATATATTATATACAGGGTGACCCAAAAGTCACAAGGCTATTCTAATAACTTTTTTGATTCTTAACAATTTACATTTATTCTTTTATAAACAGAAAATACACTTCTTGATAATAATTTTTTTAGATTTGAAAATTACATCCTTTAGCCCTTTTAATCCCAGCATATTTTGCATAAAATGTGCGTAAAACCCCAAGCATTATTTGGCAAAGAAAACAGTAGTTTATATTTTATTTTTATCTCAGTTAACATTTAGTTTTAAAACCAATGTTTTTTTGTGGAAACCTCCGTGAAGAGCAGTGTTTCCCAACATTTTTTGTGCTATGCCCCACCTTAGCCTTTCTAAAATTCTTATGTTCCCCCTACGTAACGGTGACGAGACAAAGCGATCAAAATACGACTAAACTCTGAACGAGTCAATTTTTGAATTGCCCCCCTGTGGGGCGTGGGGCCCACGTTCCTCCACCACGACTCCCACTAACGCTTGCATTTGATTAGTCAGCAAATTTGATTAGTCAGTCTTCCATCACCTATCCATTCGACATGTCCAACCCACTTAAACATGCTGTTTATCAATCTATTTACATAAGTTTTTAGCTCACATTCACCCTTAATGATCATTTCTTACACTGCCATACATCGACATATCACATATTCTGCATAGTGCAAGCATTTGTACTGCATTTACTCGGCTTCTTTCATGCATTTGCCACACCCATATTTCACTCCCAAACATCAATGTTGGCACCAATATGCTGTTGTGAACCATCACTACTCTGCAATTGTGATATATGAAAATACATTAAGTAAATAAAACATTTACTACTTATATAAACACTGAGTACCGTATTTTAAGACATAAGGTAAGCATTCTTAATTATTGGATAGTGGGATGAATCGGAAGCATTGTCTGAAAAACAGGTATCACAGAGGACTGTGGATCCAACAAAATACGATTATTAGAGTTCCTTAACCTGAAGAAAAACTCCAATCAAGGTGTTACTTTATTTATGTGGAAGATACTAACATTATTCAAAGGATTTTTTTCGAGTAAAATAACACAAAATTAAATGTTTGTTTTTAATTAAATATCAAATTAACATTACATTAAAAATTAATGATAACTTAATTATAAAAGTGTGCTAATCAACACAAAAATTACTATCCTAATTAGATATCACATATTCATTTAGAACTAATAGTACTGAAAAAAATTACAAATCATTGAACAATATTTTTCCTGAGGAATGTTTATTTATGTAAAAGAACATGCATACACATTTTTTTTAATATTTTACTAAACAAGTTTCTCCCTGGTGAGAGGAAAGACTTGAAACCAGTAGGGTTATACCGTTACAAAAAGTGGGATAAACAGTGTTTGATAAAAACAAAATACAATGTCTTTAAACCTCCACAATGTTAATGTCTTAACTATAAATAATATACAATATGATATATATAATTATGACTGCTTGAAATTTAAACTCGGATGTTTGCTTTCTCTCCAATTTGATTTTAAAAAGAATATCTTATATTTTATATCCCTTTAAAGACAGAGCGATAAAAATTCTTTCATTATCTTAATATTTTTTTTATAAACTGATATAAAATAAATCAATAATTTGTAATCTAACGATTTTCAGTTGCAAAAATTAAAAAATGATGTTTCCTAAACTTTTAAAACCATAGCTTTGATCAAATATACTAAATTTACCAAAGGAAAAATGTTTTATTAGGCTGCAAGCATTTTTTTTTTGTTGCATATAATATCCTCAAAAAATATTCCATGAGAGTTTATCCATTATTTTAAATTTAAATTGTCAGACCTTTAGAGTGATGTTTTCTTTTGCTCTTTACCTAACTAATGTAATCAAACTTAACTAATGTAATCAAATATAGTTAAAGTGAAATCAGCAAAACATACTTCAAAGATACTACAGAATTAATTTTAAAAATCAATAAATGTTAAAAATTTAAAAGCTAGACTAAATGTAATTCTCTTTCATTTCTCTTATTTTTTTTTTAATTTACTAGCATTAAAATTGCTATGAAATAAATTATATTGTTTATGATCTATATGATGAAATGAAATAAATTAACTACATTCTTAAATTTGGAAGAAAATACAATTTTTTATTAGATTATCACATAACTTTGTATCTCACATTTTTTGACAAAATTTGTTATGTGAACAGAAATGTTTGCTTGAAACATTTTTATAAGAAAATCATTACATATGGCCTAATGGCCATAAAATATCTTACATCTGGATAGATGACTTATGGCCATTGGTAAATTCACTGAACAAAATATAAACCCATTGACATTCCGCTCTCCTAAATGATCAAAATATGTATCAAAATAAAACAAATAAAAAAAAATCTGTGTCATGCAAAAATTTTAATGTACATTCATTCATTGGTAATATTTTTTAATATCAGTTTCCGCTATAGAACATGGCCATTGCTCAAGCATAATGAAAAGAGCAGAACGTCAAAAGTTACATATATGTTAATATATTAAAATGGCATTTAACAATCAACCTTTACAAATTCTTTTTTATTTCCAAGTGTCAATGTCAATCACGTTAGTGTTAAATTTTTATTGCAATACAATCTGACAAATTTATTGCCAGATTGGTGATCTTTCTAATGGACACGACAAACTGAAAATGTCTCGGTGTGTATGAATATTTATTGATGATCATTAGGAATGAAAACAGAAACCTCCGAGTGGATGAGTGGACATTAAACATTTTAATACTAATCCATAAAGGTCAAGAATAATAATCTTTGATATGAATGTTGCAAATTTATAAAATAACTATATTTTTTCTTTCTTTTCATAAAATAAATGCATTACTGTATTTTGGATAAATCCATATCTTAAACATAAAATACTTATTTCTACAAAGTTTTTTGTCACACATTTTAATGGATAAGAATTTGGTAGGAAATATAAAAATATTGCATTAGTTATTAAAATAAAAATGATTCACTCTTTTATATTTTAAATCTTATAAACAACAATTGGAAAAACTTGAAATGGATTTCCTTTTGACCATGGTCACCTTGCTTACACCAAATATATTTTGATCAACCAACAGCATGCACTTCAATACAAGCATGATCTTTTATTATGAGTATTACTTAGTTTAATTTCTTTAATTTGTTATACTTTAATCATTTAGTCAACAAAAAGGCATAAATTTAAGTTCAATTGCTAGAACAGGAAAAGCCTTTGACATTGATCATTACTTATCTTTAAAAATTATTATAATTGAATGTTTTGAATGATTTAATACATAAAAAGATTTCATGGAATATAAAAAAAATATACATGGTAACAGTAAAGTAATTTTTATTTCCTTTTTATAATCTCCTTTTAAAGTGATGAAAACAATCTTTAGTATTTTACAGAATACTGTGATACCGAAATGCCATCTATTTTTTATTAGAAAAATTATGATCGTATGAAACGCAAGGTTTGAGTCTACGGTTTAGAAAATTGAAGATGGTGAGTATATGATCATTATAGAAACAATTTTACCTCATTCAAGAAATATTTTTTAACAAATAAAATTTTCATTTATACTAACCAAAAAAGGCTTATGATGTTGAGAAATTTAAAACCAAATAATTATTATATAATACTACCTTTTTTTCACGTGTGTATATGTGTACTTGTTCGCTACTGTAATTCATTTTCTAATGCGGATGATAATAAAATCATTGCTGGTACTGAGGATGATATGTCTAATATATTCAGATTCCTATCTAAATTAGTTTTAAATATTGGTCTTATTAGTTATTAGTTAATAAAGATAAACAAAAATATATAAAAAAATCACCTTAATCCTCCATGACTTGAAATAGTGTTCTCCTTTGAAACAGTCACTAAAACTGGTAAAAGCAATAAGAATTTCCGCATAGAATTTAAATGTAAAATTGTAGGTTGCCACAAGTTTACGCTACAATAAACTAAGGACATATCTAAAATCTTATACCATATTTTATTATGCTTTTGTTGTATACACAACCTGGCAGGTTTATTGTCATGTGGCATAACCAATTAGAAAAATGTCAAAAGAGACTTGAAGTAAAAACCAGATTGACATCCTTTTTAAAAAATCTGGTATATTGGAAAAAAAAACTCGTAACATCATTCAGAAAAACCAAAGTTGTCATGTTGTAGATCTGGTCTGTTTGTTTTGCTATAGTGTATTTCACTTTTGTTGTACATGTTACAACCTGACAAGCTTATTTCCACGATATTGAAAAATGTTCAAACAATTGTTAATTACAACTTTTTCCACTATGTCAGAAATCAAAAACCCTAGAGGAAGACTCAATAGTTATGTATGGGTCCGATTACCAAATAATCACAGACAGATAAAAACTCACAGGAAACTTCAAAAATGAAGATTTTTAGTGTCAGCAATAGAAGTCCTCTTTTTGAGGAGGTCAAGACCCACTCAGAATTGTAGAACCGAATATGACAATAATGATTATAATATGCATTATTGGGTTTGTTGTTGTAATTCCTTCTGCACAACAGACACATCAGAATCAAATTTAACCATATGGTATACTACCCATATTTAAAAATATCCTTAAGCATCATACGAGACAAACAATTAACATTTTTTCTGACCTGAATCAAAGTCTTACAATATAACATGATCTAAATTACAAATCTCCTTGCCTTGTCTTGGTTCCTAAATAAAAAATACTTAACCCTTTTAATTCCACGGGGCCGATTATCGCCCCCAACAAGTTTATGCGAAAAATCCCACGGGGCCGATCATCAGGCTTAAAGTTTTCATACAAGTTTTAAATTGAATAAAAAAAAAATTTTTTTTATGAAATATGAAATTTACTTATTATTTTACACTCTACAGGGAGGTCTCCACAAAAAAATTAGGTTTAAAAACTAAATATTAACTGAGATAAAAAATAAAATATAAACCACTGGTTTTTTTTGCCAAAAAATGCTGGGATTTTTCTAACATTTTATGCAAAATATGCTGGGATTAAAAGGGTTAATTTACATGAAAATGCTCCAATTTGATATGAAAAGTTATAAATAAAATCTAATTTTGTTTGAGTCGAACAAATAATCTTCTAATCACATCTCGATATCATCTTCAGGTTAAAATTATTTTGATGTTTTTTTGGGGGGGAAATAGCACTGCATATGTTGTTTATGATACTGAAATACCAATATAATGTGTATTTTGCATTTTCTCAGTTTCCTTGAACTTCCTGTTACATTTTTTTAAGTTTTATTAAAAATAGTTGAAGATTATCAGAATTAGATATAGATAGCTAGATAAGAATTTTTATACCTGCGGAAATTGACAAAAAAATCTCTCTAGTGTTCTGCCGAAAACCGTCTATAGACCAGGGTCCAATCTGCTCGACTGATTGACTTCAATAAGTATGCAGTGTACTCTTATCGCTATTATATTCGCCCTATATACACCCAAAGATACCGGCGAGTGCAGAGTTTATCAGTGAATGCATGAATTGAGATTTGTCACTAAGTGGCTGTTTTTATTATTTCTTTAAGAATCTTATCCAAATTGTTTTTAATTTAAAAAGGAATATAATCATTTATAACTTATTTAAATTAATATAATCATTTATCACCCTGTTTAATTTAACGATGAAATACAAATATATCACGTCTAGGATTGAAGTATTTAATTTTCAAATAAACCAAAAATTGTTTTTTGGAGGAATTTATTTGTACATAGTATACTCGTAGTCTATTGGTTTTAATCACTATTTGGCTGAACTATTGTTGTATGTATGCCATCATTTTGCAAATATTTGTCATAGAGTTGAGTAGGAGATCAAATGATAGACTAACTGCTTTTCAAAAAAAAAAAAAAATGACATGTTTTAATTATAAATCATTTTTCAAAATGCAATAATTATTTTTAATTTCTCAATTAATCGTTGGCTGTTAATTATTCAAAGAATACACTGCTTCTTGGTTATAATACGATTTTGTAGGGCATCAATTCAACCCGTACATTTAAAAATAAGTTTTTAGTGAATAGGAAAAACCTACAGTATAACATGCAGCATTGTAAAGATATACTCGTATGTGAAACAATTAATATTTATATTAAAATATTTTGGAATTGGAATATTTTCGGTTTCTATTATTAAACAAGAATAAGAATTGAGAGATGGTATAAAGAATTTTATTATATAATATTTACTTAGAAAATGTGGTTTCAATGTTTTTTGTCATAAACAAGCATATTAAAAAATAGTATATTCAACAACACTTACCAAATAACTGTTAAATAATAAGATAAAACTATTTTAAAGTCTCCTGAGATCTCAAAACTCGCTTCAACTCTTAAAACTTTCTCATCCATACGACAAGAAGCAATAGTTACTTTTAAATAAACATGGGCTATTTACCCTTTATTTACATTATTTATATGGAGTATACGTAAAGAACAAAAATTAAAAAAGATATACATATTTTGGCATTTGATACTTATATAGTATAATATTAATTTTATGTATCTCGCGAAGGTCTCTCGCAAATTTTACCTGTTTCGAGATATTTGAAACTTTTCATTGCTTAATGGGAGTTTATATGTAATAATTTATTATAAGACTGGATGAAACTCACAATTTATGGGCTTGATTATTTATTATTGTACATATAGGATTGAGGTTTTCTTATTTTATTTTAAAAATTAACCAAACGATTTGTTTTATGGGTAAGATCTTTTTACAAATACTGGTTATTTTTTTAATAATAGACGATACATAAATTTTATATTGTTTATACAATTTATGTATAACTCCCAATCATAGGCAAAAAAAATTATCCCAAATGCGAGAACATTACTCAAATTGTGTTAAATGCTTTGACTACTGGAAAAAATTAATTTCCATTTGTCTTGAAATAGATACATTAAGATATCAATATATGTTACTTTAATTTTTATCATCTGTTCCAAAACTACTGCCACTACTGAAACCTTTTCTTGTAGATAGTCCAAACCTATCGCTGAATTCAGTATAAACACAACTACAGCAGCTGGGTAATTTGAAGATATCCAAAACAGTTGTTCCATTCTTGTCCAAAGCCAACAGTCTCCGGTAGATGTACTTTTGTTTGCACATAACTTTGAATCCATTCGGTAAGCTTGGGGCAAATTCACAAGTTTGATTGTCATTTCTGAAATTAAAAAAAAACGTAAAAAAGTTTCACAGAACTTATTGAGTTGTCCGGAAAGTAGTTTTGTATTTCTCACATAGATATCGCTTGAACAAAATTTTCATTGCTTTCATTCGAAACATGCTGAATGTACTTTCTGGAAAATCTATTACATATAAAGAAAATGAGACTAAATAATTATAGTCTAGACTTAGAATTTTATGATAAGTAGTATTTCTTATAAAAAGAACTTTCCAAACAATATATATTTCACACATTTGAGCTTTAGAAATAAGATGTTAAAATCATAATTGAAATCAAAGAACAACTTAGATTCAAATTGTATTCATAATTATCAATCAAAACGCTAAATATTTAAAAGGTGTGACATGCCTAAAAATTATAAATAACAAGAAGAAATTCAAATATTCTTAGTTATTGAATAATGCACAAGTATTGAACTGAGTAGAACCAATACTACTTTTACCTAATTACTTGAGTAGCAAACTACTGACAATTCTAAAGTAGCAATAGTGCTACTTCTTAAAAATAGCTTTAATAACACTGCTATATTTATTCATATAAACGGTTTGTTATTCAAATTTCATAGAATTTTTTTTATGAACAAACATATTCAAAGATTTTTTCTGTTGTTTCACACTAGTTAAGATTTTTTCAGGAGTTATTGCCATTTTGAGTTCGCTTAAATGATAGTTGACATTTCAAAGAAGTTGCAGCCTTCCTCCTCAGGGCGATGTCAAAAAATAATTACTTAATATAGCAAGAACCAAATAACTTCCTCCCATGATCGCCACATAAACATGTTCCTTGTGATAAATGCAGGATCCGATGGGAGCATCGCACTCGCCCACAATATGGTAATTTAAAATTTGTCTTTTCCATCTTTCCAAAATCTGAAGCCATGCAAATTTAAGATGCTTTCCGTCATAACTTTTGTTGTTGTTAGGGTGTTTATAAATATTGACTGCCTATTTAATGAGGCATGAATAATATTTTTGTGGCTTGCTTTATAGTCGGTTCCGACGAGACGGTTTTTATGATTAAGTGTAATTGCAAATAAGAATTCCCAACAAAATGATTATGGGATTTTACAATTCTATGAGTAATATTACCTAAATTTTTATCTGTAAACTAAAACAACCCAAAAATAAGCTAAGGGTATGTAAATGAAAATATAAAAATCAAACAGACCTTCATATCTGTTTCTTTTTTATAAGATTTTAGAAGATTAATAAATCAAGGATCTTATTGGATACGTTTGTAATAAAAAATATATAAGAAAGTTTACTTTAATTCAGTAAGCTAATTGAACAGAATTTATAAGAAAATAAAATATGTACTTGTTCAATCAGTCATAAAATTTTGTCAATTTTTTTATTTGTAATTTTTTAGAATACAAAGTTAAGGTTAGGAAACAAGACATCATTATTAGACAATCATTGAATTTTGTTGACAATCTTTTCATTTTTTCTTAGAAAAGAGAGTTAAGGTTTGGAAACAAGATATGTATATTTAAAAAGCATGTTTGTTTAAACCATTTTCATTAAAGTATTTTCATTAAAATTAATTGAAGTTAAATAAGGGAATAATAAATTCAAATACTTACTCGCATAACTCAACTCGTACTCCCTGTTTATAATTTTTTTGATTTATAACAAATTTCCATTCATTTTCTAAAGTAAGTGCAAACTGTGGAAATACAATCTGAAAAAAAATATAAATTGTATTAGAACATTACAAGCATCAACATTATCACTTACAAGCTCTTTTTACCATGTGTATAAGAAAAGGCCTTTAATTGGATGTATGTACATAATAAGGTCAATCAAATGACAAAATCATATTTAAAAATATTGAAGAGGTTTCTCAATACTTTTAACATAAACTTTTGAAACATTTAAATCTGAAATAAATATAAATATTTTCAGTAATCAAATAACAAATACATTTTAAACCACATTTCATCAATGTGTCCATCATGTTATATGTGAACATCAATTTTATGACATTTAATTTAAATAATAAATATGCAGAGCGAACATTTTTTTTACTTGAATATCACAAATATAACTTATATTATTTATAGTTAACACGTTCGCTGCTAAAGACGCCCATGGGCGTCATCACATTTTTTGTAGAGACGCTGATGACGCGCGTTGCGCTTCATTCGATTCTCTTTATTTGTATGGTACCAAATATTTTAAGATTTTAAGGTTTCCGTAAGATTTTAAGGTTTCGAAAATACCGTAAGATTTTAAGGTTTCGAAAATATGAGTTTTTTTTCAGTACCTCTACACTATTCTATAAATACATACCGCAGTCAACGTGTTAAGGTGTTAACACTGGAGGTTTAAAGGCATTGTAATTTGTATTATAGTAAAACGGTTTTACCTTACTGGTTTAAAGGTTTTCACCTCATAATCAGGGGAGCACAAATAAGACTGAATTATGTTCGAACTGGTACTGGCATACACACGCATCTAACGGTAAATATTTGAGTTGAGGATGGTGGGTGGAGGGAGGTATGTAAGAATTTAGCATCATCGATAGAAAATGTATGATTTTCTCAGTGATTATGATTAGCCATTTAAGAATGAATTAGATGATTAGTTTAGGCAGATTTGTATTCAAGAAATCTTTTTTCAAAGGATCTTCCTGTCTTTCGTATATAGAAATTATCGCAGTCAGCACATAAAAGTTTACACACAGCCTTTTTTTAAGTTTATACTAAGCCTCAGAATATGTCAAATCCTTAGTAACTTAATCCTAAACCTACCTGAAGACTTTACAAAAGGCCTATCTTGAATAATTGTAATATTGTTACTATTAACTTTATTTTGAAAGAATTTCAAGATGTTAATATTATATAATATACATATTAAGAAAAAGAGAAAATTATTTTGAAATATAAATAAATCTTCATAATTGTTTTTTTTTTCTTTGAATAGATATTTCCCCTCTTCAATATTAAAAAAAACTTACTTGGTCAACTGATGCGCAAAGGTCTTTTTCATTTGGAGTATCAATTCGTTGGCTGATATCAATTGCCAACTGATCCTCCCCAAAAATGTCTTGATATTCTGAAGCCTGAAAAAAAAATTATTTGAAATATGTGTTTTACAAATAAATACAATTCAAATATTTATGATATAAACAAATACTATAGAGATAATACAGGCAACACATTTAATTTTAGAAAATGTAAAATGTGTTTTATTTGCATTGTTTAAAATTTTTTTAAAATACCCATGAATTTATGGAATGACATATTTAAATCACCTGTGATATAATTGAAAGATTTTTAGTCTCGGCATAAAATGGCAACTTGTGGAGTGTTGGGCTGAGGACTGACATACTCGTAGATTGAGAAGTTTTATAGGGTCTTGGAGTTGATTAAATATATAGGGGGATAATCATTATTTAAACAATGTTTCAATTTAACATGCAAGAATTTATCAGTATGAAAAAATATTCAGCTATAAAGAATTCTTAAGGCATACCCAAATATAAACATCTTGAAATGTGCGTGTGTATATGTAACAATTTAATAAAATTAAATAAACATGTGTATTTTTTTAAATATCTTCACATTTGGATAAAATTTTAGATTTACTCTATGTTCATTAAAATTTTCCTTACTTTATTTTGCAATACTTTGTCAATATAGTCTGCTGGATATTCATCCACATTCACGCAGAAGGACCTCGCGGTGCACGAAGGATTCCCATCCATAGCGGGAAGTTTGAAGAGATTATCACCAGACTTTGGTCCCGGGAATACTATGTCGGATTGTTCTGAAATAACAAAAAAAATCTTGAATTGTTTGGACCATTTATCAATAAATCAAGAAAATATTTTTGTGTTGTATGGCTTTGAATGAAAGAAGCGAAAAGGGATTTTTAACTGACCCTTTAAAAAAAATTACAATTCATATCTCCTCATGGACACTAACTTAGGAATTTAATCCCCTATTTTTGAAAGACTATATTTTTTTTGTAGCCACCTTATCATTTTGATCCATAATAAGTAACACTTAAAATTTTAATTTTGTCTTTCAGCAACAATAAAAAACTTACATTTTAAGGTCATTTTTAACAAAATTATGAGTTAAATCCGTTTCTGGAACAACACTCGATATCCTTAAGACTGTAAGATTGGAATGAAACTAAACTCAGAACATAATTCTCATATATATTTCATTGACCAAATACTTCATATAAATTATCAACAGCTACCATAAATTCATCTATTGACATAGCAACTGACGTGAGAAGAGACTGATATATGAATCTTATAACTAAGTGGAAATATTATGAATGTTAGAAGAATCAAGCATTTGACTCATTATAAACTGCTTTCTCATTTCAATATTTATAGTGTACTGTTCAATAGAAAAGTCATCTCTTTTTAATAAAAACATTATTTGCAATTGTTATTTTATGTCTTGTAATCAAATCAAGAAGTGGCAGCTGTCAAATAATGTTTGAAAAATAAAAATGTTTTATGATATTTAATTAAATAATAACTATTAAACTGTAACTGTGACAACATCTATTGTTACTCACTGATGTAAGTACAACTGATTTTTTATTGTTTTATGGCTGAAATTTTTACATAAAATAGAATTAGTTTAGTTTAAGGATAGGAAGTCCATCAGATTTGGTTTTGTTTTCTTTGAGGCAGCATAAATTGAAATTGGTAACAACTTGTTACCTCAATGCAAAACTGCTCCAACTGTTAACGTGTCAATTGTAGAGGTGAGCATTTAATGCTGTGTTTTCGCTATATTTAGCAAATTTAATAAAACTATTCTGGACCCATGACTTGGTGTTGCAGCGCTAAGCTGGAGATTTAGGCCAACATCTATTAAGATAAAACATGAAATGTGGTTCCTTAAGTCATAAACTAGAAAATCTTGGCAGTCAATAGTCAAATTTGACACAAAGTGGGTAATTAAAATGACATAAAAAATATAGATTAATAAGAAAAAACATGATCCTTTCAAAAAATGGGGCATGGTTTGCAGAAAAACTAAGGCTTAATTTTTACCATGCTTACCTCTTGCACTTGAGCCGCCATATAATATTTTTGATGTACCTTTTGATCTTTTGCCTCTTGTGCCAGCAATATCAAATCTCACTCTGCCACCTCTGTTCCTTTCTGCATTTTCTCTTTCAGCACTTCTTTTTGACAATACACTGTCATCATCGTCAAATCCCATCCGACTTCTTAAAGAATCTTCTTCAACTGGAGACATTTTATAGTGTGAAATACTTTGTGATTGCCATTTAAAGATTTCTGTTCTGTGTGGTTTTGTGTCAACTGTCGAAAGGGCCTGTAAATAAAAAACAGTAAATAAATAAGAGTAAACAACCCCTATCTTCTTAGAAAAAAAAGAATTATGAGATTATTTATTTTATTCAGCCATAACATTTTCCACCACAGCATCTTACAATATAAATATGTCTTAGAGTGTTTTCAATACCAAATTTCATCTTTAAATAATATCGGTGAGAAATGGCTAACTGAATAATTAAATTTTTTTCTACATTATTATGCTGGGTTGCAATAACATTGTCAAGATAAAAACTTGGCTTTTTAAGATTTACCTATTTAAAAATAAATTAAAATTGTTCATTCTTAAAATAACTTCAGTATACTCGTATATGCATGTTATTATTGAATTTCGCCAAAATATTTATGTAGCTGCTTGTGTAAGTTTTGAATATCAAAAGCTAATTTGGAAATGTATGGAAGTGAAACGTGCACGTGGAAAAGGACCGAGAAAAGCTGAATAACTGCTGTAGAGATGCGTACATTGAGAAGAATACATGTGAAAATATATGACAGAATATGAAATTAGGTGATGAGGGATGAATATGAACTAACGGCTGATGTTTCAAGTAAGATGAAAAAGAGTACGTTGAGATGGTTTGGGCATGTACAACGAACGAATGGTGAATGACTAACAAAACAGATATACATTGCAGATGTGAGTGGAAGACGTGTGAGAGGAAGACCAAGGAAAGTATGATTGGATCAAATGAGTCATATTCTGAAAGAATCACCGACCGATATTGCTCTTTTTCCATTTTTCTCAAATCCACGGACACGCTCGCTTCCACACGCGGTCAAAACAAAACTACGCGTCCGATTCGGCTGAAATTTTGACAGTAGCTGTCAACGAGAATGTACTACGCGATAAAAAATTGCTCTTGCGATAGTGGTGCTATCGGGCGGTGAGGCTACGTACTTATCGGACCGCCCTCGTAAATAGATAACTATTTTTTTTTCATTTGTCCCTTTATTTCACAAACTTAAAATCTGCAGATTTATTGCCAATTTTTAAACAGTTGTACCAATTACTGGGTCCTGGGGTAAGGATATTAAAGATTCTGAGTTACACAAAAAAAAAGTCATTGCAAAGTCATAATAATAAATAAATAGAATACAGACATTGGCACGGGCAATGCTGCCTTTGACGTTTGAACAGATAGTAAAATTATTATGACCATATAATTACGCAAGATGTTGAATTCAAAGAGACTTGGTGCGAAAACCTAGAACTATTTATAAAAGCTTCTTCCCCTAATTAGTGATAAGTTGGTGGCAGTTTTACATATTGAAACATAATGTAATAAAAAGACAAAACCAATCACTACTAGCAGTCAACAATTGAATGGTTGAATTAAAATAGGCACTAAGTACCAAAAAAAAACAAGTATGCAGTTTCATTATATATGGCATATAGAACGAAACTGCATACTTAGTTTTTTTTTGTTTTTTTTTTTGGTCCTTAGTGCCTATTTTAATTCAACCATTCAATTGTATTTTATTACACTTTTATTGTATACAATAAAACCTGTCAGGTTTATTGTCATGTGGCAATTTCTTCCGACCAACCAAAAATATGTTAAAGTGGCGTGTAGTGAAAATCACTGTATTCCTTTTTTTTCAAAGATTACCAGGAGGAATTGAACCCTCAACCTCCAGGATGGAAGACAAGCCTTACTAACTAGACCACGGAGATTGCCAGTCAATAACTAACAAAAGGTAGGGTCGATGGGAAAGGATATTAGAATGGGGAATAAGCAAAAACTATAAAGAAAAGTTTTAATGTCGCTTTTTAAGCTTGTAGCTGGTAGTTTGTTTCAAAATCTGATGACATGGGCAGTAAAGGAGACCGCTAAGAAGGAAACTGATGAACCAGTTGGAAGAGATTTTTCACATAATCCCGCAAGATTGTACTATATACTATTA
Organism: Odontocerum albicorne; assembly: GCA_949825065.1. Lineage (NCBI taxonomy): Eukaryota > Metazoa > Arthropoda > Insecta > Trichoptera > Odontoceridae > Odontocerum > Odontocerum albicorne. The sequence continues at coordinate 30,971,053 of OX463846.1, forward strand.
AAGTGTAATATAGTATCTAAGGATAAGAGTATTGGATCTGGGTTTAACCTTTGGAACAAAATGTCAATGGATCAATGAAACATTTAAAAACGAAGAGTATAATTTTGTTAAAAAATAAGTTAAATCAACAAATTATTTGAATAAAACCGCACACGATAAGATTGGCGATGATAATTATTATAAATATCATTTACAATATATCCTGTCCCGCGGCAACCGCTCTTTGCCATAAAATCGTCTATCAGGGGTCGGCAGCCTTTTCACACTTACTGGCCATATTCGATTTGATTTGGCCACATTCGACTTGATTTGGCCACATTCGATTTGACGGTATTAATAAAAGTTGATAAATACAGAAATGGAATCTACCTTCGAAGCTTTTTGCTTAACATTATATATTAAATTGTCAGCTCTTATATCAACAATTGGGAACTAACTCGGCTTGTCAGGCTATACGTTCCTTGTAGGCCCACTCACCCAAATTTTATTCCACGATGATATACGAGGGTGGATCAAATATAAACGAGACTTTTTTGTTTTATTTTTTTTAATTGCAGAAAGAAAAAAAACCAAGTGAACATTATTTTTCCACAGAATCTCCTGCTTTAGAAATGCATTTTTCCCAGCGGATCGGTAGTTTTTTCATCCCATCATCGTAAAAAGAAGTGGATTGTGCCAGCAGCCACTTGCGCAAAAACCTCTCTACTCCATCGTTTACGTTGAATCGTTGTCCTCCCAGAACCTTTTTCAGTAGCGCAAAGAGATGAAAGTCGCAGGGCGATAGATCAGGGCTATATGGAGGGTGTTCCAGTCGTGTCCAACTCATTTTATCCAATAGTTCGCATGTTACAACTGCAGTATGGACCTCGCGTTGTCATGGAGAAGAATCACTTCTCCTATCGGTTGGTCACGTCTTTATCATCGATAAGCAAGTTTAATTTCAGTCAAAAGCTCGCAGTAATACGCCGCATTAATGGTGCGACGATCATGCAAAAAATCGATGTGCAAAATGCCGCGCCGGTCTCAAAAAACGGTCGCAAGCACCTTACCAGCTGACAGCCGAGTCTTGGCTTTCACAGGGGCTGCCTCATCCTTCTTTCTCCCCTACACGCTGACTTGTTTTGACTCGGTTGTGTAGTGGTATACGTACTCAAGTTTCATCGCAGTTAACGATGCTTACTCAAAAGTTCGTTCCCTTCTTGTGCAAACCGCGCCAAAAGCCGCTCACAGACGTGCAAACGTGCCAACTTTTGTTCTGCAGTCAAAAGACGTGGGAACTATCGAACAGACACTTTACAGAATCCTAGTTCCTTTGTGATTATGGATTGAGTGTTTCCATCACTTATTCCTATCTCAGAACAAATTTCGGAAACCGTCAAACGTCGGTCACCTTCCAGAAGATCACGAATGGCGTTAATGTTCTGTTCGGTAATGCTCGTCCGTGGGCGACGATCATGACTCTCATTTTCGACCCCTTCGCGGTCTTTCGTGAACTCCTAATGCCAGAAACTCTTTATGCAAACACACGGCTTTGACAATATTTGATCTCCGAACTGTGCCGTCAGTCTCCGCAGAATTTCGGCCGGTTTTACGTCCTCACGAGTGAGAAACTTGATAATTATGCGTTGCGTAATCGACGGATGCACCCCTTTCTCAGACATCGTGTGCCATACTAATGACGGAATCTGACGAGACCGGCCGACCGCTCTTCCCCCTCTTGATATCACCACCCAACACTCCTCCAGGCGGCCGCGCGCTCCGTTTAAAATTACGCGCTCTAAAACAAACGTCTCGTTTATATTTGATCCACCCTCGTAGTTACAACATTTTTTTTACATATAACACATGCATAACAAGACTACACAGATAAGGTATTCAATATAGACATTGTGTGAATTCCCATAAGACTTATACTCCTTACAAGATTAAAGTAACGATATTTTTCTCTTCAGGATGAATTTTCTTTTCAGGAAGTACATTATTTATTTATTATTTTATGTACATTGTTATACATGATACATATGACAAACTTATTGCTATACAGCAATTTCTTTCAAGCAACCAACTTATCTTGGATACCGAATGATGATAATAAAAAGACAATTTATATAGCGCCGTTTAGAGAGCAAAATCTCTTAAAGGGAACAATCTTTTAGTGCATATTAGATATTTTCCATAAAATATTCAGATGAAAAAATTATGTTTTCATAAAGACTTAATAAAAAAATCTTAATGTACTCGTATGATAATAGACAAATGTATATGTCCAAAAACATAAAATAAAAAGTGTTCACCTTGTAAACAATTCTTAGCGCGATGGAACACAACAATTCATTTTATTTTATAAGTAAATTTGCCAAGGACTATAATAAAACTTCAATTCAGACTATTTCCAAAGTAATGTAATGTGATAATTGAAACAGTCTAATAATCGACAAGAGCAGCGAGAAGCCTTATTACTCTTTATAAAATGCATGCATTAATGTTTACATGCAGGTAGGTAGTGCATATTTATTTATTAAATCGCACTAAAATCGTAAGGTTGCTTGAATCCATTATAGATTTTACAAAATAAAACGTTTTTATTAAAATCCAAATGAATAAAATGACTAATCTCTAAAGAATAAGTTTGCTTTGTATGACGATTTATACGCTCATTTGTAAACTCGTTGCGGTCGGTGGACCATCGATTGTCGTCCACTGTGGCAAATGATTCACCATACCGCCACGACCAGCGCCGCAGTCGCAATCGACAGCATCCGGTCGGATCGCTAAATCATAAAAATACCACATAATGAAATATAATAAGGCGACAGAGTTGGATTTCTAAGTAAATTAATATTCAATTATTGGTTCAAATATATTTCTCCGAATAAATGTTACAACAACGTTACTAACCATAATATCTATAAATAATATGACAAACATATACAAATTTCGTACGGTATAACTCGTAGTTCACTACTATAGGATGACCATAAGATTCCTGTATCAAGTAGCCATTGCATCAGGCAAATTACAAAAGGATTCTAAAAGCAATTATACATTAAGCAGAAAAGATACTGCAGGTAATAATAAAAGAACAATATATAATATATAGCGCCGTTTAGAGAACAAACTCTATTTAAGGGCCCTTTTACTCGGGATTCGAACCCACTACAATTGACCGATAAAAAAATATTATTCAATAAATAAAATACTTTCCCACATCTGCATTAGTTCAGAAAAAAACATTTGGTAAGAAAACCGCAGAAAACTTACCAAGACAAAACGGACTATAAAGAAACCTTTGTAGCTTTTCCGATATGTGATAGTTACACATTCGGCTTTCATATAACATTATATTTTTTTATATAATTTCCTAAAAAGGGTTGTCTTCAAGCGTTTCCTAAAGCCGCACTCGCCACCTCAAATACTGAAATAGACCATTCCACGATACAGGACCAGCAACGACAAAAGTTCTATCATAACACCCCGCCTTATCAAATTGGGATAATCAATTTTATTAAATGAAGAAAAAATAGTCCTTAAAGTTCTACTCCTCTCCGAAGAAACATCTCTCAGAGACTGATTCCAAAGATACAATGAAGACATCTATCGCATTAAAAGATTTTAATATAAATAGATCATGTTTTAAATCGATTCGTTCGCGACACTTCGAAATGATATGACAATATCTATGATTACCATGCCTAGGTGACACAACAAATTAATTATGAGTAAATGGTTTTTATTTCCCTTGTTGGAAGACATTGAGGTGCAAATTTTAACTCTCGAATACTATAGAATATATAGAATAGAATACTATAGAATAGAATACTATACTATAAAATCCCAAGGCAACAATTCTAAAAAAATCAATAGAATCACTTTTGATTCGGTTGGGTTAAAAATTTATTCTAAATTTAAAAAATACTCTGAAAATAAATTTCTTTTTGAATGGTATAATTTTTTATTACACTTTGTTTATTATACTCGTATTAGTTTTGAATCTAAATTATTAAAAATATAATTTAAAAAAACACCTGCTGATAACTGTTAGTTTAGCGGGATATACTCGTATGTATTAGTTGCATGCATATAATAGCATCAACATCTACAAATCTCGCCGTTTGTACGTCGGTTACCAAGGACTTATATTTTCAAAATAAGTTTCAAAACATCTTTATTTCTCAAATATTATTTGACAGCTGTCAGATTTTAATATCATGTTAGCCAACAGTTTTTTTTCAGCGAACATTCCTCGAAAAATTCCGCGGACTTTCACAAAAAATGTTGCCAACAAAAAACTTTAGAACTGAATTTAAAAAATATTAAACTTATTTATTTACTTTTATCATTATTGACGATTCATTAATTGTATTGCATAAATAAATATAAGAACAAAAACTAGCATATTGAAACCGGTAGTTACATATTACGAAACAGACCACAAAGTTATACCTCGAATTGAAATCCATCAAGAACCAGACTGGGACCCTGTTTAGGATATCATCGGGAATTGAAACTGAAACCCTCGGGAATAATACAAGCGTCTTCTTACCAAGTACGCCACGGTAGTCGCCATAATGGTTATTATTTTTAATAATAGTATATATTATTAACCACCTAATAATGAATCCAGCGGTATACATATGGCTCGTTCTACAGTGATAAAAAAACAAGCAGTACTACATCTATAAAATATTGAAAAAGTGTTTTTACTCCAATGATTCTTAATCCGAAGTTCTACTATTAAAATGTAAAAATATTAGTATGAATCAAGTCATTCATTCCAAAAAAACATCAGTATTTCTTTCAATATTTCCTCTAGTCATTTCCCATCCTTATATTAAATACATATATTACGTAATAAAGACTCGCAGTCTCGACCTGAATGGGAGTGCCGGGCTGTTGACCGAACTAGATGGTAGCGTTTTATGACATCCATATGTATCTGACGGAACGTATAAGGTTAAGATGATGATGATGATCAGAATTAATTAATTGTTTGATAGATCGATAAAACATTAAAAAAACTCGAGTCGCGATAATAAAATCATATTGGTGGAATTTATATAAGAGTCTATCATAAGTATCATTAAGGAGTTCCACAAAGTAAAGCCCGAAACATTGGGAAAATGTAGAGAATTTTAGTAATGTTGAACACTGCCCTGTATTTTTAGGAATTAATTTTTGTTCGATAATTTTGAGAGAAACGACACGTGATTTCAATTTCCTGGTCCAATTCAGCAGTATCATTGTTGTTCAAATATTCAACAAAAAATGTAATTTATTTGCATAACCTTCATCCCTAGGTCAAGGTGAATAATATTGATATACCCGTATGTTGTATAAAAAATATTATTTCTCAGATAAACGTCGTTAGGATAAAAATTTCGCAGCTAACTTCATTCCATAAGTACTGACTGTATATTTTTATGAAAGGCTATTTCAATGATTTTTTTCGGGCATTGTTAACCTGAATTATTTTAACGGTTTTTTGGCGTAAATTTTTTGAAAATGGAACAAAATAAGTTGTTTTTTCGGTGCTGTGTACTTTTTTACTACCACGAAAGAGAAAATGTGATACACTAAAAAAATGTACAGTGAATTATGCTGTATCCAATCGTGTGTCAAAGGTAATACGACACTCGAAGATAGTGTCCACTCTAGAAGGCTGCCAATTCCCACTGATAACGACCAAATCAAAGCTTTGATCGAGATAATCAACATTCTACAACACGAGAGATTGTTGAAATACTAAACATGAAACCACCATCCACGAGCATTTGGTGCATTTTGCGTTTGAATTTGACATAAAAAAATTATGACAATCCAATACATGCAAAAAATGCCAAGTATTTTTAGCGATGTTAGTGTCTACCCGTGGAGTTGCGGGTCAATGAGAATACGACCTCTAGCATATATTTTTCAGATAGTCTTTTTCGGTAGTCGACGATTATAACAGACAGATATTCGCAAATAAAACTCCAAGATAAGTAGTACTAAGGATTTTTCACAACGCCCTTAAAAAAACTATTCCAGTAACCATAGATCGCCTCGGAACTACTTCGAAAAACGAAAAGTTTCCGGCTGTGGATGTTTTTGGCATTCCGGTAAGGAGACATTTTTGGCATTCCGGAATTGCTGACGGAACGTATAGGATGATAATAAAATAATATTCAACCTTGGTTGAAATACATAAATAAATATAAACGTGTACTCTATAAATATGAACATGTTATTTGAAAAATTGATTCCTACTTCTAACACAACTTTAGGAGACACCTTAGTAACGAAACTTCTCCTCGAATTTTGCCTCCCACGTTCATTTTTGCTGTTGTCAGTTACAAACCTTTTTATCTAAATGTATTGATGTATCAATACATATAAGCTGTCAAAGAAAGTCCATCGGTAGTTTTAAATGCATCATTAACCAAAGTTAAGGCCGTATATCGCGCTAAGCACTACTTATTTTATTTTATTGTAAAAAGTAAAAACTCTGTAGTCCAGTTGGTTATACTTGCCGTGCTGAAGAATTTCGAAAAAACACCAACAGAACACGCCTGGCGTGTCCTCAGCATTGAACGTGTTCATGACGGTTATTAAAATTTACAGAAAATATTTAAAAACGCTCTTTTGTAATGTTTCGTAAAAAATAAGATGAAAGATTTTGCTTTTTGATTATTTCAATGCAAGGCATGTATCAACAAATAAGTGGAAAAAAAACATTCCTTTGAGTTACGACATTTTTCGACTTACAACAGAGGTCATTTCTAAAAAAAAACAACATTTGAATAACAACTCCATGTTATTAATTTGAAAATATGGTTAGTAATATTTTATACAATAATTAAAGTCTGAGTCAAATATTCAAAATTTCGGAGTTTTTATACAGACTCCACAACATTGTTTGTTTTAATATCCTACATTTTCTTGATCATCCAATTTAACAATAAAATACATGGTTTAAAAATCATAAATAAACCTACATGATACTTCCCTGCCAGACTAGTCAGCGACAGACTTGAATATCGTGACATACATCTGTTCATACAGCCAAATCACGTACAACTTTTGCTAGTTATCAGAAATCCAATTTAAAAAAAGACGAAGACAAGCTGCAAGTACTGAAGCACCTTGCCCTATATGCAACAGGACATGCCTGCCACAAATTAGCTTACATAGTTATCTCCGGTGGCACCAACGTCAAGTACCCTGATCACTCTCTTTGTATTGTGCATTCTATTATATTCATCACAAATAATGGACATTCATTAAAAAAATTATATTACAGGCGGCCCTCGACTTTTGCACATTCTACTTTCGCACAATTCGGTATTTCGCACATTTTAAAAAATTCAATTTTTTAAAGATTTTTGTCGATAATGTAAAAATTGTTCGCTTACATGCAGTCGCTCCCCCTTTTTTCGGAAGAACTATAATATATGGAACGCAATAAATAACATTGGAGACTCGTGGGCTGAAATAAAAGAGTCAACAATGAAAGGTCCTGGAAACAATTATGCCCACAAATGACGAGTGATTTTATAAATTCTGAAGAAACTCCGGAAACTAGCACAGATGAAATAGTTAGCCTAATAAATGTAGTAAACTTCATCAACAACGAAGATGTTAATGAATTGATTGAATCTCACTCAGTACATGAATACTTAATTTAGCAACATGAGTTAAATGAAATACACAATGAAAGTAAGGAACTAGAAGATGATAAAATCGTTAAGACTTTTTTGACTATCATGGAAGAATATGATCCCAATGGAGAACGTATATCTCAAGTACGTAGGGCGATTGAGAAAGACACAGCATGTTATAGAACTTTTTATCAAGAATAGAAAAAAAAGGGTGGTATTCAACTAACTCTTGACAAGTTTATAAAGAAAAAACCTGAAAGCACTTAAACACGCCTCATTAACTTAATTATGTACATTATATTGATAAATAAATATTTTTAATATATTATTGATAAATAAATATTTTGAAACAGAATTTTTAATGATTTTTTTTGCATTCCTCTACTTTCGAACATTCGCACACATTTTCAGGGACCAATTACGAGTATGTGCGAAAGACGAGGGCCGCCTGTATACAGGTTTAACAATAAATAATTTGCCACAGTTCTTTTGGCATATCATATATCTCACAGCTCTTTCGGGTTCTCTACAGAAAGTCAGGAAGTTTTCTTTTTTTCGTGACAACTACAAAAAATATAAAATGTGGTATTTTTCGAAAGGATCATCGTCATCAACATTTTTGTCATTTTTATTGGTTCACTGCTGAACAGACATCTCCATGATTTTTTCAACTAGTATATCTATCCCTTGCCGTTTTTTCTGCCACGTTATGCCTATATGCGTACTAGACACATTGACTGCTAGGTGGATGTACTTGTTCGACCAATTGAAAACATGGTTTCTGACTCCCTCAACAATTAAATGCACTTTTCGAAAATTGATCATTTAAAAAGCATCCATGTTTTTAAGCCTCTAGAAGAAATCAACTTCACGCGATAGGAGCAACCATACGTAATGAACGATCGAAATCACCGACTATGTTATGATGCAAAAAAATTTTTTTTTTATTTCCTTTTCTTTACATGACAAAAATGAAACAATCCTCCGAAGTCTGGTTGGAAAAAACACTTGTATTGCAATCCAGGTTGTGGGTTTGATTTTCGTTGGAACTCATTAAAAAAAAGGTATCTGTCTGGCTTTCACTTTGCGCATATTTTACATTTTCGTAGATGGTTGTAAGAGAATACCATCTAGCAATAAACCCGCCAATTTGTCCTGTATACAACAAAAGTGTAATATAATATAAAAAAGACAATAAATTGCCATTAAATATCGAGAAACAAAAAATATTACAATGTGAGATTAAATTATAGCACAAAACTCATACGTCTTGGCCTCAATATAAACTGTACAGAATAACACGTTCATTATATACAGTGTAAATTGACAAGTGTGTTGCCATGTAGCAATCTCTTCCAACCAACCAAAAATATTTTAATAAACGTTTAAGTGAAATCCAAACTAAAACCTTTTAAAAAAAAGGGGAATCTAACATTTTTTGCCATTAGGTTCGAAACTGCAACCTCCGGATTAAAAGACAAACATCTTATTAAATAAATAGGCCACGGAGGCTGTATCGAAATACAATTTTAATACGCAATGAATATAAAAACAAACCAGTCGATTTATTATGTTGGTTTATATGTAAAGTTAATATTCATTGTATAATAGCATTTGGTATTTTTTTCAACGAACAAGGAAAAAAATATTTTTTCTTGTCTCATTTTGGGAATCGAACCAAAAAACCAGGAGTGGATAACAAACGTTGAGTACTTGGGACACAAAAGTCATCATTTCCACATCTCATAATGTGTTTTTTTTTTAGAAAAATAGTTATTCAAACTGTCACTACTTGAAATCAAGCAAATGTTATACTACCAACATAATGGAAATATGTCACTTGTACGCCTTGAGGCATTTTACAGTGTCAGTGATATTCCGATAATATCTATAATACATTAAAAATCAAGTTTCTCGATTACTAATGCATTTCCTTAATGATCAAGGTTATTTTTCGTATATTTCCGACTTTCACCTATATTAACGAATAAAATAGTGTGTCAGACAAATTAAAAGTATATTTTATGTGTATCAGATAATTTAAAATATTATACGCGCATGCGATAAATGGAAATTATATTTTACGTGTACATATAAGATAAATCAAAATTATATCATATTTTACGTGTATCAGATAAATTAAAATTATATTTTACGTGTACGAGCAAAACTAAAATGATATTATATTTTACGTATATGAGATAAATTTAAATTATATTTTATATCTATAAGATAAATTTTAATTATAATATATTTTACGTGTATGCAATAAATTAAAATTATATTTTAAATAAATTCTAAAATTTGGCCGAAACATACGAATAGTTTGAAAAGAATTTAAATTAAAGCATCATCACCATCACGCCATGCCATCACGCCCTATTGGGGTAGGTTTTTGCCTTGCTGAAAACGATCTGGAGATCGGTGGACGAAGTAAAGATAAAGTAGACCGTATTATATCCTGCCACGCATCTTTCGCTTCTATCATGTACATACACCTCGTCATGCACACTCTCCTATTTTGAATATTTTTCACTACTCTCTTTCGGATTGATTTAGTTGTAGCACGTTTTCTGGGTTTTATTTGTGTCTTCTATAGGTATACTACTTATATAGATTATTGTTGGCAATCTTTCAACATTTATTCTTTTCACGTGGTTTACCCATCTCATTACTCCTTACTTCATCTTAAGCACTGCATCTTCGTTTAAATGCATGAATGATCATCGATTGTCTTGCATATTATATATAAAACAATACTATTATGGATTTGTGGGGTAATTTTACGACATTTTTCCAAATTCACATTTATTTTTTAAATATTATGGTCTGAAAATTTTTGTCATGTATAGTGTCCTTTATTTTTCTCATCCTTCATCACTTTTTTTTTAAATTATTTTTATATTAACTGAAAAAATAATAATAAACCAAAAACAATCGTAATCCCTTAACACAGTTGGTATAACGCCTGTCTTCTAGCCCTGAAGTAGCGGGATTTATTTCCGTTGGTAACCATTGAAATAAAGATTTCAGATCAGTTTTTTGCTTAAGGCTTCTTTGCCATATTTTTAGTTAGAAGATAACAGATTTCCAGATGACAATAAACCCCGCCAGGTCAAAATATAAACAACGAAAGTTCAATAAACTTATACAAAAATATAAAACATTGTTTTACGAGGGGAGGTCAATAAATTGACTTCGTCTATCCCTTCCTTTTACTAGCCACGTACCCCGTTTTTCCTTTATCACTGGCTTAATCCTTTATCCTATTCCTTTATCATATATAAAAATTTAGTTCTGCATAAACTGACAAATAAAATAGAGTTCTTTTCAACCGGGAGCAAATTGTTAAGTTTATAATTACGAACGCGATTGTAAATAACACGAGATTTTCCTCAACAAGCGAGTTCAACCTACTGTAAATATTTATTTTCAACCAGTTTCGAGGTAGTGAAACTGATGAATAGAATACCAGTTTGTTGGGTTTAGATTTCACATAATTACAAAGTCAAACTTTTAACATCGTTTTGGTAAAATGCAGATAGTGGCCTTAAATTTTCTGGATTGTATTCGGATATTAAGTGAAAATTTTAACTAAGATCAAAAAAATTATGATGAAAGATTTAAAACATAATTTATTAGAGTAGTAAAGAAGGTTCGAAAAGTTTGGAAAGACCGAGAAAAACGTGGCAAGACCAAATTAATCGAATTCTGAAAGAGACCAGAGTAAAAGACCATTATAATCGGAGAATAGCAATGAGAAGGTACATGGACGTGGCAAAATCGAAAAACGTGTGCTAGGATAAAGTGGAGATCTGTTCTCACTGACTACCCCAATATGGCATGTCGTGATGACGATGATGATATCGAGACATTGAAAATGCGGTATGAGCACTTATACAAGCAAGACTAATATTTCCACCGAGTAAAAGTAGGCTAGGTGTTGAACTTGATTTGAGAAGGGACCTGGCGAGTTGATACAGTACACGACCATATAACTTCATGTGGTTTTAAAAACATCCATTCTGATGTACCCATACATATAATTTTCTTAAAATTTGAGGTCTCTATTACAGCGACAGATAGGAGATTACATTTATGTAATTTATTAAATAGAGGCCCGATATTTAAGGTCGATCTTAGTGGTGAACTTGTTAAAACGTTTGTATCTCAACACAAGTCAAATGTTCAATATCGTTTTGGTAAAATACAGATAATGATCTTAAAATGTATAAGGTTCTAAAATTTAATCACCATATTTAGTAAAAACTCCAACTTTTTTGGAATTTTTAATTAAACTTTACGTGTTCAATTATGAATGCTCCTTTTTCTCGATTACTTTCTCGATCTTGGGGTCAGTTTCTTTTCTCCAGAGTTGCGTAGAACTTTGTCGGTTTCACTGTTAAAAAGTGGATTTTGTTCGAGTTTTCATAGTTTCCAGTGATTAGCACTCTTTGCTTTATATACTATTTTGAAGAGACTTATCTGTAATAGCAGATCTCAGCCCAACTTAAACAATAGCGAAGGTTAATATGGTATCTGCAATAGAAGATAACATTTCAACCCAATCGCTATGTTTCAATCCATTCGATTTTGATCACTATCAACGGTGCAAAGTCTTCCAAACCGTTTGCCAGCTTCCAAAGAAAAATATTCAAGTTGGATCTTAGAAAACTATTTTTAGCACGGTATGATACAATTGCATCATCTGTATATACAATGGAAATTTTTCTTTGCGTTTTTTTTTTAGAAAAATACAGTGCACGACAATTATTTTATATTTTTTTATAAGCACAAAAATAATTAATTGGCTTTTTTGTACGTTATAGAGCTGTAAAAGAGTTCAAACGATATTTGTCCTATGCAGCGTTCCTGTAATTAACACCCTGAAGACTTTTTCGTCTGGTCTAACATAGATGTCCACCCGGTGTTCGTACTGTATGGCAGAATTGACAGCTCAAGGCTGTCACTTTACCTCAGTAATGTGTGTCCAAAATATTATTTATTAAGATCCTCCTTGTACGCAACACAGTAAGACGACAACATCTCACTAATATATCATTATTGAATAAAAAATGTCAAATTATAAAATTATACACCATCACGCCATTTACCTGTCGGGATAGGTAGAGAGGAGAGAACGCCAAATTTTCCTATCGCTACACACATCTTTCTCATCTTCCATACCAATCAATACACCTCATACAATGCCCTACGATTTGCTGATATTTTAAATTTCCTTCTTTCAAAATGTAAAATTGATCCAACAATACTTTTCTTGATTTTTCTCTACCACGCCTTTCACTTGCATTTGCACTATATATTTGTTTTTTTTTTTATCTTCTTCATTCATTCGTTCTACATGCCCAAACTATAACTTATTTTATTGATCTTACTTAATACATCAGCCTTAAGTTCACATTCATCCTTGAGCACTTCATTCCGTATTCTGTCACATATTGTTCCCCCGTGTATTATTCTCAGTGCACGCATTTCAACTACATTTGTTTGGCTCCTTTCAGTGTTTTTCTACGTCCACGTTTCGCTTACATACATCAAAGTTGGTACCAGAGTACTGTTGCGGATTATCATCTAAGCATATTGTGATAATGTCCGGTTTGAGTATATATGTTTTAGTAACCTATCGCTATACGCTATACTTTGTAGCCTATCGCTATACGCCATTCAATATTTCTCGAAAAAAATAATATGTTGGCCTCAGCCTCGAGCTTTTCAGATATCAATCGGTTTTCCTGGAAAAACACAAAAGCCACCCAACATCATATCTCAGTAAAAAAGTTAAGAAACAATCATTGTTAAGTAGTCAATTGTGAAGTTATGTCGTATATCGCTTCATGTTAGCCAACAATCTTCATTGTCGTACAAGGCTTGCACTGCTTTGAGTACAATCAGTTAACGAGAACTTGACCGATGATCAATCCAGCCAATTGAACTATTTATCAGAGCCCATACCAGTACAAGTATGTAATAACCATTAATAAAGCAACAATCACGGAAGGTTTTCTTCAAGTCAAGGATGTTTCAATTTATGTGAGAAAACGTGGAATAATATAGACATTTTATAATTAGTTTAAGAGTAAGTCGTCTCAGTACTGTCAAAGCTGGCTACTCATAATGGAATCTTGGTTCTTTAATAAGGAAAGATATACAAGCGAAACGTTGACGTGACAAAAAGGTTATTTAAGTTGAATGCATAAAAATGAGAGCGTTGCGTAAAATGTGTGGAAAAACAATGTTTGACAAAAAGAATATGAAGGAATATGATAAAATACATTAGGAAAGAACGCGGATTAATTGAATATGCAGCGCTTAAGATGAAGAAAAATTTGGGACCCTACATAAAAGTGACATAACAAAATTAATTGAATTCCAAAAGAGACCAGAGTGAAAAACCATTGTAATAAAATAGTATCCATAACAAGGTGTATGAACGTGGCAAAAGTGAAAGATGTATGGATAGAATTAAGTGGTGATCGGTTTATGCTGACTACCCCAATAGGGGAATGGCGTGATGATGATGATGATGTTGAGATGAGCACCCATACAAGCAAGACTGATATTTTCATAGAGATCAAGTAGGCTAGGGACGTGGCGAGGAATAAACAAGCGTAAAACTCCTTTATAGTTTTTAAAAAAAATCTGTCCTATTTTTAACTTTGAGAAATTTATTAAAAAAATTGAGAAATTTATTACAGCAACAGATAAGAGATTACGTATATTTTATCAAATAGAGCCCTTGTATTAGAGTCTATCTCAGTGGTCTAGTTCAGGTGTCTCCAAACTACGGCCCGCGAGCACCACCAATCCGGTACGTCATAGTTTATTTTGATTACATTGTAAAATTTACAATGTAAGTAAATCATACAAAATAGATATCTCACTCGCCGGATAGCCCCAATACGAAAATTTGCGCGTAATTCAAAACCACAGTATGTTGGTATGATGAGCTAGCTAGGTCTTGGCCCTTGGGACTTAGTGGAGGAGTCAGTGTGGCCCTTAGGCTAAAAAGTTTGGAGACCCCTGGTCTAGTTGGTAAAATGGTTGTCTTTTAATCCGGGAATTTCGGGTTCGATTCCAAAAGTGCATCCCAGATTGTTTTAACATAATAGAAATTAAACGCCTATGCGTTTTTTTTAAGAATAGATCTGTTCGAAGTCATAGGTATTCTTATACCCCCGAATACTAGGCGGAAAAAATGTATGTGTCATGCACCTCCTTAAGCGGTTGGTTGGAAGAAACTGACAAATGGCAATAAACCCATCAGTTTGTACTATTCACAACGGAAATGTGTAATATTACAGTATTAAGTATGTTCAGTAACATTACTTTGTGGTAAACAGCTAATGACAAGGTAATATTTCCAACATCTTTATTATATAATCGTATGCTTTCGTTAAAACAGCACAACCTGGCGGATTTAATGCCACGTTACAATCTCTTCCAACTAACCAGAAATATGCGAAAGAGGTCCTAAGTGAAAACAATACCGATTCCAGTTTTTAAACAAAAATGTATACCAACGAGAATCGAATCCGCAACCCCCGGTTCGGAAGACATTTATCGTACCAACTAAGCCACGGACGCCGTTCATATTATTTTAGCAAATATAATCTACATGTTATGTCGCTGAACTTGAATTGGTGCATACTCGTATTAACTTATTATATATTTCTACACCCTCGACATTAAAATTGTTACCGAGTAAAACTATTTAGGATTTAATTTATAGCGCATGAAATCGTTTTATAACCACCTTATTTTTCGTGCGTTTAAAGCGATAAAATCAAGATTTTTTTTAAATTAGACGTTTTTGTAAAATCATTTCATACATATACCATCACGCCATATCCCTTTTGAGGTATACAGAGAGTCTTCAGTGACGCGAATTCGTAATATTTTCAAATAGTGATCCAGTTCGGGTTTCATTTAATTAATGCCTCTTTAACAACTTTCGTGTTGGTGGAAAAGGTTGCCACATGGCAATAAGCCCGCCAGGTTGTATTGTATACAACGAAAAAGTTTGTTTGTTTTACACTTCTTACCTTCCCCACAGTCCTTATTATACCGAGTATCCTTCCATTCTTTCATCGGTATACCTTTTCCTCGCACGTCCCATTCGGTCTAGACGTATATTGGTTTTTTTTAGTCGTTCAGAACTCATTTTTTGATATGTCAAAACCATCTCATTTTTTTTTCTTAATTATACTTATTACATTCATAATCAAACACCTAAAACCAAAACGGCAATCTATAAAGCTGTAATAATATCATTTCTGATGTATGGGTTCTCTGCAGACAACATATTACAACACTCGAAAAATGTCAGCAGAAGCACTTCAGGCAAATAATGAAGATTCAATGGTATTACAAAGTATCAAATTATGAAGTTTAGAGAAGAGCAAACTGCTGTGGCATCGAGATTCTGGTGTTGCGTGCACGCCTGCGTTGATCTGGACACATGACTCGTATAATGACTCCCAAGAAATGTCCTCTTTAACCCTTCAGGGCCGTATGCATTAAACATTTTTTCAGTCCCAGGGACGTTTAATTTTTTTTATGGAGATCGTTTTTAACGAAATCGTTAAACTATTGTTCATATAAATAGATGATACAACAGGGCACTGTTTTCGTCCATCCTTGAGTGGGATTTTTGGTGCGCGTGCGGTGCACGCCATACGTTCCTGTGGGGAGTTTTGGTTTTAATGCGCGTGCGGTGCACGTCATACGTGCCTGAAGGGTTAACGAACTGACGGAGGGCAGAAAAAATAACGGTGGTCAGCGCAAGATATATAAGGGAATATTGCATGAGGCGCTTAAAAACATAAATCCTCAGCACAACTGGGAGCAAACAGCAGCAGATAGAGCCAAATGGCATGGAACTGTTGCTAGTTATCAGGGACCGAATAGAGAAAGAAGATGCAGACAAGCTGCAGGTACTGAGGCTTCTCGCCCTATATGAAATAGGATACGCCTATCACAAAATGGCTTACATAGTCATATTCGGTAGCATCAACACCAGGTTCCCTGATCACCCACTTGTGTGTATTGATTGTGTTTTCTATTATACTAGTCACGGGTTATTGGTATTAATTCACTCATTTATTACATTCAACCCTAAACAATATTGATCCAAATCTGATAATTTCAACAGTTCATTTTTATTTGGTTTCCAATTTTCTTAAATTGACGATTTCCAGAATTACTAAAAATCTTTAGTTCCTATGTAATTATTCATACTGGAAATATTTGGTGCTCTTGTTACTTTTTCCATAGGATTATATAGTTTATAGTTCAAAATACTTGGATTATCAAAAAGAGGAATGGTTGTTCTGAATTTTATTGTTATGGACTCAGTGTTGGTTTTGTTGCGTAGCTCAAAGATGAGAAATCTTCGACCGGTAAACAGTAAACTCTGAGAAATAAGAAATATTCGCCTCCAAAAACTTCCGTGGTCTATTTTGTAAGACGTCCGTTTTTTAGCTCAGGGATTGCAGGTTCGATTCCCGTTGGAACCTACTTAAAAAAAAAAACAAAGATCCTAGTCTGGTTTTCACTTAAGGCCTCATTAACATTTTTCTTGTTAGTTGGAAAGATTACCACATTGCAATGAATCCGCCAGGTTGTCTTGTATACAACAGAAGTGTAATACAATATAAATATACTTATAATTTCAAGAGCTTATCATATTGACAGAATAAAATTTCCATGGCATTACCTGATTTAACATACAAATACAATACGTGGACAAGAAGATTTTTTAGGAGAACAGCAAATATTTATACCAACCATTGGCTATATTTAGCTGTAGAAAAAAACTGTGCACCACCAAGTTAAACAATTTCAAAAGCAATTGGTAAAAAAGCGTCTAAGATTGGATTCAAGTAGTTTTTGAAGTATTTGATTTCAACACATGTCTGTTTATTCGTGGTGGATTACTGCATTAAAAAAAGATCACATGAAATATTAAATTTTTTAGATAAATATTAATCATTTAATTTAAGTAATGAATTATAAATTTCATTTTAAATATCTGAAATAATCACAAATTAATTACGGCATATAAATAATTTAAATATCGTAAATAAAAAAATCATGTGAGAATTGAAAAAATATCTGAATACGGACGTTCTCTTCGATCGGGCAATTAGATAATCCTTTACATATCCTATTTTACATTTCTTAATTTACTACCCACTGTTCGTTCCACAGTCGGTGAAAAGTATTTCCAAGAGTTATCCGATGTGTGCCATCTTTTATCCAGTTCAAGAGAGAATTGAAATAATATTATATTTCCGTTCCTTATTCTTGAGTGAATTATTTTCCTCTAGTTCTACAATTAACATTTAGAAGTCGTGGATTAAAACAACATTTGCTATTCAAGATAAAGCTGGTTGGTTACAAAAAATTGCAGTTTAAAAATAAGCCCACCAGATGTAACTTATATAACCTTGAACACAAAATAATCAAGAAATAAAAAACTTGCAACATAAAGTTTATTTTTCATTTTTTTTTATTTATTCTTGAGTCAATAATTTTTATTTGTAAATATACAAAATCATTTACTAAATTACATTATATAAAGTAAACTAAGAAAGAACGTTACATTATATTTTTGTTAGTAATTTAAAAATGATTTGAAAACAGAAACACATTTAATAAATGTTATTTATTTTAACCACTAACTTCCGTTTTCTGTTTCACCTTCTGCACTCAAAAACTCCGTTCACGTCAAATAAAAATGTTGCATTGATATGTTCATAATTTGGTAGAAAAAAAATCAAGTTCCTCTATGAAAGATCTCCGTACCGAAGTACACAAAAATCATTAATTTCCGTATCCGGACTATCAAATGACATATCATTCATATCAATCAGGTCTTGCCCTAAGCATGTATACCCAATGTTCGGATAAGTTAGCATGTGTTGCGAGTCTGTACAGCCTCACAATCACATGCAATGTTACTTTCGTTAATAAAGATATCTCTGCATGTTCACCTTGCATCTATACTTTGGAAAGTCTAGGATGAACCGTGCGACGTTTGTCACAAAGGGGTGGAGTAAAATCATTTTTTTACAAATTGAATAGTTTTTTTACAAATCGAACAATTGTTTTTCTCTAAACTGACGTTTTAATTCCTAATTTTCACTATACTGACTTTCTAATGTATTGTATGATATGTATGTATCTTTAAATAGGCCAAGATCCATTATGAATTAGTACTAATTACGAACATTTAATTAAAATCGATTTTCGAAATCGATTTTTGAAAATCCAATTATAGAATACCCCATCCCTAGCCAATGCAGACTAACGTAGTGCCTTTTGACAAACGTCACCAAATATTATTTGATTTTAACAAACTGCCACATTTTTGCTAATTTGTGACAAGATGTATTAATTTGTCATTACTGTTAGTTTTATGTAATGTATTTACCTAAATAACTTGCTATTTATTAGAATCGAGGCTTATATTAAAGTTGATAAAATAACTAAAATTACTTAACATCGTTACAAGGTTGTATTGGGGCAAATTTGTGAGCTGTCATACGTTTCATCCTAGATTTTCCGAACTATAGTAACCCTTATTCGAACTCTATTCAGGGGTATCCAGGTAGTCTAAAACAGTTGGTATTCTGGTGTCATTTTTTCCTAGAACTCCACAAAGTCGTCAGATGATAAGCCATCATTTTTTTACGATTTCTTCATGAAACTATTCCTGGATTTCAATATATATATTATTTCGATATACTCGTATATTGCTGTTAGGGACCATACAAAGGGTGTTTTGGGGAACAAAAAAAATTAACCCTCCGTTGACTGACAAATTTATATCGAATTATTCAGGCAATTATTTACACCAACGACAGTTAAAAATTATTTGCGGTGCCTTATTCACTAACAGGACTATCGAGAGCATCCAACTCGTACGCGAGATAACTTAACTGAATGAGCTTTTAAATTTTAATATTTTTCACAACTCAAAAAAAAAATTCAAAATTGAGCTTCATAAGTCGTAGACATAACAAAGCCACTTCAAATTAAACAATTTACTTTTATTATTTAAACTTTAAAAAAGCAAAAACTGAGCTTCATAAGTCGTAGACATAACAAATCCACTTCAAATGAAACAATGTACTTTTATTATTTAAACTTAAAAAAAATTGAGCTTCATAAGTCGTAGACATAACAAAGCCACTTCAGATGAAACAATGTAATTTTATTATTTAAACTTTGAAAAAGCAAAAAAATGAGATTCATAAGTCGTAGACATAACAAAGCCACTTCAAATGAAATAATATACTTTTATTATTTAAACTTAGAAAAAGCAAAAAAATCATAAATAAATTTACTGATATGTAAATTATAACAAAAAACGGCGACTATTTTTGTAAATTCTATTTCCTGTCTACCTGAAGTGCGCCTCATGTAAACCGCAAAATGTTAACGATTCCTATGTCATTATATGTAAATTATAGTTCCATGAAGATTAAATAAATATGCATAAAGTGATTTGCTGTAAACAGAGATGTACCTCCTTAATGTGTCATATGTACAATGCTCGTAGGAGGCATTTGAGAGGGGAATCCATTATTCACGCAGTAATAGGATAAAATAAAAAAAATTTTTTTTAATACAAATGGATTTCTTGTCGGTATTGACTATGTATGAATAAAATTAATAAATGTTTACATGTGATCTACAAAAATGATCGTACTATGTGGTAATTCACATGTAACTTATGCATCATGTCTAGTACTCAGGAAAAGAAGTAATCGTTTATTTATCAATATTTTATAAATTATTTTCGTTCAACTATAAATATTAATATATCTACATTTTTACATTTTATACATGTGCATCGTTTTTTTTTATAATCGCTGTTCAAAATTTAATAAATCAGCATTATTAGAAAATATGCTGTAAAGTACTTTTTGACTAACAGTTTAACAATTTGACAGGACTTCTCAACATTCTTTTGATTGGTGATTGCAACATGACAATAAATCCGCTTGGTTTTACTGTATACAACAAGAACGGATTATAATACAATACGATACTCCTATAACCATGTTACTGACATCCAGATAAAGTTGACGTGCCTTTTATCACGTCATTTTTACTGCTGCTTATGCCTTATTTATGTCATTATAAAGTTTGACTCCATTAAGCTCGTCGAAGCGTTTAGAAAGATGCGAAAAAATACATAAATCCATTATATTAATCGTCCGAAATGCAGGGAGATGATCTAGCTCAACGGTTATAACTGTTGTACTCACTGACTGATGATTTGAATAGGAGAAGACAGGATACAAAGACAGACCAACAAACGTGGGCCATCTTGGCTGTAAAATGGATTTGCTCATGAATAGGACTACACAGATATCAAAGTAACTGTCATCCTGCTTGGTCAAATAACTAATCTTGGAGACTTTGTGCATAATAAAACCATTACGTGTATAAGACGGAAGAGTGGCAATGAATAAATTTATGTTCAAAATATACGAGTATTTTACAATTTATTTCTACTTCGAGTAGTAAAATATATTTTCGAGCACCGAGATAATTATCTTAATATCGGTCCTGGCTTGAAACATCAACAACTCAATTTGAAATATATACGCTGCTCAATCCTCGTAAACAGTTATTTTTTTATATTTTTCACAGAAGATGCTATTTCAAAGATTTTTTATAATTAATTAACGTTTTACAATAGAGATCACGACTGAATTAAGTAATATGGTTCCCTGTCTTTCTTAAAAATATATATTTAATAATTACACAAATGCTGTGTTTGCAACAAATAAATTAAACAAGTTTTAGAAAATATTTTCGGTAGTAGTTGCATTTCAAAAAGAGACAAAACTCTTGAATATGTTACAATATAACCATTTTTACTTTTCAATATAACCCTTGAATATATACGATATAAACTTTTGTTAACACTTTCGTTGTATATTGTATTCATCTCGACTCGTAATATTGTATACAAATCTCTCATAGAGCTGACTTATCATATTTATTAAGTCGCCTTCATTTTTAGTAAGCATAACCATAACATCTGCATATAGAGGTCCACATAAATTTATTTCACACATTTTTACACCTTTCCCATTATCATTTAAATCGCGCGCACATTATGATAAATCTATCGACCAAGGTGACATCACGCACCCTTACTTTACGCGTTTAGTAATTTTAAACCACTCAGTAAGTTCTCCATTTACTCTTACACATGCACTATTGTGTTCATACAGCGAGGCAATTGTACATATTAATTTACTAGTTACGCCATAACCTTTCAAAACTTCCAACAATTTATTATCTCAAGGAGCATTTATAGCCTCGGTGATCCAGTTAAGATTACTTCCGACTCGGAGATAGCGGCTAAAAAATGTACACCGATTACCATTGTTGTACATTTATTTAAAACGGTATCAGTATATATTTCAATTCAGGTTTCTTTAACATACTTTGGTTGACTGTTAAGAGATTGTCAAGTGGCAATAATCCCATGAAGTTGTAATGTATACAACGAAAGTGTTATACAGTTTATTGGGAACAACAAAATAAACTTGTCAACAAAATATGTACCAAAGATTCCTATGTTCATTCGTACAATCTATTTAAAGATTTCTGACAAATGGGATAATACTTAGTAAAAACCTCCTCACGACCTGCTTGACATAATTAAACTTTAAGTACTTTCAGATTCAAGAAGTATGCGTCGATTTCCTTTAGCTAACCACAAGCTCACCACAAATCTTAACTACTGTCGACAACTTGTAAAACGCAACAGGAAGTTAATGCACAAACCGCGAATACTTAATAATTAATGAAATACTTGTTAGTTAAAAATTATACTTGCATGTTATCTACGAAACTTAAAAATAATGGAAGATATTTGAGTGAACTAAGATTAAAATGTATAAATTAATGAAATCAAACACTTCGAGTACACTGACGAAACCATGCGGAAATTACATATATCACAAGAATTTCCTACGTGGAAACGCATGAGATACCCACTAGCTATCGTACCTCAGGATGACCTTCAAAAATATGGAATATCTCGAGAGAGGTTGAGAGTCAATATCTCGAGAGAGGTTGTCCTGATAATAATATACCAGTCTTACTTAAAATAATACAATAAACAACTTGTTGACAATGAGTTATGTTAAGTGCAATTATAGACCAACCAAAACTTGGATTTGGAAGTCCCTGCAATAACTGCCCAGTAAAATTCTCTTGGTTAAAACTGATTAAGGGCGTTCAGTTAGAAGACAAATAAACCAGGTGGATGAGCTGTGCAGAGATAGGATGCAGTGGGAGTTGACAATAGTAGAAACAGCGCTAGAGACAAACGTATGGCAGTTCTTCAACCAAGTATTGGGCTCTGGCGTATGGTTGTTTATTTTTTCTTTAAAGCATTAGCAATTTAAGATTTGGTTTGAAAAGAATATACAAAGAGCGACTAAATAAATTTAAAATGCAAGCATTAGTGGGAGTCATGGTAGAGCACGATCGAGAAAAGTATGGTTAGACAAAATGAATGAAATTTTGAAAGAAAGAAAAGGTAAGGAGTAATAGAAACAGAAGGAACTGTATCAGAAAATGTATAGATGTGAAGGAAGTGAAGGATAGTTTAGCGTTCTGTCTTCTCTGCCTTTCTCAACAGGGAAATGACGTGGTAGTTAGCGTGTATGTACATATGTAACAAATATGTGTCAATTTTTGTTCCGTCTGCAATGGCTAATATAAACAGTATTATTTATATTACTAACATATATAATATGTTATCATTACACCGCGTCCCTAGCGGGATATATTTTATTTGGAATATTGTTAAATCATTTGGAATGATGTCATTTGGAATATTGCTCTATAATATGAGCGCCAGCAGTGGTAAGGTATTCACTCATTCTAGAAAAGATTCAGAAAAGATTTCTCCGTTGTCTCTACATGAGAGAGTATGGATATTAACTCTGACACTATCCAAGTTTCTTTTTACTGGGGATGCTTAGTTACAAACCATTAGTGAGTGGAAGATCTCTTCGATTGGGTGTCCACTTACTAGTATTTTGTTTGCTCAGGGGTAATTTAGTTAACCTATCCGCCCTGAACAGTTTTAGTTTGTATGTTCTGGATAAGTATCTGGAACAACGCACCCATAGACTTCCATTAACCTATACTTCGAACAAACCTGCCTTTGAAAATGCTGACAGGTAGAACAATTACACTTTGAATCGTGCGAGTACTCATATAGACGTGTTTCACGTGTCGCTCAGTTCCTTCAGGAAAAATACTTCTCAATTTACATTCTATCATAATCTAGTTAATTTGGTTCAGCCTTGTTTTCCTCGGTCTACCACTTCCACGCACACCTTGCATTTCTGACTTGTATACTTGCATAGTGATTATTTCCGCATTCATTCTCTTCACATGGCCAAACTCCATTTGAGCTCTTTTTTCATCGAACCGAAAACATTCATTTTATCCATACATTTATTTCTGATGTCTTCATTCCGCCTTCTTTCATACATTGACACTCCGCAAAATTTCCTTAGTACACACATATCCATGCTTATTTTACTCTTAACCTTTTACTGCCTAGTCTAAGTTTCACTTCCACACATCAAGGTAGACTTACACACTATTATCAATTGTTATTTTTGCTACTGTTGATATAGCGCGATAGTTGTACATAACATTAAGTTCTTCGTTTACCTTGTTCCTTGTCGTTACCCTTTTTTCAATGTCCCTTTCAACTCGCCCATCACGCATAAACATACTGCCCAGATAATAGAACTCATCCACCTACTTCAGTTTTTCTGAGTTAACCCATATACATCGCACACACTTTTTGCCGCTTCTTCACTTCTTCCTACAGGATGGGTTTTATGTTCCAGGCCGATATTTTTTTTTTGAATAACTTTTAAATGAAACACAATTTTATAATTTATATTTAATTCATTGATTATGTGGTCTTAACCATTATGTATGAAATATAATGTCGGTCAAGTGGCCGCCTCTGGCCGTGAAGCAAACGCGAGCTCTTTCAAGCATATTTTTCATAACATTCTCGCAGACTTCTGGTGTTATTTCAGCACTTTCTTTTTTAATGGTGTCCTTAAGCATCGGGATTGTGATTGGTTTATTGGTGGTTACCTTTTCCTTCAAGTACCCCCATAGGAAATAATCGGAGGTGGTCAAATCAGGGGATCGTGGGGGCCAATCGATATCACTACTTTTTGACATTATTCGGCCGGGAAAAGTTTCTCGCAAAATTTGCATCGTAGCACGAGCTGTGTGTGATGTGGCACCGTCATATTGGAACCACATGTGCTGTAAGCCCAATTGATCCAATTCGGGTACAAGAAAGTTTACCAACATGTCACGATAGCGATCACCAGTAACTGTTACAGCATTGCCTCTAGCATCCTCAAAGAAATATGGCCCAATGATGCCGCCGACCCAAATGGCGTACCATACAGTCACTCGACGAGGATTTAATAGTCATTAGTGTATCACTTGAGGATTTTCAGGGCCCCAATAGCGACTATTCTGTTTATTAACAAAGCCAGCCAAGTCAAAATGTGCCTCGTCGCTCATGATGATTTTTTGCCAAAAATGGTGGTCGTCTATACCGATCTGTAAAACCCGAGCACTCCAATCTCGCCGCCGTTTATGGTCATTTTCATGTAGCTCTTGTGTCAATTGAATTTTATACGGATAAAAATGCAAATCTTTTTTGATATAATATTTTTTAACAAACATGATGGAGACATTCCCAATTCTTGTGCACGGCGTCGATGAGAGGTGCACGCACGTTTACCAACACTCTGCCTCTGCTTTTATACATATCATTTTATAATATAGTATTGTGAAGTAATTGAAAATCACCGATTCTGCGTTTTTAATTTTACAAATATATTTTTTGCAGTTATGACATGAATGAAATTTATAAGTGCGCTGTACAGCCAGACTGAGATTTTGTATTACTGAAATATTTGATCACAGTGAACCCCTTGAAATGCCTACTGCTCCCCTAACAATTATAAACACCGCAACGTATCCAAAAAATTAAATCTGTTTGGAATCGCGAATCTTAAGGGATGAGTTATTAAATCTCACCGCTTCTACGACCCCCATACAGCGCTTCATACCTATTGGTATCCTCCACTGTACTCCAAAAGAACCGAAGGAGGCAGTGTCACTCACTTTGGGAATCACTGCTTTTAAATAATATTTTCGAAGAATAATATCTAATTCTTACTTCCTTTTTCTTCCGCCAGCAACACAAGGATGTCACAAAACATCTCCATCCAGATTGGAAAAATGTGGGTAAGGTTAATTCGCGTAGTTTTATATTTTCAAGTATTCAATTACTTACACAGTTCCGGAAGAAACTAAGTTATGATGGCATATTATGATGCACATTATTTGCTATACCACTTCTTCCTTTGACCTTTTAAAGTTTAAGTTCAATAACAGCAAAAGTGCGTTCTTGGTAACATTTAACCTAAACAGCGGATCTCCTATACAAAGAATATGTATCACAGTGTATCTTATATTGACATCATCACCGCAATCTGACGTCATTGGCAAAAGGTTGTCGCAAAATTCCCACTTAATACGCATCTTAACCTATTACTCAAGCCCACTATACACAATACAATATGAACCTTAACATAAGAAATTTTATAGCATGCTTATCGAAACAATGTGACTAACATACCTATATCAAATTAATTAAATCATCGGGTTAGAACCTTTCACTTTATAGATAACAATAGCGTCATCATCAAAGCTGACTAATTAACGATTTCACTAATGAGATATAAATATAGAGATGATGTACAAGCATTAACACTTTAGTATCGATGTAATACCCGCACTTAAACAACAATAATGTTTTAAGTCATAAAATTGTATTCAAACTCGCTAATATGTTAGATTCTCGTATAATTAGTGATTTCCTTAAAAGATATCAGCCATATGACATATGCAAGCAACTTGCAAATTATGTATGTTAAATTTTATAGACACTACTAAAACATCATCTACTCTGCAATAACTTCACTTGAAAAACATGAAAAAAAACTTCGATTCTGTGCTGTTTTGTAAGTATAGCTACTGGCATGTTTGGAGAAGTTTAAATGTATGGCATAGAATAAATCGCTACATATTATTTTTTATGATGCCTATTATAAAACCAAGAATTTGTCACAAGGCAAGAAGATTTTGAAAAACGTAAAGTTCGTTTATAGTTAATTCAATTTCTTCTATGAAAACTTTCCTAATAATATTTTATTATTACTTCATTACAATGTATAGTATTTTGTCGACCATTAAAAAAGATTACAAAAGTAATATACATATTAGAATTTTGAGTGCGCTTCAATATAAATACACCTTGTCACAGAAATTATATACGTTTATATTAATCGTATACAAAAAATATCAAAAAGCAGTACGCACGCGCGTACCAACTACCACACATAAAATACAAACTTAAGACAGGCCAAGGCTCAGATAATCAAAGGCCCTACTATACAAAAAGGAATAAAAAAATAATCTTTGAAAATAATAACAAAAATATGCAACTGTTTAATTAATCCACTCCGATACTACAAAAAAAAGCACATCGAAACTTCAACATATTTATATATATCTCGGAAAATTTTGATAGAAATAAAGTTAACGAAAAGAAAGAGAGAAAAAAATCAACGAGAGTCATGCCGTGGCGTCTCAGATTTATGGTTCAGACAAAATAAAAACCTCTCTAAGAGAACTTTTAAAGCCATCAAGACGACTGTCACCAAATTTGTCCGAGACTACAGCATAGTCAACGCCCAATCGATGCAATCTGGGTACGGGAGAATTCGAGTAATACTCGTAGCTAGTTCAACGACTCTCGCAATGGAATATATCCAAAATAATATACGTAAAAATGTTATTTACAGTCAATATTTTGCTTTCGATATAAAATATTTACTGTAAATAAAATTTATTACATGGAATATGTTGAAGGAGGACATGGAAAGTATCCAAGCAAAATATTTCCTTAACATGTGAGGTGCATGGCCGTGAGGTGAGTCGCTGAACTTATTTGCAAAGAGATGCCGATTTTAATGCACTGGTGTGTTACTCCACTCGAATGGCATGTGCATTTTTCCACTTTGTTTTCGGAATAATAAGAATAATCCCTACTATTCTCATACATATAATTTTAAAAAATATATTTAAATCGAGGAAAATGTATAATCAAACAATCTAAAGTATCACGTGTTGTGCACGGCGTTATGAAAAAAGGACACGGCACTAAAAGCGAATAAAATTTTGTAAAAATAAAAAAGGTTTTTATCTGTTTTAAATGGTTTTTCATCCATGTTGAATATGTAACCTAAGAAAAATGTTTTTTAGAAGTTAGGCATTTTAGAAAATTCAAACAATATAAAATCGGTCGTACGTATGCCTGTGTGCAACAATAGATGTTGTTATAGTCACGGTTTAATAGTTATAATTTACAGTGAAACCCCGTTTTTACGTGCCCAGAATTCACGTTTTCCCGCTATTTGCGTTCAATTTTTACAATCCCGTTTTATTTTAATACATTTAGGACCCGCTTTTAGGTTTTTATTTCCCGCAATTTACGTTTGAAATATTTAAAATGCAAATCAATTTATAAACATATTTAATTAATTTGTGTGTCAATTTACATTTTTTTCATTTCTTTTAATTTTCCGTTGAATCCCTTCAAATAATGTCTCAGCAAAGAAAAACATTATCGATTCAAGAAAAGGAAAGTTCTCGAAAAAGTTAATAAACACGTTGGTTCACGTGTTTCGCTCGCGCGTGATTTGGGAATACCCATTACAACTTTGGCTACGATAATAAAAAATCGCGAATCGATTGAAAAAAGTTTTCCGATTTGCGTGATTATCTAAATAAAAAATAATTTTCAATTTTTCATTTTTTTTTCTAGCCCCGAATCTAAGTTTTCCCTCCAATTACGTGTTTTTTTTATCAGTCAGTCCAAAAACGTAAAAACGGGGTTTCGCTGTAATTAAATGTTATAGTAAAATCATTTTCATTTTTCAAATCATTATTTGACAGCTGTTTTTTTTGGTTTGATTATAAAACATAATGGAAAATTATGTTTTACTAAAAAGAGATGACTTGACTCAAAAAGAAACATATATTTATTAAAACGAGAAAGCCTTTTATACTGAGTGAGGATGGTTGATTTTTCTGACATTTATACTATTATTATTCATTTATTAGTTCCTATGTAAATAAATTAATTTTTTTGTTAATAGGTTATATCAAGATTTCTGCTAATAAGATATACGAGTATACTCCGTTCTGAGATTTTTTTTTTTATTTTACATTAACTCTTCATTTTATTATCAAATTTATAATTTCAAATTCTACGGACTTATTATTATGGATCAAAATGATAAAAATAACTCTAAAGAGCTGCAGGTGCTAAAAGGAAGAGACGATCGCGTTAATTACAACGAGCAAGCGAGACTTTAGAGAAGCAACAACACGATATGAAGCAATACAAAGATTTGGAAAACAAATATTGACTTCCGTCATTACTGATGGGTTATTACTAGTATTATATTGGGTCCTTACATGTGAAATTGGCGTTTTGTTTGGGAGGAACATAAAGTTGATTTTTTTTTAATATAATATATTTATTTAATCAAAGTATGTACCATTGCTATCTATGCACTTTTGCCATCTCATAGGTAGTTCATCGATCCCTTTACTAAAAAAACCATTCGGACGGGAATCAATAAAATCTTTGAAGTCGGTTTGGACTGCCCCATCGGAGTTGAATTTTTTCCCTTGCAAGAAGTTATCCAAATTTCGAAAAAAATAGTAATCTGTTGGGGCAAGGTCCGGAGAGTACGGTGGATGTCTTAGACATTCCAATTGAAGCTCTTCTAATTTGGTAGCCGTCTGTTGTGCAGTGTGTGATCTAGCGTTATCATGAAGCAGCAGTGGCCTAGAGCGATTAACCAGCCTCGGTTGTTTAGCAGCTAGCTTTTCCATCATGGTTTGCAGTTGCTGACAATAGACATCTGCCGTAATCGTCTGGCCAGATTTAAGAAAGCTGTAGTGAACGACACCAGCACTAGTCCACCAAACGCTCACAAGTAACTTTTTTGGAGTCAATTTTCGCTTGGGGCATGGTTTGGCTGGTTCGGCAGGGTTCAGCCATTGCGATGAGCGCTTCCGATTATCATACAGGATCCACTTTTCATCACAGGTAATGATTCGATTCAAAATCCCTTCATTATTGTGCCGGTTGAGTAATGCAACGCAGCAGTCAACGCGCGTTTGTTGATTTGCTTCACTCAATTCGTGAGGTACCCACCTTTCAAGCTTTTTCACCTTCCCAATTTGCTTCAAGTGGATTAAAACAGTTTTATCACTAACACCGCAGCCTGCAGCTAACTCGGATGTGGTTTGCGATGGATCCGCTTCCACAATAGCCTTCAATTCTTCATTATCAACTTTCTCCACGGGGCTTGTTCTGCAGGTCGAAATTTCCAGAACGAAAACGTTGGAACCAAAAACGCACTGTGTTTTCTTTTGCGGCACCGTCGCCATACACATCATTAATCCTTCGAGCCGTTTCTGCAGCACTGGTGCCACGGTGGAACTCGTACTCGTAAATAACGCGATATTTCAAGTTTTCCATTTTGTAAACTGAGTGACGCAAAGAAAAAAACTATTGAGGAAAAAACAAATGAATTATAATTTTCGAAACACAAATACTTGAGTAAATAGCTGTATAAATTTGAATTTGAAATTCCTAACCAAAGAGAAGATATTTGAGATCAAAGTTGCCAGTACGGCAAAACGCCGGTTTCGTATGTGGGGACCTAATAATAAATTTTCAAAAAAAAACCTGCTCTAGAAACACGTGTATAAATATTACGTTAACCAAACCCATTATAAATTTATAATTATAAATTTAAACGCATTTTAAATTCATAATTTTATTTAATTTGAAACTTAAATAAATCTTTTTAATATTTTGTGATCTATGAGTAGTTTGTTGATTTTTTAATTTTACAATAGTAAAAATGAAATAAAAAAATTCTGAAGATAAAATACATAACAATTTAAAACATATATTTTTTCTCCAGTTTCTTTTATCTCTTATCTACTAAATATGTATTTTTCAAGCTTAGCAATAAAACTCTATTTGATTTTAAAAAAACGATCCTGTCAAAACGCTTACTGACCACTGTCCTAGAAATTTGGCAAATTTAATTATATGTATTTGAAAAAAAATATTCAAGATGTGTAAATGAGTATTTTAAGCAAAAATTGAGCCATTGATATTTAAATTATTTTTAGTCATCGAAATAAGACATATTAATTAATAACATTTCCAATTCCGAGAATCCCATAGTAATAAAATAAGCATATGATTATGCAAATATTCAACAGAAATATTATTCGGTTTAATTGTATGATCGTCACGAACGCTAGTGATCAGCAAGTATTGTACTCCTGTCGATACGAGTAAGTGTTCATTTCGTAGCAACGAAAGAGCCTTTGTATCGGCTTCAAATTGTCAAGTTAACATAACCTATGGTTATGTTTCTATTCAACATATAAGGTGTTTGTCGTCAAATTTCATTTACTAAAAGCCATATCTTTACCGCGTCCACTGAATGTTGTGTTTCTTCTTTCTTGGAGGAACTTTTCCATTTATAGATCGATTGTTAAATTTTTGAAGCTTAACGAGTTGAAACTTTGAAACATCTAGATTTGTAATTTTTTTATATTGGGTATATTATACTTACTCATATAATTGCACAATGTTTTTAATTTGGGGGCACAAATCATCCTTCTTGGGTGACTTGCCTATTTAAAAAAAAGTTTTTTCACCTTGCAAATGACACGTTTGGCGAGATACTCGTAAATTGATTCTTGCATTTGAAAAAGTAAAGCCTTGACTCCAAATTTTGAATTCCTTTAGATCTTTAGTAATATTTTAATACACATATGAAATTAGGCCACTATTTTATTAAGAATTTGATTAATCGAAATAATATTAAATTAACATTACTTTATTGTATTCTATTGTACAACACTTTCGTTGTATACATTATAACCTAGTGGTCTTATTGGAATATGGCAATCTCTTTTAACATACCAGAAAGATGTTAAACAGGTATTTAGTAAAAACCAGACTGAAAAAATCTGAGTTATAAATGGAATTGAAACCGTGACCCTCGGTTTACAAGACAGGTGTCTTGACTACTAGACTTTAAATTAAATTCCAGTTAAAATATTATTGTACTAATTCCCTGATATGAGAAAATTCTAATATAAAGTATAAAATTATTCAATATTGATTGAATAAAATATTTTTGGAACTTATGATACACATATATTTGCACAATGAATTGCTCAGATTTCTAACTAAGTTAGCAAGTATTTAAATAAAAAATAATAGTTGCTTAAAAATTATTAGAAAATCAAATTTCATTTTTTTAGTAGGCAATCCATCCAAACTAGGATGATTTGTGCCATCAAATTCAAGTTATATTGCAATTATATGAGTGAATATAATCAAACTTTTTTTTAATTACATCTAGATAATTTATAGTTTTAGCTCATTAAGCTTCAAAAAATTAACAATTGATCTATAAGTGGAAAAAATTAATTTCTTAATAATATGTTATATGAATCCGCTTACATTGATTTTTTTTATATATTTCATCTCAAGTCGATGCAAACGTCAAAATAATTAAAAACACATTTTTATGCAATCAATCAATGAAATTGAAGCAATCAACAATATAAATTTTATGCATCTTGTCTAGCGGGTATTTTTATTCAATCAAGTCATTATTATTTTCATCTGGGTGCTAAAACTAAGTCGCATTAACTGTTGATTCGCAAGGTACAAAAAGCAATAAATCTTTAAGAGCTTATGGCTAATAGTTATTATGAAATCGATTAAAACGACGTGTATTACAATACATTACGTTTGCGTGGAAAAATATTATGGAAATACACAAATGCGGATTACATAGTGTATTATTTCAGCACTGAATAGGGTAATTTCATGCTAAGAAACATATAATTTTTTTTATTTTCCACTTGCAATACATGCTAACACACCATCTCTCTATCGGGGTAGGCAAGTAGGAGAGAGCGCCAGACTTTTCTATTACGACACACTGGATCGCACACTGGATCCAATCACACTTTTCTTGGTATTCCTCTGGCACGCCTTTCACTCACATTTCCACTATATATTTGTTTTATTAATATTTCTTTATTCATTCGTTCCACGTGCCTAAACCATCGCAGAGTGGTCTTCTTCATCTTGCTCAACACACCAGTTTTAAGGTCACAATCATTCCTTATCACTTTATTCCGTATTCTGTCATATATAATCCACCCATATATTCTTCTAAGTGTACGTATTTCTACAGCATTTATTCGGCTCTTTTCAGTCTTGTTCCACGTTCACGTTTCACTCCCATATATCAAAGTTGGTACTAAAATACTATTGCGGACTATCATATTAGAAGATTTTGATACTGTTGGTTCGAGTATTTATGTTTTTTATAACCGATTGACCAGTAATAAATAACTTTGCAAAATCAGTATGAATAGTATACGTTCAAATACTCATCGAAACACTTATTTTCGCGCATTTTAGCTTGTGTCCTAAAAACTCCCTACAAAATTGACAGCAGTGTTGGTTCATGCAACCGCGTATTATTTTACATATACCAGCTCGCGTTTTTAATAAGTTTTTTTTTCGTCCGTGATTAATTAAGGACTATTAATTATCAGCACTGTTCAGTGACAAAACGCACAAATAAAACATTTACTACACTAAACAAGATACTTTCTGTATATCATATGAGTGTTATCAGAAAAAATGGTGTAATTCAAATAAGTACAAAAAATTGTTTTACAAAAAACACTACTATATTTGTCACGATGGATACATTTATCGACATGTAAAAGTACGAGTATGTTTAATCAATATTTTTTCAACAAATTCTTTGAAAATACATATTATAAAAAAAACATCCTCATAACGGACATTGTACTGTTGACTGCCGAATGAGTGACTTAACGGGTACAATGATGCCACGATGCTATGAGTCATTCACTGTGTACTTGAAATAATTTTGATTTCATACAAAGTTAAAAAATTATTTATATAATTTTTGAGCCTGAATTGGTTGTGATTAGAATGACGTGATATTCAGTCTAGAAAAATATTAAGGAATATTTTTCTGAAGTTATCCCGAAATGACTTTGAGGAAGGAGGAGTATTCAGTCTAGAAAAATATTAAGGAATATTTTTCTGAAGTTATCCCGAAATGATATTGAAGAAAGATAAATTTAAGACCGCCAAAGAACCACATAACATATTTCTAGAAGAATTCAGAATTAAGGCATACTATTCGTATGTTGCATTAGATTAAAACATGGATATATCTAAAAAAGGGATATTAACTTGTAATGTATATGTTTTGGTCTTACGAGTATTAGATTTTAATATTTTCTTGGTAGTTAAAACTGATTGAAATCAAGCAATATATATACCGCATCGATTAATGTACTCGTATATGGATATTCTGATATTTAATATTAAATATCCTAAACTTTTTTTGGAATTCATATTCAAATAAATTGATCAATTCATTCGATTTCATAATTCAGCCACAATTGTGCAACAAATTTTTTTTAACTAAAATTACCAAATTTACAATATTTATGTAGGCGGTAACAATTGTAAATTAAACATTTTAAAATTAAGAAAACTGTAATTTGTTCCTTACACTATGGATACAAACAAATTAACAAAACTGTTATTTGTTTTTTACTAACACTTACCGTCAGAAAATATAATATTTAGCTGCCTTTTGAAAATGCTGAAAAAAACGCTATATTCTTTTACGAAATATCACTATACACATTATATATCCACTAGTACACGTATAAGTCTTTTTATTTTATTTTAGGTCGACAAATATGATATAATTCTAGGCACATTTGACTAATTAATAGAAAAATTACGTGTTGCTTGTGAAGTAATTGAACTGAAAGTAATTATTATGTGAACTGAAGTAATTGTTTAGTTCTGTTCTTCTAAAAGTGGCACAACGTGGCTATAAAATAACAAAACAATAATTTAAAAAGTACGATTATTAAGTAAACCAAAAGATTTTTTGTATATCGGATAAATGTCTTTTAGGGTAGGTAATGCTTTACATTGTTGATATTGTTGATAAAACTGAATAAAACATATACACATATAGGTAATTAGAAAATTTGGAGTAAAGATAGGTACAGTACCCGGCGGAAAGTAATACACATCGGGCTTAAGAAAGAGACTGTCGGTCATAATCAGCTAACTTCGGCTTTGTAGATATTGAATATTTAAGAAACTTAAAATGAACTTTTTGAAGAATAAAACAGCCATTCGATGTGAGATTTTAGTCAGGGAATGAGTGTTGTTTATCAAAACGCCAATTATTAGTTTGACTGCTAGGAAATGTGTTCAGGAAGATAATAATGAGAGATTTTTCTTTGAGTTTGGATTTGTTAAACCCGTCGACGTTTAAATAATTTCATAAAAATATATGAGATCGAAAATTGTAAGTATGCTCATACTGATCTGAAACTTGAGCTTATTTCCAATCAATAACTTTTAACTAACAGCAATGCTGATTAACAGCAATCGACGTCATTATTCTAATAATCCTTTTTCAGAAACGAACAAAGTATTCTAACAGACATATGCTGACGTCGACATTCTTATAAAAAATGTGGTTATTATAAAAATAATTTCACCACTAAAATCCTTATACGTATTGTATATTTTTACTTTGATCCGGAATAACGTATTTAATACAAGAAAATAAAATTCTGAGAATCGCGACCGCAGTTCTTTTTACGGATCCAGGAATTCTGATTTAGACGATATATGGTTAAAAATACGTAGAACGTGTGGGACATAATTTTCTGATTATCATGCAAACCAAGTTATCCCAAATTTAGATCATTCAGTTAAATAATACCTGAACATAATCACATCGTGTATTTTACGGGAGAGACAGATATATCACATCTTAAATATTTTCTTAATATTGTAAAATGCTAAAAGATTATAATATTTCCCTCATAATGAAAGAAAATAAAATCAATGCGGTAGGAATGAGTGTTGCGTAAAATGTATGGAAAAAAAATGTATGGTAGAATAATGAGAGGATGATCTCCATAACCTATGATAATTGGTAATATGTCTGTGTACCAATCCGGTAGATGTGGATTCGATTTCATGATCGATTGTCCGAAACTTTTGGAATTGATTGACATTCGAGATCCAACAAAAATGACCAGGCAGCAAGATACATTTCTAAATGAGAATTATAGAACGAATTATTTTGCAAATTATTCGCTAGTTACTCTTGAGGACTTTTGAAGAACTTTTTTGAACTGCTTTTTAATTATTATTATATTTTTTTATCCATTCTTGTATTTTTCCACGTCCTGAAGGTGGTTTTTGAAGTTAACAGCTATCGGTCTGATTTCGTCCTTTTTGTACGCAGTTGTATTCTCTTTTTACAATTCGTTGTACGCAGTAGCATTCTCTTTTTACACTAATGTCAAGAGTGATGTTTGATTTAATGCAGTGTGAGCAGTCTGCCTTTGGACAATCCCGTATTGAGTTGGTGGCATGTAGTTTTGTACGTTTATATACATACAAAACTAACATATGTGTCACCAATTGCCTGTTTCTTTGTGATTATTTATGTTGAAGTTGTTTTAAATTATTTTTATTTTATATTTTCTGTTCCTTTTTAATAAATTAATTACTCAGTACTGGATTTTTCATCATTGTTACGAGTATTATTATTGTTATAAGGTAAATTGTACCTTTTATAAATCGATAAATTAATATTGTAAAAAATGTAACGATTAGGCTAATGTGTATATGACTTTTTGCAGTAATGTTTCATTTATTTATTTACATGATAAGTTATTGTAAGACTACATAATTTATGAAAAACAAGACAGGAAACAAGTAATAACGGGTCGTCGTCGTTGCTGGGTCTCGTAGTCGAGGATTTCCTTGTCATTTCAGTAGGAACGCTGTGTCGTTTTTTTAAGCATGTGATCCGTTGCACTCCAGTAAACTCACAAGCCACGTCGCTGTACTGGAAGTGAGTTGAAAGAATATATATAACCGAAGTCATAAGTATCATTATGCCCCCGAACGCTAGGTGGAAACATACCTGTAGCAATCAAGGGGAGTAGTACAGCACGGGGTTTGAACCGGCGACCTTCCGCACGGAAGACCAGTACATTATGACTAGTCATGCACCTCATAGGTAATTAAACTGAATTAATAACAGGTTATTAAAAATGCACACTCAATTAATGTGGATCTGAGTTTGTTGCTTTACATTTGTCGTATCCACAGTAAACGAGGCTTTTACCTGTAACTTACAGAGAATCTGTTTTTTAAGTTTTTTTTATATTATGTTAGGCGTTTTTTTATTTAAACTAATAAAAGTGAGAAAATTTGATTATTTATAGCATTAAGGTAATACTTTCGTGGTGCAGTCTCTTGGTAAGAAAACATATGAATGATGATATCACACCTTTTGTTCATTTTGGAGGAAGGGGTGTGGTATTTGGAACAAAAAATTTTTTTTTGAGTAAACAGCTGTAAGAAACATTTAAAATACAAAATAACATTTGCACTTCAAAACGAGTGTTCATAAATCGTTTTTTTTTTCAAATACTATTCTTATGTCTGAAAGAAGGAAAAAATATTTATTTTATTTATTTATTTATTTAAATCACGTAGAATCAGAAAAGAATTAAGCTGACTTGATTGAATTTTTTTCTTTATGTTCTCTTATCATAAATAGGTTGGCATGATCGATATTCCATATCAAAGATTAATCTTCAGAAAATATTACATTTTTCGAGTTAAATAAGAAAATAACGATATATTATACCATTTAAATTTCGCAATTTTTATTGTTTGCTCTCGCATAATATAGTTTGGTTAGGTATGTTAGTATCGTATTACTTGAAAATGCACGACATATCACTATACCTACTCGTACGGATATGAATGCGAAACCAACAGAAATGATGTCTGATCGATTGAATTTGTACGCCAAATATACTCGAAGTAGATATAGTATATCTTTACATATGAGCATCTAGATTGACGATCTAGATTGACGACTTCCATGGTCTAGTTGGTAAGTCGCTGGGTTGTCGTATTTAATTCAAGATGACACCAAAAACGAGTAAATGACAGTACCCGGCGGTAAGTAATACACATCAGGCTTAAGAGACTGTCGGCCATAATTGGCTAACTTGGGCTTTGTAGAGCGTCGTCTCTGTCATTTATACACGTGTTCCGTCGCGATTTGTCAGTTGTCAGTCCCGGACTGTTAGCGCATCGTGCGCCAGAGACGACGCACTACGAAACCGAAGTTAGCCGATTATGGCCGAGAGTCTCTTTCTTAAGCCCGGTGTATTACTTACCGCCGGGTACTGTAGTTCGTCTGGTAAAATACTTGGATGCAATAAATATGTGAGAGTGTTTTACCTGTCCACGTAAGGTATTATTTGCAATACGTACGTTGGCTCTCAATTATTTGGCTACTAAACCCGAAGGCTCGATTATTGGAGCCGAAGACAATATTGTCTCTCGGTTACGCTCTTCCGCATATCTGTATCATCAATTTGAATAGGATGACAACCATATAAATTAATTACCTACATTTTAGTTAACACGAAACGCACCTAGCACAAGTTAAACTGGTCCTGTCGAAAGATAACAAAATAATAAAAGATAAATTTTTTGAAAATATATTTTTCAATAAAATTATTATTTCATAATGTCAACTGCAGCATTATTTGACACCCCTGACAAAGTTTACTGTAAGCCAGATAGAGCGATAACTATCTGTTAATTTAAACTGGTATTGTAACAATTTATCATAACTTATATAACCTGTCTCTCTGGTTCGCTGCATTAATAATTGCAACACCCGATTGTCTCTGCTTGTTATTATGTTTAAAAACCCAGCAGTGTTATTAGGTTTAAAAACGCCATACAATGCCCATAACACGATTATTTGTCATTTTTGAAATTATGGAATAAAGTATGATAGGTAACTGCCATAACAAAATAAACCATATTTAGTAAGAAGGAATTTATATCATGAAAATATAATTGTTTTTGAATTTTCCCCTTTCTCTGGAATGGATGTGAGCCCTCGCGATGGGAAAAATCAATATCTCATGACAACCTCGTCTATCATACCAAATAGCTCATTACTGTCTTGGTACTGACACCATCCAGCGAGGAGATGCAGACGACGTCAGTATAAAAACAAAGCAAAATTTAGCGAAATTTAGCACAATTTAGCGAAAATATACGTAAGATTTTGAATGCGTTTTTTTTAATATCTATGAAGCTTAGGAGTTACAACCTATAATGGTCTCTGCGGCCTAGTTTTTTTTAATCTGTTTTTCACTTATGGCTTATATAATACCTTTTTGGTTGGTTAGAAGATAGCCACATGGTCAGGTTGCATATCGCAGTCTACAAAAACCTTTACTCACCAGTTGGTCAAAGGCTTGGGAGCTGTCAAGTAGTAATAAGGGTGCTGCCTACAGGAATATTCAGGGTAAAATACCCAATAAACCTTGGTTCCACAAAAGAAA
Organism: Odontocerum albicorne; assembly: GCA_949825065.1. Lineage (NCBI taxonomy): Eukaryota > Metazoa > Arthropoda > Insecta > Trichoptera > Odontoceridae > Odontocerum > Odontocerum albicorne. The sequence goes on from OX463846.1 coordinate 31,010,478, forward strand.
CCTATCCAAACCAATTGTGTATGTCATATGCGGGATAAGAATAGGCCACTATATGATAGGAAACCACCTTTATAAAAATCAAATGAAATAAAGCCCTACATGCATGAGTGGGATAGGTGCGGAGACCCTCACCTTGTTTCCTTTGAGTGTCCTCTGCGCACGGGATACAACCTTTACTTAATTGTAAATGTACCCCGTCCATTCAACATGTCCCACCTATTCGCACTCAATTCTTCATTAATTTATAAACAAATATGTAAATTTATTGTCCTAAACTCTTTAAATTATAATCATACTGAAATAATCCATTAAATAATGTTAAACTAATATACAGTCTCATTTTAATTTTCTTAAAATTTACTGAGATATATTAATTTTAGTAAACCCTTCACAAAAATTAGAATTCCTCAAAAACAAGCCAGGCAGTGGGGAAGCCAGGCACAATAAGCCAGGCACTGGGGAAGATAGGCACAACAAGCCAGGCACTGGGGAAGCCAGGCACAATAAGCCAGGCACTGGGGAAGGTAGTCATGATTTTCATCGAGCCTTAAAGTACTATTAGTAACTCGTTTTATCAAACACTGCATATTCCATTTTATGTAACGGTATAACTTTACCTGTTTCGAGGTTTTCATTTCATCATAAGGGGAGCACCAACAAGACTTGTTTGTGCTCCCTGATGATGAGGTGAAAACCTCGAAACCGGTAGGATTATACCGTTACATGAAGTGTAATAAACAGTTTGATAAAACAAATTACAATATCTTTAAACCTCCACAATGTTAATGCCTTAACAATAAATAATATATTAGTATCTAACTATTATTTATTACAAGGAATCTTGATGAAAACATCTGTAAAGGGAATTAATTATACTCGCATAGAACGAACGTCGATCAAAATAAATTATTCGTACTTTAGTTCTCAGAAAAAAAGCTATTTTATCCGTAGTACAGTAATTTACGACCAGGTCATGTCTACTCCCAAGAAAAATATGTTAATACATGCGTAGGTATGTATGTATCTGACGTTTTGTTAAGGTATAAACGGTGCAACGATAGTATGAAAGAGATATGTAATTTGACAGGTACAGGTATATTTATTGTATAATAAAAATAAGAGATTGTCTTCCAGGATAAAGTTACCGTATTTGATTGTTTAGTAATGAGACAAAATAAAAACAAGCTGTAACAACTAACTGTCCAGTTATATTCATTTTCAAGTAGCCATAAATTTAATGCATTTGGGCTGGTAATGTTTAACCCTTTAACAACAAAGGTTAGATTTTTACAATTATATTTTTTAATCTGGTCATTTAAATATAAATACAATATTTTTTTGCAAAACGAAAGAAAACAAAGTCAAATGGGCACTAAAGCATATATACACTCCATCGGAACATTATTAAAATCTGCTAAGAAGATAGTCTACAATAGTATTCTAGTACCAGCTTTGATATATGCAAAAGAAACGTAAATATAAAAAAAGACTGGAAGGAGCCTAATAAATGCTACAGAAATGCACTGTGAAGAATGTATGGAACGACAATGTATGATAGAGTATGAATGAAGTGATCAGGGATGAATGTGAACTTAAGGCGATAACGTATTAAGTAAGATAAAAAAGAGCACTCTAATGTACCATATGTGAAACGAATGAATGAAGAAAGACTAAAAAAACAAAAGTAAGTGGAAGGTGTGGTAGAGGAAGACCAAGGAAATTATATTTGGATCAAGTGTGTAATATTTAAAAGAGAGAAATGTAAAGTCAGAGAAATCGTAGTTATATGAGGCGTACGGGTGTAGAAGGACGAAAGATGGGTGTCGCGATAAGAAAGTCTGTTGCTGTCTCCTCTCCATCTACCCCGACAGGGAAACGGCATGAAGGGATGAATGCACAACGACGAAAAACTTAAAAAACAAGATATTTTTTATGTTTAGTTTATAACACAATCGACAGTACATACTAGATTATTTCCGGTACAAGTGATATTATGTGTAAATCATTGAAACCTAGGATTAATTGAAAGATACAACCTTCGTGGCATAGTTGGTAAGAAGCTTGAATTTCTTCCTTTGAGTTCGATAACCGATGTTATCCAAAAAAAAAGTCCCAATCTGGCAAAAAAGTTCATCTTGTAGCAATAATCGAACGCACCGAGTTCGTGAACGAGTGCTATTGCCGAGATTTGTTAATGATATGCCCGAGTTTTTTTTATCACATATTTTAAAATATTTCTGGTTGGTTGAAAGAAATGACTATAAGGCCTCCATGTACTTTTTCATTCATTCGTAGTATATTTATCAACAAAACGCAATAGTGACCTGATCATGATGTAGAACGTGGCCGGGAGACAACTTTAAGAAACAATATTGTTTTCAGTCCATTAATCGAGCCATCGTTTTTTTTTATCACTACGTAGGCTTTAAATCAAATGTAACATGCCGATCGTCGCAAGGTGTGTTGGCGATACAGCCGCACGCCAAAAGGTAACAACAACCTCGAACACGAACTTTTAACTCGACAGGTACCCGTTTTTGGTACGACTCATAAACGAATTAAACCCCCTAGTGGAAGACAAACAAATGTCTTGCCAACTAGGCAACAGGATTCGCAAAGGTTGTAATATATGGTATACAACGGAAACGTATTACAGTAATACAATTTCGCTTCCTTTGACTATTTAAAAACTAAAAAAATTATATTTCGGTAATATAGTGGCAATGAGAGGGTTAAAATATGATGCCCATGAAACTAATTGTATTTACATACTTCAAACCAAACGGTGAAGTGTATTTATACTGCCTACCTGAAGGCGACACGATGTCCCTAGGTATTTAGTTAATTTTCTTCCGAGAAATGGACAAGAAGGATTACTTTACGACTGTCTGATGGCAAATTAAAATTACGGGTCCGATGCATTGTTCATCGTTTTATTTTTGGAGAACAAAATATTTTAATAATTATGTTTAATGTGAATTCAGATAAAGCTAATTTAACTAAACCGTCCGTGGTATGTTCATGAACAGAGCAAAGTATATTATCTCAGTTTTTTGAGTGAAAATCAGTTATTGCTATTAATTGTTTATTTAGCAAATTTATAGACTTCAGTCTATCTTCAAAGCAGCTGCTAAGCAGATATATCGTAATCTTAAATAGTTTCATATTAATCCGCTTCTAAAAAGTCTGCGTTAGCTCAAGTGTCGCGAACGGGTTGATTTCAAATGTTTCATTGTATTAAAGTCCCTTAATAGGATGTCTCCATTGTATATTTAGAATTTATATCTAAGAGATGTTCCTTCAAGAGGAGCGTAGGTAGATTTTTGAGGTCAATTTCGTTTTCATTAAATAAATTATTCCGAATTGATCCAATATGATGGGTTTATGATAAGGTTTTTGCCGTTGCTGGTCCTGTGGCGTGGAAAGGTGTTCTCTAAGTATTACAGATATGGGTGGTGTGTGCAACTTTAGGAAGAACTTGAAGACAACCATTTTTGGGAGGATTTATCAAAATTTATGATTTTATATGAACACTATACACATGCACTAAACTACACCTAAAGCCGAATGTATTACTGTCACATATTGGAAGATCTACAAAGGTTACTTTGTACTGCGTCTTCCCGTAGTAAGTTTTCTATGGTCTTCTTAGCAAATATGTTTTTTTCTAAACGTATGCAGATGCGGGAAAGTACCTTATCAGATGGCCGCAGCCACCACCTTCTTACCCTTACAATCAACTTGTTTTTTGTTATATTTTTAATCTGTCAATAATAGTGGGTTCGAATCCCGAGTAAGAGCGCCCTTGAGATATGTCTGTTTTCTAAATGACGCTATATAAATTGTCCCTGTGTTATATTTTTGTATTCATTCAAATGGTCAAATGTAATTTTTGATACAAAAATAACAAAATAAAAATGGATATTGACATGTAATTAGTGTTATATTACACAAAAGAAAAGGGCGAATCAAGAATATAGTAAGACGAGCCCAGCACAATAAATAGTTTTATTTATGATAATTAATATTAACTATAATGTATTTAATTCATTTCAACAAGAACAACTTTGTTAATTTAATTTCGTAAAAAAGTCATTTAAAGTGCATACAATGGCCATACTAATTGCTCAATTTATGATGTGTTTTTATACATGCGTTATACAACCAATTAGTTGTAACTACATATAGTGCACTTATGTATGTATTACACCTTTAATGTATGCAGTAAAACCTGGCGGAATTATTTTCATGTGACAATATTTTCCAATCAACCATAAATATGTTAAAGAGGCCTTAAGTGAAAATCAGGCTCGAACCCTTTAAAAATATATTAACAATGGGGGTCAAACCAACAGCCACCGGGTCGGAAACCAGGAGTCTCACCAACTAGGGCACGGAGGTCAACACTTACACGTATATGAAGAACGGTGTTTTAACTAAGAAGCGAATAATCTATTGAATTTCCATTAAAAAAATATAAATTGTATGTGTTGTATTGTGTATAATAAATAAATACCTAATATATTTTTATGACGGGTAATAAATTTATAGAAAATCTTAAAACATCCTTGAAACTTCTGTAAAGTCCCTTAAACTGAGATGACATCGTTTGTGCATTGCACGTAGATACGAGTACGTACTCATATTTCCTGCAATTACGTTCGAGTTACGTCGTTGGCATTGTTGATCTTCTCCGATGATACACGAATATACGTGTACATGTACTATATATCATTCATTTTTCAATTCAAATCGAAATAAAAATACAAGGTTAGGAAACGTGGTCAAGTATTTGGATAAAAACTATGTGATTTAAAAAAAATAAACTCACAATAAACTTGATTAAGAATTATGAGGGCACGTAGCGACGCGACAAAATTGGGAAAAAATTACAATTCGTATCAGTGTTGGTAACCTTGAAGTATGGGAGTGAAATTAGAACTTGACAGAAATATGATAATATCAATATTTATACTATGGGGATGCATGCATTAAAGAAAATTTGTGGAAAGTCAATTAATGAAAGAAGTAGGAATGAATGAATGCATGATGTGAATATTTTTAGTAAATTAGGAAACGACCCTTAATAACATGGTGTGGTGTAGTACTATGTTATGACTGAACGAAAATAAAAGGCATACGTATACTGTGTGCATGGAGAGGACGAGGAAAACTTGGCTGGATCAAAAGAACCTGATTTCAAAGCTATGTAAAATAAAAGGCATACGTATACTGTGTGCATGGAGAGGACGAGGAAAACTTGGCTGGATCAAAAGAACCTGATTTCAAAGCTATGTAAAATAAAAGGCATACGTATACTGTGTGCATGGAGAGGACGAGGAAAACTTGGCTGGATCAAAAGAACCTGATTTCAAAGCTATGTAAAATAAAAGGCATACGTATACTGTGTGCATGGAGAGGACGAGGAAAACTTGGCTGGATCAAAAGAACCTGATTTCAAAGCTATGTAAAATAAAAGGCATACGTATACTGTGTGCATGGAGAGGACGAGGAAAACTTGGCTGGATCAAAAGAACCTGATTTCAAAGCTATGTAAAATAAAAGGCATACGTATACTATGTGCATGGAGAGGACGAGGAAAACTTGGCTGGATCAAAAGAACCTGATTTCAAAGCTATGTAAAATAAAAGGCATACGTATACTGTGTGCATGGAGAGGACGAGGAAAACTTGGCTGGATCAAAAGAACCTGATTTCAAAGCTATGTAAAATAAAAGGCATACGTATACTGTGTGCATGGAGAGGACGAGGAAAACTTGGCTGGATCAAAAGAACCTGATTTCAAAGCTATGTAAAATAAAAGGCATACGTATACTGTGTGCATGGAGAGGACGAGGAAAACTTGGCTGGATCAAAAGAACCTGATTTCAAAGCTATGTAAAATGAGAAACACGAACATTGGAAGATCGTGCATGTCGAAATGTACGAATGGAGATATTTTTGAACATCGTGTAATATAGAGTCAAATTTGGGTCTACAGAAATTGATTTTCAGTTGCCAAGAGGATGCTGGTCGGTGGTCAACGGTGGATGATTTTGGCTATCGCCAAGACTTATAAGACTTGCTCGGTGGAAGGACTTCAGGTATTAACAGGGATTGCACTGTTGGATATGGAAGTCCAGCGTGACAAAATACACAAAAAGGCTTGAACTCAACATATATATTTTTGGTTAAATGCAAATATCGAATGAACACATTTAAACGAAACAAATTTTTGATTTAATTGATACATCAAATAAGCATACTTCAACCATCTTCGTGCAAAAATATAAGGTTCGTTAAATGTTTAATTCATACTGAAATACAAAGCCATTTTATATTTCTTCGAATATCTTAAAAAATGGGTTGACTACTTTATGCAGTTACCTGTTAATTTTTCAATAGGATTTAATTGGAAAAACAATTCAAGACTTTGCCTTCATTAAAACATGCTTGCAATAATGGCCTCCGTGACCTGATTGGGCAGATACTTTCTCTTTGGGGGGTTTCGAGTTCGATTTTCTTCTGTTAATAATACTCTGTTAATAACACTCTGTACTTCTGAAGTGTACTTCTGTTAATAATACTCGCTAGAATTGCTGGTGTTGTTGTTTCTTCACGTGCATGGTACTATTGCCAATATGTGTGATGACGAATCGTGCCTTCCAGGCCTACCCTTAAGCCCGAAGACTCAATTGATTAGATCAAAAGCAACGTTATATCCTGTCACGCTCTTCAATATATCCAAATCACCAGTTTGGATGCATTGAAGGTACCATACGAATGTATCCAAATGAACAGTTTGGATATATTGAGGATACCATACGAATATATCCAAATCACCAGTTTTGATATATTGAGGGTACTATACGAATATATCCAAATCACCAATTTGGATATATTGAGGGTACCATACGAATATATCCAAATCACCAGTTTGGATATATTGAGGGTACCATACAATTATAACTAAATCTCCAATTTGGATATATTGAGGGAACCATACGAATAAAACAAAACGATGCAATATTCCATACAATTCATATTTTTGACAGCTTCGATTTCATTGATTGATAGCAAACAAAAATATTGTATTATAGTATATAATTTTCAAATCGATATTGGCCTTGTCATCTCTTAAAATTATACGTATTATTTGGCTAATTGCATTCGACTTTAGGATGATGTCTTGAAGCCATAATCCAAATATAAGTATCTTGTGTAAAAACCCAATTTTTGGAAATTTGTTTCAGAAAAAACAACATTCACCTTTGACACCGGTATTTACTAATTATGTGGCATTTTTCTTTGATCAGTTTAATTAATTATCAAGCATTTAATGTGTTTGTGTCTTCATTGGCACTAACCATTATCTTGGACTGCCATATTGAAGAAAACAACAATCGTCAACTTCACACTTTTATTAAAATAAAAATCAATTTAAAATGATCGGATTATATCATATATTTCATTTGACTTATGATTATTATATTATACTTAATACCTGTTTATAGACGGACATCAAAATCAAATTATAATTTTTATTATTTTCAAATGTTATTACAAAATTATTCAATCTTATTTTGGTAATAACAAAATCATTTAAAGGAATTCGATTTAATTGTCGGAATTAAATTACTAATTTTACTAACAATGCATTAATATTTATTTATTGATTGATGTTTGTATTAAAAATATATTTATACTTAAATTTGAACTTTTCCACTTATAAATCGATTGTTAAATTTTTTAAGCTTAATCAGATGAAACTTTCAATTGTCATTTTTTTATAATTTTTTTTATTTAATTATATTATATTGTCTCATATAATTGCATTATGCCTTGAATTTGATGGCATAAATCATCCTAGTTTGGGTGGATTGCCCATTAAAAACTTATAACAAAATCATTGAAACATCTTTTGGCTATATTCACCTGACATAAATTGTAAAGGCATTTAATTCTAAAACGAAACTTCATTCGAGAAAATATATAAATATAAATAAAATTATTGAAATTTTCGAAATTCAGATGATTGCGGAATTATAAAATTTTAATGTAACGACATTGTAATAGGGTAATTAAAACCTATAACTTGACGAATTAACTTATTGAAAAATTAAAAAACATTTTATAATTCATAGATTCAAAATTTCATTCGTCCATTTGATTATCTCGTTAGATGTTTCTGAAGTGAGGTTGTTTCCAAATATCATTAGATTTTTATGTTTTTTCTCATAAACCAATTATGAGAAACTGAAATCAGGAATATTTTAGATTTTTTTAATATTGATTGTTATATTGCTTTTTAATTTATAATTATTTTTGATGCATTTGTGCCATAAAGGATTTTTCGTTTTGATTATGTGTTCAAGTTTTGATGGGTTTTTTTCAATGTTGTAGTTAATATGCTTTAAAGCTTGTTTTGTTTGTTTTTTTTATAGATAATTTGTAATGTATTGAATTTAGATTTTTTGTTAAGACTACAGTTGTTAAAAATAATAAATAAATAAATATTAATTATTCTATACCTTGCACGAATATTAAACTAATGCATCCGTTTAAAAAGTGGATTAAATAAACTTTGAATAAAATGGAATTTAATTGCATTATCAGTATTGGAAAGTTTTATTGTAATATTTACTAATGCATGATATAAATAATCCCATTTTCTTCAGAGAAAAAAATCATAACTTGTTTGAATCTGTCCGTTTTTTTTTAAATGTTATTATTACCTTATATTTTCAAACATTGCATGTTGAATATTATCTAACTAAATATTCCATGACATGTTATGTAATGTGTGAAACATAAAAAAAACCGGATGGAGCGATTATATTTTATTTGTACGAAAATATTCTTATTTCTATAAATTTTGATTACGATTGCACACCAGTAAAAATAGTCGAAGTATTGACCCAATTTGACCTATCTCCAAGCAATTGTCTGGATTGAGGTTTATGGAGAAGAAAGGTGTGATCAACTGACCCAAAATGGATGAAATAATTGAAAATTAAAAGATGAAGACACACCAATAAAAAAAGGTTTATTTTTAATAGTTTTTTGCATAAACCTCATCTTGTCGACTGTAAGTTGACAGTTGGTTTTAAATTTAAGTTAAATTTTAGATTTGAAATAAAATCATTAAATTCAAAAGTAAAAGGTTTTGTGTTATTGAACTAATCCAAAGTTATTATTAAAAAAACTGGAAAAAATATTAATCGAACAACTCAAATAATGAACAATTACAAGCAACAGTTTTAAATCAATGTTTTTATTTTTCAAAGTGAAAACTTCCAGACAATTTTCGAAGAAGTTTGGCACAAAGGTGTTTAGTCGACAGCATTAAAAAACACTATTTTTGAGAATTGCCCCTATTTTTCAATTTCAAGTGGGTACCTGTTCAAATAACAAGTCACTCAAAAAAAATCGTGCAGTTTTTTTTTAATCCGTGTAATGTGCATCTTTCGAAACATTTAACAGAAAGAACGAAATACTAATTTTAAAAGAATTGGCCAGCTTCGGTATAAAACGTATATTTTACCATAAGATGTTATCTTAATAAATAATATTAAAATATATAAACGAATAATTTAAATATTTTAACTTGTATAATATTATATTAAATCTCACGTCAAAGTACTACTAAGTCAATTAATATTTATTTATTGTCTAAATGTAGTAAATGCAGAAAGGGGGTATTCAAAACTCGGCGAAGATATGGAGTGTTTGGTTACTATGGTAACTACTCGTAATTTTGTCACTTCGTTTCTATCTCTTTCTTTGATGGCTTTTGATTGCTAAAGGTAAAATATGGAATGATATATTAAATAAGTATTAGATATTCAAAGTCGAGGTGAATTAATATCTAAATGGACACTTATATTTTGAAATTGCATGTTCTAAACATTATTAGTAACAGATCAATTTTTAAAACGTCATACCGAGAATTTTACTAAAATTTAAGTAATTCACAAAAGTATAGAGTAATAATACGATACAAATGCATAGTTTGTGAGATAAATGATAGTTTTTTTTGCATAACAAACCATATGCACATCTGCATGGTTAATTACAACTCAGCATAATAAAAAAAAACGCACGTATACAAAAAATAATGAACTGATTGCTTCAATTTTCTGAACGGTTAAAGCAATTTAAATAAACAAGAATATTTAAAAAAAAAACTCGTTTTCCCTTGAAAAATATCAAAACAGACTACTTACCAAAACGGCAATTAAAATCGCAATTCCGTGGTACATTTTCAAATGTTTATTTAACAATTTATCACACAAATTCATAAACAAATAGATGTAGTGTCGATATCTTATACAAAAACAAATCACATCATTTTTGTCAATTTCGCTAACCACTTAGTATGCATAAGATAAAATGATTTGCTGTCAGACGTATCGACAGTCAACACGAAATGTCAGCGCACGAGACGAGCGCACACGTCTTACCGTCACGCTTTGCCAGAATAAACTGAATGAATAAGCCGAGAGCAAATGTTATTTATTATACATTGCTTCATAGAAATATTTATTTGATAACCTGCCGGCCGCAAAACATGGTTTATTAAAAATAACTATTTGATAAACTAAAAAGTCTTTGTAATATTTTAATTGAACGGCTAGCAAATTAATCATTTTTTTTTTAATATAACAACCTTTTGTAATTATGCGTATGATTATGCACAATCGAATTTCTCCATCATCATCGCCATTTCACCATATCCGTATTCAATATGCAGAGAGAACAGATCTCCGATTCAGACGCAACCATACACCTCGTTATGCATACTATTCTATTAAAAAGGGTGTTCACTCTGCCCTCTATATTACTCTTCAAGATATTTTTTGTAAATATTTCATCATTCATTATTTCTACAAGGCAGATCACGTTATATAACCCACCCATATTTATATCTAGTATTTTAGGTTGATCAATTATAATAAATAAAATCCGGCAATAAATAACAAAAAAAGCAACGGACATAGCGGTTACTGATAATTGGTTTGACTTTTGTTGGACATGACATGTTAAAAGTATTTATTATCATTATGAATGATACTAAACATTATCAATTTTCAGTGAAAAAAATGGTGATAGAAAAATGTGGAAGGAGAAATAACATACATGCGACATATTCTCCTCTTCTCCCTGACTCCATCCCAACTCACAATCTGCGAAGACTGTTGGGGTCAGCTCTCCTCGTCCTCAGGTTGTATGCTCTTCTGTCCCGGACTACGTCCCCCAGGCCGTGCCTCTGCATCAGGTTATATTTTTGCACCACCCACGAATTATTTGGTCTTCCTCTGGTTGTTATTCGAGGAAGATCCATGGAGATTGCCTGGTTCACAGTGTGATAGGGTGGTCTGCGTCCAACGTGCCCACACCATCTCAATCGCGTGAACTTTTTATTTTGTCTCTTAGGGACACACCAGCTGACCATCTTAGTATGCGCATTTCAGCAGTTTCTAGTTGCCTGGAGTAAGAGTTATACATCGTCCGTCCAGCATTCGGAGCCATAGAGGAGTGCGGGTCTGACAATCGTTTGGTATACTTTTCTTTTTAACTTTACTGGCATTTTCGGATCACATAGAACTCCCGTCATTGATCTAAACTTCATCTATCCCACACTAATTCTATGTGTTACATCTACTGCACATTCTCCATCGCTATGGATGAGTGACCCAAGATACTGAAAGGAGTCACAATTTGGTGATATTTCTCCATCCATTTGCATTACGGGAGTGGCAGCATTTGTGTTCTCGAATGGTAGGTACAGATACTCTGTTTTATTTCTGCTCAGTCTCAATCCATTGTCCTTTAAGATTCCTCTCCACCTTTCCAGACTATTTTGCAGGTCTTCATGTTTTTCACTTATTAATACGATATCGTCTGCAAATAATAGGATCTTTAGAAGACTGTTCATTTCCTGGTTAGTTAAATAGTCCACGACTAAGATGAACAGTAGTGGACTGAGTACCGATCATTGATGTACCCCCACCTTTATAGGAAATTCTGGTGAAGTTCCCGAAGTGCATACAACATACATGCGACATATGGGTGAATAATGAAAGATTGGAGCAAGTTGAGGAATTCTGCTATTTGATTAATATTTTCTCATGTAATGGAAGTGTTAAGAGGAATTTCGGACAACTTCCTCCAAAGAAATATATGCATTAAGAATTATACAATGAGAAGTGACAATGTATGATATAATACGGAATGAAGGGATTAGGAATGTATGTGAACTTAAAGCTAATGCGTTAAGTAAGATGAAGAAGAGCACGCTGAAACGATTCGGGCATGTGGAACGAAAGACTTATGAAAAACCGACTATATTTAAATATTTCAACCATCCAATCAACGATCTACTGTAGACGAAAATATGGAATAACAATGTATATGGAATTAATGTGAACTTAAAACTGATGTGTTGAGTAAGATGAAGAAGAGCACACTGAGATGGTTTGGGTATGTGGAACGAAAGAATGAAGAAAGACTAACAAAACAGATATATGAGTTTTTCATAAAAAGTATGAGGCTAACCACTTTGTTAGCTCGATATACTATACGATTCAACCAAGTACAAAATATTAACTTTTGCCCAGAAATATTAACTTTTGACCCGCTAAGTGCCCCGAAATATTCATTTTTGTTTTAGTGCAAATGTGAGTGTGAAAGGAAAACTAAGGAAAGTATGTTTGGATATAGTGAATTATATTCTGAAAGAAGGAAACGTAGAAAATCGTGAAAGGCTTTATGAAGTGTATGGATGTACGAGTATATCCTCGTTAGTAATTATTTTTATAAATAAAATCACTAAATTCAATATTATCGTACGTTCACATTCTCTCTCTCTGCTTTTTCACTATGTCACGTTTAAGCATTATGTTTTTCATAAAATATATGAGGCTTACTACTTTGTATCCTTCAATGACCGAAGTAAGAAAGTTGTATACGAAGAAACACTTCTCACGGGAGAAGTATTCGTATTATAAATACGTTATCGTGTTATTAACCCTATCAAATAAAATAAGGAACTTTGTTAAAGGGCATCGACATTTCTGAAGCATTTAAGAGTGTTTATTTATATATTTATCAACACTTCATTGTAAAAAAACAATGTGACGGGCTTCTGGCCAGGTGGCAATAGCTTTCAACCAACCAAACAAAAGTAAATTAAGCAAGTTACATGATCGTAAAAAATATTCAAATGATTATTCATCCTTATGAAATTTATTAATATATACAGAATAAAAGTAAATATATATCATCAAAGGAAAAGGAATAGATTGTCGAGAAGAACGAAAAGGAATGGATGGTGGAGAAGAACGCAAAAGAAAAGGAATGGATGGTGGAGAAGAACGCAAAAGAAAAGGAATGGATGGTGGAGAAGAACACAAAATCAGGAATGAAACACATTAATTTCTGACTTGAAATTAAGAATTTTTTTCAATCGTCTCTGAAAGTATGCCAATAACGGAGCGAGTCTTACATTAGTTTGTAACTGGTTCCAGAGTCGGATGACGTAAAAAAGATGAGTGGTGACCTGGGAAGTCCAATAATCTATGTTTGAGCGTAGCGCTAGTCCATGATCGGAAATACGCAGTTTTTTTTCGGCGAGATAAGAGGGGGTGGCAGGACAGCTAAGGTTATTATACAATAGATAGTATGTGAATTTAGCGTTCGTTGTATTTCAGATATTATTCCTGCTGCCTTGAATTTTCTTAACTCGATATACGAGTACTAAAACAAGGTGCAAAATATTCACTTTTGTGACCCATCGATTTAGTTTCGTACTGCAACACGCCGATGGAAGACAACCGTCCTACCAACTGGGCTACTAATTGAGTTGGTTGATTGCATAAACACTTTGTATCCCGATCCCATGTTTTAACGTGATTAACTAGATTTGCGTATTTTTGCGTGATTGATCTCTCTTATAAAAAAAGACATATTACTTGGCATCTAGCAAATATTTTTGCCAACAACTGAACCTTTAAACGATTGTCTCCTGTTTTATGATTTCTTAATTTCTAATATGGACAACACTTGATAATGAAAACATTTTTTAATTGATTTATGGTAGATACTTGACGTTGCATCATCAGTGTGCAGAGAAATGTCTGATTCTTGTAAATTTTAGCATACAAATATGAATCTGGATACCAATTATAGTTTCCGGATCCAAATAAAATAAAGAATATGCAATATCCTCGAAACAGGTTATGCAAGAACTTGTCTTTACACGTGTTGATATGTCTTCCATAACTGAAAAAAAATAAAACCCCAGCGGAACTTGCAAGTTGTATACTAAGCACAAGAAGATAAGTGAGACCCGATACATGGTGGAAGGAGTATGACCTAGCTTAAACTCAATAATTTAAGTATTTAAACAAAGATACAAAGTTTCAATACAATATTCTTAATATTTACTTAGATTTAACAATTTTAGTAAACTCTTCACAAAAATCAGAATTCCTCAAAAACAAGACGGGTACTACGAAAGGCTGTCTTGATTTTAACTGGGTCTTAAAGTGTTAAGAAAATTGACATATCTGCGGATGACATATCTGCGGATGACATATCGAAAGACTCGCTTTAGATCTTTAACCTCTTGCTCTGCGGTATTTGTGACTGAGAAACTCCGACTCCAAATGGTTCCGCTGTTGCATAACAACAAACGCGTTAAAATGCTTGCGATCGCACATATCACACAATGCGACAATAATTTAATGATTTATAAATACAATTTGAATACTTTATTTATTTTTTTATAGCAGTGCATACCTATGCGTGAAGGCGCCATTGTGTGCGGCGTCTGGTTCCAAAATGTCATTTGCACACGCGAACTTAGTTGGCAAGCAACTTCATGAAGCAACATGCGTATTGTCACAGGAACCCTGAAATCTACACACACATCTTGGCTTCCAGTACTATAAAATATTCCTCCTCCTGATATAAGTCGGAAAGAAACTCTCATTAAAAAGTTGAAAAGGATGTCGCAAATCGACCGACTGTCGATGTAATTACAGAAGTTAGAGAACCAACACCACATCGTCCAACCTCCCGACGGCCAATCTGGAAAACTCTGGGGTAAGTTGACAATAGATTGATCGTATAAATAGTGTTTCCGTTGGATGGAATGTGACGCGACCGGTGGAGATGCCTAGATTTTCCATATCTAGGCAACACTGCAATTAATATGCACATGTGGGACTTAGCAGAGTCGCTTTTTGTGAGTGTGGAGAGATCCAGACCATGGACTACTTAGTTGACAGCTTCCCACTGTATACGTTTCCTAGAGCAGTTGCACCGATTAACACTGGAGGCTTGACGTGGTTGGAGAGGACACATTGTGTGCGAAGATCGCTCGCCGAAGATGATTTAAAAAGGAGGATTTTTTAGGGGTTGACATCGACCATATATGAAATAAATAAAGACGAATAATGCGTGCTCTACAAAAATGTACATATTGTTTAAAACATTGCATGCGATCTTTAATGATATATGGCAGACATTGATCAATATGTGTGCTCAAACTTGGAGACATTTGGATCAACATTTTGATGGGTTAAAAGGAAATTTAAGAATAAAGAATTGGGGTGAATTGTTTTTTCTTTCTAATGTAAATACATTGTGTACATATTCATATACCCACTTTGAAATATGAAACTGACGCTTGGACTTGGCAGAAGGATAAAAGTACTGCTAATGCCGTGAAAATGCGAGCACTAAGAAAAAAAAGTGGTGTCAATGTACAAATGAAAACAGATTAAAGACACCAGAAATGACTACATATATAAAATCGATGCTGTAAGTAATATGAAAAAAGAGATTTAAGATGGTTTAGACATGTGAAGAAAATGAAAGAGTAAGCGAGAATACAAATCAGATGTGCAAGGTTTACGTGGAAGAAATAAACCAAGGAAAAAGTAATTGAATCAAGTGGACCAGGTTTTGAGAGAAGATAGTGAGTAGTATGAATAATATAATATAATGCATAATATGTTTAAATGAGGAAGAGGCGAATGTTGATTGTTTTGATCAAAAAGTGTGGAGATATGTTCTCTCAGTCTATCCTGCAGGGGGCATAGTGTAATTATATGTATGTATATTTATATTAGTCACAATCGTTTTCGCGACAATATGTATTCCAATAAAAATTTTGACTGGATTGAAGCTAAACTCCTTAAGCTAAGTTTGCTTGCCTACATAGAACCTAAAAAGTGTTTACTTACAATTGAATGTTTTTATCTGCGATGCTTTGGATGGTCAGCATATTCGCTATAATAATCTTGTACGAAAATGATATATTTTCAACTTTTGAGAATTGAATCAGGCGTGGGAGGCTTCGACTTTCGTTTCTTATTCTGTTCAAATTTTTCAGGGCTTGTTTGCCGCGTTGGGTTTATCCAACATTATAGCTGGGGTTTCTTCAAACTATGATTAATTTGTATTAACGTTTTTCTTCATCGTTTCGCTTCACTAACCCGTCTGAGATTCCTTTTTTATATCAATTTAGATTCCCACCATTTAAGTGCAGAATGAAAGAAGGAGTATCTGTGACTGATTAGATTTATTTTATAAAAAATATGATTCCTAACCTATCTTACTTAGAAGTTAAACCTGTAGAAAAAAATGTGTCAATATCTTATCATCACGCTATGTCCCTAATGGGATAGAGAAACAAAACAGATATTCCCTTCATTCTGTCCTGACACAATTATTTCGCTTCTACCACGCCCGTACACCTCGTCATTCATACTCTCTTATTATATATTTCAGATTATGATTTATTTGGTCGTGCCACGTTTTTTCTAGATCTTTCCAAACTTTTTGTATCTTATATATAATACTACTCGTATGGAGTATTATTTTTAATGTTTCATCATTCATTCTCTCTACGTGACTACGTCTCAATACTCTTTGTAACGTGACATCTCAATGCCCCCCTTTCTATCGAAAACACGGCATCTTCTTTATATGTGCATTATTTCCGAATGTCTTAATTCCTTATTCTGTTATACATTGTTTTTCTACCAATTCTACGAAACTTCATATTAATATTGTGTATTCTTAATATGAACACTATTAATTGTACTTGAATATATATTTTTTTCGTATTTTATTCCTTTAGTCAACTGTCAACTTACAATAATGGTTACAGCCTATTCACAGCCTCAATTTCTTTTTTTAATTCTTCGTTCTCTTGTATTATCCATCCAGTCCTTAAATTTAAGCCTTCTCAAGTCTTGGGATATATTGACCTGTCGTCGCTGTCTTGGTCCACCCAGAGATTTTTATGTACAGCTTTGTCTCATGTACTCGTACATTTATGGGTGTCCTTGCTTCAGGAAGCTGGAGAACATGTTCAGTCCAGGCCAACGTTCGGGATCTTTATTTTAAATAAGAATTTGATAAATTTACAATCAATAGTTTATAATTTAAAAAGTATAAATGGTGGTCGGTCACAGAATAAAGTCACCCATTCAAGAGAGAAGAAGTTCAAAACACATTAAAAAATAGATACGAAAGGCAAAATAAATTAAACTGCAATTTAAAATATTAAATGCTATGATGCTGTCAAACATTTGTATTTTAAGAAGACATCTGCAAGACGGATAATGTATTTTATTGAAATGAAAAAACCAAAGCTTAAAATTTGTGG
The DNA here is from genome assembly GCA_949825065.1 of Odontocerum albicorne. Lineage (NCBI taxonomy): Eukaryota > Metazoa > Arthropoda > Insecta > Trichoptera > Odontoceridae > Odontocerum > Odontocerum albicorne. Next base: position 31,028,160 of record OX463846.1, read on the forward strand.
GCCCACATAAAGGTAAAACAAGATAAAGCTTGCTCAAAATGTTACTTGCTATGTCGTATAGTTGCCAAAATAATATGCCAAAATTTAAAATTTTGAGTATTTTTAAAGCAATACCGTACAAAATAAAAATACCATTTGTGAGGAACCATTTACGAAATCGAAAAAAAAGTTAAGTTTAACAGCAACTTGACCAAAACACTTAGTTTTCAAATTCTGAACGCTAACATAAATTGTATTCTAAACGGATAGCAAATACTTCTATTCGTAACAAGATCCCTTTATTTTCTTCAGTTTACGAGTATATGCAGAAACCGGAAATACATATTTCATGAAGTTGAAAATATAATTAATAAGTTTTCTTTCGAATAAATTCTAATTAACCAGTTCTTAGCCATAAAAGAGACGAAAAAAAATAATTTAACTATCAATTACAACGTAACATAAGTGATCAGCACTCTACATGAGTCATGGTGTCTGTCTGTGACGCCAGTTTATTTCTGTGGGTATAAATATAGTAGGGTTACCAGACGCAAAAATTAAAAAGGAGGACAATATCGTCGTTGTTCTGCGAAAAGCATTTAAGTTAATTTTTGCTTATAATGACTTTTTGATGCCATTTTACTTAAAATTAAAATATCTACACATGGAAAAAACATTTATGCCCAAAAGTTATATGGTTTCGCTATTATGAAAAGATAAAAAGTCATATAACTTGATTTTACATCGGCTTCCGAAGCTTAAATTGCATTTATCTCAAAACTCAATATTTGGACATGAATGCTTTTCAACGTTAAAAAAGCATAGTATTGATATTTAATTTCGGAGCTGTAAATTTTACTACCTAAAATAATTAATCGTTTCTTAACAGAAAACTTTCGAAATTAGTGCACAAGATAAAATCCTTAAAATAGTATTGTATCACGGCCTTCCTGATTCTACATAAAGTTTATTTCGGTCTTTGGTTCACTGAGCATCAGCAAAATCAACGAAATCCCCCTCTCATCGTTTGAATTATGGGGAAAAATTCTCGTAATTTGAAGTAGTTCCTAAATACACTATCTGTCCAATGCAAAAGGGATTCCATTCATATTGTTTATTTTTAGTTTACATAACCTTTTATTCAAAATGCACTCCTTATGAGTCAAAATAATACTGGAAGCGTTTGTAAAAACTTATGTAGCACTCTTTAAACTCATTCTTCGGAATCGCCTCCAAAATCGCGCTCGAAGCCTTCTGGATATCTGAAATCATAATATCGTAACCTTTCATCGCCAATTTCAGTTTCGGGAATAGCCAGAAGTCTCATGGAGCCAAATCAGGCGAATACGGGGGGGGGAGGGTGATCGTTAATTATACTGGCTAAGATTAGTAATTTTATGCAACAAAGACTCCTTGTTCCCGGTATTCGGGTCAAACTCGAAGAATCCTGGCCCATAAATGATTCAAAATACCCAAGTACACATCGGCGTTCACCATTTGACCTTCTGGTTGATCATCTTCAATGCTCTCTCTACCATCACGAAATATTGCATACCACTTAAAAACATTCTAACGACTCATTGCTTTACTACCATAAACAATTTGAATAATTTCAAAAGTTTCTGTGGCACTTTTACCCAATTTAAAACAAAATTTTACGTTGGCACGTTGCTCCATTGTTCTTTTTCTGACCGAGACTCAGAAGGCACTGTCAATTTTTACGTCATTACGAATGCACCAGCAATGCCAGCGCTTTGCAACTTTTACGGAAGATTGTCGAAATGTGTCGCTAGTTAATTTATTTATGATGGCGCTGGTGGTTACGCGAAAACAAAATCAGTCACATTTCCCATTAGGCTGACCGTGTACATCGATATTGGTTTGATATTTAAAAATAACAGCCTCCATTGTTTATACAGCTAATAATGATCTTAGAATGTCTCTTTTTTTCGGAATTTAGAAATGAAATCGCTGACTGTCAGCTATTAGATGTTATCGCAGAGATGCAAGATCAAGAGGTTTTCCTCCTCCTTTGGGTTCCCAGTTGACATTTAAGGTATATAAAACCATGAAAACAAAAGTAAGCAAAACGTTTTAAAGTGGAAATTATATTTCAATTGGAAAAGGAGGACATGTCCTCCTTTTGGATACCAAATGATAGCCCTGCGTAGGTACGTGTGTAACTAAAAATATTTTCAGAAATAGTCATCCATAGCGGTACTGCATTGATATTATCTACATCTCGCTCTATTAAAATGTCGCAACCTTTTAAGCAATAGCTCAAGAAGTATTTCAGTGTAAAAATGAATCGCTCTTATGTTACGATTTTGAAGTAATTTATATAATTAAGCATTCTTTATGTATACTTTAAATGTGCGCTAAAAATAACATTACCAAAAAATGAAAAGGTGCAGCAAATTAAAACAATCAAACGTCGTGAACCTTGAAATTTTGTATTACTATGTTATTTCGTTGTATGCAGTAAAATCTGACAGGATTATTGTCATTCGGCAATCTCTTCTCACCATCCAAAAAGATGTTCAAGAGTGAAAACTAGACTAAGCCCTATTTGGAAAAATTGATACTAACAAGCGAAACCGGAGTCTTGTCAACAAGGCCGCAGAAATCTTCTTGCCGTCAGAAATTTGGATTTCATCTGACAAGAAGTTGTGTTTATTGAAGCATAAAAAATCAATACACACATAGACGTCTTCAATTCGCAGGATGCCTTACAATTATACTCGATAACGAAGAATAGTCTATCATAATCATTTTAATCATATATTCTCGAAATTTCGATATGAACTTGTTTGATTTCAACACGTGTGTTGTGTTTATACTGTGTGTCAGTAGGATTGGTGTTAATTGAGTGCGTGTTGAACTTCGTTATCGATTGGAGTGACGTTAATTTTTATGTATATTTGTTAATTTAAACTAAATTGGATAAATTAAATGTATATGAGCTGTATGCTGGAATGTAATATGCAATACTCAATCTTAATTTATTGTAAAGAAGTTTGGGAGAACGTGGTGTGAGATTTGTGCTATAAATTTGTGTCAAATTGCTTTACAGAAAACTAATATTAAGATCTACGAGTATATCAACGATTAATTTGGAATATGGGTCAATATTGAACGATATTAAATAGTAACGTCAACCCTCAGAGTATTTATTAAAAAATTGGGTATTAGAGATGTCGGCTAACTATACTAATGTTTTTTTTGAGCTCAACACAAATAAATATAGCTTTTCAAATTCTAAAATATTTTATTTATCCTTCTTTTTTAAGACAATTATTGTATTGTTAGAAAATTCAAAATGGATATTTAATCATTGAAATCCGTTTAAAATATTTTTTTCTCTAGTGTAAGTTTATACAAAGCAGCGAAGCATTCCTTCTCTTATCTTAGAACAGGTGAAATGTGGGTTAGGTCTTTTTTGCATAGTTACGTCCAAATAATGTATGTATAATTAAAAAAAAGGCCATTCATTGTACTAAATAAATAAAAAAAATTCTAGAACACGCATTACATTTTTTATTTGTATCATATACGGTCGATGACGGTCTTTAAGTAATATAATACAGTTTTTATTGCAATCAAATATACTGGGATGTTATTTCGTGTTTTTAGTTCAAATTCGAACACAAAATTGCACGAAATGCTCGTGAATAGTAATTTTCTATATTTTCAGTATCTCAGCTGGTTATTTTTGATCAATACTTTAATTTTATTTAAAGTATACATAAAGAATGCTTAATTATATAAATTACTTCAAAATAATATAAAAGTTCAAAAGACATAAAGTTTTCATTTTGATTGCAATAGACTTCAGATAACTCAGGGCGTTGCTTATTTTCTCAAAACGCTCGATATGAGAAATCTCACAAGTACTTCGCGTGCACATCCAACCTGTTCTACAAGATAACAGCAGTAGGGTGATTAAAAAATCACTTGAAGATAAAAATTATAATTTTTCTTACAAATATGCATTTGTAAATAACAGTATATAGTGATTGTTTAACATTAAAATTGGCTTATTTCGCGAGCGCCATTAAGTGACCAAGATATCTCTATGGAATCATCATTACCATTTTGTCATGTCTCAAAAATGTAGATAGAGAGAACATATTTCTACTTCATTCTATCCTGTCACTCATATTTCGCTTCTCTCACGCCTATACACTTCGTCATGCATATTATCCTATCATTTACGCTGTTACCTCTTTCAGAATTTGATTCATTTGGTTGTACCAGTTTTTTTTAGGTTTTCTATGCTACAAATATGTATTAATTTAGTCAATCTTTCATCTTTCATTCTTTCTACGTATTTGAGCCATCTCACCGCTTCATTCTTCATCTTAAGCACTGCACTTTCTTTATTTATCCTCCACTTCAAAATATCAGTCGGGATAACCTTGTATGCTTGTCCGGTGAGTTTTAAATAGATTGCACACGCTCTGGGAGCCAGACGAACTCAGTGTAGCATGTCTCCCACACTATTGTAGCACCAAGTCATTTAGGGTTTTGAATACAATACTGTACAGCTTTACTTTTTCAGGGCACATTAACCAATGAAGCTACATCAACAGGGGAGTAATTCGGCTGAATTTGCCAGTGTTGAAAAGCAAACATGCTGCTGCATTAAAATCTCAGTTGCGTCTCAAGTAGCTCCATACTATATACTATCCATAATTTTTAACCAGCTTTTTACGTAATATATAGTTTTGTACATTCTAAAAGAGAGGCAAGAAATGTGTTTATAGATATTGTACTATGAAAACATTATTTTCCTTTTATTTATAAACGTTGTTTAAATTATCTAACCACAAATGATTAACCAATTTCCAAGATATTAGAAAACAACGTAAAAGACCCCTCGTGTGTTGATTTTTAGATGCTATTACATAAACGTTTATTATTTCCTAGTTTATTATATAGTTCGTCACGTTTGTCAATCTAATTTCACGCTAATCAGCGTTATCTTAACATTTCTATATTGTTGTTTAAATAAACGTATTTATGTTTTTAATAAGTTTAGTTACATAGATTAAAAAAATAAGCTCATTAAACATTACTAATATAACATTTACATTTTAATTTTAACATATTTATGAACACCGATATTGTTTTTAAATTTTACTTATTTTTATACAGTATAGGTTATAAAAGTTAAACCCAATCACATACGTAACTTAGAAATAAATATATACGGCATAGATTTATTCAATTATAAAGAATGCTCAATGTGCTTTATTTAAAAGCTGACGATGGTGTGGACGTGTAGAATGAATGAAAGAAGAAAGACTAACAAAACAAATATTAACGTTTAAGAGGAAAGGAAAGTATTATTGGATCAAGCGAATAATATTTTGAAAGAAGGAAACGTAGATAGTCAAATAAATCCTAAAAGTTGTATGAGAAGTTGTATAGATGTGGAAGAGACTAAGAATATGTATCGAGATAGGAAAGTCTGGAGCTTTGTGCTCTACTACCCCGACAGGGAAATGGTATGATGGTATGTATTTAAAAACTTTTTTCTAAAATATTGAATTTGTCAATATCCGAGACCCCATTTAAAAGTAACAACCTGCGAAACAATGAAAAAGCGCTTGGTGAATTAGTTCTTATTATCAATCTAAACAAGTCGATATTTCTGAATCGCAAATCGTTGTCAGGAAACTAAAACCATATATTTTTCAACATAGTTGGATTAGATGTTGGATGTCGCTCCTGTCAGCAATCTTTAGATTCATGCTATAACACTTTTATGATAATACTTCAAGGCTGAAAAACATTTCGATTGCCCCAGATCATGTCTCCTCGTACGTCGGAAGTTTAATTTAGATAAGCTTATGATGACCAAATATGTTCTTATCTGTTTCACTCTTGCGGGATACCATCTTATAAGTATACAATGTTTCATACAAGTCATATTTGAATACATTTTTATTTATCCTTTGATCGTCTATCAATCTCATTTTTTTTAGTTTTGTTAAGAAGAGGGAGGCTTTCAAAAATATTTGAAAAACGTTTAAAAAAACCGTCAAAAAATCTTTTTTAACCATAACAAATTTTGCAAAAGACTGCACTGAACAGAACAAGGGTTGACATGATGGTGACTATACTTCGGAAAGTCTAGGATGAACCATGCGACGTTTGTCACAAAGGGATGGGGTAAAATCGTTTTTTTTTTACAAATCGAATAGTTTTTTTATAAATCGAACAATTGTGTTTCTCTAAACTGACGTTTTAATTTCTAATTTTCACTCTACTGACTTTCTAATGTATTGTATGATTTGTATGTGTCTTTAAATAGGCCAAGATCCACTATGAATTAATACTAATTACGAACATTTAATTAAAATCGATTTTCGAAATTCCAATTATCGAATACCCCATCCCTAGCCACTTCAGACTAACGTAGTGACTTTTGACAAACGTCACCAAATATTATTTGGTTTTAACAAACTGCCACATTTTTGCTAATTTGTGACAAGATGTATTCATTTGTCATTATTGTTAGTTTCATGTAATGTATTTACCTAAATAACGTGCTATTTATTAGAATCGAGGCTTATATTAAAGTTGATAAAATAATTAAAATTACTGAACATCGTTACAAGGTTGTATTGGGGCGAATTTGTAAGCTGTCATACGGTTCATCCTAGATTTTCCGAACTATAACTTCCGATAGGAGACGGCATCTAGAGAAGAGAAACCTCGCAAATGTGTGTTATTTATTTCTTGATGCTTTGATGTTCAATTTTTAAATTTACTTAATTTAATGTGACATATCTAGCATGCCATTTGATGCTCTTTGTTCATTTTAAAACGATTATTACCTTTCAATAAAAGTTTCAAAAATTAATGCGGAATATTTTTTTTTAAGAAATGATACTTCTTTAACATAGTATTATGATATGCGATCATGGTGAACCAACAGACACGATGGTCACGATTATACGAGTACTTAAGTATAATACCGTTTTAATTACGGTTTAAGTAAAATAACAGTCATGGAATAACATAAGGCAACTGAAGATCAAGACGCAATAGGGAAATCCATATCATGTCTGAGTAAGCTTAGATCACACGTTTTATAGAAGAGTGAATCACTAATGGTTCCAGAGTAGACTTCGTATGCAAAGTACTCATATTAGATATATAGGAGTTTTATTTACAAAATCACTGCAGGAAAATATAATATAAATAAAAATTCAATAATCAAGTGCCGTCTAGTAACCAAATTCAATTAACAAGCGTTAATCATGTAAAAGGTCTCAATTTTTTTACAGTATTAATCCTCTTGAAATATGTTTGTGATAGAGTACGAAACACAGAAATCCGAAGGATGTGCGAAGTTGAAGATATTGTCAGATGGGGACGACAGAGAAGAAGGTTCTGGAACGAACATGTATACAGAATGGCGGAACCAAGAGCCGTAAGAATGGCCAGAGACAGTATCCTCCAAGCAAGCAGACCTCCATGACGACCTCCCAAAAGATGGAAAGACAGCTGGCAGTTGACGTCACAAGAGGCAAACAATGATGCAGGACCATAACAGGCCAACATGCCTAAAATAAGGAGAAATATGTTTCATACAGGTAATCAGACAATACTGAAAGACTTTCGACAAAATGCAAGAAAATAATCCAAACATAATTTGGGCAAATTGACAGAAAGAATCACGAAGGTCTGAAAAAGTTTGTGATTACGGCACAGTTAAAAGAAAACGAACAAGAAAAAAGTGTCACATGAGATGGACGGACCAAACAAATGAGTTTACATAATTTTCTTTACATGCTACATTCAACATGGCCAATAGCCTGGAAGGGCGAAGACAGGTAGTGCACAAAGTTCCTGATATAGTGAAGAACTGCGATGCTCAGCTTTGAACACGTATGGAAGAAGAACAGGGAACATCTCTAATAAACGTTTTTATATATATATTCCAAGGACAAGTTTTAAAGGCATTGGATACGCCTTTTAGGGCATTAGATACAGACGCAATTACATTTGTAAGTTGATGTAAAAAATAATTATTTCACGATACTTAAAAAAATAAGAAATTTTGATATATTTTTAGTAGAGTAAGTTGAAAAACATCTCAGCAGCGAAGAATAAATAAAATATTATTCACAAAAATTAAATACAAGGAAAAAGTACTATAAATGTGATTGGGGTGACATTAAAAAATAATTTCAGCTGTAAATCTGGAACTTCAGCTATAAAATTCTAATACCCCTAAGTGAAGCATTTCTAAAGTATTTATTATGATCGGTGTCTACTATTAATATTTCTTTCACCAAGACTCTGCCTGAAGAAAAGTTATTCACCCCAGATATGAATATACCAAACAAATGAAGAAGCTTTACTATACTTTACTTAATTTGAGTATTGAATTAATTAAGAATAATGACATGGAAGATAAAAGAACTACTAATACTGTCGTTTGTTTTTGGTTTATTTTATGTCCATCTGAAATAATCATTAATAACTTTCGTGGTCTGATTGCTATAACGCTTATCTTCCAGCCCGAAGTTACCGAGTTCGATTATCGTTGGTACCCATGTTTTTAAATGTGTTTTAATCAGATTTTCACTTATCTTTCTGGTTAGTTGGGGAGATTACTATATAGCAATAAAATGGCCAGGTAATGCTATATACAATAAAAATTGGATTAGCTGAAAAGAAATTTTGAATTATGAGGTAAAATTCAAACGCAAAATGCACCAAATGCTTATTGAAGGTGATTTTTGATATTTTCATTATCTCAACAATCTCTCATTTCCAAGTACGCTGATTATTCTTGATCAAATCCTTGATTTGTGTATCATCAGTGTTAATCGGCGACACAAAGCGTACACCATCTACGAGTGTCGTATCACCATTAAGGATTTTCTAATTCATATTTGATATACACGACCGATAACTGCATCGTAGTCATACACGGTACATATTTTTTTTTTGGATTTTGCCGCATTTTTTCTTTTGCGCTAGTAAAAAAGCACCAAGCGCCCAAAAAAAAACAATTTATTTGGTTTCATCTTTAAAATGATATCTAAAAGTCGCAATTTGGCTAAAACAATGGTCGAAAATATGCTAAACTTTACTTTTCATAATAATATATGATACATTCAGCACGTTTGGATTAAAGATTGTTATAGTTCGGAAATTCTAGGATGAGTCCTGTGACAGCTAACAAATTTGCCCCAATACAACCTTGTAACGATGTTCAGTAATTTTAATTATTTTATCAATTTTAATATAAGCCTCAATTCTAATAAATAGCAAGTTATTTAGGTAAATTGATACAGAGAATCCCTATGCTGAGGACGAAGAAAACATACCACCACCATGTCTAATGGAAGTAAAAACAGCCATAAAAAACCTCAAAAATAATAAGTCTCCAGGACATGACGATATCCCTGGTGAGTTACTTAAGTACGGAGGAACTGAACTAACCGCTATGATCCATACCATCGTGGAGAAAACATGGGACTCAGAAACTGTACCAGACGATTGGAGGACTGGAATCATATGCCCACTCCACAAAAAGGGTGATACAATGCAATGTGCCAACTATCGAGGAATTACCCTACTGAATGCATCATATAAGGTCTTTGCCGGTGTCCTGTTCTCCAGATTGCTACCGTACGCTGAAAACCTGGTAGGCCAATATCAAAGCGGATTTCGTCCGGGGAGATCCACTATAGATCAGATGTTCACTCTCCGTCAAATATTGGAAAAAACCCTAGAGTATAATGTCGATACACACCACCTCTTTATCGATTTCAAAGCTGCATATGACAGCATTAACCGCTCTCAACTCTATGCGGCCATGAAGGACTTGGGTATTCCTAACAAGCTCATAAGGATGGTTAGACTCACTATGAACCAATCACAATGTAGAGTCCGGATTCAGAATGATATCTCAGAACCATTTTACACAATGAATGGACTGCGTCAAGGAGACGCACTAGCTTGTCTACTTTTTAATATGGCTCTAGAGAAGTGTGTAAGAGAATCCGGAGTACAGACAAATGGGTCAATTTTCTACAAATCAAGCCAAATACTGGGCTACGCGGATGATATTGACATTATTGGTAGATCCCCACAAGCAATGATGGAGACATTTGTTCAGTTGGAGAGGGCCGCAAACAGAATGGGACTTCGCATCAACTCCGATAAGACCAAATATATGATAGCCACTAAAGCACCCCGTAATAACCAGACACCTACCACGATTAATATAAGTTCTCATACAATAGAACGTGTAAACACCTTCACCTACCTGGGATCCATAGTGACAAGTGTTAATGATGCATCTATCGAGATTAAACGTCGAATATTCATGGCAAATAGATGCTTCTTTGGTCTGAGAAAACACCTTATATCTCGGTTGTTGTCCAGAAGGACAAAACTTACCATTTATAAGACACTGCTACGACCTGTCCTCACATATGGGTCTGAATGCTGGGTATTGAGTAAGAAGAACGAATCTTCCCTTCTAATATTTGAAAGAAAAATACTCAGAAAAATATTCGGACCCATACAGGAAAATGGATCTTGGAGAGTGAGATATAATGAGGAGTTATACAGCATATACAAAGAGCCCAACATTATAAAATACATCAAAATTGGGAGGCTACGTTGGGCGGGGCATGTAGCAAGAATGGGAGAAGAGGAAATGCCTAACAAAGTACTCTTTTCCAAGCCCCAAGGAAGACGTAGCGTGGGCAGACCAAAGCTTAGGTGGATGGATGGGGTGCAGAATGATGCAAACGTGATTGGCATCAGGGGCTGGAGGAGTGCATCCCAGGATAGGGGGGAATGGCAACGACTGCTGGAGGAGGCCGGGGCCCACAATGGGCTGTAGTGCCATTGATGATGATGATGATATTTAGGTAAATACATTACATAAGGTTGTATTGGGGCAAATTTGTGAGCTGTCACAGGACTCATCCTAGAATTTCCGAACTATATTATGAACTTTTTGTTCTAACTACGTCTATCTAAGAAATACGAAACTTTTTTCCAGGCAATATTATAATACAGGCGTGACTGACTCGTCGATTTTTTTCTCCCTTTTTTTCTTTGTTGTTTCTCTCAAACTTTTCGAAATATCTATATATACTCGTATGTTGAAGTTTCGACGTGTTTCTACTGTATTGGAGTGGATTGATTGTATGCATTTTTATTATTTTCTTAAATTAATGTTTTCTTTCTTTTTTTATATAAGGATCTTTTAATACCTGAGCTTTGATCTGACTAGTTTTTACTTTATGTGTTTGTTGTTGGGTATGCATGTGCGTACTTCAGCGACTCACCGCACAACGGATAATGACTATGTTATTGTACAATCTCGGGCATATTTGATGACAGTCTTAATGGCCTTATAAATTCTTTTAGAGACCGTTTTTGTTTGTCTTCTCCAAAAATCCGACCCCACGGCATGACTCTTGTTGATTTTTTCTCTCTATCTTTTCGTTGACTTTGTTTGCCTCAATTTTTTCGAGATATCTGTAAATATGTTCAAGTTTCGTGCTTTTTTGTGTATTAGAATAGATTAATTATGCTTTTTTTTGTCTTTTGGTATATTTTGGGGTCTATGATTACCGGAGCCTTGACCTGTCTCAGGTGTGTATTTAATGTGTGGTAGGTGTACGCGTGTGCATACTGCTTTTTTATTTATTTTTTGCTTACGATCAATGTAAATGTTTAAAATTTTGTAACAAGTTATATTCATGCCCACTGAAAATTATAATTTGAGTATTACTTTTGTAACCTTTTTTAATGGTACATAAAAGATCGTATATTGTAATAAAATAAAATATTATATAGAAGAAAGAAAGCAGTTGACACACATCAAAGTGTTTACGTCTATCCTATACAGTGGTTCCGTTAAGCAGTTAGTTGCCTTATTATACATTCAAGGCTTGTTTGGCAACGTCTCGTATTGACTATGTGTTGACTCACTTTTACTTTTTTTTATCAAAACGCCACACATAAGCGATGTGCGATAAAATTTAATGACCATAATAGAGATGGGTCAGCCACTGACTACTGATTATAGAGCTATCATCATCATCGACTGTAATTATTGTATTATATACATTCATACCATCACGCCGTTCCCCTGTCGGGATAGGCAGATACGACAGAGCACTAGACTTTCATATCTCGATACACACCCTTGTCCTCTTCTACACCTATACATCTTCTCATATAAATTCTACGCTTTCTCTAACTTTATACGTTTCCTACTTTTAGAGTATCATCCACTTGATCTAACCATACTTTTGTTTGTCTTCCTCTCCCCCACCTTTCATTCACATTTGTAGTATACATCTGCATTGTTTGTCTTTCTTTATTCATTCATTCCAAATGCCCAAACCATCTCAGCGTGCTCTTCTTCGTCTTACTTAATACATCAGTTTTAAGTTCACATACTTTCCGTCTTCTGTCATATATTGTTACTCCATGTATTCGTCTACAGGAGACCGTATCTAAAGAAGGCACCCAAAATTGACTCTGGTTGGTTGGTAGAAATAACCACATAATAATAAGTCCGGCATGATATATTGTATATAACGGAAGCTACAATTAATACTGATAACTCAATGACCTTCGAATTTGATCCCATATATATCCCTTTTTTCATTGAGTTATTTTAGAATTTGATCCCATACATATTACATTTTTTATCATTGAGTCATTTTAGAATTTGATCTCAAATATTTTATTTCTTTTTTTACTGAGTCATTTTAGAATTTTAATTTGATCAAATGTATGATATGTGTATATGTTATCCCTTTTACTTTGAGTAATTTTAGAATTTTGAATTATCCATTGATTGAAATGAATTTTAACAGTCACAAGAAACTTAAAGCTCTAGAAAACAACTGGTCACGCCGAGTCGGTGATATTCGGCGGTTTTCAAGAAACTGTGAGGGAATCTTCGTTCAACAGAATCATCATCACTCTATACGTTATCTAGAGGATACAGACATGACATAAAACACCTTCATCCAGGTCAGTCTACAGCTCGGCACTCCACGTCCTCACATGTCAGGCCGAGATGTCGAATCGTCCTGTTTTTCGAACCATATGATGATGCAGGGAAGTGTCTTATCTAATGGTCGCAGCCACCACCTTCTTATACTTACACTCAACTTATTTTTGTTATATTTTTAACCTGTCAATAATAATGGGTTACAATCCCGAGTTAGAGCGCCCTTGAGGTATGTCTGCTCTCTAAATGAAGCTATATAAATTATCATTTTAGTATTTTTTTAATTTCTTTACTTCAATGGTCAAATGTTATTTTTGATACAAAAAACTACAAAATAAAAATTTATATTGATATGTGAGCAATATTAAATTATACGAGTACAATAGAAAACGGCAAGCCCAGAATAAGACAAACCCATCACATTAAAAGTAAACTCGTATATTTTATTTCATTCACCCCAGCAAGAACAACTTCTTTACTTTCCTCTTGTAAAAGGCTATGTGGAAGTCTATACAATGCCCATACTGATTGCTCAATTTATGTAGTCTTTTTATACATGCGTTATATAGGTACAACCTTTATAACTACATAATTGTGTTATGATTTTTTTAATAATAACAACTAAAAAAAAAGTCTGTAGTATTTTTAATATGTCAATAAGAGTGAGTTCGGCTCCCAAATTAAAGCGCCCTTGAGAAGAGTCTGCTTTGTTAACGACGCTTATTTAGTATTATTATTATTCATATCGTAATACTGGTATAGTGAATAAATAAAAGGCTTAAAATGAAAATTTTTAGTTTAAGAAAAATAAAAACCGGTGAAGTGTGCCAACCATTCTACTAGATTCAGAAATTAACATTCTATCCCACACTTAGTATTCTTCTTCTGGTAAAGAGGGTTCTGAAGGATCCGTAGCCCAAGACTATCAGAACACCAAAGTCCTATGGTTCTTTGCAGCTTAAAGCAAGAGAGATGAGGATTCACAATAGACATTTTTTTTAGAGAACGAAGGAAGATTTTTCAATGTGCAATTGACAAATTAAGCTTCAGGTTGACATCTATTGGTATATTCGAAAAACATTTGTTCCTTCTTCATATTATTGATATTTTGCACTGACGAGGATTTTTAAAGCAGAACTTCGAGGTCGATCTCATCTTCATGCAATAAATTATTTCAAATTGATCTAATATGACAAGCTATTGTTATAAGGCATTTGCCCTTGCCGCCCAATGATCTTCTGCTGTTAGAGATGTACCTAGTGTGAAATATGCAAATTTAGGATGAATTTGTTTATTTTATTTAACAATTATTTATATGCAAATACTCGTACATCTGACGGTAGTATTGCCTCAAAACAATTTATTCCAATCAACTAGCTTTTTTTCATAATTATTGATCACGCCGATGCGTGACGCGAAGTATCGTCTTGTTGGGCCGGCCCCGTCATGTTGGGCCCCCCTGTCGTCGCGGCTGGCCCCGTCACGCTGTGTGTGTTATTCTCACCTAATTTGGATTGTATTATTGTCACCAACTATCGATATTACCGTGACAGGAGAGCGTCGCCCACTCGTTCACTTGTTCGTAGACCATCGCCGGGAGAAGACCTCAATCCGGGCCAGCAAGTCGCCGGCGCGCTCCAATTATTATTGGTGTCCATTTTTTAAACGTAATGTAATAAAACAATATTTGAGAAAAATTAAACCAAAGATAAATCTCAAGGAATAAAGATATTTGGATAGGAATTACACGTGAGTTAAGGAAAGGAATATTTTCAGGCAAATAATGGTTCTTTAGTTATTTGTAAAGATCGAAAACTTTGCCTGTTGGACAACTTCACCGTTTACTGTGTTCAAGCAAATAACTTATTTGGGAACCATATTTGAGATATTTAACTGTTTCATGTACCCCAGCAGCGACTCATAACATAATCGACAGAAATAAATGCACTGCTAAAATAAAGAAGAGTAAGGCGTGTAAGCTGTCCATTGTCCATAGCGAGACTGACATCATCAGTGATCCTGATTAATGATGTGTAATTATGTAGCCAGGACGAAAAGCCCACTGCTATGGGATCAAGAAATAACTTGTATTAGTCGATAGGTGATTCATGATTTGATTATAGACCATCGCTCAAGAACTTGAACAAAATGGCCGAATGGAAATAGGTTGAAAATCTTTTAGCGGATGCCGGATTAGTATTTTTTGGAAGCGACAAAATATATGCGTATTTGCATAAATCAGAAAATTTTGCGTTAAGACGAGTTAAACTTGCTGTATTATGATAATAATAAACTCATAGTCAATATCTTATACTCCTGTAGATTTCATTTGCCCCACCTTCACCCACACTATCTCTAGGAATAATTTGTTCCTTACAGTACGGTCGTACACTCGTAAACAATTGGATATAGTCACACCTTTATGAAAAAAAAACTGTCCCCGAGAGAGCCCCTCCTCTCCTGACATCATACTGGAGTGTGAAAAGGGTAGTGGTGATACCGACAGAAAGTCAGGTTCTATGGACAGAGATAATAAATGGGAAAATAACGTATTTAAAAATTTTGAAAAGTCACCAAATTGTTCAAAAAGCTGTAAAACGATCTTTAGTTGCTATAAGATCAAAGTAGTCAAGCAGGCCAAAGGTAGTCCGACGTATAATTGCATTGAGCTCCATCCTATTTTGATATTCTACTTTTCTCTCAATTCCACAAAATGTAGTGTGTTGATTGATCTGCAGATGGCCATAAAAATTGCAACAGGGCGAATGGACAAGATTAAATGAAAAAAGTTTGCTATTGAAACTCCCGTGGCCAGTGAGGAATTTGGAGGTCCTGTAGTTTAAGGAAGTGTATAGATGTATAGTAAAAGAGGCAAAAGGTGTGTGTCACGATAGCAAAGTCTGGTACTCTCTCCTATCTGCCTATCACAATAGGGAGATAGGAGAGACACAAATCCAAAAAGACAATGTTTCTCTACAAACCGAAGAAGATAATGTTCTACAAATACCCAAGAAGACAATGTTCCTCTACAAGCCCAAGAAGATAATGTTCTACAGATACTTAATAAGACAATATTACTCTACAGACACCCCAGAAGACAATGTTCCTCTACAAGCCCAAGAAGATAATGTTCTTCAGCAGATACTCAAGAAGGCAGTATTCCTCTACAGATACCCAAGAAGACAATGTTCCTCTACAAACCAAAGAATGTTCCTCGACAAGCCAAAAAGATAATGTTCTCTATAGATATCCAAGAATACAATGTTTCTCTAAAAAAACAATTGAAGTTTACTTGGATGTATGATATATTTACACGCAAAAAAAAATATTCAAACTAAATTACCATATACTCGTACTTATTCAGTGAAACGTATGTACTGTCTGTTTGACAAGAGCGTGTACGGCTATATTTTTTCCTGGAAACCGTTAGAGGGTAGATTCAAACGTTTACTAGCTCATGGAGGGAAATTTCGAAGCACGGTGAAGAAATCACTACTGTCCGAAAAATAGTCGAAAAAAGACTCACTTGGGCGAAAGAAAATTTGGACTGCGATTGGGGCAGCGTAATTTTTTCGGACAAAGCTCCGTTTTGGGCACGTTCTTCCATTAATCATACCTGTTGTACCCGCACCAATAGACTCATCTAGCGGGCCATTAAACACCCGGTAAAAGTTCACGTCTGGGGATGTTTGTCAAAGCAGGGATTTGGCACTTTGCACATCTTCACAAATAATTTGAACGCTGCCAAAATGGTTAAAATATATCAGAGGGCTCAAAGGTGGTTTATAAGAAAAAAATAAAATTGGCTACTGCAAGAGGACAATGACCCAAAACATCGAAGTCGTCTTTATACTGCGTGGAAACAGGAAAATGACGTTGGCGTAATGTATTGGCCGTCGCAGTCACCAGATGCAAATCCCATAGAAAATGTTTGGGCACTCATGAAGTTCAAGCTCTGAAAGAAAAAATCTGGAACGTCAAGCAGTTGTGTCGACAGATTCGAGTTACTCGTATATGGCTGATTCGAGTTACTCGTATGTGACTTGATATGTAAAACGCAATTATTCTATATACAATATTAAATAAACCAATAGCTCTGGAGAAGCCTTGTCGTGAAAGATTTGTCATTGATTTTGACCAATTGAGGCCTACCCCGACCCAACACGCCATATATTATTTCTTGTACACCGAGTATCTCGACTGAGTCTTCGCTCCTGATGCATGACCGAAGTTTCACACAATTTTCATCAGAATAGTCGAGGATCCTCCTTCACAAATTAATCAATATTGTGATTAGTGATATCCTATGAGACTGAATGGATACTGAGTGACTAGCGACCTCAGCACCCAGTGAGCCGAGTTTGAATACGTCGTCGACGATTTGTGATCAGTTAAATAAATTACTCGTGCATAACTGGTCAAACTAAAATATACAAAGGCAAGCGAGTCGCTTTTTACAAGATTATTTATTGAACAAAAAGTGTTATAAAAATTGAACAAAATTTTATATATAGCACAAAATATGGTTGATAGCATATCGTACTTATAATTTGGTAAAAAAAAAACTCGATCTCTATGCATGTATCAATTTACATCATTAATTTCCGTGGGCAGGCCATCAATTATTAATTATACCAAATGTTTCCTTTAGGAAGTAATAAACATCACCCTATCATTTAAATCAATCAGGTATCACCAGAGCATATAGTCCCGATGTTCGGACAGATTACCATGTGTTGTGAGTTCTGTATAGTCTCATAATTACATTCAATGCTAATTTTATTAAAGAAACTCCATCTCTGCATCTTCACCTTAAATCTAGTCACTTGTATATTCAGTGCTCTCCAAGTAGATCAATGCTATTGGTCCGCGGAAGTCATCTTTTCAAAACATGCTTTATCCGGAAGATTCCTCAGTTCTTGCACTCTCTTCCTAAAAATATTCTTGGATTTCAATCTGGATATTGCTAGTTGGTGACCATATAAAGGGTGTCTTAAGTCCTCGACTTATTTTATTCTTTCCATGTCAGCTGCAACACTTCTATGAATCTCAAGTGGAGCGATACCGATTAATAGGAATATTTTCTTCACTGGTGATGCTTTTAAGCACCCTGTTCATGGCGACGTCAACCTGTCTAGCATGTGAGAGACCACTCCAAACTGAAGCTGCATATTCCGCTGCTGACCAACAAAGTGCAAGAGCTGATACTCGTAATGTTGTGCTCCCCATGACTCCCCAGTGAGTTTTCGGATGTTTCAAACACGGCTATATTTTTTGTACTAATGCTTGTTTTTTTAAAGATAGTATATGGTCTAACAATACACCCAGGTATTGAGGGACCTCGCAATATTCCAACAGAACTCCTTCCAACATAATATTCAGCTTTTGCTTTGCATCGGGATCACGGAGATGATATACGCAAACTTACGTTTTTGCACGGTTCGGTTTCAACTGATTTTCTACTTATTACTAATATATATTTTATAGTGTGGGAGTAAATTTCATAGAGGAAAGCATTTTTTTATTTCTCTGTCTACTATTCTTTCCTCGAAGTGGGACAGAGAAACTTCTATTGTGTTGCTTGAAATATTTCACCAAATGTTACGTGAGTTTGAAACATTTTATCAGCTTATACACTTAAGCTAAGATTTTTTTTACGGCTTACCGTATCTTAAGCTACTATGAGATTGACAAAGGCTACGCCATTTGTCATTTTGTTTCACACCCTTTCTCGATATATTTTACTAGATTCAAAACTAGTTTACAACATGGTTTCGTTGGTCTGAAACCAGCCTTATGCTCTTATTCATTTGTCATCCACAAAGTTCTTTACGGGATTCATACTCATCCTCTCAAAAAATTTATAGAGGTAGCAGAGAAGTTGAACAAGTCGAAAAATTTTCCGATCCGTTGGTTTTTTACCTGATTTCTATAAAATAATTTAACATTTTTTTTAAATTTAAACCTGCTGCACTGTCTTACCCCACTGTCCATAAATCTTTATGTTAAAGTTAATGCTCCATTTCTCACAAATATTATATTACACGTAATATGTACTGGACTCACTTCAGCTCAAGAATCGACGATAATATTATTTATGACAGCGTATACCGTATTGGGCGGCTCCCATTTTTTATGTTCTTTTTTTTGGAAAAACTTATATATTACGAGTATAAGGCAAATATCATTGTTTAAAAAACTTTTCGAAAAAAAGTGCTTTTCCAACGAATTTTTTTAATAATATTTACATGCACTTAAATAATAACGAATTTTCGTATTGATTTTTTTAAAGAAAACGCTCATCTTATAGTCGGGCCAGTATGCTTATCTTATAGTCGGGCTAGTACGCTCATCTTATAGTCGGGCCAGTACGCTCATCTTATAGTCGGGCCAGTATGCTTATCTTATAGTCGGGCTAGTACGCTCATCTTATAGTCGGGCCAGTACGCTCATCTTATAGTCGGGCCAGTACGCTCATCTTATAATCGGGCTAGTACGCTCATCTTATAGTCGGGCCAGTACGCTCATCTTATAGTCGGGCCAGTACGCTCATCTTATAGTCGGGCCAGTATGCTTATCTTATAGTCGGGCTAGCACGCTCATCTTATAGTCGGGCCAGTACGCTCATCTTATAGTCGGGCCAGTACGCTCATCTTATAGTCGGTCTAGTACGTTCATCTTATAGTCGGGCCAGTACGCTCATCTTATAGTCGGGCCAGTACGATAATACATTATGCTATTAGATAAGCTACCGATATTTCCAAACCAAGACTTTCGCACTGAGATCTCATAAATCTGATGTAGTCCTCAATAGACGTTATTCTTACAAGATAATATAGATTTGCAAGTTTTGATTAAAACAGCAAGAGTTTAATAATATTTTCTATGGTATTTGTGATTTATACAATTTTTGGACATGTGGCATGTTGGTGTAGCTTGGACATGTTGAATGTATGGGTGAAGAAAGACTGACTTAATAAATTTATAATACAATCAAAGGTAGAAGTGGTGGTAGATAACCGAAAAAAGTGTAGTTGGACTAAGTGAATGAAAAAGGAAAAGTAACGAGAAATGGAAGGAGCTGCAGGAAAATATGTGTGAATGTCAAGAAGGAAAAGAAATTATGTCGGGATAGGAAAGTTTGATACTCTGTTCTCTCTGCCTACACCAACATGAAAGTGACGTGATGATATGTTATGTATGTGTATACATTTTGATCTATTCATCGTATGTTAATAAGTGTAAAAAACATTTATTACCAGTATATTATTTTTATACAATTATCCGTTTGAATAGGACAAAACTCTGTTTTAATATTCACGTACGTACTCGTATATACTGGTATCTTTGTTTCAAATGTTCCTTTAAATTTTATATTTATTATTAAATACGATGATATAAAGTACTCATAGCATAAAAAATCATTTGTTTTTAGCAGCATAACATGATATGAAGGTTACTGTGTATAAATTTATCCATTTTAATATCCCCTTAGCATTTAAATCATTTCAAAGAATTTGAGATGCTTCAATTTAGTCACAATATTTTTATACTTGTACAAATTTTCCTAAGAACACATATGTATACAATTTTCACTTAAGACCTCTTTGATATCTTTTTAGTTAGTAGTAAGTGATTACCATATGGCAAGAAATTATCAAATTAAAAAATATTGATTTATTTTAACATTTCATTGTAAAACAAATTGGCGAGCTGTATACAATATAGGTTGTACTGTATACAATGAAAGTGTAATACAATAAAATATACATAGGTTTGTGAAATAGGATTATGATAATTTTAGTTTAAAACATAATTTTGTTTATGTACTGAAACATTAATTATTTTTTGAATAGTTAATTAACAAATATTGTGTTGTGATTATGAAGCTTAAAGTATTCTGAAATAATTCGGGAAAACGAAGATAAAATGTATAATGATGCTTGCTTTCCAGCTTTGCTTTCCTTTCCTTGCTCCGGTTCCGTGCGATTTCAATTCATTTTGGTACCTACATTCAAAAAGGATTTCAGTCTGGAATTCACTTAAAACCTCTTCGATATAGTTTTAATTCGTATTAAGAGATTACTATATGACAAGAAATAATTAAATTATAAAATATTTATTGGTTTTGACATTTGACAGTAGTTAATTAGCGTCATTGTCCAAATATTCTTTAATATTCTTTGCAAACAGGATTGTACCATCTTCAATGTAATATTGCAAGTTCTGTCTTCTGGGATATTCCAAAAATAGACTCGTAAGAAACCTAGGAAACTCAGTCACGTATAATTTGAGAGAATAGAAAAATGGTGATGGATACAAATTATAAATAGTCATTGAGAAGTTGTTTTTGGTGATTTGACATTAGATATTTCTCATCACTTAAGTATTGCTTCTTTAAAAAATCAATGAACCATAACCGTTCAATAAACTTCTTTCATGGTGTACCTTTGAAAAACCCCAGTTTTAAAGTTCATTGAAACGATACAACGTTAAAATTAAACCTACCTAGTAAAAAAGCGAATGGTACCTATTCGAGTAATGTTTCCTCAAACTTTGTTATATAAGGTATATCGTAACAATCGATGCTTGATGTTACGTGGTATGGTCCAAAAATTTCCGGACCAAGGATAGACAAAAGTGATAGAATGAAAGAATTTTTTTTTTTTAATATAGTAATCGTGTAATTCAATACATTTTTAAAACGATGAACTTATTTTTCAAAACCACTGTAAATATTAGGTGTTAACATAAGTGGTGTCCGTTTTTTTTTCCGAATTTAAAAATGAGCACCAAAAGTAAAACAAAATGGTAAAAATTATACGCCATTCGAAAGAAAATTTTCTGCTCTACAAGATATTGCATATGTTAATACTA
Source organism: Odontocerum albicorne (assembly GCA_949825065.1). NCBI lineage: Eukaryota > Metazoa > Arthropoda > Insecta > Trichoptera > Odontoceridae > Odontocerum > Odontocerum albicorne. The sequence goes on from OX463846.1 coordinate 31,050,034, forward strand.
ACGGTAGATATGTCTAATTTTAAATATAACATAACATTGCCCTGCCATGCGAAGGCATGTCCGGCGTGACATCTGTACATACACGTTCTTACTTTTTCAGGCCGGTGACTTTTGGATCTTAGTGGTATTTGTTGTTATTGATTTTCATTATTGTATGAGAGGTTTAATTTTTATCTACTTGGTATTTATTGTAATTTGATATTAGCCGAAACACAGAAATCTGACAATAACTGTTGATCAAACCTAATATCTCTATGGATTGAGAGGTTTCAAATGTTATCAAACCGAATATCTCTATGGATTGAGAGGTTTCAAATGTTATGACTTGGATAAGTTCTTTGATTACCAAGGAAGTTGGTCATAGTCACCCCGAGAGAGTATATTGTTGGGATTAGTCACGGTTCCAACAGGTATAGGGCTTGTAAGAAAATATACTAGAAATTGAGTCAGGGTTAGGTTTAAATAGAGAGAAAAACCACAATGTTTTTATGGTGAACGATTTGTTAAAGAATTACAAGAATCTGTGTGCATAATGTCACTCGATATTCACTTTCTGGACTCTCCCACAAAACTGCAAATGACGGAACAGGGTGAACGCTTTCACCAAGAGATTAAGCTTATGGAGCATCGCAACCAAGGAAGCTGGAATCGTGCAATTAGAGGTATGCTCAATAGAATGCCCCTACTTCATGCATCACCAGATTAAAAACTATTTGCATTAATCTTAAATTAATAAATTTAGGAGTTCTTTTTTTACAGTTTTAAAAGAAAAAAAGGGATTCTAACTTTTATTTCATCATAAATATTTCTGTAGTGTTATGTTCAATTAAATATTAGGCGCATTTTATTCTCGTACAATACGTGAAAATGCCGAGTGTGCTTCGTATTAAGTGCAACTTGATAGAATAAAATACTTAGCTACGGGATTCATCGATCCAGAATTATATAAAATCATCACCTACGAGTATTTCCATGTCAGATGCTGAAATGTTTTTTTTATTTTATAGAGTTGTGTAATTATAAATGATAGATAACAATGGGTTAGATAAAAAAAGGATTACTTTTGACGTCTAAAGAATCACTTATAATAAATTTCTAAGGCGCTGTTCAGAAAAACTTCCAGGGCGCGTCAGATCTGAAGTTGCACCTCAAAAAAGTACCATCTTGAAGGTTTTAATGTATTCAGCTTTCACAAAACATTCTTAAAAATATGTTCGTAGTGATATTTATATTTCCTACTACATTCTATATTTTGTCTTTGTACAATAAAATACAACAATCTAAATTTGTAATACTTTTAATGAGTGTTAACGAGTATTTTGCGCTATTTGTTGACGAATTCTCGTTTTACAATAATTTACCTTATCTTAATTCTCACTAATTTAATATTTACCTCAATTTAATATTGTATAATTTAAGAAATGGAAAGACGAATGTACAACTTCCCAATGTTGAAACTGGCGGGACAAAAAAGAGTGGAAAGAATATAGAGAAAAACGTTGAAAGCAATTATTTCTGGCAATCACTTAAAATCGTCACGGCAAACCAATATCATGGAAAATAAATTGTGAAGAATGACTCATTGATAATTTGATCTACCTGCATGATTTTTCCATTGCAGTTGAAATCCTTCTAACATATTCGAGATTGTTGGAATTCTGCGTTCTTAATTAAAGAGAAAAAAATATTTTTGATAAATTTATGAGGAGTTTTTTTGTAAATAATATTACGTAATAAATTCTCTTTTCAATAGCGCATTTTACTGAGTTAACTCACTTCAAGGAAACTTTATATTTATATACTTATAGATTATTTAGATACGATGCAATATTTCATTCAAGTTATGTTATATTAAATTACGTCCAATTAGCTACCAAATAGCGCCTTTAATTTTTTTTATAATTTGCATTTTTTTTAGCATCGATTAATGAATTGTCTCCAAGAATAGACGTGGTAAAATATTTTATTTGCTAAACATATTAGCGTTCAATTCAATCGAGTACTTTATTTATGTATTAGACACTTTTATTGCAAATACAATCAGGCAGGCTTGTTGCCAGGCGGTAATCTCTTCCAACAAACCAGACAAAAGTAAATTTAGCAAGTTACTTTCATTCTTTAGTTTTAAATTTATTTACATTTTTTGATTAGCTGAAAAAAATTAATTTAGAGCGTGTTCTAGAATATTGTATAATTACAACAAATTTGGCAAATTACATGCAATTTTTGGAAAGTGTAAAGCGACCTTTATATGATATAATACAAAAATACCTAATAATTTAATCATAAGAATGAATTAAGAGTGCATCATATCATATTGTATAATTTATCAAACGAATATTAACATTTTACATACCGATTCCGTGCTTTAACGTGATACATTACATTTGCATCGGGTCCCGGTCAAGTGATCGATAACTCTTCAAAAAAAGGAAAAATTACAATAAAATAAACACTTATGCTGATTTGGTATTTTATCAATAGTAACAGTATTTTGGGAACCAATATGTATATTTTGGCTGAAAAGTTAAAAATAGTTATTTGTGATAATTTTCTTCGTATTATTACAGATATTTAAAGAATTCTTTCATAATCCCTTCCAGAATCGTCTACAAATAAAGCGGTTTGTAAAGAAACCATGACAACATTCATTTAGTAACGATTATATTTGAGACTCAAAAAAAATCATAACGCTGACAAAAATGAGTTATTTGCGCGTAAATCTTATTGTGGTTTTTGAAATAAATTGGCAATTGGAACCAATAACACGTAAACATTTGACCAAAAAATAAAAACACATTCAAAACCATGTTTTAAAACGTCTTTACGTTATGCTACTAAAATCGTACAATTTTTTGCAATGTTTGATAAAACACGCAATTTCTTACCATAAAACATTCATTGTAGTAAAAAATTCATTGTAGTCATAAAACATTCATTGTAGTCATAAAACATTCATTGTAGTCAAAGTCGTTTGATAAAACATGCAATTTCTTACCATAAAACATTCATTGTAGTCAAAAAGTCGATATTGTTTTAAGAAAAAAATCATAACGAAAGTGTGTTACTTAAACGATTTCTCGTGTATTTTCACTATAATGTACAAAGTTAGCAAATATGAGAAACTTGTGACAATTTTTGAAGTTTTTACGCGATTTTGCTAGTTTTGTCATCTACACATCCATAATTATCCGCTAATAAAGCAATCGATATCAAACTCATGACAAAAATGTTAGTCAAGTTAGTTGTGACAAAAACGTAATATTGAAGCAAAAACTAGTTATATGTGAAGCAAAAACTATTTTTACTGTTTTTATAAACATATTGAAAAAAAATCGCTTTTTAGCAAACAAACATCTATTCTGATATGATAAATACTTAACTAACATTTTTTCTCAATGTATACATTATTAACGTCATCGCCGTTTCCTGGTCTCGTAACTGAGAATCTCCTCGCCACTACAACGTTAATTCAGTAAGAAAGCGAAGCTGTGCAGAGGTGTTTTTTGTCTCGTTTTAAATGTATAAACCGTTGCACGCCAGCAAACTCACCTGGCACACCGATGTACTGGATCCGATGGCAATCCAAAGTGAGACGATGGGAGCAAACCGGCATACTTTTCCCTTTTTTGTTGAAATAATATATATGACCGAAGTCATAGGTATCCTTATACCCCCGAATATTAGGTGGAAAAAATGCCTGTGTCATTCAACGCTAGTATCAAAGCGCGAGGTTCGAAACGGCGACCTTCCACACGGAAGTGTAATACGTTACCGCGCGGTCATGCATCTCATTATTTCACTTAATTAACACAATCTTATTAAAATCCTAAATTTGTATCATTTGAAAGATTATTCTGTTCGGGAAAATTTCTACATTTATGAGTAATATTTTATTATATTTGTAAGAAATTTGCTATTTGAACTGATAAAACATTAACATTGTCGATAAATTAAGTTGTTCTAAAAAACCACAACAAAACCTTATTATTAAAAGTCTAAACAATATCTTACTATAGTCACACCATTTTGTATAATTCGGGATATAACTATTCGTAATTGTTTACCAAAAAACATTCATATTAGTCGAAAAGTAATATGCTTTAAAGAGAAAATCACGACAAAAGTTAAAATATTGTCGCAATGTACTCAATTTCTACACATTGGCTAGTTTTTGTCAAATTACCAAAGAAATATTTGATAATTTTAATGTTTTTTTTAGATTTTCTCGCCATAACCTGGATTTTTTGGCGTAAACTATAGTGTTTTTGTTGTTGTTTAAAAACAACAAATTGGAATCAGAAACAGCATTTTTTTAGCAAAAATCCCTATCATTTAGCATAATGGTGCATTTTCTTAACATTTTCGTTTAAATGTTACTGTAACTGTTTCTTTTTGGCTGTGTTTAGATTAAAATGGTGTATTTTTGTTAGTGTGTTTTTTTTAAGAAAAAAATAACAAAATGTTATAAAATAAGTTATTTTGGTAAAATAATGTTTTTGCGACAATAAACGGTGGATTCTGGCAAATATACACTTTTATGGTTTATTCAACAACATGTGTATTTATCATTACATTAGGTGTTTTCTTGACCATTACCTATAAAATTTGTCACAAAATTAACGAAATTACTTATATCTTATTACTTGCCTCTTAACAATTCAAACAAACTACTCATATCTTAAAGGAAGGTGCGATCGTCACAAATTTCTATAAAAAGAGTTAAATATAGTCACAATTTACAATTTTTTTGCCAAATGGTGCGATTTTCTTGAAATTACCACATAAATTTTAGATATTTACACTTTTGTTGAGATATTTTTCCAAATAATCTACATTTATTGTTGAAAATTATTGATTTTTGATATCAAATCCACAACAATTTGCACAAAATAAGGCATTTGTCCCGTTATTTTCCCTAAAACGTTAAGTAATTGTATGTTTTTTGGTAAATATTAATTTTTGAATGAGGTTTGAAAATATCAATTTTTTGCATATTATTGCGTTTTTTGTTCAATTAAACGCCAAATTCAGCTAAAAAATACTCTTACATTTTGATATTTTCAATAATATCTGCATTTACCATTGACATAAGATGTTTATTTGGTCCATTACCTACATATCACAAATTACTTATATTTTGAAAAATCGTGCGATCATCACCAATTCCTGTCAAAGAAAGTAAAACATTGTCACAATTTTGGAAATGATTATGCGTTTTTCATTAAATCAACGCCGAAATATTATTCTTCACTTTTACGTTATGTTGAAAAAACATTTAAACATAACCTACATTTATTTATACATTATTGACTGGTGTTTTTTTTAATAAAAATAACTTGTGTCGAGAACAACTAAAGTTCAACACAAAAGTCTATTGTTTGGCACAATAGAGCCTTCACCTCAATATTATTTGCTAAAACGTTAAAAAGTTGTATGTCTTTTGCCAAGAAAACCCCAAATGAGAAAAATCATTGAGCTCTCTCTTTTATGAAATTTACAGGATCTCGGCTATCTCTAGATTTTTCAATCTTCGGTAACCCCATTATCATGTCACATATTTTTTTAATATTTTCCTGAGTGGTGGATGTTGAAGAGCTTCCGCTTCGACAGTCATCTCAGCTGCTCACTATTTAACAGTTAAGATGAAAATGATAATACGTTTCAGATGAAGATGATAATCCTAATGTCTCATGCATGTCATCTTTTTGTAGAGATACTCGATAATCGTGATATGTTGAGTTTCGGTCACACTCAACGAAAAGCTCAGTCAAATGCAAACAATGACAGTAAATGATTGATTCTTGACACACTGAGAGAAAACTGTGATCAGTTCAAGTATAATGTAAACTGTAAATGTAAATGGGAACATCCCTTTGAGGCCTCTGTCTTTTCAATACACCTTCATATTATCAAACATTTGTTTCAAAGAAAAACTAAGAGTGACATTTACAATTTCTTTCTATTTAGAGTTCAGGACATTTATGAGTAAACAGAAATATTAAGTTTCATCCAGTGCAAGCATCAGTGCTTTGGTTAATATCGTTTTGCATAGAGATTAGGCAACCCTCACACAAGAAGAAATCGAGGGCAGGCCGGACAAGTACACCAGTAACGCACGTGTCTTCAGTGCATATTTTTGTCTAATTGTGACAGTAATTGTCGCTCTTCTGACAAATAATTAAAATAACTCTACATAAACAAAAAAATCTCAAAACAAGCCTTTCAACAATATTTAATGTTGCCACGGTACAAAAAATTAAATTAACAGAAAGGTTGAACTTTTTTTATAAAATATTGAAGTTCATAGAAAGTTTCGAAAATAATTTTATAATTGAGTCAAGGTCACTCACTTTATTAGAAAAGTTTTTCAATGAATGAAAATTATTTTGACAACTCGGATTGCATTGATCGTTCTCATGATTTGAGTTGTGATTTTTGTTAAATTAGCTCTCATAAAAATTAAAAGAAAAATTAATATCAAATGGAAAAATAAAGATGTGAAAGAATATGAATAGAATGAAGCATACTAATATATCATACTTCTGTCAATTTTTTTACTTTATCATTAAAATCATGCCAGAGTAAACTAAAGTGAAAATTAGATAAAATCTGTGATAATAATATCATTTAATATTTTACCTTCGACGATTTTTAAACTAATCTGTTTTAATGCTAGTATGTTAAATAAGGAGTACAGGTATTTTCTTCATAAAAGTGATATTAATATTAAGTATTGTTTTACATTTATGTACAAATAAAAATTCCCATTCTATTATGTTTTTTAAAATTATAATTTATGCACTAACAAAAATATATTGATAAAATCTTTGATATTTTAAATTATATATTGATAATATCTTTGATATTTTCTCTTTCTCGTTTTGATTGATTACCCTTAAAAAATTATAATTGTAAGAAAAGTATTTTTCTGAATCTTTATTGATAAAATAACCTGCAAATCTAAGATGAAATTGATAGGTACATGTGTATTAGAATGAAGATCACAAATCATGGAAGTAGTTTAGGGCTCGGAGATATATTCAGTATGCTTAAAGCTATTTTGAAATAAAAGCACTTACTATTTTTCAGCATTCTTCTCAACTAGATATGTAAAAGTAGCACTGTTCTACAGCTAATCTTAGGAAGAAGTGCATAAGTTGTAACATATTACTTTCATAGCTAGATACAGTTGATAAAAGGGGCATGTTTAGATTAATAAAAGAGGTAGCAAAAGATCTATAGCATGGACAACAATTGGCTTAAATAATGAAAAGTATTCTCTGAAGAAATCTTTCATTTTGAGAAACGTTAAAGTAATCAAACTACTTGTATATATCTTCATCCTTTGCCTGTAATAAATCATAAATATATCATTTTATAAGTAAAAGAACAAAAGAAAACTTTTATTTTTTATTTGAAGACAATTTTAAGTACATTTATAAAATATGTATAGTTCAAAGACAAAAAAGATACTTAAAATCTAAAACGTATTAGTTTTTCTTTATTTTATGTAATAGAAGTAATTACGAATGCTATTTAAATTACTTTTATACTTAAATACTACAAAAATAAATTCTAAATCCTATAGTAAATTCTAAAAAAGATGAGTGCATTAAAAAAAACGATAATTAAATAAAACTGCTGAAAATAGTTGGTGTATATATTATTACAGTAAAATTTTAAAACTGTTATTCAAATACTTGAAATTTAATGGACAAGTAGGCTCTGTTTTATGGTGATCCCCTTGCAAACACTTTTCCTTTTCATAACTCCAAATGATTCACACTTTGGCGCGTGCTTCTGGCACTTTGTTCCATGCCTTACATTCCCCTTCAAACTTCCTCCAATATCTATTTAATTTTGAAGTCACCATGAGCAAAGGAGAAAATTGTTTAAGGGAAGCCATTTTTGTACAATAGTGTTAATCTGTATGAATATTTATATAATTTTAGATCTAGCACTAGTGTGTACTTATTAAATGATAGTAAAAAGTGTTTAGGACTTATATTTAAAACAACAAGGGAATAAAAAGGTATTGTAACCAACCCTCTGAGTAGAGCCCTGCTAGAATTATTTTTATTAATGAAGGCTGTATTTATTTTCAATGTTACCAAAAATTAACTTCATTGTATAACAATATTTGTCTGGATTCTTTCTTCATGATCAATTTTTTTTTTAAATAAGAGTTACAATATTTACATTTTTCAGAGCAAAATTCATTCAGTAAAATTAACATAATTTTAGTTGACTTCAAAGAATTCCACAAACTAACATTTTCAATGAGTTGAACAAAGAATTCCAGGAACCAACATTTTCAATGAGTTGAACAAAGAACAACTATTAAATAAATAGAAAACGGATATTTTTGCAGTTGATAGGTTCCGAGAAAATTTGTGTAAATTGAGGCACGTAAATCAGCAAATAAGTTTGAGACCATCAGAATAAACTTAAACTGAGGTACATAACTCATATATATGTTACCAAGTCATGAATAAAGTTACCAACAAGCATGTAAAACTAATCTACTAAAAATCCAAATAAACCTAATAAAAAATGTATTGGTAAGAATATTATATTTTAATACACTAATAATATTTTTTTAATGTGAGAATAAAACAAAATGGAAAAAAAATGTGAATGTGTAACTATTTATTACGTCGCTATGTAGTTTACCTCTCCACCAACCTAACCTTCAGTGCGAAGCATGCTGATTGAGGAGGCGAGTATACATCATCCGGATATCTAGTGTACTAGATAAAATTCAAGCAATATGAAAATCGATTTTCTTTAAAAAATAGTTTTTCTTAACCGCATTAAGGTGAAACTGTATAAAAAAATCAAGCGTAAATCGGGGGATAGCTTTTCTTCAATAAAAGTATCCTTGTAAAATATCAAGTGGATGCTCCATATCAAAATATAACAGTAGTTTTAATGAATTATTTATTAGGGATAAAAATACTGTGTGAATATTCTTTATAAGCTGAACGAAAATTCATTGAATGTTCAACTGATTTTTAATTTTTTTATTTAAAAGCTATCTTCTTAAATTAAATAATGAAAAATAATGCCAATTATAATAAACTGTAAGGCAATACATTGAAATAAACTTCAATGAATTTCATAAATAAAAACCAAATAAGATAAACTCAGTTACTTAGAGGTAAAATTCATGGGGGATGAGAAGGAAGAGTGAATTTAATAAAAATCAGCAGCCTCGGCAGTAAGCAGTTTTTTTATAGAGCAGTGGTAATCCAAAATAAGTTAAACATCTATAGGTACATAAAGCTGATGATCTATCAATAAATTGACTATCTGACCTATGATTATCAGACATGGTTATGAGTGATAGGAAAATATCCAGGATTTATACCATTAAAATTAAGTGGCGTTTCTTAGGAGTGGGGAAGGGATAATGCTTCAATATAAGACGAGCCTTATATATGAAACCTTAACTTTTCTCCACCCAGAGATCCCATTTATAGTTTCACCATAGTTGCAGAACGGTAGATTATTTAATACTAAACAGATTAGGCCAAGGTAATATAACAAGAGCTGGAGCGAGAGTATCATACAACCAAAGAAATATTAATCGACCAGATAAGAATGTTTGATATGTGACACAGGAGAAAGTTAAGGTTCTCTAACTACATCCCTGTGAGCCCAACCCGATATCAACGGTGATAGAAGAAAAAGAAAAAAATTCAATAAATTTAACTATTATAAAAATATATACTTGCATTCATGCTATATAGCAATTTTCATGGCTAACAACCGCACGTACAATATGTAAATGAAAAAAAGAGTTTTAATTCACCCTTTTTAAAAAGAAACTAAATTATCAACTATGATTTATAAAAAAAAAAAATTATATTTTAAAATAACGCAAATTAAAAAAAAAACTAATGAGAGAACAATTGAATGATAATATGTATTAAGGAAATAACCCATATTTTACTTGTTCTGAGATAATTGAGGAAATATTACAATATTTTTATAAGATGGAATTTTACTATTCCTATGAAATACCCATTTCAGTAGAGATTGAGGTATACTTACTTATTTGATATTTCAAATAAACCAAAAAGTGTTTTGTGGGTTAGTTCTTTTGTGCAAATATACTTCCAGTTATCATTGCATTTAATTATGTAAAACAATTAATATACAATGTTTTAAAGATAAAAAAATATCATCATGAATTCACAATCAATAATTTCAATTGAAAAATATTATATACTTATTTAATATTTTTAGGCAATATTTTTTAAGGAATAAATTTTTTTTAAGGAATATAAACAAACCACATTATTACACACATAAAAAATATTTACAAATTACATATGCACATTACTATATGTTTCAAGGTTCAAGAATATTGGTGAAAACTACATAAATTACTAACAAATATTATATGACTCTTTACAATTTTGAAAACCTTTCTCAATGTGGATGAGGGAAAATATTATTAATAAAATTTATCTACAATTAAATTAAATATTCCGTGGTAAAATTTCTTCTAACTTCTTGTATATGTATCATTGAATCTATTAACAAAAGAATCATAACAATTTTCTAAAGGTGACAAACCATCTCAGTTGTCAATGTTATTTTACACATATCCATATAGTTTTGTATTTTTAGTGACAGAGAAGCAAAAAAGAGAAGAGGAAAATAAAGGCTTAAAATGACTCTGAAAGACAACAGCAGAAAAATAAATTCAATAATTTCAAGAAAAAAAATTGAATTACCGATTTGAAATAAAAATGTATATAGTGCATACCATCTCACCATGTTTCTATTGGCGTAGGCAGAAATGCCAAAACAAACACCTATCCATGTACATGGCTCTTGTGTCATCCATAACCATACATGCTCTCCGGTTTCTCGTACTTCTAACCTTTCCCTCATTTAAAATTTATTCAACCTTTTCCTTCCACTCTTTCCTCGGTCTACCTCTTCCTCGCTTTCCATTCTTTTCAGACATATTAGGTTGTAATACATGAAATATAGTCTTTCTACATGAAAATATAAAGTATCGTAATTTTTAAAAATTTAGATTTTTTTAATCAAAATAAGCTTCACCTGCTTCTTTTGTGTAGTTCCAACGTCCAATCAACCTGCATATCCCATTTCTATAAAAATCTGCATTTTTAGAGGCTATAAGCACTTTAAAGTCTTTTTAAACCCCTTTTTGGTTTTTATATACTTTGATGCGCAGAAATAGTTCTTAGATGGTAAAAAAGATAATAAGTTGGTGATAAGTATGGACTATATTGTGAATGTGGCATGACTTCATATCTCAACTGTGTTTATTTATTGATGATTAATTGTAAAGTATGCAGACTGGCATTATCATGAAGCAGGATGGGTCTGCTATTAATGATAACTGTTTTTTCCTTAATTTTTTTAGCATTTCATCAATTTCATGACACAATGCATCCGCAGTTATAAATTCCTGTAGTTTTAAAAATGAATAATGAGTTATTCTATTAGCAGTTAACCAAATTAGTCATTGTTACCTAATTTTGGATAATTTTTGGCTTTGGAGTGTTTTGGAGATTTGGTAGTGTCCAACCATTGAACAGATCTTTTTCAGTTATTGCCAATAATCCATTTTTCGCCACAAGCAACAATTCAGTTTTAAAAAGAGTTTTTTATATTTTCTTTTTAAGAGAGTAGACAAATTTCCAAATGCCTTAGTTCTTGCTCTTCTGTCAATTTGTGAGGTACCCAAGTTTTTAATTTTTTAACTTTGCCTTTTGGGCAGGCCTTTCAATATCTTTGTTTATCTTACCATCTCTCTAGCACACGCTCCCCAAATAGCAAAATTTTCAACTTATTCTAAACTTTCATTATTCTTCCATACATTTCAAATACTCATACAATCACCCTAATCAACAACCATGACTTTCAACTTGTTTACAAAATTGCACAGTGATAAAAAAGTAGTTTTAAAGTATGAGTATTTTAAAAATACAGGACTGTGCATATATGAAAGGGGCCATAAGAATGATCTATTCAATACTTTAAAAAATTGTGCATTGTTGAAGAAAGTACATTTTTTCTTGTGAAAAAATCTTTGGGATAGTTTGTTTCCGTTAAAATGGTGTGTATCTGGAAAATTGCCAATTTGACTTAGCTACTTTTGAAAAAGCATTCTCACCAGTATTTGAATTTTTTTTTTTTCATATCTATATTTATATTAAGTTTCTAACAATTGCGGTTTTATATAATCATAAAATAAGTGCAAACTATTACAGTAAATATTTTTTTATGAAAATGAATTATTATTTTTTTTTAAATCAGAGTCCTGATTATCCAACCTTAATAGGGTTGCAAGAGGGCCATGTAACCGAGAATCAATGATAATCTATAACTGTCGAAAACAAGTCCTTAAACTGAGAACAAATCGTTTTATTGCTTTAAAACATGTGCTTGTTAAACAGAAATATATTTTTACACAGTATGTACCTTACATCGAAAAGATTAAAGAATGATGTTAACCTAAAAAAATGTTACATAATACAAAAATAGATACATAACAGTACTATACAACAACAATGAATTATTAATGTACATTTGAACTTTATATTAAATTATTACGTAGATGTACTGATCTAAAAAATTTAAAAACTACTGTTTAAAAAATGTGTGTAATATGTATATGTTTTCCAGTTGTTTTCTTTTCTTTACAGCCAGGTCATGCCAATGTCTAATCAGCATGATATTAGTTATTTTACATTTTGACTATGGAATAATCAAGGGTTGATAATAGGGACTCTTCTGTATATAATCTCTTAATTTGCTTCCATTTATCATATGTTACATAAAATATCAATGTCATTTTAAATATGATAATGAAATCTAAAATATCATATTGCATCATACCACAAAATAAAATGCTAAAAAGCTTGTTAACGTCTCTAAAAAAACTTTTTATATTTATGAAATAGTTATGACAATTGTTTAAAGTCAAAGTTATTAAAAAAAAAAGCCCTTTCCTGTAAAGTTGTTTAAAATGAGTTTATCATGCGAATAGTTCAAAGTATCACACTTCACACAATTTCTTTTATGATGCCTTTCTTTTGAATATTTACTAATTTCTCTGACATCATTGAGTAAACAATGTAATTTCAAGAGCATTCTTTAACCATCAAGTACATCTTGAAACATGTCAAATCAACTTAATTTTAGTCAAAAAAATATTTTGATCAATCAAAAAATAAACTATTTGCTTAGTGAAAAAAAGCACTTTCTAAATCTTTATTTTGGTTTTCAATATTCATATTTATTATATTTACAACAAACTGTGGTGAAATAATGTAATTTTACCCATGCATGTTTTTCTCAGCATTAATTCAATTATTCCCAAACCTTGCATTAAGTTAAACTTTCCAATCTCAAGGAAATCATTATTTCCACAATGAACCTGTTTCACTTCAAAAATATTATTTATTCTTTACGTAGTTTAATACAATATTATCAGCTTGAATATGCTATTTTATCCAGCCATTTAACTATGGTGTCGTAATTTTTCTTCATCCAAATAATATTGGCTTCAGTTTTCTCAATAACCTGATCAATAGTTCTTCCCATTTCACCTTTAAATTCATTCGAGAATTTTATCAACTGCAAAAATAAGAAAATTTAATTTCGTTTTATTTATTAATTTTATAAATATATGTTTTTTTCTACATTATATGAATTTTTCCTGTTTCATTATGTGGGTCAGATTAATTTTCATTCATATCTAAGAATACTAACGAGTATTCTTGTCATAGTGCTATGCACTTAAACTCTTACTTAAAGTTTAGTCATCACATTGGTTCTGCCGGTTGGTGCATAGAATAGAAGATGACTTCTTGCCAAGTTATAATTATATCCTCTAATATAGTGGCACAGTTGAAATACATTTCTGTACTTTTAAAATGAATAACATGATGGATTCTTGCCTTCTAGTTTCTAGGCTTCTATAATTGAATAAAGTCAAAAGTTTGATATGGTGTGCATATTTAGAATAATCACCCTCTGTTATATATCATAAATATCTCAGGAACTTTTTTTTGTATATGTTTTAGCGTATTTTTCTATTTTAGTTGATGAAGAGTCCTAACTTTGGAGGTATATTCTAGTTTTAAAGTAATTATATAATTACAAAAATATCACAGGAAATCGATGCTATCAAAGTCTCGAGATACTTTAATTATAAAGCCTACAATCTGTAAGTCATCAATACCAGCGGCAAAACATGGTTAGCAAATGTAAATCATGGTATAAAAAGTCACCCACAAATCCTTAAATTGGGTTTATCAGTTTGATAACTCTGCCTGTATTGTATATTGATAGGTTGGTGAATGTGATATATTGATAGGTTGGTGAATATGATGATACACGATTTTTTTTATATTAAAATACAGGTGATTGAGCTCAAACCAGGAAAAACAGAATCTATAATATATTGTGTTGTAATTTTACACAATCTTTAACAAAATATAATTATTTTTATCATATATATTATAAGGTGTATGACATACTGTAGGAAGTTTATACATAATTGGGTTATACCATAATGTGTAATCATTTTTTGATAGCTCTTTCATGAATATGAATTTAAACACCTACAAATTTCGATTGAATTCACAAAAAGAGTATGAAAAATCTTATGTTAAATAAGAATTTAAAACAAAAGAACATCCATTTAAAAGTGTTTCAAATCAAACTATTAAATTGTTGAACCAGATATTTCGACTTTTAATGTCCAGTCAATTTTTTTTCCGAATCAATTTTTTGTTCACATTTCTAATACTGAAAGTCAAATCTGAATCGTAGAATTAATTATTTGTGCAGATGTATACACCCCACAAAAACGTGAATTATCTTGATAATTATTAATACCATTTAATATTATTTGATAATTAATACCTTGGTATTAATTATTAAATTCCCACTGTTAGAAATGCTGTTCTTTTTTCTTGTAACTTTCCCCAAAAATGATAATATACAATTTAAGAGTATTGTCACGTTGGGTTTGATAGTCAAATCCCATTCAGAGAAATATCTTTTTATTTCATTTTCATAATATTGTATTGTATTACATAATATTGTATTGAAAAATTGGCCATTGTCCGTTTTAAAAAATTTGGTACCAATGGCAATCCAATTTTCAACCCCAGGTAGGAAGACTTGCCAACTAGGCCATTGAGGTTGTCAAAATTACATTTTTGAAATGAGGCATTTGGCAAAATAGTTTCTTCATCATTTAAATATGTTGACCTCATTTATATGAAAAAAAATAATATGTAATGAAGTCTTACCTCATCCAATTCCTGTCGAGAATTCATTTTTCTAGTACCATATTTTATAATCATGTTGAGATTAGATGCTGCAGATCCCAAACTACAATATAAAGTGGAATTAAGATGTTTTCAATAATTATAATCTCTGTATACAAATGCACTATAATAATTATATAATTAAAAATTTCTACAGAACTGTTTTCCAGCCTACTAGTAAAATACTAACAAGATTTACGCCTGTAAGTGTCCTGACAGATCACAATAAATAGATAATTTAGTCTAGTGAAGTTCATCGTCAGTAACACAATATGGAAACATCCAATGGTAGACAGCCTGCACTGCACCAAACTGGGCATCACTCTTGACATTCATGTTCATACATACCATCACACCATCTCCCAATTGGGAAGGCAGAGAGGACAAAGTGTCATACTTTCCTAACTCAACACACATCCTTAGCCTTTTTCACATCCATACATCTTCTCATACAACCTCTATAATTTATCTGACTTTCTACTTTTCCTTCTTTCAGAATATCATTCACTTGATCCAACCATCATTTCCTTGGTTTTCATCTCATACGCCTTCCACTCACATCTGCACTGTATATCTGTTTTGTTAGTCTTTCTTCATTCATTCATTCTACGTGCCCAAACCATCTCAACATACTCTTATTCATCTTATTTAACACATCAGCAACTTAACAACCTTAAGTACACATTCATTACTTATCACTTCATTCCGTATTCTGTTGTACATTGTTACTCCGTGTAATCTTCTCAATGTACACATCTCTACAGCATTTATTTGGCTCCTCTCAGTCTTTTTCCGTGTCCACATTTCACTCCCATACATCAAAGTTGGTACCAAAATACATTAAAAAACAGAATATAGATGTGTGAAAAGGAGAATATAGATGCATATCATAGGAATATAATTAACTTACTATTTTTTAAGTCTGGTGAAATGTTGTCTCAAGAAAGAAAATGCTATGGGTTGCCCAATCACAGAGTTAGACACGGATCCGAAAACTTTATAAACATCTTGTTTGCGTACTTCAGAATCATTATGCAGAGAATGGTCCAAGTATCTATAAAAAAAACATTTTTCATTTCAATGTTTATTAACCTTTCCCTTCCTGTGCTGAAAAAATTCACCCGTGCCGGTGCTGTGTATTCAATACGCATGTAAAAATGAGCCAATCACTTAAATTAATTAAATTTGAAGTCAAAAGTGATAATAATTGAAATTTAATTGCTGAAAACATGAAAAAAAAATATCGGCCGACGTTCACAAAACGGGCAAAGAGACCACCTCAGTTGAATGCCCTAGAGCGACTGAGACCTGAGAAGAACTAACAATGTGTATGTTATACCTCGAAGGAAGAAACACAACTGTAAACTGAGATTCTATTTCTTGCGTTCCCATGTACCGAAGTAGAGTGAGGCAAAAATAACGTCGCTTCCTCACCCACAGGGTTTTTTTAGAATGAATATACCTACGTCACACACTGGCACACGTTTGATTGTATTGGTGAATTTATTCCCGATTTTCACAAAATATATCTAATGTGGCCGATAAGTACTAATTATTATGAATATTATTTTTTCATTCAATGCGTAAATGTATTACGGAGGAATACCTAAAATCTGAAACCAGTATTTATTATATTTATAGAGATATTAAAGTTTTTAGAAGTAATGTGTATTAGTTACACATCACAGGGAAGGAAGGGTTAAACAAAATTATGAAATTAAAAAATATAGTGCGTTTACATAAAGCATTGTATCTTAACCTATGGGTGCCGACCTGAAATTGAGTCAGTTGGCATTTTGAATGGATCGTGAAATATTTTCAACAATAATACATAATATTATATTTTAATATTTTTCAGCATAACAAAAAATGACATTTACAAATGTACAAAAGTCATTATAAAAACCTTCCCAGTTCTGCATGTTGAAAGTTATGGCTTGTTGGTATTCAGAATCGGTGGAAACTTATCATTATAATACAAAATTTATACAATTGTAATATGCACGTGTTATTTTATTTATTTTTAATCTTTAGTTGGGTCACAAAACCAAAACTTATAACCTACTCGTATATTGGGTCACAGCTCAAAAATGTTAAGAAACACTGTCATAAAGAGTTTATATGACAAGCAAAATTACCTTTAACAGTTTTTATTGATGTGGACCTTTCCTAGAATTATTCTTACGCTGAATTAACTCTTAACGATTTCTTCAATTTCTTGCATTCCTCATTGACATATGTGGGTGACTCAAAAGTCTTCTAGATTAACATATCAGGTCTGTAAATATGAAACCGGAATTTGCTCAGGTCTAGTTGTCAATGTAGTGACTTTTTCCTTTTTCTTGTGTTTACATTTGTCAAAGACTTTTAACTCACAACATTACAAATTTAATACAACTACATATGTTTTCATAACGTTGAACATGTCTGTTTTTGTACCTGAAAACTATGATACAGCATTGATTTTCTGTTACTATTTGAAGAAAACTGCTGCAGAATCGCATCGAATGCTTGTCAAAGCTTACAGTGAGCATACTCTTGGTAAATCACAGTGCTTTGAGTGGTTTGAAAAATTCAAAAGTGGCGATTTTGACATGAGTAACGAAGAATGTGGAAGACCACTGAGAAAGTTTGAAGACGCCGAATTGCAAGCATTGTTGGATGAGGATGATGCTCAAACGCAACAACATTTCGCGGATCAATTAAATGTGTCACGAGAAGCCGTCTCCATACGTTTGAAAGCCATGGGAAAGATCTAGAAGGTGGAAAAATGGGTTCCACATGAACTGAATGAAAACCGAAAAAGACAGCAGGAAAACTGAAAAACCACTTGCGAAATGCTGCTCGCCAGGTGCAAAAGAAAATCATTTCTCCATCGAATAGTGACTGGCGATGAAAAATGGATATATTTCGAGAATTCTAAGCGTAAAAGATCATGAGTAACTCCAAGCAAACCAGCGACATCGAATCCATGGCCAAATCGCTATGGACGGAAGACAATGCTCTATGTTTGGTGGGATCAGAAGGGTGTTATCTATTATGAGCTGCTAAATCCTAGTGAAAACGTGCATACTGAACGCTACCGACAACAAATAATGGATTTGAACCAAGCATTGCGTAAAAAACTACCAGAATATCAAAAGAGGCAACACAAAGTGATTTTGCTTCATGATAATGCACCATTGCACACAGAAAAACTGGTCAAGGAAACGATTGACGCTTTTGGTTTGCCTCAAAAGAGCAACAGTTTTTTTGGCGTGGCATTTGCAAATTGCCAGATAGATGAGAAAAATGTGTAGCTAGCGATGGGCAATAATTTGAATAAAATATTTTATACCATTTTCATACAATAAATGTGTATTTTCTATAAAAAAAATCCCGGTTTCATATTTACAAACCCGGTATGTGGGTGTCTCAAACTCACATGTGTCTTCAACGTACTCAACCTTTACAAATATTTTTCCCACTTAAACATATTTTCAAATTTTTTTTTTCATTTAACTGTTCCAAAACAACCTTTCTTTTCTTAATTTTGACCATACAATGTAGTATAAAGAATATATTCACATTACATGTCAAGAATGAAAATGTCAAGAACAAATAATGACCTAATCAGAAGCCAGGGCAGACGTGTGCAGCCGAGTGCAGTGATGAGCACATCCCGCTCCGAACTGGACTGAGCGTGCAGGAAGCGTTCCCACATGAACTTCCATTGTGTCGCTCCACCGACCCGCACAGCTGTGCAATACACTACATTGCGCAGGTTCGGAGATATTCTGGAAACAAAAATTTTTATTCAGTGATTTTGTTTGTTTGGTTGAGTTGTTCCGTACAAATTAAAAAAACTAAATAACTTAATCCATTTTGATTACGTTGTTACTTTTAATATTTTTTAAATTTTATTATCCCTTTTTCTTCTTAACCTACCTCTCCTCCACCTTGGAGGTTGGCAATCGTCTTGGTTATTTTAGCTTTGTCTTCAGCTTCTATGAAAAATTTCATCGTGCTACAGTGGAACCACTCTCTTAGGTTCTCCAGCCAGGATTTTCTTCTTGTTCCTACACTTAATTTCCTTATATCTTCCCTTGCAATACGACTTAGATAGTTTTACATTTGGTTCCTATTATGAAATGCCCAAAGTATTTAATTTTTTTCTCTTAATACAAATGGATACTACTTCATTTTTTTGCATACATCTGACGACCTCTTCTTTATATATGTTATTTAACATAAAATGAAATCTGATATATTTTTTCATTTATTCCAATTGAAATTCTTATCATACGTGTCATTTTACTTACATATTATGAACATCAGGATTAGGGGTCATCATATAGTTGTGAAATAGTGTTACAGCATGCCTGACACACTCATCATGCTCTAACAAACAAGCAATATTTATTACATCAATCCTTTTATACATTGTGAGCATTAAATCATCTGGATTGTCATGGAAGCCTACTTCTTTAAAAAGTCCTTCAATCAAACTTAAGATGTATTTCTGCAAACAACAATAAAATTAATAAATTTGATTTATTCAATTTCATAACATTTACGTGATACTCGTACATATTCAATTATGATTTTGTTGAACTCAAAAACAAAATGTTTAGTAATATAAATTACTTTACTATTCCCCTAATTACATTAATCCCCGCAACACATGTTTCTATCTCAAGACTATCTTCAGGCGGAATAATCCTGATGTATTACAAGAGCAATGTTGATGTCAAACTGAAGTCATGTTTCATAAGAAGTGTGTGCGGTCTATTGACCCAAGGGAAAAAATTTAATAGGAGTGAAATCTTTCGCATTCTTTGATTATACATTGTTTTTTCATTTTTACTAATGACGCTATTTATCTCTCTGGTGTCTCTTAAATAATTGTGTTATATAGCTTTTTTGACAGGTGTAAAATTTCATATTTTATATATTTTGTAATTTTGTCTTTATAATGTGATTTGCTAATTTTGAAAAATTGTTATTATATAGACAACGCTTATGTTTTTCTTTCTAGTCTATGGTCCTCTGTCATTCCTATATATGTACTTTCAGAAGTGCATTGTTTTTCGTATACACCACTCTTATATAAAAACAAAATAAATTACTATTAAAATAAAAAGTTAAAGCCAAAAAATTCAATATCAAAAGGTAATATGGAGTGAACACAAAATATTTCAGTAAAACTGTTGAACTTATTTATTGTGAAGGTTAGATTACAGCCAAATAAATACCATGGTCAGCTGTTTAAAATACAAAAGGTGACTATGTAGAGATACTCTGAAGCCACTATTTGTTTTGATAAGGAATTTAAATAAAATCAGAAACCTACTTTAGGAAAGTTTTTATTGGGAGGAAGTAGTTTGTGCTTGTGTTTGTGTGTTTGCAGCTGATGTTCTCGTTGGTGAACAAAGTAAAAAATGCAGATATGTCGAGCTGATTACATAAAAAACTGAATTTATGTTCACTATCAAAAAAGGAAGCTAGAATATTAATATATTTTATACCATATCATATTTTATGAAACATGAAAAATATCAGGTTCATCAGCTGATAATTCAAAGAAAGATAGAGAAGGCAGACATAGACCCGATAGAAGAAGAATTTCTTAATTTAAAAACCTTTACGAGTGGTAGGGAAAGGACAACTACATTTTTTCTGAGCTGAAGTTTCCAAAACTAGCCTTCAGTAGGAGATGACACTAAGAAGAAGAAATAAGAAAATGAATTACCTTATATTCCATATAGTGTGGCCCTTTAGCCAGCATACCATCAATATATCCCAAACCCACTAGTCCTGCTTTCCATGGAACAAACTCTCGTTCATGCACCAAGTATCTGGTCACATCTAAAGCTGTTTCATAGTTCAGCCTGCCTCCCAGGGCCAAGTTGAGAGCATCATCCAGTATCTGAGCTCTGTTTGATGGAGGTATTTCTTGAAATATTTCTTCATTATTCAAATGAGCAATTATAAGTCTCCAGTTATGTTCATCATAATTCACTCGATAAAATCCTGAAATCATGTGCATTCATTATTTAATCTAAAAGTTATTTGTTCGCTTCCTAAACATTCTGGGCAAAAAGTTTGTCTGATACTTTTGTGGGCTAAACAATTACCAAGTTTTGTTGCCTTTCCACATGCAAGAGTATTGCTAACGATAAACAGCGAGTAATGTACCAATTCCAGTAGCTCTAAACCTAAAGGATCAATTAAAAGGACCGAAGACAGTGGGTGTCTCCTAGTAACGTTCTTTAATGTGTCTACATCATCAATTTGGATATGTTGAAGGAATTAAATACAAATGTAGTGCAAGACTGATCACTTCTTTGAAAACTTGTACCTTGTTTACTGAATGCCACCAAAAAGGTTTAGACTCCCAATATCAGTAGTTATGGCAAACAGCTAATCAGTTAGAATAGAGAGAATTCGTGACCTCTACATGCCTCAATCAGGAAGTCTAAGTGGAAGTAGTGTACAAATAAAGCATAAAAATTATTAATACTTTCAGTCCTCGCGTTGTCATAAAGCAATAGAAAGTTTGAAAGGTCTCAAAAGAAAACATATAAAAGATTTATAATTCTTTTTGTATTCCTATCGTTGAAAAGGGTTAACTTTATCATTGAAGTTTAAGTAATCTTTTTATTTTTATGTTAAATGGTTGTTTTTTCACTGGATGGTGGCATTATCAAGATGGAGAAGCTATTTGATGTGAAAAGTGAGGAATTTATAAGTGGGGAAGTTAGTTTTCCAGCCAACATATCTGTCAGCATTGCGAAAAGAAATAAACACTCTCTAGGATAAAAGTGTGATACTGATAAGAATGACTGTTATATGAGTATATTCATGACATAAACTTTTATTAAAAAAATATACAGTATTATGCCATTTACATGTGTAATTTGTTATACAAAAACTGTAAATGGAGCCATTGAATACTGTCTTAAGTGATCTTTTACATAATTCCAGATAATCCATTCTTACTAAGTTAAAAAAGCTTTAGTTATATTTTTTAATAATTCTATGTACGTGGTTACTGATTACTAATAAAATACAAATTGTGACATTTGATTTATTTATACAATGAAAAAATAACAGAACTTACAATGTGCTGTACCTATACCAAATCACTCTCTCTAGGTCAATCTTCTATTGTTACTGTTGTCGCTATTTCAGTTGTAGCAAAACAAGAAATCAAATAATATGATGCCGCCAGTGGTCAAAAATAAAAATATGGATTCAAATGTAGAAACCAAATTATTACTAAATATTATAGATGTCACTTTTATGTAACATATTTCAAAGTTCCAACAGAATGAGCCATGTGGAAATGAATTAGCATCAATGAAGGAATAAGTGTATATATATATAAACATAATTTTTGTTTTGTAATGTTAGCTTTTTTAATTTTTTTTTTTTTAGGCCACATTAAAATATTGACAGAAGTTATTTTCGAATCATCTGGTGATATATGCGTAATAATTCTTAACTTATAAAGATTTAATAAGTATAAAAAGATATACATATAAATGAAACTATTATTTAATTTTACCACTACACTGAAATTGAACATTAATTTGTCTCAGAATCATTGTCTTTAAAGAACTAAGACAATCTCACAAACTGACCTTTTTCTGAAAACATTAACAAAAAAATAATTTACTCAGTATGATTATTAGTTATTATACCTGTCTGTTGTATGTTGAGAATAACCCAATCATTGAATGAAACATTTGTCTCCATGAGGTGTAAGTGCTGTTCCATCTTCATCCAACAGAGTGGTTTGGTGGTCTCAAAGTTGGCTTCACTTTTTGTGGTGTATGTAATTGGTATCCACCACAAAGGTTTTTCTCTTTCAACGAGTGATTTTGAAGAATTATTTTCATTTGTCACAAGGAGGAACCGTTCCTGAAAAAAAGGTTCATTTATTTTTAAGTATTAATATTTGAAAAAAATTTATTGCCTTATATTATTGGTCCCCAAAATTTATGAAAGCCATGCAACATACGAATATTTAAATTAACTAGGGCCAGATTGAAAAACAATAAATATTTTTTTATATATTTACATAAATAAAACAACATAATACACAATTTAACAAAAATATGTAGAATTTCTTCATTCTACTAAAAACAATAATGGTTACATAATATTTATTTATTTTTATAATTTACGGCTGGAAGCCATTTAAAAAGCAATATATTGGGTTGTCCGGAGAAAAGTTTTGTTTTTCTCAAATAGATGTCATCAGGACAAAAATTTCATTGCTAACTTCATTCCAAATAAAGTGAATGTTTATTGTTATGGAAGTTAAGCACATATTTTCGGCAATTGTTCATTCAAATTGCTTATGCATTTTTTTAGCATCATTTTGAAGATGGAACAAAATAAGTTATGTTTTCAGTGCTTGATGCTTTTTTACTACCGTAAAGAAAAAAACGTGACACAAACCAAAAAATATATCTACATTGTATGATGATAATGCAGTAAGAGATTGTGTGTCAAATGTGTTGTAAAAAATTCCATAATGGTGATATGATACCTGAAGATGGTGTCCACTCTGGAAGGCCGATTACTACTAATAATAATCAATTCAAGGCTTTGATAAAAAATAACCAGTATTTTAAAATCTGAGAGATTGCTTAGATACTGCAACTATCGAAAACCACCATCCATGAGCATTTGAGGTAGCTTGGTCATGTGAATTGCTATAATTTGACCTAAAATATCAAATCACTTTCCAGACAACCTATTACTTATAGTAAAGCAAAACATTACAAGAGTTATAGCTGGTGCTCCGTAGGGAATGATACTGATAATTTTCCAGGTGATTATCTAAACAACCAAAAAAAAAATTATAGTTCTGAAAAATATTTTTACTATACCTGTTGTAACTTCATAGAGTCCACTTCATAATCTCTAATGACATTGACAACAGGATATCCAGTTTGAAGGGTCCACGTATCCATTATATCCTTCACAGACATAGTATTATCAAATACTCCATCCTCTCTCGCTTGACTTGTCAGAGCGTCCCATAGATCATTTTGTTCAGCACTCTGATATTTCTTTTTATTTAAGTACTTTGTAATGCCTTTGTTGAAAACTTTACTCGTGAGAAAATGGTCCATCATTCGAATGATTGAAGCCCCTGAAACAAAAAATACCACAGTATATTTAGTGTAAATTTATTCAATGTATTGAAAATGGATTAATGTAATCAATAAAAATCACAACCTCCTTGAAGATTCACATAATATCAATAATTTATTCCAGAAAAAATAAAATACAGCACAGGGCGTATAAAAAAAACATAAGCTATAAAAAAATCCCAGAGTTAAGTATAATAAAGCACCGATTATCCGTGGTAATTCGGGGAGATTTGTATGTAAAAAAAACAAAAAATAAGTATTGTATTAACTTTTTGTAACAAAAATTATTTATCTAATCATATTTATCACATTCTCTAATGGTGTAGGATAAATTGTTGACTTGCAAAAATCTAATTGATAAGTTGTCTGTTAGCATTATACGCTCAAACATTCTCCATATGCATTACTTCAAAAGTATTCTCCGTATGCATTACTTCAAAAGTATATTAAAACCTAGCAAAAAACCTTGTATTAACATTTCTGAAGCACTACAATATCTTGGCAGTGTAAATATCCTTTATTATTTAAACCTATGCATGTATGATATACCATAATTTATCAAAAAATCACTTAGGATTGACAAGAGATCAGATCAAATGGAATCGAAGATAGTATTGTCTCCTGCTCACTTATCAATATATCAGCATTACTAGTTTGTTTATTATTTAATTTCTTTCAAATAATACACAATTTAAAATAATACACAATGTCATAAGATACCTTTTATTTTGTACATTTTCTTTTGGACAGTTAACATTAGAATTTATCCTAACTAATACAGTGGTTTGAGATTTCTTACATGACTGCAGTTATACCAAGAGATATTTATGAGATGTCTTTGTATCCATTGTATTTTGAGCATGGAATGATCACTACAACAGAGCTCACATACAAAAAATCTGACACTGTGTCATGTCAGATTTTTAGGATTCCTGTCTGCATATTTTTAACATTAACAATCTCCAGGTGTGACTAAGGTCAAATAGAAATAGTAACGATGACTATCCGACCAATATTAAAGTTTACCTGCATTAAAACTCCAGATATTATGTGATGAAATATTACATTCATCAATACACATAAATATAAGTATATATATTGATATGTATAAATTTGAAGAGGAGAGTACTATACGAGAGTGAACATTATTTTAGTAAAAAAATATACATTTTTACCTTTTCCATAAGAAATTCTATCAAAAATTTCATTAATTTCATCCGGATTATTCACTTCAATATTGATCTGGTGAGACGAGGTTAAAGCATCCAGTCCAAATACATTTTGCACTTCGTGAATGACAAAAAGGTCCATAGATTTCCATGATTTTTCTACCTAAACACAAATCACAACATTATTTCTTATTTAAAATAAAATGGAGTCCGACACATACAACATTCCCATCATTTACAAAAGACGACTTTTAAAGTACTGTAATAAAATGGCAACTAAAAAGAGTTAGCGCAGTTTTTTCAAATTTATAAATAACAACTTATAAGTGCCTCTTAACAAATGGAAATTGGTGGAATTAATGGACTGCTGCTTCTGATGTTTTACGATTGTGAAAATTATTATGATCATATTAATGATGTACTGTGACAAGGCCTGTGGGGTTTGTTTAAAAAACCCCAAGGTATTCCTGTCTAATTTTTTAATGCAAAACAAAATTATTTATCTATTTAGAGCCATTTTGTGGCTAACGCCACACAAAATATATAATCTTTATCATTTAAGTAGCATTGAAAGTATTTATTTATTATATCTATAAATGTTAATCCACAAAGTATAATCAGGTGAGCTATTTGCCAAATGCCTGTCTCTTAAAACCAAATATGCAACAGTTTAAAACCAAATATGCAAATATGATTTGATGTCTGACCTTTTTTTATGTTATTTTATATTGTTTTCTTGGAAGAAAAAGAAAACTCTGGGAATATTTTTTGTTACAATGTAATGCTACACAAGCTTCTATACATATTATTCTGTGAAGAGCAAAACATATCATCTTTGCGTGAATAACTTGACAGAACAGAATTTTTAAGATTTTCTGTGAATTAAAAATATTTTTTATTACGTTTATGAGACGTTTACAACCTCATTAATAATGAGTTTTATTCCTGAAGTATGTTGAGATAATGTAGTTTAAACCCTTTTAACTTTAACCCCTTACGTAAAGTATGACAGCTTTTATTTTTCATGAATGGAAAATTAATGTGACTCGAGAGAATTCCTTTTGTGGTAATACAAGTATAAACTCAATTATAGTGATTTCGAAAATAGGTATGACTGACTACTTTTCATCCAAAAACTTAGATTATATAATTTGTACAATACTTGAGACGACAATAAAAGGTATTTTTTATAACTTTTATTTGTAGCTTAAATAATAAATGAATGTACAAGATAACTACTCACAGCATCAATCCCAACATACTCGACATAGCTGGCAAACCCTTCATTGAGCCACAAGTCTGACCACCAAGAAGGAGTCACCAGGTTCCCAAACCACTGATGTGCCAGCTCATGAGCTATCACCGTTGCCACCCGAGGCTTGTTGACTCTGGCCGTTACACCTCCATCATAAAGCATCGCTGTTTCTCTGTAACAAAATTTCTTTTTATATCTTCGGAAAAGTTTTTGCCTTGTTTTTTTTCAAATTTTGTTGCTTCAAATAGATATGTAACAATACTATCGAAAATTTCATTTGAATTTGATTTTTAATGGATAGTGCCTTATACACATTGTGGCCACTTGTAATTGGTATTTTATGTGTTTAACGTTATTAAGATTTTTTTGTCTCATAACCTTCCTTCTCAAGAGTTTTTCAAGTGTTTTCATTGAAATGAACCATTATTTTATAAACCGAAACCTGAGAGCTTAGAATTGAGAAGGTGTAGGTTTGCTACTTCTTCTTCTCAACTCTCTTCTATGGAATGAAGACGTGGGCACTAAACCAGGAAACATCACGTAGGATCGAGACTTTTGATATATGGATCTACAGGTGTTTCCTCAACATTCCCTGGACAGGATGGTTTTACGAATGTGGGAGTGCTTACATGTACGTATAAGGACCGAGAACTGTTTCATACTGTAAATATTGCCATATCTTGGTTACCACATCATCAGGCAGAGGCAGGCACCACATCTCTTGTCTTAAAAACTTGCAGAAATTGTTTGAATTCAGTTCTGAGTTATTTTGGGATACAGTAAACAAGATAAAGATAGCCATGATGGTGACCAAATTCCAGTAGAAAGCGCCTAGAGAAGAAGTTATTTAACATTCTATAATATAAAATTTAAAAAAACACGATTTTTGTAGAATGTTGATGACAATATGAATCATTTTACAGATAATGTGGTCTGACTTAAAGATTTCTGATTATAATTAATAAAGTTTTGTGCAACTCATATTATTAGGACAAGTTCAAGGAGAATCTCAACAGTTTCTCAAATGAACCAAATCATTACCTGAAAGTCATGAGACCCCAATTCTCCATTGCTCCTGCATTAAAATCTGGCAAAGCTATCATATCCATTTTTGGCAATGGATATTTGATTTTATAAAACTCCTCAAAATACTTCAATATTTTTGGGCCAATATCCAGGGCGTAGTCAGCAGAATCTATTGCACTCTCACGGGCCCATACCGTGTAGTTACCATCTGATTTGTTAGCAAAGTCAGACACTACGAACGCAACCAGGTATGTTGACATTGGAAGGGTCTCTTCAAAATGTGTCCACTCATAGTCGGGAAGATCTGGCCTGGAATAAAAATATATCATAGATTGGTGAAATTTTTTACACTACACACTATTGCAACCTTGCTATCAGTACACTTATTTAACACTCAGACTTCCCTCCTTCCAGATCGGTCCACAGCCCAGCAGTCCATGTCCTCCCATGCCAATACTGCGAATCTCTCTAACGTAACACTGGTATATGTTACAAGTAGGTGTCTGTTTCATATAAACCTTTGCAGATGTGCTAAAACTGTACAACTCTTGACCAAGTACCAGGCGGCATCCTCAATACATAACTCAACTACTTCCAGCGCCCCACCCTTACTGTGACGGTTATAGACTGTTACTGCATCTGAAGACAAACTGTCTCGTTCATGGTCATACCACCTGACATCCTTTATCCTTCTAAGGCATCTGTTTTCAAAAGGAGATTTAGTCTCACTTGAACCTCAGTAACATGTAAAGATTTCAATGCCAGTGCCATATATTAAAATTCAGGACCATATAGTAAAAAAGGCAGGTTGTAAGTGCCAAATAGCCGACAATTTGTATTCAGACTAAACACTAAGAAGTCCCATAGGGCCTTCATATTATTAAAGGTACCGCTGGCAGCACGTATCCTAATTTTCTTTACTATTCCATAATAAAGCAGACATCTTCATTGTCTTCTTCATGACTGAAGATTGTGATCACAAACTATGAATGACTCGTCTTAACCATCCCATTGGTATTTTTGTAATTGTGTCAGACGCTTTCTTGATTTGATCAATTCATCTCATTGGTGATCAACTTCTTCTTCTCTTTTCTAGTATATCTTCTAGAAAAACCTTTTCACATTATCAGGACCTCTTCATACTGTATAATTGATAGATTTTGGGATACCTTTTTTAACAGACAGAGAGAGGTGCTCACTCTAACTAATGCTGTTATGTGAAGTAAAGTTTAAAAGTTTCCTACCTGAATAAGTCAGTGTATATGAACAGATACCACAATGACCATCCCTACGTATAATTAGGCGATGTTACACTTAAATTTGACACCTCTACCCTGAATATTATATCAACCAGAGCTGATAAAAGACATGTTGTTTCGTTATATTATAAAATGTTAGAAATGTATATTACATGGTTATCAAGTTTCTTTCAAAATATGTGAAAAAGCTGGCAGAAATTTTATGTCTAGATGCTTTGTATGGAGAATCTTCACTCGTATATTACATAGGGAAAGATTGGGCAACTCAGTTAGGCCAATGCAGAGAAACTATTGAAGATGACCCTCGTCAAGGCAGACCAACAAAAGCACCCACTTCAGAATACTTTTTCAGCGGTAATGAAAAATTTATTAATCATTCTAAAAAATGTATTGAACTACGGGGCAGCTATATTTAAAAATAAGTTTCATTCTATCACCTATTTTATATTCTTGAGCTGGAAAGATCCTCCAATCAGTATGACACAACAAATAAACAAATTATTGAATTAAAAAATCAGGAAGTTTTTTTTAGTTTTCACAGAGACAGGAAAATATTTCTCCATCGTTTAACTCCTGTAGTAAACACCATTTATTTTTATTTTCAGCACTACATTTTAAAAACATCACAACCAAGCAGAAACCAATAAAAAATTACCCACACAGGATCTTTATATTCCAATGGGTTCATGTTGGAGAGAGCAGACATGTTTTTAGGGTGTGCGATAGATATGGCAAATACCGCCTTCAGGGCTGGCTCGTCAAAGCAGGGGAACGCCCTCCTAGCATCTGTAGGCTGAAACTGTGTTGCTGCAATCCACCTGTAATCATTAAATAAATTCTACTTAGCTCCTATTTTTATTTTTGATGAAAAGCAACATTATTAAATTACAATATAACACCTTTTATAAATGAGAACATTTATTATTAAGCAAGCACCGTACTTAGAAAATACCTAGAAATAAAAGAATATTTCTGCAGTCGGTGTTCAGTCTTACAACCAATCATATTCTGATTGGGAAAATATACTAATGATTAATAATAATAGTCTTTATTGCAGCCGGTGTGCCAAGAAGTGCAATGCAACCAAAACTATACCACATACTTTAACCTTTTCAGACATGAATTAATTCTAATGTTTTAATGAAATATTCTTGCTTGTGAGTGTATTTTTTATACTATATGCAACATTATGTCGTATTAATTTAGATAGATGGCGCCCAAAACATCCAAAGTCGATAATACAGTATACTACACTTCATTTGTTATCAGAAAGCAGATATATTCTACAAAGTTGTTTGCAAAGTGCATATAAACTCTGTTCATTATAATGGACGCAAGGTCTGAAGAGATAATATAAGAAAAAATACAGTAGAGCACCGAATATGGTAATTGGGGGACACTCGAGTCCGGATAATTAAAAAACACGGTTAATCCAAATTGAGTTAAGTATACAAAAATACGTATAAAAACATAAGATAAACAATCTGGTAGCATTTAACTATAAAACTAAACATAGAAATAATTACTTACATGGAAAGTTCATGATTTTTTTGTGTTTTTTTTTGTGAACATGGGGAAACATTGCCAACTTACTAGCGTAAGTCAAATAGTATCATGTAAACCATAGATTTTAAAACAGCAAGTACTTCTTGAACTTGAACAATGAACATCCACGTTTTGAAAATTACATAGCAAGTACTTCTTGAACTATGTAATTTTCAAAACGTGGACGTTCATTGAAATTTTGAAAAAAAGAATTAACCGATTGAGGACCACGGTTAATGTAACTCACGGATAGTTGAGCCTCGGATAATCGACGCTCTACTATGCTAAATATTAATCAGAGCCTCAACAGGGGGGGGGGGGGGGGGCGCAACCGGAGCAGGGCCGACAAAAAAAGAAAATAGCATAAAATATTAAAAAATAACTATACATTCAAAACACATTTAAGACATGACAAGAGATATAGATCGTCAGATACGGTATTCTCTCTATTGAACATTTGATTTCGAACAAAATCAATTTCAAGTTATTAATTTGGGCATCCTAAAATCTCGAAAAATAAATTATGAATGTCTTACATTTCAATTATCATCAAATAAAAAATTGACAATTTTAAAATAAGGGAGAAATTTACAGTAATTTTACCTGTTCCCGAAAGTGCAAAGAATAAAAACTATCACCATAACATATTGTGCGAGCGCATTTTACTAATACCTCCTCGCGTCTCCGATATTAATTACTGCTACACAATTAAACTCTTACACCTGAATTCACAGTCCGAACATAATACTAAATAATTTTTATTTTCGTGTCAAAGGCTTTCGTCTCACTAGGCGTTCCACGAATCAACTCCCCTTCGGTGCAAGACACCGTGCTCCTGGGCACTGCAGTAAGTGTCGCATGGACTGCTCTTCATCTAATACAGAGTGAATCCATCACGTAACATTCCCATTTTGACTTGTGGTCCTTGGTTCTCCCAAATTTTGTATGGAAACTGTTAAGGGTTATCCAGGGCAGTGTAGAGCAAGGTGGCAATTGTTCTACAGGCAAAATTCACCCGCTGGAGTCTGATATTCCACAAGGGCACAACACAATAGTAAATACTAAATATTAAATATTTTTTTACAAATTAGTATTTAAAATTTAATTTCGTACAAATTTGCCTAACCTTCCTTAAAGAAGTACTTAACACGTAGTTTCATCCTTAACACGTAGTTTCATCAATATGAGATCCGACTCTAGATACAAACCACGAAATTTTAAGATTAGAAATTAGTACTCGTATAGTATATAGTCCGGGCTATGAATGTAGTATTTAGTATTTAGGCCGGGCGTTAATACAAAGTACGGCAAAAGTCTCCTTATTATTTGTTTAAAATCACTTTAAGACTTACTTTTGATACTCGTATAACTTATGAACGAAACGCTACAAATAAACAAATTAAGTTGGAAATAAGAGAAAATTATTTGGTATTTTTTTTAATTATCTGCGAAAAATTATATCAACTAAATGTGAGGCATTATATTGTACGCAGGAGTATGCTCTTTTTATGGAGTATTCCATTACCTAATTTCTTAGTATTTCATGTGACAAGACAATTTCCGCTCAAATATTCACTTTCAACTGTTGTACATTTTGTGACTTGTTTGCCACACACTTTATAGCAGTTGAAAGCGAATATTCGAGCAAAAAATTGTCTTGATATCACAGGAAACACTAAGACAGGTAATGGAAAAATCCGTGAAAAGAGCGTATTTCTGCGTACAACATAATGACTTACATTTGCCTCGTGTAATATTTCACTCGTAATGTAAAAAATACAAAATAATAAATATTTATTTTCAACTCAATCGTTTAATTTATTACATTTCGTTTATAAGTTATATCAAAAGTAAGTCTGAAGTGATTTTTTAAAAATAATAATGGGACGTTTATCGTATCCTATATTAGATTAAAAAACAGCTTTTATTGACCTCAAAATAATATACAGTGGAACCTCTCATAACGAGCACCTCTCATAACGAGTAATTCGCATAACGAGCTAAACAGATTGTGAAAAAAATGCTCCCTTAACGAGCGACATTTCGCATAACGAGTGACGCAGAAAGGGGAAGTCCCATCTTCACGTCACTCACTTGTGAGCCGGGAGTTCCGCGCCAGTGCGTCAGTCTCTGGTTAGCACTTGTTCTGCTAGCACCTTAGTGTCACATGTGATCACACATTTTTCCAAACTTGTGTTCAGACATTATTTGTAATTTTTTTTGTGCAAAGTTTAATAAGAAAAATCCACAAGAAGACAGCCATAAGAGAATAAAAGTAACTAGAAATGAAACGTAAAATCATTGAAAAACGAGAACGAGGTGTGAGCGTGACTGATCTAGCGCGCACATGCAATCGGTCTACATCAACGATTTGCTCTATCCTCAAAAACAAGGACAAAATTAAGAAGGTAGATGCTTCAAAGGGAGTGTCAAGAATGTCTACGAAACGGTTACCTATTCTTAATGATGTTGAAAAGGCTGCTTCTCATATGGATAAACGAAAAGTAATTGCATGGCGATACTATTAACGACAACATCATTTGTGAGAATGCGAAAGTTATTTTCGCCGACCTCGTTAAGAAGACGCCAGGATCATCAACTGCCGAAAAAGAAGTACAATTTAAGGAAAGTCATGGATGGTTCGAGAAATTTAAGAGAAGAACCGGCATCCACAGCGTTGTGAGGCACGGTGAAGCAGCAAGCTCTGACACAAAGGCAGCAGAGAACTTCATCAGCGACTATAAGAAGCTAGTAGATTCTGAGGGTTACCGGATTTTACTTGTAGTAAAAAATAATTAATTATTTGTCAGAAATAAAAAAATTGTTATTTCGATTTTTTTATTGTTTTTTGCAAATCGAATTCGCATTCCGGGTTGTTACGCTCCTTAACAATTTATAAGTATGTAATTTTATTTGAATAAACGTTAAAAATTAAAAAAATTGAGTATTTTTTCAGCATGGAACGCATTATCGTATTTTACATTGATTTATATGGGGAAAATTGTTTCGCTTAACGAGTGTTTCACATAACGAGTAAGATTCTGGTACGAATTATTCTCGTTATGAGAGGATCCACTGTACAATATTACAATTTTCTTATCAAATTAACAAAATAAATTAAAGCTGTCAAAAATATGAAATTGTATGGTGTCATTACTAGTGGGTACATCATAAATATTTTTACCTTATTGAATCTTCAACATCGTAAGAACTTCTATAGAATCCGTGGAGGTTGTCGTTCAATATTCCAATATACTTCATTATTATTTCATATTGATTTCCGGGTTTCATGTTATGCTTCAAATGGATTAT
Organism: Odontocerum albicorne; assembly: GCA_949825065.1. Taxonomy (NCBI): domain Eukaryota; kingdom Metazoa; phylum Arthropoda; class Insecta; order Trichoptera; family Odontoceridae; genus Odontocerum; species Odontocerum albicorne. The sequence goes on from OX463846.1 coordinate 31,084,081, forward strand.
GTGAAATTGTTTATCAGTGTCATTGGAATGTCCAATAATTTTCAGATCCTCTCTCCCACCGCTACTATTTAATCCAAATACTTGGGTTGACAAAATATCTAACTCCGCCGCATGAAGAGTTATATTATTGGTTTCGTCAAAAGCTTTTATAAAAATACTAATTTCACCGTTAAAAGTGAAATTCCGTTCAAATATAAAAGGAATCAATTTTATTTTATATCTCAAAGGTGCGACAGACTTTGGTAAACGCAGATCAATGGTCGATTTTTCTTGAAAAACATCTTTTACTGGTGATGCTGTGGAATATTCAATAGTTTGGGGAGATCGAATTATTTGCGGCTCTGAAAAAGTCTTATTGCACTTGATAAATGATATTTCGGACGGAATGTCCAGTTGAGGACACGCAGCAAAATTATAGACCAGGAATCCAGTAGCTACTATTGACGTGATGTATATCGTGACTAGGATGAAGGCCAGGCTTCTCGAGACGTGATGACCATTGTTTGCCTTTGTTGAGTAGGTGAGCGAGGGAGGGCCCCCGTCCATTATGCTGAGAGGCTCCCGGACTTGTGTCATCGTTCATTAATGACCTGTAAAAAAGATAAAATGTCTTGTTAGTATTCTCATCACAAATACAATTATTAAATTTAAAATTGCAAACACGCTATACATATCGCTGTGCAAAGCAAATTTTCACTAAAATATTTAAATACAAATTGCTTTGTTATTCCACTATTACATTAATCCCCGTGACACTTGTTTCTATATATCTCGAGGCTCTCTCCTTACAGTAAATATACCACATACATATACATTTCCTATGACATGTAACACCAGTTTGACCTGATCATTGCTCTCGTAACAAGCCGGAATCATTCCGCTTGAAGAGAATCTCGAGAAAGAAGGTAGAAACACGTGTCGCGGGGATAGACGTAATTAGTTGAATAACAAATTTATTTGTTTTTAAATATTCTAACATGGAATTCCACAAAGTCAAAGCCCAAACTTTTGACAAATTTACATTATCTTAGTTAAAACGACCTCGCAGGAGAGCGTTTTTAATATTCTCTGTAAATTTAAATAACAGTCCGTGGCCTAGTTGATAAGACTTTTTTCTTCCATCCGGGGGTTTGAGGTTCGATTCCCGATGGTATCCAAAGCATAAAAAGGGGTTTTGTCTAGTTTAAGAGATCGTCTGTTAAGAATATTAATTCCCTTTCGACAGTATTGCCAACACACATGATGATGAACAACGAGTTTCAACCTAGAGAGTGTATTGCTATGTGGAAATATCTTCCAACCAACCAAAAAATTGTCACAAGGGCCGTAAATAAAACACCGGACTGGAACCCTTTTTAATAAAATCGTGCACCAACGGGAATCGAATCCGCAACCCCTGGATCGGAAGACAAGCATGATACTAACTGGGTCACAAAGGAACGTTCTTAACCAATTAATGGAGCTGAAGACATTTTTGTTTTCCGATCACGCCCTTCAATAGGTCTACTTTACGCATAACCAATTCGAATATTCTTAAAAACACCCTTCGAACGAATGAACTGTCCTAAAACATATTCAATAGGTTTTTGTCTTTTTGAAATATTAACAATCTTATTAGCAATTATTTTTAACTGAAATATTTTGTGAAAGTATAATTTTAGCACTTTAACCTCTTAAGTAAATTACAACTTTCATAAATGAAAAAGAAATATGACTTGAGCAATTATCTTTTGTTTTAATACTCTTATAAGCTCGATTTAAGCGATTTATAAAGTAGTACTAAATAATTTTACCCGAAACTTAGTCAAGTTTGTGATTAACACGACGACATACATGATTAACACAATTAATAGTAAGAATAATATCAATCATGATAACTTATTATTTACTAAGATATGAAACTGATTATTTTACTTTATTTATTTTTAATATTCATCAACGGTACCTTACAAAATAATTTTAAAAAGTATTACGTGCTTCATTTACAAAATAATCTTAAAATAAAAAAAACAATTCAACAAACCGAAATAAAATACACATCAACACAACAAAACAATTAAAATAATACATTAGTAAACGAGTCGAAATGATTACAAAAATATAAAAAATATGAAATTTAACTGTTCATAGACCTATCATATTTGAATGCATGGCATTGCATTGCATTGAAACCAGAGCAAATAAGTTTAAAAAAAGATATTTTAACGTGAAATTATAGAAATGATATCTAGAATCGAAGAAAAATATGTAAAGTTGAATAAGTGAAGGAAAAGCAACAAGGCAATACAAGAGTGAATTGATCCAGAATTCTCCATTCCGTGAGAATTTTTTGCTGTTATTTTAATTAAAAGAGATTAAAAATAAATAAATACTAAGATAGAAATTATTTCCTAATTTCACTAATTACTGTGATATTGTTTCTACATCTTATCATCATAAACACGTTATTAAAAAATCGCCCATTTTAAAATAAGGGGGAAAATATTACAGAAATTTTACCCGTTCCCGAAATTATCTATTAAAAAGTGTTTTCTTATTGTAGGGGGCGCGTTTTCAAATATGTGCCTTAGGCGTCAAAATATCTTGTCTCGGTTCCGCTGAAGTAATGATTATCTTCGTTAACCAGTGCACTATAGAAAGTCTAGGATGTTCGTGATTGTAATGATAAAAATATTGTTCTCAACTAAAGAGGAAATCCTTGTTAATTTTGCCGACAAAGACGTCCATAGAAAATAGAGAGTTTAAAGATGATTACTCTTTCCCTTTGTTTGAAACAAGTACCAAGTGAATGGTTGAATTAAAATAGGCACTAAGTACCAAAAAAAAAACAAAAAAAAAATAAGTATGCAGTTTCATTATACATGACATATAGAACGAAACTGCATACTTAGTTTTTTTTTTGTTTTTTTTTTTTGGTACTTAGTGCCTATTTTAATTCAACCATTCAAGTAAGCAAGTAGAATTGGATATTTTTTTGACAGACTGCAAAATTCCAACAAGAAACATAATTCACCTCGAAACATAATATTATGAAGACATCCAAGGCCTAGTTGGTATATCTCATAAACCGGGGATTATGCGTTCGATTACCGGGGAAACCCAGATATTTTAAAAGGGATTCTGTTAGGTTCTCCTTTTATTGTAGTTTGTTGGCAATAGCGCACCACGTTGTGCAGAAGACAACGAAAGGGTAATGCAATAAAATACAATAATATTTATCGTATTAAGTTAGTTTACAAGAAAAAATTGCGAGTTCCTTGGCTTAGTTGGTAAGATATTTAAATTCTACTTTTGGTAAGATATTTTGGTAAAATATTCAACAAAGTTGGTAAAATATTTAACTTGTTTCGTGTTCGATTCCCGATGGTACCGAAAAATAAAATAAAAAACGATCTCAATCTGGTAAAAGAATTCTGATAACATGTGCGACTAAAAATCTCTAAATAGAAAATCAAGATTTAGCAAACAATTTAAAAAAAAGAACAGTTAATTATCTTTAGACTTGTTCATGTAGTCGAATCCCTGGGTATATTGTTCATGAAGCAGGTGTCCAAACGCACGACACCGAATCTCCAAGCTTACAAAATGGAGGCGTATCAAATTTCAGGATGTGATTCCCGGAAGAAAGCTTTCAGTTCTGATTGGTATAAGTGGCTGATATTTGATATGGCCTTTAGTGGTATTGATTGAAAGCTGGTATTAAATCAATAACCAATAAAAAGTAACGATTTTAACAGGCCCAGTAGCTTTAAGTATAAATAACGGACCCAAAGATGCCAATGAAACTATTTTTGTGTAAGTAATATTTTTCTATACATTAAGCAAAAAAAAGATATTACAGTTCGAAATAATATAATACCTTGAATCAATTCGAAGACCGAATACTACGAAAGAAAATGGATCCAAAACAGTTTGGAGAGTGGAAACTGAAATTTAATGAAGAAACTCGAAGATAAACGAGACAACAGTTGAGGGTGATTAGAAGGAGACCGATCGACTTAAAAAAATGTCCGGGAGATTAAAGCTCTACATGAGGTTGTGTCATCAGCTGAGGTAGGCTTCTATCAATATAAAAAAATCCTAGAAAGCTACAAATAAAGAGTAGTGGACGAGTAGAAGAGTGGAAAGATATTGAGAGAAAACGACATGTGACAGATCGACTTGAAGAAAAACCTCCGTAAGGCTTTAGCTCTACATGAGGTCATATGACCATCTGAGGCATTTTATATCATCAATATAAAAGAATCCTAAAAGTCTACAAATTAAGAGTACAAGAAATTGTTTTCTTCGTAGTGCCATTCGAACACATCCGCACTATAAATGCTAACATGTTTAAAGAGCGAGGTCGGGAGACAATTTTGTCGTCGGTCCCGTTAATCAAGCTCCTGGGTTTATACCCACTGGAGTACATAGGTATATAACGCAATGTCCATTGTTATATTTGTTGGTTATACTGTCGCACATCTAGAGGTGTCAATAACCTTCTAGATAAACTTTTAATCAGACTGGGGCCTATGTGTACAATTTCCAACGGAAAATCGAACCTGAAATCCACGGGTGGAGGACAAGCGTAAGGGTGGAAAACAAGGACACAGAGGTAGAGGGAAAATGTGTCTTGTTACTCAAAGATAAAGATAATATCAAAGAAATATATTGTATATTATTATATCTTTGTTCTGCGACAGTTTGTCAGAAAATCATTCTTGAATGGTTTTCTGACGAACTGTCAAGCAATAAAAATATCCAACAGACTTTGAAAAGATCAAACGATAGACAACTCATATTTTTTGGGCATTCAAATAAATTACAACATGGCCGAGTGACAATATTGTCTTCGATTCCAACCATTGGAGTACGCACGGTTCGTCATCGCAGGAGCTGATTATACTACCCCGTACATAAAGAACAACAACACGTATTCTCGTCAAACGCATATGAGTATTATTACCAGACGAACTAATTTATCTGACTTACGAGTATATCCTTTTATTTATTTTGGGTACCACCGGGAATCTAACTCGGGATTCCTGAGGATAAAAATCAAGCACCTTACCAACTACGTCATGGAACCGTTTCTCCCATGTAACCTCTATTTGATGAAAGAGGAATAACGCTTTACTCGCCCGTACAATGCAATGATACAAATTGAATTCCTTATTTCTTATAGCAGAAGATTACGTTGCAATTGAATGAGCTTAAATCCGAAACACCATATTTTTCCAAATTTATTTTTATCCGTGTCGATGTTTTGCATGTTGAACAAAATAAATTCGTGATCCAAACTTATTAAAAAAACGTCGTATTTTTTTCGTCTCGGTAGTAATAAATGCAAAATAATTTTTTTTAAATATCTTTATCGTCATGTTTTCAACCGTGGAAAAGCTAGACCTGCAGAAAAAAGCACATTACTTGAAGATGATAAGAAAGAAACACGTGTAAGCTCTCCAGAATTAATAATAATCCGTGCAAAATTGTCAAATTGTCGCCCTATCAAAAGTCTCAGGTCTCGTTTCAGAACGTCAGGAAAGACAACAACACTCGAAGGCGTATATCATGTTTCTTTCCTTCTTTCTCGGAAAGAATGAAAGAAACACGATAGACGAAATGTAGTGCCATGGAGATACCACCACTCCGTGCCACTCAATATAGTGCTATGGAGAATTTTAAACGGATAATTTTATTGTCAGTCATATACAAAACAATAACTACTAACAATTATGATACAATTAGATATGTGATAACGTGAGGTTCGTAAGGATATATGTTAGTGTTTAGGAAACATATATAAAATTTGTGATTAAAGAATGAGACTACTTCGTCACAGGCATTGCCCAGTGAAGTGGTTCTCTTTATATACAAAATAGCAAAACTGTGGATTGATTTACCATACATGATACTTGTGCTCTTCGGTTCACCTTCACATCGAACGATTTTGAATTGTAAATGTTGAATTATGGATAGTAAATAAATAAATTGCAACCATGAGATCAAGCAAGCTTCAAACGTGGATATAGTATTATAGTGGATGATCCATACATTCGACCCCTCGATGTGTTAAGCAATTTCAATATTAAATTAATAACTTAGTACATTATGCATGTGCTCCATTATCATTGAAAATGCCTCTGAATAAATAAAGCACGAATAATTTGAAAATAAAAGAGTATTCAAAGTATTATCCGAGTAACAACAGTAGTGGTCCACATCGTAGAAAATATCCAAGTACACAATACTCGATGGAGAAAATAAAATTATCAACATAATTCTTCAATCACTTGTGTGGTCTACCCTACCACTTACCACATCACCCGTATACTAGGATTGTTTACCGACAAATACAACGAAATAATAAAGCACCCCTATGTGTGGACAAAAATGATCAAACTTAAAATGAAATTTGATGTTGAATTTATGTATTGATCATGCATACGTTTCTAGAAAAAATATAGATAACCGATTGGTAAGTAAATTATATCACCACAGGAAATCGCTGGTGAAGTAATAATTTAATTCGAGTTTGAAGATAAATGTTTTGTAAAGAAGTCTTCATCGTATGGTAAATCTAATTCCATTGTTCTAGAAAGGTCAAAGGAGCATCGTCTGCACAAACCCCTGTTTGTTCTTGCGTAGATTCTCAATCTAATTTTCCCATGCAAGTTTAAGGTGATCTACAGGATACGTTTCTTCCGGATTCTACAAAAAAATCTACTTTGTCAAGCGTTCATCTGGAATTATAAATACTAACATATATCCAAACCAACTAATCTACAACATCTGAATTCGATCTTCGCCCATTGACTCTGATTTAAATATTACTAATTCGCTTAGTTTTAAAGATTAAGAAATTATATTAATTAAAAAATAAACTCCTTTAACTGTTGATCAGATATTATAACACAAAATCCAAACGGTAAGCTGGAGAGGGCTTAAATTTGACTTAGATCAGCGAGCACCTTGTTCAATAAAGAAAATGTAATATTCATAGATCAAATCAGTATAACCTTTTCATCTGTTGGTATTTTTAAAGTATTGTATCGTAGATCATAACATTTTTTCGCCTTTTTTAAATTCCTCATAAAATAATTACGAGTAATTTATTGCGGGTGCACATAACAAAAGAAACCAAACCACTTGTCTTTATGATAATATAGAAATACTTAAAAGGGCCAATATTTGAAATATTGTATCTTGTTTCCAGATGTTTTTTACTTCTCAAAACATTTTTATATGTACGCGGTTAGACAATTAGGATAGTTATTAATTTATATCAGCATACGAGTAGTTATACTAAGTACAATTCCAATTAATAATTCCTGTTCTGTGCTCCAGTTGCAGTCCAGTATTCTTTCACGTCACAAATGTCTCGGTCTTACACACACACCGACTGAAAACCTATAGAGAAAATGGTTGTAATGGCTTGCGATGGACCGGATATGTGATATGTATGGGCGATCATAGGTTCCCAAATCGCGTATTGTACGGGGAAGTTGTGGGCAAGCGAAGGATTGATGGACAGAGAAAACGCTATAAAAACAGTCTGAGAAAGTCATTGACTTTGTGCGGGGCGCCTGAAGACTGGAAGCAGGTGGCTCAGAACTGTGGAGGATGGAATAACATCTGATCTTGAGCTGATGTCGTCTCAGCGGCTAGACATGTGAGAAACAGTCAGCGTGCTGCGAACATGCGTCAGCATTACCAGGTGACTCAACAGGATACATGCGTCTGTGACATCTGCAGAAGGGAGTGCTCGTCTAGGATCGAACTGTTTTCTCACAGAAGATCACATGATCGACGTGAAAGAACAGCTCAAGATTAACGTTGGAGGGACGAGGGGATCCTCGACTACGAGGTTCAGCAACGACGAGTATTCTTTCTGAACGGCGTGTCATAATTATATGCACTATTACAGTGACATAGTTGTGACATTTCAATGTAGTTGTAGAATTTCTGACATATACGAGTATATCACATTTACGTCGGTTTATTGCGTTTGGGACATGGAAGGAGAAGTGAAAAGTCTAGATTTTTACTTGTCGTATTGTAGATGTATAGCCCATCGTAAGTATGTTTATTCTGTTATTGGTATTCAGTTATTTTATAGATGATTACGTATTCAAGTAATGTACTGAATTAAGGACCGTTTTAAGTCCTTCGCAGGCCTTCCTTAGCTACCTTTATTTATAATGGTTTCTGTCCGAAATTTTTACTTATTTTACACTAATATTATATAAAGTTGGTGGTTTGTTTTTATATGGGATTATTCTTTCGTTTTTTGTTTATGTAAGTACTTATTTTTTCAAATTAAATATTATAGGCCCTTAAAAGTTCGTAGGTCTATTGAACAAAGAGACCCTGGCTGAATACCTCTGAATCCTGGTTGGTAAGACGTCTGCCTTCCAGTCCGGAGGTGGCGGGATCGATTCCCGCTGGATCTCAGATTTGTTTTAAATGTTTTCAGTCTAGTTTTCACTAAAGGTCTCATAAACATGTTTCTAGTTGGTTAGAATAGATTTTCATATGACAATAATTCCACAAGGTTGTTTTGTATACAAAGCAAGTGTTATACATGATCCGAGCGGACGCTGCTGTACTCGTAACTGCCAGATATAATTTCTGTAATAATAGTGAGTTCGAGTCCCGAGCTAGAAAGCCCTTGAGAAGAGTTTGCTTTCTAAACAGTGCTATATAAATTTTCTCTTTCATTAATTTTATTAATTCGTGTATACTATATATCCCCCGAGCAAGCAGACCTCCAGGACGACCTCCCAAAAGATGGAAAGACAGCTGGCAGTCGACGTCACGAGAAGGAAATGATGATGCAGGATCATAACGGGCCAACAGGCCTAGAAGAAGAAGAATACTATATAACACTTGATTACTTTGATGATTGTATGGGAAAGCGATACAATAACGCTGAAACGAAGCAAACCTCTTGTTTATATATTGGCAATCCACCCCTGTCCAAACGATGTATGTTATTGTATTCCACCGAAGGATAATATAATAAGTATATTGTAATTAATATAAAAAAATATTACAAAGATATTTATTTCACCTATTGACCTTTTCGTTATACATTTATATGAGGCATAGATTTCATTTCTTTGTCTATTAAACTTACTTTAAACAGCTTTAAAGGATCACGAAAAATAGGCTGAGATGGCATGGGCGCATTGTAGGACTATCAGGAGGTTGTATAACCAGATGGCACATAAAAATAGGCTGAGATGGCATGGGCGCATTGTAGGACTATCAGGAGGTTGTATAACCAGATGGCACATAAAAATAGGCTGAGATGGCATGGGCGCATTGTAGGACTATCAGGAGGTTGTATAACCAGATGGCACATAAAAATAGGCTGAGATGGCATGGGCGCATTGTAGGACTATCAGGAGGTTGTATAACCAGATGGCACATAAAAATAGGCTGAGATGGCATGGGCGCATTGTAGGACTATCAGGAGGTTGTATAACCAGATGGCACATAAAAATAAATATCCAAGGTAGGTTCCGTATTAGTTTGTTTTGAAAAGTGACAAGAGCAATGACTCAGCTACTAAAGCGAGAATAACTTGGCACGTGTGAACACGAATGGGCAGGAAGTATTTATATATAAGAATAAAAAATCTATTTAACTATCTTCTATCACTTTTCAGGTCAAGAAACGATGGAAAAATAGTATTTTACCTTTAAAAGATGCATCGCTGACCAAATAAATAATTCCAGAATTTGGTTGGGTCAATCTCAAATATATTTATATTTTTTAGCTGAAAATGAGTTATTACAAATTTTATATCAGCGTAGTTGATTTTACAATGATTTAAAAGAAAAGCTCTGAATTCACATTTTACATAAAATATATAACACTTACGGGGTAGAAATGACAGTTATAATTAGTGTTACATATTTTTTATTAATTTAAAAAAGTAGATTTCAATATGTCTAAGAGGGTGTGGGAAATCACTTAAAACAGCTAATTATTAGCTGTAGAATGCTTGCAATTAGAAAAATACATTACTTGACAGTGTATGGCAGTATATAGAACAAAGTGATAAGAGATTAATATAAACTTAATGCAGATGTATTTAGATTCAGAAGAGCACTGTTAGATGGTTTGGGCATATAGAACGAATGAAGGAAGGAAGATTAACAAAAAAATACAATGTGCAAATATGAGTGAAAGGTGTGGTAGAAGAAGATCAAAGAAAGTATGATTCGATCAGCTGAATGAAATTTTGAAAGAAAATGTAAAAATTCAGAAAAATCGTTGGAGTTCTATGAGAAAGTGTATGGATGTAGAGAGGCTAAAGAGGTATGTTGCGATGGAAAAATCTGGGGTCAGTCCTTTCTGGTTACCCCGAGAGGGAAACTTTGTGTTGATTTTACTATATATATTTACTCTTTTATAAATAGAATTTTATAAAATGTGAAGTTTTGTCATGTAAATTATCATGCAGTACGAAAAAAACTATTAAAACAGTGCCGCGCAGACATTTTTTATTTCGCGAAGCAAATAAAAATATGATCGGGAACATTGATGTTTATTATTAGAAATAAATACTCGTACATTTTTTTATAGTCGGAGTTCGTAAATAACTGCATTTATAATTATAAACAGATTGCTGCTTGTATAGCTCTGAATCGTTATATAATATCACCTCGACGACCTCCATGGTCTTTAGTTGACCCCACTTGGAGGTTTCGGATTCGATTCCCGATGGTACTCAAAAAGAAAATTTAAAAAAGTTGTCAGTCTGATAAATAGTTCACCTGGTAACAGTTGTCGCGTACGCTAGATGTGTAGGAGTGTTGTTGCATCTTTATGTGCGGTAGTATTGCCGTCACGTGAAATAACGAATTGTGAGGTGCTGTGGTATAAAGCTTGAAGGTTCTATAATGAGGCCGATAATAATAGTGTTTTCCAGCTACGTTCTTGAAATTGTCCAACGTCAGTTCAGAAATGTTGAGAGGCACCATATAAATTAACGAATAGCACCTCAAGAGCGGTTTTTTTTTAATTTTTAAAAGGCAGCTCACAAGCGCCATAAAATACACATTTATTCAGGTGGAATGATGTCTGAAAGTATGTTTTTTTAGAAACGGAATGTTAATGGTGACTAATAAGTCCACTATTCACCAGACTCTTGGCACTTTCAAGGCAATGATAGTATAATATTATAGTTTCAATGTCCTTTTAACTAAAAAAACAAAATGCTTTTAAAAAATTGTTACAACGTTTTTTTAAAAACGCTAAAGTTTCTTAACAATTCTACATACTCGTAAGTTCCCAATTACAAACGAAAAACCACAAAAATAAAAACTGCAACGTTTTCTTGAAATTCAACTTCATGTTTCACAAAAACGCTGCACCCCCTCCCTTTCCCCTATTAAAAACAGAACTTTATTGAATATAAAGCTTCTACGTTTTCTAACGAGTTGACTATATGTTTAAAAAATCGTTTTTCAAACCTCCCTATTAAAAACAGAACACATTGAAAATTAAAGCTTCAAAGTTCTCTTAAAAGTTCACAAAAACCTTGAATAAGCTCAGTATTTTATTTAAATAACTACCGGTCTCTGGTAATATCTTGATAAGCCCTGTATTATTAGCACCACTTCGTGTTATTAAAATTATTGTTTTTTTTATGGATCACATATAGGTATATGTAAGCATTTTTTTACAATAAAAATCGATTATACCTTTTTATACCCGGCCACTAGAAATGTCAATTGCCCTCAGAAATAGGTAAAAATTGTCGCCTTACAATTTTCGTCCATTAAATCAAGAATTAAGTATACAATTTTAATATTTTTCTTTCAAATCTCTTAATAACATATTTGAATTTACAAAAATTATATAAATATTATTTAAAAATAAGAAAACGACTTTTATATGACCTATTGTAGCCACAATACCTTTCCTAAAGTCCCAGATATCGTCATGCAAAATGTAAAATGTAGCTTCTTGGTTGGTCCCTCAATTCTGAGAATCGTGATCACTATAGCCGTCAATCTTCCTTTACTAGAAAAAGTAATCTGTTGCCACTGCTTTTTTACCTGGTTACTCCATCGGATGAGTGCTCGACCTTTACTCATTTTGCCATTCAAACTTTGGTTGATCACTTTTTCATAGAAATGGGTGATTTTCTAGATTGTACGCCGATTCGATACACTAACAAAAAGTAATACGTTAATAGATTACAAGAGGTCAACGAGTTTATCAACATAAGCCCTCTTATTTCAAATAATAGAGTATGCAAAGCTGAGATCTGAAGACTAATTAGATTGGAAAATCAGCTACGACAAGTCGGACGAAGATATTGATTAACCGATCTGTACTTAGAAGAACCAAAATCCGTCTAGTAAAACCTCTAGTCTTTTTTAGAACACTCTGTGGAGTGAAAATATAGACGATGATATATAATGAGAGAATTATGTTAGATACCTTCGAGATGTATTTATTGTTTGAGGCATTTTTTGCGTATCCCGTGGAATGAGTAACCCATTGCTCTATATTTAGTCTATATCTCTTGTATTTGGTATTAAATACAAGAGAGATATAATAATAATTATGGACAGTATTATTGGTGTAATCTTCTTCATCGCGTATACAATGCAGAGCATTGTGATTGTCTGGAATGTCTTGAACACGGCGCATCACCTGTCTCCATCTCTCTCAGTCCTGGGACTCATTGAATGCAGCGCTTAAAGAGGATCCTGTTATATCCTTCAATTGATCCGTCCATCTCACTAGACACTTCCTCTTGCTCACCTTTCTTCAACTTTTCCTGCGATCACCAGCTTCTCCAGACTTTCATATTTTTTCTAGCAGTTTGTCCAAAGTACGTAAGGATTCTTTTTCTGCATATTGTCGAAAACCTTTCGGCAATGTGCTATTCTTGGATGATAAAAACGTTGGTGCGCCTTGAGGTCCATGGTATACGAAGTATCCGCCTCCAACACCACATTCAAAGGCATATATCATACTTCTTTCCTTCCCTCTCACCGTCTATGTTTTCACTCTATGTAGTGCTATGAAGAATACTAGAGACTATATACTGGAGAACATTAGAATTGGTATAATGTGCAGGTCTTATTTTTATCTGAAAGTAAACGTGAGACAATCGGGATTAAACCATTAACATGTTAAATTATTCTCCAACTATCCCCGGTTTTTAGTTATTTTATTTTGGGGTGTATATAGTTTATAAGTCGTGCGTTGAATTAACTCTCAAGTATGCTACATATTATTTTGTCCATAGGTACATACTTTTTAAAGTTTGGCTATCTTTGTTTTGTAGGTTGGATATTTTATGCAAATGTACACGTGTGTGTGCGATGGGGGTCCACCATCCATAGAATATCTTTATTCGGAAGGCATCAAGCAATGGCTCAAGTGTTCATGAGTGTTTTATCTACGAGCTATCCTCGATTGAAAAGTTCGGATGACCGTGACCTGAACAAAGGAGAGCGGCCGCGGCGTCCGTCCTTGAAACTGTAGCCGAGAGGAAATTGACTGCCCCAAAGAGAAATAGAGCATACGCAAAAACAAAAATCAGCAGTTATCGAGGGTCAGTTAGATTTAACACGATTATTGTTTTACGAATGAATGAAGAAAGAATAACAAAATAGTTATATGGTGCAAATGTGAGCGGAAGGCGTGTGAGAGGAAAACCAAGGAAATTATATTCTGATCAAGTGACTGATATTCTAAAAGAAGAAAACATAGAAAGTCAAAGAACTCGTAGAAGTTGTATGAGAAGGTGCATGGAAGTGAAAGAGGTTAAGGATGTGTGTCGAGATAGTAAAGTCTGGCGCTTGATCTTTTTGACTACCCCGACAGGGAGATGGTACGTATGTATTGTGTTTTTATTCCTATAGTTCAACATAGCCGAATTGGTGATTAGAACATATTAAACAGCGTGACCGGGAGAATACATCGTTTTATTTCACAGTAATCGGGTCATCGAGTTTAGAACTACTGGAACTCGTCCGTATTCTTACGTATTAACAATACTACCGCATGTGATTATGCAACAATACTCGTTGTTTCATCGAGGATAGCAATACACCCCATGTGATGATAGTAACTATTTGTAAGAGATGGATGCTATAAGAAGAATTAAGAAAGGAATCTAGAGATGGTTTGACCACACTGAGACAATGTCTTACGATACAACTAACTATATATGTCTGAAATCACTCGAAATCGAGGAAGAGGTAGACCGAGGAAAAGTGGAAGGAAATAATTGGAGAAATTTTAACTGAGAAAAAGTGTGAGAAACGGGAGAGCGTGTATGACGAAATTTATGGATGTGGATGAAACAAGTGATTTGTTAATGAATAGAAATGCGTGGAGATCTGTCAATGCTACCTACCCCAACAGGAAAACGACAAGATGATATGTATTTGCAATTATTTTTTGTTAAAACGCATTTAGTTTGTTTATTCTCAAAGCAGCCGTAATTGAGAGAGTTTCACTCAACGGTACTGAGCGAAATTCAATTTTGGACAGGAAATTTTTCCGTTAAGTGGGAAAAGAACGATACAGAAAATCTTCCGCTTGAATTCCTTATTCCATTTTCTTCCGAAATTACTCTCCGCTCAAAAAACGTGCTCTTGTTTATTTTACATTAAATATTTCCAGGAATTTTTATGTTTTTTTTTTCAAAAATGTAAATCGTTTACTGTATCGTACAGACGAGACTTTTTTATCCGAACTTTGATTTAAATATTGTCAATCAAAGTCAACATTATTCTAAATTGGATTTATTAGTCAAAGAGCATTTATCTTCGTTTTTTTACAAGGAAAAAAAATATATCTTTTAAGATATAATTTTGACTTAAATTAAAATTGGAATCGAATTAATTTCGAGTTATTTCAGAGAACATTCCCGACAAAAGAAAAAAATGAGGGATGCTTAAAACTCTTTTGAAATTAACGTTTTCAATGTGTTTAATTAAAATGTCAAAACAAATAGTCTTACTGTAGTCGAAAATAAAATCATGTTAGCTGTTGAATTGTACGAGTATTACTGGTTCATTAAAGGTTTTAGTTTTAAATAAAATCATGTTAGCTGTTGAATTGTACGAGTATTACTGGTTCATTAAAGATTTTAGTTTTAAATAAAATCATGTTAGCTGTTGAATTGTACGAGTATTACTGGTTCATTAAAAGTTTTAGTTTTAAATTTACATGCCTAAAAAAATACATAAAACGATGAATCTAAAAATATAAGCTATGCACAGAGGCACTACCATTAGCAAAAATGATATATAATAAAAAAATAATAATAATGAAAGGTCAATTTGTATAGCGTCGTTTAGAGAGCAAACTCTCCTCACGGGCGATCTAGCTCGAGAATTAAAGCCACTATTATTGACAGAAAAAAATAAAAATATTAAAAAAAACACAAGTTGAGTATAAGGATAAGAAGGTAGTGACTGCGGCCAATATACTTCAAGGATACCGTTCCAATAAATAAACTTCATATAAAATATGACACCTGATAGACTTAAGCATTGATCTCGTAAAAAATTGTCTGCCTGAAGAAAATCTCGAGATAGAAGGTAAAAAAAATTATGTAATTGTAAGTAATTTTTAGTTTAGAATTATTTATCGAGATTTTTTAAATTGTATTCATAATGTAAATTAGAGCTTAAATTTTTTGGAATATTAACATTTTTCACGAAGGTATCTATCATTCATCCACGGAATAGGCTGACAATCTTTATCAAACCTGGAGAACAAAATTAGAAATTTTATACGAACAATCATCAAGCAGCTCTAAAGGCAGCGATACTGGCACCAATGGGTTAACTTATCATTGTAATTAATAATTATTTCATTATTGATATTCAAGTTTTAAGCAATCTTTCAAACATCACACAACCGAGATTATTTGGAAGTGTTCATGAGCTATACTCGTATTTTATAAGGAAAAAAGGTTAAAAAGTATTCAAAATGTTTGAGATTGCATCGCGAATGTGATAAAGATTGGCTGATAAAAAAAATGGACCATATTTTTAGATGGATCAAGTTAACAGCACGCAAAAACTGATATTAAATATAATACAATGCGAATAAAATAAAAATTCCAATGCTAGCTAGACATGCTACACGAGCTATTTTTTATATAATTAAGTAATGTATAGTACAAACATTTGTCAAAAGCTATAGCTATATACGAATTGAAATCTTAAGAACCAATCTAATTTATGATATACGATTTATATTTTTGATAGCTTCAATTCAATTAGTTATATATTATTGTATTCCACTTTCATTGTATAAAATACAACCTGGCGGGTTTATTGCCATATCTTCCAAAAAATCAGAATTATTTTAAAATATGCCTCTGGTGAAAACCAGACTGAATTTTTTTTTAATCGTTCATGAATCGAATCTGCAACCCCCGAGCTGGAAGACAGGCGTCTTACCAACTAGTCTATGGAGATCGTCTAGGTTGAGAAAATGTAAAGATATAAAAATGAGGTCGGTATCACCGTATGAAGTATAAATAATTCAAACTTAACCCATGCTCCATAAAAAATACACAAAGTATTATGAAAATTGCATGCAATTTTTGTATGTCTGTATCAGGCATAAGTTTAGATACATAAGAGTATTTTTCTTGGTTGTCACCTTATATGTTAACTGACTATCACGATACCCGTGAACTATCACAGTTCAGTAAACGACTCTCTAATCCTGAGTGCTAACACCGCCTAATATTCTGTGGTAATCTTGACTTAACAAATCCAACGTAATAGTGGTATATCCCTTCGTCTTCTTCCGTCGAAGTTGCTAATCAAAGTATCTCGAAGCTGTCATCCCCTCTCGAAGTCAAGTGGCCAACGAATTTAAGAATACACCTTACATAGTCGAGTATATCCTTTATTTCACATTTGACACATGCTTAACCCAATTAGATCAAACAAAATGCATAACACAAGAAAAAATTAAATAGATGCTCGTTAATGTCTAAATGATTATTCTTGTTTCCCTGTGAAATGGTTGAAAAATTAAATGTATGTCTACAAAGTTTATAAATAAGCTTAATTTTAATTTTTTTACTAAAATTTGCTACTCGACCTTCCTTTTCCTTTGATTGATGATATCTCACATTATATGAAAAGGAATGTTCGAGTGATTATTTGTCTTTATAAGGTTTATGAGCGTATACTCACGTATGTTTTCATGGGGATGGGCTGTCATTTGAATGTTTTTTTTGCGACCATGCCACTTGCTTCATTTACTTATGTCTGGTTGGTTGGAAGAGATTGCCGCCAGGCAATAAGTTCGCCAGGTTGATTGACCAGAGAGTCAATAAATAAGATATGCAAGATATCAATATCGAAAAATTCGTTTAAAAAGGTTATGCCACATACAAGCCGACGCTCAAAATTGCTCGGTGCCAAAAATAATCATGATGGCGTAAAAAATTGTCAGATACATAAAACAAAAAAAAAACCTTAACTTTCCTCCGATGTGATACTGAAAATTGAACTTAACGTTCATAACCCGTGATGAGTATTATAGAAGGCATAATATAAAGTGGGCGATCAGCGTACCTGACATTGGTGCTACCGGAAATGACTATGTACGAGTAAGCCAATTTCTGATAAGCACATCCTTTTGCATAAAGGGTCAGTAGTGTCAGTAGCTGCAGTTGTCAGCATCTTCTTCCTTATTGAGTCTCTGATAACAAGCAACAGTTCCACGTCATTTGGCTATATCTACTGCTGTTTGCTCCCAGTTGTGCTGAGCATTAATATTTGTAAGAGTCTCATGCAGTACGTCTTTATATCTCTTGCGTTGCCCGCCTTCCTTCTGCCTCCGTCAGGTAGCAAAAGAGTACAGTTCTCGGGAGTTTGTACTCAGGCATACGAGCCACGTGTACAGACCTACGCAGATGCGCACGCGACACCAGAATCTCGATGCTATAGCAGTTAGCTCTTCTCAAAATTTGATAATCTATGATACTATTGAATCTTCATTATTTGTCTGACCTGCTGATATATTTCGAGTGCCGTAATATGTCGTATGTCTGGAACCTATGATTTTCATTCATACATTCCTTCCAAGTGATACACGACAACACGGAATCCTATAATATACGTGTATGTCTATGAAAAAAAGTTATGTAAGTATTGTCAAGAATACAGAAAATGGTTCGAACTATTATATACTTAAAAACACATCACAATTTAATATGTATCGACCCACACCTCTTTGTATCGTGGTCCGTGGCTAGTCCATTGGACACGAGCGAGCAATCATAATACAGAGTTCCTGATGCATTGTGCTTCGCTCTGTCATTCCGCTTAACACATTCATAAAGAACATTTTAGCTGACCGGGCCGGTTTGATAGTACACTCATCTCTCGATTTATGCTAGATATGTTGTGGTAGATATGTTCCAAAAAATTGCGTAAATTGAAACAAGAAACTTGCAAGATATGGCACGAACTTGCAAATCGGATAAAACGAGTTCACTAATCGGATAAAACGAGTCTACAAATCGGATAAAAAGAGTAGAAAAAAACGAGTCTACAAACATAATAAAAATCAAAAGAGGTGCATTATAATAAAAAAAGTTTTTTTTAAATATTCTTCTATACACTGGTCGTCATTGTCGTTGCTGGGTCTCGTAGTCGAAAATCCCCACGCTATTCCAACATCGATTCTGTTGGAAAGTGAAACTGGGCTGTGGAGTTTGTGTCACTTTCTTATATTTTCTCCTTCTTAAGTGATGACCGTTTCACACCAGCAAACTCATCAGCCATACCGGTGTACTGGATGACACACCTGAAGTAAGATGATCAGAGCAAACCTACATTTTTTTTAAAGAATAGATATGATCGAAGTCATAGGTATCTTTGTACCCGCAAATATCAGGCGGTAAAATGCATGTGCCATTCGAGGGGAGTAGCACAGCGTGGTGTTCGAACCAGCGACCTTGCGCACGGAAATCCAATGCGTTACCCCGCGGCCATGCACCTCAACATATAGATACATTGATACAAACTACTTAATGTGAGAAAAAAATGTAAGGACTGAAAATTTTGCATGTATAGCTTTTTATTGTATTCCTACCTCTATGGCGACCAGACCTTCAATGTCGAGTACGCTGACTAAAGCGAGTACGCAGTTGTCCAGATATACGAGTATAATTTATTAAACAAAATTGAGGACATCGATTATTTAAAAACATTTTTCTTAAGCGTGTTAAAATGAAACCGAGTAAAAAGAAGATACGTAAAACAAGGGATAGGTGTTTTGTTAAAAACGCTATCGTCAATGTTGTTTGTTCTATATTCCAGGACAAAGGATGTTTGTGCGATATTAAATGTTCAATCACCCATCTACCTAAAGACGTCTTAAGACCTTCGGAGACGCTAGACTCTAGAGACCTTTATCTTGAACGCCTGAGCAATTTATCCAGAAAATCGAAAAAAAAATATCAAAAGTGAATTTTATATTAAATCTAAAATTTTCAAGGTTCTTTTATAAAGTTTTAAAAGGATTTTTGGTTATTAATTGGAGAAAATATTTATTTTGAAAATTTTCATTGAAATTCAATGGAGCATTAAAACACATATACTCGAAGAAAAGAGTATCAACATTTCCTTAGATGATATTCTTATCAGTATTTTGGAAATGGGAGTGA
Source organism: Odontocerum albicorne (assembly GCA_949825065.1). Lineage (NCBI taxonomy): Eukaryota > Metazoa > Arthropoda > Insecta > Trichoptera > Odontoceridae > Odontocerum > Odontocerum albicorne. The sequence goes on from OX463846.1 coordinate 31,103,753, forward strand.
AACGTAGACGCGGAAAAATACTGAAAGAAGCAAAATATAATAAGTGCTGCAAAAATGCGTGTACTGAGAAGAATTCTTGGAGTGATAATGTATGAGAGAATGCTTGTTGTTGAATGCGTGGTAAAGGAAGACCAAGGAAAGTGTGGTTAGATCAAGTGAATGCTATTTTAAAAGAAGGAAATATAAAAAGTCAGAGTAATTGTAAGAATTGTATGAGAACATATATGGATGCGGAGGAGGGGAAAGATGTGTGTTGCGACAGACAATTCTGGCGCTCTGTCCTCTCTGCCTACCCCAGCAGAGAAATGGTCTAATGGTACGTATTAAATATTTTTTACTATTCTAAGGTTATCGATCTTTATAAAGCAAGTAATGGGCTATGAAGACTTGCAAGTCAAGAAAGTTTCTTAGGGTAGAAATACGTTTTTATTATATTATTAACTAGCTGTAACCGGCCATGCGTTTCTGTGGCTCAGTCTAGTTAAATGGAAAAGAAATAAAAAAGAAAGCACACGTTTCTAATATGTCTAATTTTAAAATGCTTGTGGGTATACAATATTTTTGGTGTCTTTCAGACACTCTCAGTCTGTCGCGTTCATTCTCTTGAGAACGAAGCAGATCTGAAGCTGCAGAACGCGATCGCCGTGCTCGTAACCGTGCATCCTCAAGTCTGGCTACACGTCGCTCTGCTGCTTCCTCGGCATTTTGATGAACTAAAGCAGATCGATTGCACTGAAAAAAAAGAAAGTTATAACAAAAACATATAAAATTGCGAAACATTAAAAAAGGAACTGAATAATATTGTTAAGTTCCTAGACATCTTTGTTCTTGGAGGCAAGAATAGCTCGTTCACTCAGCTAATCGTGATTCTTATAATTGATTTGAATATTGGGAAATACTTTTGGAACCAAATTCATCAGCGATTTCAGCTTCTGTCTGAAAACACGTGCTGTGATGTCATGCCTATTCACCGGCGATTGCCCAGGAAATAAGAGCTGTTGTATATCGTCCCAAGCTGGATTGCATGTAAACGTAGTGAATAGATCTGGACACCCGTAATGACGAACATACGCAATTGCATCTTGAGCGTACTCATACATATGACGTGGACTGCCTGTATATGTAGATGGCAAAACCGTTACTTCCAACGTTAGTTGTATTACCGTCGTTTACAACATTAACATCTGCATCTCGCAAATGAACGTATTCTTCAGAGCGAAGCTTGGTCTGATTCAAACGGATGAATATCAAACTAATTAAAAGAAAACTCCATTTCCACATACGATTTGATAGATTTTGAAATATAAACATAGAGATAAAATTATATTCTATAAAAAAAAGATACTTTTGATATTCCTACTGACCTTTTTCAGCCACTATCATCAGCGTTCATTCTGTTGAGAACTAAGCAGTTCTGAACCTGCAGAATGCGATCGCCGTGCTCGCAACCGTGCATCCTCAACTCTGGCTACATGTCGCTCTGCTGCTTACTCGACGTTTTGATGAACTAAAGCAGATTGATTGCACTGAAAAAGAAGAAAGAAAGTCATAACAAAAACATATAAAGTGGCGAAACATTAAAAAAAAGAAAATACACGAACAACAAAACAAAAAAAAAACAAAAAAAAAATTTACGAAATATTTCCCTTCAAACGCAGTTGTTTTTCTCTTTGGCTTGGTGGATTCCCTCAGTACATTTCTTGGCATCTCTGGAAAAAAGGGATCAAATTAATCACATATTTGGTTTAATGTTTCTGAATAATGTTATTATATTTCGGAAAAATCTAGGATGAGTCCTACGACAGTTGACAAATTTGCCCCAATACAACCTTGTAACGACGTTCAGTAATTTTAATTATTTTATCGACTTTACTTTAAGGCTCGATTCTAATAAATAGCAAGGGAAATACATTACAAAAAACTAACAATAATGACAAATTAATACATCTTGTTACAAATTAGCAAAAATGTGGCAGTTCCTTAATATCAAATGTGACATTTGTCAAAAGTTAGTTGCATGAAACACGTGAAACTTTTAATAATTCAAATGTATAAAACATACACAGATACGTACCATGAATTCAAATGAAAATCAATCGATACAGTTAAAATTCACCACTAATTGTACTGAAAAATAATAAAAAAACAGTTGAAACCGAATTGAAATAGCACAGCTTTACGTTATTACGACGCCACAGTACAAAATTGTGGATAAAAATTTAGTATAATTTTACGTCCAAGCAGAGGGCGCTATTTTTCAGTAAACGTATTTGAAAGCTTAATATTTATTATTTAAATATTTAATTATTTAATATTTAATTATTTAATGTTTAATTATTTAATTATTTAATATTTAATTATTCAATATTAAATATTCAAAATCAAAATGAAACTGTCAAAATTTCAAAGCAATCCGTGAAGAACTTTCGGAGAATGGAGATTTTTAATTAAAGAACATTTACATTTTTATTTATGTAGATATTTAATATTTTTTTATTTAATATTTAATTATTTTATATTTAATATTAATTCCGAAACGTCGAAAATGCAATGTGACATAACTGTCAATGAGAATTGTTTAGTTTGCGTGTGTCGCTGCAGGGGGCACTCCCGTTATTTCGTCTGTTTTATAAACTTTTTTATATACAACCGTATATTAAAAAAATATATAAACATACTTGTATACGAATGCAATCTTTTGTCAAAATTTCAAAGCAATCGGTGAAGAACTTTCGGAGATTAGAGACTTTTAATATACGAACATTTACATTTTTATTTATATAGATTCACGAGTATAATTTTCTCCGTGGGAGGACGGTCCGCCCGAAATTAGAATTTGACCTCTTAATTTTTCAGGCAGTTTTTTTACGGTAGTCGGTTAAATGGAGATATTCGCAAATTAGCCTCTGGGATGAGTCACCCTTAAGGTTACCTCCATGGCTCGGGGCGTTTGATTAATCCTCCAACATCTTTAAAATAAATTATTACAACAGCCATAGATATACTCGTAGATAGCCTCGACACTGGTTGGGCATGGCGTTTATGGGGGAACATTTTAAGAGGGTGATGATGATGATAGTTTACGAAGATTTCTTAAATTGTATTTTTTTTAACCGATCAAATAGACTAGTGGATTTTGCTGATGAATGCCAGATTTCAAAATATGCTTCATCTTTTGCACTTAAAACCACCCTCATTTAAAGAAAGAATTTCTCTTCAAGCTGTACAACTTTGGACACCCCATAATTATTTGGGCAGATGAATTTGCATAGCCACGTTCTTCTCTCTGATTCAAAACCTTTCAAATGCTTTGTCAAAACTCCGACGAGCAGATAATACGACTTATATTGTAGACATAAACAAAAAACCGCTCAAACCCACAAAGTACATTTTTTTGGTTTATATGAAATATGGAATGAGCATACTTTATTTATTAATCTGCTTAAATATTAAGGAATTCAATTAGGAAATGATGTATTGTAGTTGAATTTCGCTAAAAATAAAATAAACAAGCCCGTAAACCGTGCCGTTATGTTTCATCCAATATTATAAATAGGTTGAATGAGGGTTGTTATTTTTTAAATTTGTTTTTTAATTTGCTCTATTCCTGTGTTCATAGAAATGTTTTTTTTTTTTTTCGATTCAAAAAGATTTTTTTAAATCTTAATTTACCGAAATAATCTTCTTCTGCGTTGGGTCCTCCCACGCAATGTGTCTTCTCCAACAAAGTCACAGTATCTGGTGTTAAGTTGTGCAGCTCCCGAACTCCTCCAGAGAATGTACACAGTGGGCAGCTGTCTACGATATGGTCCATGGTTTAGATTTTCCGACACCCAAAGAAAGGTCGCTCTGCCAGGGCCCACTTGTGCAAATCATATGCGGCACACTCCGCATCTGATGTTTTTGGCCCATTCCCATACCTGCCACCTCCGCATATTTTTAGCAGGGCTTTGGAGTCGGGGTCAGAGTCGGAAATCAGAGTCGTGAAGTACGACATTCCATCCATGACACATACTTCTCTGATTGTTAAACTTCGATTTAAACGAATAATTCTCTGAATTTCAGCGACATTTTTGTCATTTGTGCCGATACAGGGACGTCCTGGCAAGCTTCTCATCGTCCTCAAGTGACGTTAAACCATTGTTCCATTGATTTTATGTAAAATCAAATTCAGAATCGGAATCGGGAGATGCTATTCTAAATTCGACTCCAACTTAAATTTCTTTACATTTTTAAAACTTATTGGCTACATTATGGAATTATGAACTATGTACCATCTAGTACAAGTAGCGTGTACTATGACGAGGAATTTCCATAGACATTATTTAAAAAAAGTACATTTAAGTAGTTACGCCACGTAATTAAGTATAACATATGGTTAGCAATATACATATTTACTACAGCAATACTCGTATATATAACATACTCGTATATATGTTATATATACAATAATGGACTGAAGTCGGAGTCAAACATTTAAAATATCTGAAGTCGTTTTTTTTTTCACCAAATCCACAACCCTACTATTAAGAGTACACCACTCCCTTCAAGGTAGGGAAAACCCCATCAACGGGACCACCATTAAAAAGCAATCGGCCTGTTGTCTATTTGTTCCAGAGTCTTTCATATTGGACGACAGGTGGTAAGACGGTGGCGGTGGTTCTCTTATTTCCGTATAAACAGGCAGTTGGTCATAAGGTTCTCTTCACGACTTGTGACGACCTCCGTGGCCTGGTGGTATGACACTTGTCTGCCGATCCGGAGGTTGCGGGTTCGATCCCCGCTGGAACCCAGATTTTTTAAATAGGATTCCAGTCTGGTTAACATTTAGGGCCTATAAAAACATCTTTCTGGTTGATTGGAAGAAATTGCCACATGGCAATAAACTCGCCAGGTTAAAAAAAAATAAGGAGGTGGAATATTTGAAAGCACTTGAAGCCAAGATGTAGGCGTAGTCTTTAGGGTTCTCGTGATAATACACATCGTTTCATATATTTGCGTTCCGAAAAAATAAAATCAAATGAAACCAATTCCAAGGCTAATTGGTGTCCATTATCACCATTTTTATTTTATGTATCGTCAGTATTCATTCATTATTTGTTTGTAAAATAACGTGGAGACAATTGGAGAACAAACAATGGCTGTAATGGTTCACATCGCGTGCCAATGCAGCGATGTTTATGTGAATGGACAAGTGATTCAATAGGATCTGCAGTTAATAATATTATATCAACAAAAAAATAAAGCCGACTAATGCATTGAAATAAACACGAAAAATATTATACTTGACCCAAAACAGGCTGCAAAAAAGTGGAAACTTAGATCTAACGAAGAAACTTGAATATTAACAAGACCACTTATGACCAGCGATATTACTACCAGCAACAAGTTACAGCATTGCATGGATAAACCACGTTTGCAGATATCAGTTGACATGGTCTACAAACAACATTATGCAAACCCAACAACACGGAAGAAGGTCACTTGGCAGACGGAAAGAAACTTTCATACTCGTATAACGTTAGCAGGATCTTAGAAGACGGAGTAGAGGGTAAATGGGAGGAGACAACAGGTGATTGACCGTCCCGTAGAAAAATCTCCATAAGTTGTGTGGGCATTAAGGGTAGATATTATACGTTATTTTAACACTTTCCTATAAATACATCTTTCAGATTTATTGCTTTATAGCAGTATTTCCCACAGTTTTTCGACCTTCGCCCCTTTTTAGATCATATATTTCACCAGCCCTCCCCCCCCCCCCCCAACCCCCTAGTTTATTTGTAGGAAGTATCTACTTGTATTCTTTACTACTTTTCACCAACTTTCCTTTTTTCCGCCTTCTTGTCTTCCAGCGCCCCTCATGGAGCTTATATCGTCCCCAAGAAGGCGGTGGCGCCCACTTTGGGAATCACTGCTTTATATAAATTAATTTCGATCAATTTACTATCGGTATCCATGATCGTGAATAATACTTGAGAAAAAGGGGAATTATTTGGATGTTAAACAATAGATTGGTCAGCATATAGAAAGCGTCCAATAGTTTTTCGGATTTCTCAAAAGTTTTAAGGACGAGAATTATTTTGAGATAAATAATTATTTTTTATTTTTTTCTTGCATATCAATATTTTATTTTGAGAAATTTGGTTAAGTGGGCAAACTCGCCTATTAGGACATCATTTTCAATCAAGAAAATTCAGGTTAAACTATTAATTCGGTTTCAGAAGGGAGCAAAACCTGAGAGCCGCGGTCTCCAAAAAAAAGTTACCAACATCTAAATTGCTAATTTTCAACACAAGCAGTGCAACATGTATCCTAGAATTGCAAAATATTTACTTAAATGGTTCGATCGTTATGTATTTAGGTGATTAGATTCTTTCCGATGGAAATAACTCGAATGATCAATGGAATCCTGTCTTATCAGGATTGATTCAGATTTAGAAGGTCACAAAAATTACAATTTTATTTCGAGGATGTCAATTTCTTCCCATCGAGCAAAAACCGAACATCGTCGTCAATTGATGGCAAACAAGTTATTGGCCAAAAACACTATTAGATCATTTCCTTTCAGATCTTTTTGATAGCTTTCTGGTTGATTGTTGTATTGTAGATTGCCACATGACAATAAACCTAACAGGATGTATTGCATACAATGAAAGCGTTATATAAATATGAATACTAATAAGTTATTTGGGTGCTCTTGAAGTGAGAAGTTTTACAAAGCAGCATTAAATATGTTCCTCGGTGTGTGTGTGTGTTTGTGTGTGTTTGTGTTAGGTGGTTTCTAAGGGCTAGTTGATGATACACATGTCGTTTAACCCCGTGTTACAGGAACACAAATTATTTTAAAAAGGGTTCCAGGCTGATTTTCCCTTAAGGCCTTTCTAGTTAATTGGAAGAGGTTTTCTCTTGTGTAATACAATTACATAATACAATACACATGTGTAAACAATATCAAACCCACGTTTTACGTAATTTATGAAATATTTGAGGAAACGTATATCAAGTTGTTATAAAGTTATATTTATGCATGCATTATTTAAATTAGAATTTAACTACAAAAATATGTAACAGAAGAGCATGTATGATGAGATGTGTGAATTTGAAGGAGGCAAAGGTTGTGTGCGTGGATAAAAATTCGCTAAGATCTCTCCTCTCTACCTATTCCAAATGCAGTGTTGTTAAATAACGATGTAAAAGTAATGCAAGTTATCGAGTAACGCCGAAAGTTATGTTTGATTACGAGTACTCGTATACCATATGAGTAACATGTTTTAGATTTAAAAGTAGCTGTAAAAATAACCCTTGCCTAAAAGAGGCATTGTATATACAATATGTACTCGTATATTAAAAACAGATCTAAAAGCTGTTCGTTCTAGTTTTATAGTTAATAAAACATCACAATTAATTTAACCCAGAGGTTTTTAAAATGTGTGTCTCGGCGCCTGGGGCACTGGGATTGACTCCTGTTGGCGTCGAGGAATATTCGAAAATTTTAATAATTCCAGTCAGGGCTCAATTTCTAATTGAGATTACGACGGTAGAGGGAGAAAGTTTAGTTGAGCTCTCTTGCGACAAAACATTAAAAATTAAATATGTTAACATGGAACTCGTTTAGTTTTTTTATACCAGTATGGATGAATATTATTCGCTCAGTGCTTAAAGCTCAGCGAATCTTGGTTCCATTTGCAACAACTTACTCCTGCGAAGCTGAGTTTTTAGCAGTGGCTGTAGTGAATATCAAATATTGCTTAAGGCTCAACGTGGAACAGGGAATACGGGTAACTGTGTCTAGTTTGAATCCAAGATTTGTGAAACAATATGGTAAACAACAGGCTAACAATCCACTAATTGGTAAGTCTTTTTAAGACGGCGTGACTTTTTTACAATAAGGCCACCGTAAAAAAGTTTGAAAAAGGCTTATTTAACTCATAAATTAAGATTTTTTAATATGTCTATAAAAAGATCATATCGTTTATTAAAAAATCGTCCAACCCACATTGTAACATTTTTAATATTTTTGAAAAATTGTACGCGTGGCTTATGCAATGTTTTTAACCAGCTTTGACCATAAAATACAGAATTGGTTTAATAATTTTCATTGAAAATTTCAAATAGCTTCGTATAGTAGTTTAATTCCTAGCAGATTTACTTCCGAACTGGTTTAGACCTTATTTCTCCTACATGTATGTTTTTTTGTATATTATTAGATAATGTTCATAAATTCTATGAACACTATTTAGAATAAAAAAAACATTATATAAATCTACCGAAATAAAATACTGCTGCAGAATAAAGCTGCCAATCGTAATAAAACTTTGATTTCCTTTCCATTGAAATTTCTGTCAAGATTGCGCTGGCTGAAATGCAATAGCTTATAAATTAGTACACGCAGAGGCAATATCAACCCATAGGAAGTCCAACAAGCATGTTTAATCGCGATGGATTTTATATCAAAGATTTTCTAATAAACGAAAGAAATGTTTTTATTTATGAAATGGATATGTTTTTGCAAGTATAAATTCACATGAAATATACCTACAAAGTTTTAATTATTCAGAGGTCATGTTCATCATATATCAAATAAAAAGTAAATAAATGAAATACATGAAAATAATATTTAAATATGATGAATATAACTCCTTAAAATGGCTCATGTAACCCTCTTTATATTTTTGGCCATCTCTTGTACAATGTGAAAGAAGAAATGGCGGACGCGCTGCCTTAAATATATTTTCAACGTTTTTCGTAATAAAGCCATTGTTTCAGCCTTCGCATTGACCAATTTTCAGTTTTCGCATTGACCTATCTAGAGGGACAAAATCCTAAAAATGAAAATCAATACTTCACATAAAAAATGCCGTTTTAGTGTGTCAAACAAACCTATTGATAAGATGTAATTGCCAGATTATTCAAGAAACCCTTATATTATTGTTTATGACGGGACAAAATTACGCTTTGTGTCGCAGGTATAAAATATTTATATTCGTACATTCCTGACTTCCGAAGTTTGTGCATGTTAACAGTGTTTTAAAAATTAATTTTCGTGATGGCATCGTGTTCTACAGATATTTATTCATTTATTTATGTCATAATTATATTAATTTATTTATACTATAGAATATTTTTATAACATTCATGAAATTTCATCCTATGCATTTTATTAAGTTCAAAGTTTAACAAGATGTAAGGTTAGGCGTAAGATGTCGCAAGGCTATGAAACGAAGTTTGAAAAATAATCTTATATATTCTTTAAATAAAAAGTATTACCATTTACTGCGATTTTGTGCGATTTCTTAAATATATATATTTTTTGTTATAGGAACCAGACTTACGAGAATTAGTATTTTTGAAGTATGGCGATCTAACTCTTCGAAACACCGCATTCAGCGTGTTTATGATTTTGTAAAAACGTTTTATAATATTCAAGATGATAAAGAAGCAGAAGCAAGATTTACATTTTTCTTCTCCAATTCAGACAATTAATAAGGCAGGCCATACAGCTAAAATATTTCGAGAATGTTCATCCGAATCAAAAAGGAGAAAAGTACGTGATTTGGTTTACTAGCTACGAGAAGGAAGAATTGACATATAAAGCTGCAGTTAGTGTTCGAGTCAGTGGTAGACGTGATGGGGCAAATTCAATACAAGATATGTTGACTGCATCACCAAGAAGAGCAACGAGTTATAAAAAGGCCAAGAAACAAATTTTCACAACTCCAACACTTTATCCTTATTCCCCAGAAGAAGCTTTAGCATTGTTCAATGCAAACAAAGTTACGGTAATGTAGTATACAAATATCCAACAGGAAGCTTCTGAAAGAGGTTTTAATTTATATCCATCATATGATCGGTTTTTAAAAGAGAAAAAACAATTGTTATCCAGAAGTAGAGAGTATAATTGTCACAGATATTTTTAACAGTAAAATTTGAAAATTACGCTAAGGAAACAAAAGTGTTATGTATAGCATTATACTCGTGATATATATAGTAGTAATATGCCTGCAGTCTTGCATAAAATATTGATGCTGAGATCATCGATTCTTGTTTGATTCCTATTGGATAAATGTCTGAAGAGGCATCAGAAGCTAAAAATAAAGAAATTTAAAAAAATTAGGCAACATCACACTTTAAAAACTTCGCGTGTTAGGACAAATTACGATTTATTTAAATTATTATTAGTTTCTTCTGATCCGTATATAAGTCTTATTAGAAAAATACTCAAAAAAGTTAAACATGTGTATGAAAGCGACTTTCTAATGCTATTAAAAAAAGTTATTTTTGTATATTTTTTTTATAATTATAAGTATTAAGTTTTTAACGTTTCTAAATTTGTCTTATTCTCAATGTATTATTGTATATTTGATAAATTAAAAACCTATTATTAAATTAAAAACCATTTTGTTTATATTTTCTAAGCCTCTAGTTATTAAAATGTAACATAATTATGTCAAATGGCATGAAAAATAATTTTGTCCCTCTAGATTGGTCAATCCGAATACTGTTCGGCGTGTAGGGAAGTCATAAATGACGAGCTATAAATTGTTGTAATGTTTTATCATCATCATCACCTATACGGTTCCACCAGGAATACAGGGATACCATAAAACGCTTCCATTCTGATCGGTCTACATTATAATATTTCATTTATTATCACCCTATCATTCATTTATTTCCCTCTCCGAACCATCAATCGTTAATTATACACGTATTTCCAGTAGAAGATAGATCATCCCGTCATTAGCATCAATCAGGTCATGCCCAGACCATGTAGTATCGATGTTCGGGCAAGTTAGCATATGTCGTGAGTCCTGCATCATCACGTTCAATGTTATTTACTTCAAGAAACCTCATCCTAGCATATTTACCTAACAGCTGGTCACCTCTAGTCGGAGAATATTCAAGGCTCTCCAAACAGGCCAAGGCAGTTAATCTCCTGGTGCCATCTCTTCCGAGAACTCTATCCAGTCGCCACGCATTTCCTTCATTTCACTTCAGAAAACGTGTTATACGAAAATCGGCAAATTTTTCGCTTTTAATACGGATCTATTCCTAAGTTTCAATATCGATATTGTAATTCTAAAATAGTTCATCAGCCTATCCATAAAACGCATCTACCCAGATCATTCCAAGTGTAATGTTGTATCCATTATCCCCCTAAGAGTTGTATAACACTTTCGTTGTATACAGTACAACTCTACGGTGTTTTTAGGCAATCGATATCAACGAACCAGAAATATGTTAAACAAGCATGAAATAAAAAAACAGGCTAGAATTTTTTTAATATGTATACCTACATTTTATACCAATGTTAATTGAACCCGTAATCCCTGAGTTCCAAGAGAGATGTCTTATCAACTAGGCTATAAGTTTCATCAGGATCTTAGGAGCGCCATAAGACGACTCCATCCAGATCTGTCAACATTGTAATGTTTCTATCATTATCGTCCTTTTAGTTCCATCAGGAACAATGGGTTGGTTCACAGTCTGGTAATGGTGGCAGTACCAGTTCCGAGGCAATCTATGGGTATTGTGACTGTTTATTTTAAGTGCGTTGGGAGATGCGAGCAGGATCTAACGGCTCCGAGGCCTGAGGGATACCCTAAAGACGGCTCATCTTGAAATCTTATTTGCGAATATATTGTAAATGTTAGGTTCAATGTTAGTCAAATATTTATTGTAAGATCTTTTTCAACTACAGATTTTTTCGCCTAAAAATTGATAAACTAGTTAGCGATTTTAGATGAAAATATAAGTCGTCAAGATCGAAATGAAAATAAACGGAACAAAATAAAATCTTAAAATATTAGTTTCCCTCGATTGAGGGGTTAATGGTTTAACCCCGTCGACGTTCTAAATGATTTTCATTTAACATTTTCAGAAGTTTGAAAAATCCAACGGTGAACGAAACGAAACTTGACAGCTTCAAAATAAAATATGTAATAAAATTTGTTTTACAAGGCATGTCAATGATTTTTCAAAATAGTTTGTGAAAATATCATTAACGAGATCTTTTATCGTTGTGATTTTTGAAAATTTTCAACACCCCAACAATATCAAAAGATATGACAGAATGCACGTTAAACCTCGTGATTGTGATTCGGAAATATACTTGATTGTGATTCGGAAATACGTGATTGTGATTCGGAAATATAACGACAATACTCGCAGGTATGTTCGAAATTCGAAAAAAAAAACGAATGGCTTTTTCTTAACACGTGTTCACGTTACGATTATGAGTGCATGTGGTTCAATGAGTAATGTTTTATGAAATAAATCTGAGGATTATATCTGCAAAGTCTTTGAAACATCTATCATTCAAGCAAACTGAACACAACAACTTTTAAGTTAGATATTATTTCAGGTTGAACTATTTTAAAGGAGAGAATTTTTAAAATTTTGATAAGCATCATAAAAATATTGTCTGGTCTTCGTTATAATTCAAACTTTTACTTTATGGTGTAATATTTAAAATATCTAAGCTTTGTATTTTACTTTTGAATATGGGTATACTGAGCCTTGAGGATAAAAAGGTGAACCTTTTGAAATTATTGTAGTAAAAGTATTTTGAGATGATAAAGTTGAAACTTCCTCAATTACTGCCCCCGTAAGTAAAGTACAATTACTGCCCCCGTAAGTAAAGTACAATTACTGCCCCGTAAGTAAAGTACAATTACTGCCCCGTAAGTAAAGTACAATAATTTTGATTTTTCATGAATGAAAAAGCAATTTGAAAAATACGATTTTTCTTTCGTTCTAGGTATGTTCCCTATTGGAATTCACCAGGATCAAGTGACACACTATGAAACGAGCCTACAGCATTTTAGCTGAGCCGATTGTATTGTATATTTTCATTTAATACAACGTAATCACAGCAGCCAACACTACACGACAAACTCGCGTCATTGGAGTGGGTATATAATCAAATTGAGTGATAATTTGATTATGTTACTGCCTGCGGAAGTTCTTTCAAACCAATTTGAGCATCGCCGTTCAGTCTTGTACTTGAAATTTATCCAGAAGGGGCAACATTGGCAACAGAAACTTGAAAGGATCAATATGATTCAGTAAAAACCATTTGACATGTTTAAAGTCATAGAAATTGTCTATGTAAAAGCTTCCAGTTATTTTATTTTTTACTTTACCTACCCAGGAATGTGATATATAAAGAATGTTCATACATTTGTAAATAGGTTGTATTTTAAGAACATAAAAGAAATAAAAAAGGTTTTAGTGACAAAAATAGTAAAATAAAAAATAAGTCTGCGAAATAACTGAAAAATACACATTGTGAAATAAGTATGCCCTGATATGCAATAGTATTCAATGATAGTTGAAATATTGTTTAAATAAATCAAAGAAGGTACCAAAGGGTTAATATAATTCAAATGAATGGGGTTTTTGTGATTTCAAGCTGACGCTTTTAGATAAAACTGTTAAAAGTTAAATTAAATTAGTTATCCTTGTGGAAGGATTCAAATCATTCATATCGCACAGATTAAAACAGCACAATTCACAGGGATAACTGAAAAAGTTTTGTAAAATTAAACTAGAATGAGTTAAATCTTCCAAATATATGATAATATATTCAAATATTTACACTGGCATTATAACGTAATATGTACCATACTCATACTAATTATAACTTAATATGTACCATACTCATACTAATTATAACGTAATATGTACCATACTCATACTAATAAAGAAAAATTACATTTTATTTATTTATACATGGCAAGAAATGTTATAAATACATAATTTATATAAAAAAAACAACAGATAATTTAAACTGGGCACACAATTTATATGGCTAGGCTTTTTCTTGCCTGCATCTTACTAAGGACATATAATATGGAAAAATAAGTTGACGCTTTTTTCCGATTGTTGGCTTTACAATACCCCGTTGCAAACTTTCATCAACGTGATAAACAGTGATTCTTAATTACAGTACCGTAAGTAATACACATCGGGCTTAAGAAAGAGACTGTCGGCCATAATCAGCTAACTTCGGCTTTGTAGAGCGTCGTCTCTGTCGCACGATGCGCTAACAGTCTGGTCCGGTAACGACTGATAAATCGCGACGGAACACGTGTATGAATGACAAAGACGACGCTCTACTAAGCCGAAGTTAGCCGATTATGGCCGACAGTCTCTTTCTTAAGCTCGATGTGTATTACTTACCGCCGGGTACTGTACATGTATGTATCACGCGACGCAAACTTCGACTACTTCATTATTCCAGATAGACAAAAAAATCCATCCCATAATCACCAAAAACACGCTACACAAACTTTTGCATATCATCACTTCTGTTAGTCTAAGCATTCAAAACTCCTGTCGCAATAATATCCACGCTCCGATCCACTGTCTGAATTTTTACCTATATTGAATTCGGCACCCCATTAAGTTATGGGAAGCAAATAGGCATATTGCCTTTAGGCTAAAGATGTTCTAACTCTAGGGAATACTAGTGAAACTTTGATTAGTTGACATGCGTGTCATGTGTCTCGACTGAGTTTGCTTTTTCTTTTTTTCTTGATGATTGTGCCAGAGAAGTGTAAGTTGGTTACGTTAAGAACCCGATACTCCCTGAAAAGTTCCACTGTAGGATACTGGGCAGTAATTTATTCATTATAATTTGTTTTATCAAACACTGTTTATTCCACAGTGTGTAACGATATAGCCCTACCGGTTTCAAGGCTTTTACTTCATCATCAGGGGAGCACAAAAGTGTGTGCTTACAAATTACAATATCTTTAAACCTCCACAATGTTAATGCCTTAACTATAGATAATATATTAAATGCCAGTACGGCAAAAACGTATAAAAAGTGCAAGTTTATTCACCATTTTTATGATTAATTTTTAGGAAACCTTAAGTATGTACTTCTGTTTTTAAGGTGCAAACCCCTCCCAACCAATTTATCGTAGGATAGTGCCAACTGACATTAAACGAGTATATACCTTTTTTCCTGAGCACTTTTCCAATTATACGAAAAATATACCCAAGTTTCCTGATTTTGTGTCCTAAGCGTTAATAGGGACCCCCAGCGAAGAAACTGATCAACGAGAACTTCAAGATACTTTATACTATCAATACTTTCTAAAGAAATACAACAACACTCAGCCACTGACAAACAAAACTTACATTAACAAAACATAATATTACAAACAAGAATAAATAATACACTGATAAATAAAAATGAGCCAATACAGAAAATAAGTAGAAAAAAACAAAATACCATAGAATTGTTAAAATGTATATAAAATTATTGACATCAGTATAATCTTATGACGTATTGGAAGTATAGTAGTAGGCAGAAACTGGATGCATAACGTATACTCGTAAAAGAAACGTTCGGTAAATAGAAACAAAATCGTGGAAATTGAAGGAAGTTCACCGTGTTCACTTCTCTTCTTCCATCTGAGGATTTCGAACTCATTTCCCGAACTGTTGCTTCTTTATATGTAAAATAGATATTCAATGCGCAAACTATCATCTCAATTTAAGCGACTTTAAATAAGAGCTTGAAGATTTTCTTTAAATTCTAATAATTGTGAAATGTAAATGTTGAAATAAATTTACATTTTTTTTTAATTATTATTTACTTAGTGTGATATTTTTTTCTGGGATATGGGGAAAATATTTATAATGATAATTAAGATTGTATAGCTTTAATTTTTCATAAATAACCTCCGTAAGCCTATTTGTTTAGACGCCTGTCTACCAACGCGAGAGTCGAAGGTTCGATTCATGTTCTAACCCTTTTTTAAAAGGATTCTAGTTTCACTTAAGGCGTCTTTAATATAATATATTTCTTGTCAGTTGGAAGAGTTTGCCTCATGCCAATAAGCCTGCAAGATTGTACTGCATACAATGAAAGTGTATAGTAAAATACAATAATACAAAATAATAACGTGATTTGAGAGATTTCCTTTTATGTGAATATTAATTAATGGTTACTTTGAAAATAATAAAAATTCACCCAAAGCTGAGATGACATATGAGTTGTTTAAGTTAAAAATACATAAATAAGATAACATCTTTAAACCATGACCTCATTGTTTTGACCATCCACCACTGAATCCTCTATACAATCATATTATTTAGAGATTAAGTATTTTATGAAACAACAATCGGCTGGCTCGTCACGCCAATTATTAAGAACCATGAAAAATAATTCAAGTTACATTAAGGTTTGTAAGATAAATTATTGAACCGAATCGAAAGGAGATCTCTAGATCTACTGAAGTAAAAAATGCGAAATCACGGCTCTGTTATATTAAAAAAAAGGTATGAAGGTTTCTGAAAAGAGGAAGAATGCTACAAAAGCCAATACAAATTAACATCCCTTCATAAAAAAATATTTTATTAAAAATAGAAGATTTTTATAAACCTTCTATTCTTGTGTATTATTAATTCACACACCTATCTTAAGGTTTCGAGGTTAAATGATCCGATTGAAACCTCAAAGGAGTGCAGACGACATCTCTTTAATTGGACTATTGTCTGATGCATAGGCTAATCGGAGTTAATAATTCCCCACAGATTCAAATGAAACGCAGGCACCCAAGACAAAATCTCAGCCTGCTGCAGTAAGAAAAATAGGTTTCATTTCAACTAGCAGTTTCATCTTGAGGTTACGAAAGAATACTTCTAGCATCGCGAGACAGTTAACATAACACTACTTTAATAAATCTCCAGTAGGAATATTGCGATGGATCCTTGCCTTCTTGTTTCGAGGGTTCTATAATTAATTGCACACTGTATTCTTATATTTGAGCTGATGAAGAACCCCTGCTGATGTATTATATATTCTAACTAATTGCAACCCGTGAAATATTCACGGAAGTAAAACAAATTCTACATTTATGAAAATATATATTCATAAATATAGAATTTGTTTATATATATCATTTATACATCGTCCCCTTTTACACCGGTTCAAAAATTGTTAGCTAGGTATATAAAATTCGTTCAGTTATCACGGACCCACCGAGATTCAAATTTCGAATTACTTTCGCAGAGAATCTAAGTATTCGTCTCTCGCTCTCTTGTATTCCAAATTCAACTCTCGTATTCTTTCTTCGACGACAACCATCGTATGGGTTTTGGCCTATTTATACTATGATTTATTACTGTTTCGGCACTGTTTCGCAGAATATCTGCACGGGGCGGCAATTTTCTAGATATTTCTATTATAAAACCGAGTAGTTTGTAACAGTGCGATGTCGACTGCGAGACATGGTTGACGAATGTAAGTCCAACATCAAAGGTTACGCCCAAACTGAATTGGATGATTTTAAAATAATAATGCCGTTTCGTATAACTCAAAAGACAACTCCTCAATATGAAAAAACATCTCTCAAACCTTTTTTAATGTAGGCTTAAAAGTATTGTATAATATATTATATACAACGTAAGATAGTCTTAAAAGAACATTTTAACATAGCGTATTTTTTCAGTCTCAATTGGTTGATTACCTATTAAAAACGTATGAAAATAGAGTGTGATTGAGAAACATGATGGATTTGATAAATTATACAATTTCGTTTCCTTTTTTATGATCGTGTCTTGCAGCTTTAGAATACGTACTCTGGTATGAAACGGTAGACATTTCACAGTATTTCTGAGGAATTGTGTTACGTACAATAGTTATGAACAACTGTCATATGTTAAAACTGTCAGCGTGAATTTCAAAGTGGGTTAGTGAAATGTTTACATCTCATTTGTACAAGTTTTCAGTATTTATTTTCAATTTTTGCATACCATTGTAGAAATTGTTTAGGTCATATTTTGTCATTAATTAATTTTATCTTGTTATGACAGAATCCTGTTTTGAAGAAATGACAAATCTCTTGTGTTGTGTAAAGTTTGAGAGTAAGGTATTATGTTTAGATATAAACAAATTGAAAATGAACGTTACGGTATATGACCAAGAAAATCAGCTTCCAACAACAAGTACTAGAGATTTTGGGGTGGTAAAGGAATTTATATATCTCGGATCTTATATAACATATGACGGAGATTACGAATCAGGAATTAGGAGAGAACTTCGAAGACAAAGAACCCGGTGGCAAAACTGTAACGAATATGAAAGAATCGAAACATTTTAAAAGCTACCAAAAAAGAATATAAATACTTTCCGTGAACTTTCTTATATATATATCAAAGACATGGAAACTGGGAGTAAGAAGTATTTCGAGTCCCTGAGTCGGAAGACAAGTATCTTATCAACTAGGTCACAGAGGTCGTTACAGGTTAAAGTCAAATATTGAAGAGAACGAAAAAGAAAAATTAAGATAAAGAACAAGTATTTTTGCTTAAAATAAGTTCTCCAGAATGGCGCAAGATCGTTCTTATTAGAAAGAGAGTGTCCTAAAAAGAATGATATTCGATCAATATTACATACAATGAAAATGTAAATATGCACAGCATAAAACACCAAATAAGAAACAATTGAATCGTTAAAGTAAAATAGACACAAAGTACCAAAAAAAATAAGGATGCAGTTTCATTCTACTCGTATATGGCTGGCATATGGAACGAAACTGCATACTTAGCGCTTATTTTACTCCTACCATTCAATTGTTTAACTGAAATTTGTATTACTTAGAATGCTGAAAACTTCAAGATGGCAACATCCAAGGTCCTATTAAAAAAACATAATCAGCGAAATAAGGAATATCACATAGCAAGTTAGTTCCATTTATTGCCAGTCTAAACAAAAGAAAAATATCTTAAAAATAATGTTGCTAAATTCAAAATCATGGTGATATAAATGTGTGTAAGGAAAACTAAATACAACATATGGGTGAACAATAAATTATTGCAGCAAGATGAGGAATTCTGCTATTTGGGTAGTGTTTTCTCAGATTATGGAAGATTTAAAAGGGATATCGAACGGCATGTAACGATAGGAAACAAATTAAATGTGACACTAAAACATATATAATAGTAATTTGATACCAGCTTTGATGTATGGAAATGAAAGGTGGACATGGAAAAATACTGAGAGGAGCCGAATAAATGCTGCAGAAATTCGGGAATTGAGAAGAATACATGGAGTGACAATGCATGACAGAATATGAAATTAAATGGTAAGGGGTGAATGTGAACTTAAGGCTGATGAAGAAGGCATGTTGAGATGGTTTGGGCATATGGAACGAATGAATAAAAAAAGATTAACAAAACAAATGCAAAGTGCAAATGTGAGTGAAAGGCGTGTGAGAGGAAGGCCAAGGAAAGTATGGTTGGATCAAGTGAATGATATTCTGGAACAAAGAAACGGATAAAGTCAAAGAAATTTAATGAGGTGTAAAGGTGTATGGATGTATAGGCATTGGATGTGTGCCAAGATATGAAAGTATCTGTCCTCTCTGCTTACCTTGACAGAGAAATGGCGTGATGATATGTATATATGTACTCGTATGTTGAAAGAAATTAATATTTCAGTATCTCAAATATAAAACCGTATATTATTTAGATTAAACCGTATATTAGGAACATAAAACCGTATATTTTTTTTAAATGTTGCCAGACAAACTATTTTACCAGACTGGGTCTCTTTATTTGAAATTTTAGTTTAACACTGTTTTTAACAAAACTCTTTCAAAACATACACATAAGACAAAATATTATTAAACAGGTGCCATTATAGCTTATGAAAATAATACAAAATGAAGGTAAACAACACAAATATTCCATCCATCTCTGGGTTGGCGTAAATATTAAATATTCCACGGTGCGTGATTTGAATTCCTTTCGTGTGATGAGATTAACCGTTTCAGAGAGCTGAGCCCATTTACAGCCGTATCAAAGGCTTCGTGAATCCTCCCGGGGAATGGGGTAGGCCTATATCATTGCGGCGTGCCTCCTCGACAGTGTCTTTCAACTGCCTTCTACACACGGATTTTCCCATAGTAAGATATTTAATAGAATAATCCTCAATTAAATATTGGGGTAAAAGTTTACTAATCAAAATCCTATCCTAAGACACCAATCATAAATCTTGAAGAACATCGTCGCCAATTGATGGAAAACAAGTTATTTGCTAAAATGATGTGTTTTGTTTATGAATATCTAAGATCTTTGGGTGCTCTTAGAGTGACAAGTTTTACAAAAAAGAGCTTAATAAGTCTCTGCGTATGTTACATGTGGTTTCCGTGGATTATGTGGTAGGACATTTTGTCTTCCCGTCTGGGGATTGCATTATCTGTTTCCGTTGATACCTGATGGTTTTCAGTTTGGTTTTCACTTAAGTTGCCTTGAACATGTTTGTCGTTGGTTAGAAGATATTGTTATAGGACAATCAACCCATCTTGCGTCCGCTAGACATAATGGTATATTTCATACCATTTTTAACGGCTTCAGTTGAAATTGTAAATTGCATAAAATACTAACATTTTAAAAATCTTATGAGGCTAAATGCCTTTATTGAAACATCAACCTCGAGGCTGAGTTGGTAATATATTATATTATTTGCCAAATGATATGAAGCCGAAAATAAAATGAAACATACTGTGACCGTGAAGTAAAAACTAAACAAAACATATGTAATGCAGTAGCTTCTGCGTAACGTTAGTATTCCAATTTTGAAACACGTGCTATCAAAGTAAAATATCACACAATTTGATGATGTTTTTCAAGTGATAAAATGCGAAAAAAATTAAATTAATATTGTCGTATTGTATACATAAAATTAGACACAATCGGTGCGACCGTTAATCTTTAAACTTTATACAAAATAGTTAAAATACCTAAAAGACTCAGATTGACAGAAGAAAAGCGTGTTGTTGCAAAACGAAGAAAACCATAACGACGACTTCGACGACAAACTATAAACGCTGAACAAAAACAATCTCTTAATGAGCATCGAAGATTACGGTAGCGAGTTCAAGTTTTTAAAAAGAATTTCAGTCTGGTTTTCACTTAAAGCCTCTTCAACATAATTCTGGTTAGTTGGAAGAGATTACCACATACATGGCAATATGTCCGCCAGGTTGCACTGTATACAACGAAACTATAATACAATACAACACACGTGCTTACGTAACCCGAATTAAAAAAAAAAATTAAATCAAGTTTTATTTATTTATTTAACAATTTTATTGCAATACAATCTGGCGGGCTTATTGCCAGGCGGCAATCTCTTCCAACCAACCAGACAAAAGTAAATGAAGCAAGTTACGTGGTCGCATAAATCATTTAAATGACTATCCATCCCCACGAAATCCATAAACATATACGTGAGCACATACCCACGAACCCCACAAAGACGGACAATCACCCGAACATTATTTTTCATATAAAGTGAGATATCATCAATCAAAAGGAAAGGAAGGGATGGTGGAGAGGAAAGGAAAAGAAAAATCAGGAATGAAACACGTTATTTTACTGACTAGAAATTAAGAGTTTTTTCAGTCGCTTCTTAAAGCATGCCAAGGACATTAAATTTGTTTTCAAACAGTTTTACTATTTGAAAACAAATTTAATGAGAGATCTCCGTTGAGAAGTTGGTAACATACTGTTCTTTCACCCAATGGTTTTGGTTTTGATTCCCGAGGATACCCAAAAAAAGGGTACCAGTCTGGAAGAGTTCGTCAGGTAACGACACTTGTACGCGCTAGACTTATGCGAGTATTGTTCATCACAAAATCACAAAAATAGAAATAAAAGTTAAATTTCGAGGAAATTTTTTTAAATATTATCTTCTGACTAAACTTTTCAACATGTCGGCATCATTAATTCGGATATGTGAGTACCATACGAATGCACGAATGATTGACCGAGTGTTAGTTTTTTTTTAAATGTATTTTTATCATTGTTCTCTTGTAGTTCTTGCTCGTTTAGATCTTATGATTGAATCAGAAGCTTGGCATGTATTCATCTGCAGGAATCATCATCGTCACTTGCGTAGGATTAAAAATCCTTATTTAAATTTTCATTTTCCACCTGGAATTCTTTGATTTTTCACGCGAAAAATTAAACAGTTTTTATATTTTCCGGCCCGCACTTGACTTTGGATTGAGAGAGCCTGCTCCACACGACACCAGGATTATCTTTACTGTCTAATATTCCCGTAAGTATATCTCAAGGTCATCTCGTGTTGCCATTTAAACAAGAAAATTGTGTACATCCCTCCGAGGGTTGAATTAATATGACAACCTCTGTCAGGGAGAGGTAGCGTTATGTCAAGAGACAATCTCCGTTGATTTCCAACTAAGATAATGTTTTATTATCAGAAAACTGCTCGTTATTTTCTCACAGAATGATGGACATTTTTCTTTAATTTCACAGTTTCCAAAAAAATGGTTCGCTGTTTTTAACAACATCTTTTTGAATCCTTATTTATTATTTATTTAGAAAGTTCTGTTCAGTTCTATCCCACCACCATCTTTACTGCACTGTTATGGGGGATAAAATAACCCCCCTTCCAGCACGATCAACGTTAAAAGATCAAAATCGTCTTTATTAATCATGTTTATTAATCTTCGTCGGTGACACACCTTTGTGTGAAAATAATGGTACCAACGACGGACTTAAGGCTTGACATCACGGGAAAGGGGAAATGACTCGCAGCTAGTAAATATACCACAAAAGCGGCTTAAGGCTTGGAGTTCAAAAAGCCCATGAAATTAACCAATACTTGAGCAGAAAAATTCTAATGTAGCAAAACTATCCTTGACGCCATTAGGCTGAATGGAAATCACTTCGGAAATTATTTACTCGATTTTCATCGCAGTATCACAAAATGTATTCTGCGAATTGATCAAGATGGGATTTTATCTAGGAACCTGATTGTGAAGCAAGCAAATTTTGAGTTTATTGACTTACAATAATCTCTTTCAACTAACCGCACATGAGTTACACAGACTAGTACCGATTGCTGGGTGAAAGATTATAACGATATTTTCAAAAAGAAAAAAAAGACAAATACTTATAGCGTTAAAAACAAATGAAAAAAAACGTAAAACAAAATATTTGCACACGTCACCAAATTCTGAAGAAATTGAAAGGAAGATGACAAAAGACAAGAAAATATGAGTTATTGACAAACACATTTCGTAATTGAGGAAAGATGTAATATTTTTTATGTCACTGTTCAAAGAAAGCCAACATGTGTGACAACCTTACGGCAGCTGACAACTGGCTCCAGATTCTGACAGTAAAGGACGACGTAAAGAAGGAGCGATGAACTAGAAATGACAAAAAACATCTCCTTGAGCGTAAGCCAAGTTCGTAGAGGTGCTGAACATTTTCGGTGAGATATTGAGGGGATCCTTCTGGTTTGTTGGAAGAAATTTACATAAAGCAATAACCTTGCAGGTGAGACTGTATATTTGTTTATTTTAATTGCCAAGTGAATTTTTTGATAAAAATATTACAAAAAAACAACAATTGAAATTCAACATTGATATGTTAACAGTGTTCTACAATAGAAAAAAACAGTATAAGACGAATCCAACATAATGACTAAACCAAACAAACCTATATAATTTACTCCAGTGGTATTCAAACTTTTTCTGCAGTCTTAGTGTACAAACATTTTTTTCCGGTGCTCTAAAAAAACTTGCCATCGAACGGGATAGGTGAGATTTTGTTTACTACAGTTTCTCAATATTTGGAATCAAATTATACATAGCAGCCGTCATTACTTGTTTCGTGTTGATTTTTGAAAAAAAATTGGTTTACTCTACAGCAACCGACGAAAACACAGTTTTGGACAGATAATTCGTCGCAATTGCAAACTGGATTCACTGGATTTTAGCACTCAAAATATATTCATCCTTTACTAATTAATATCAAAGCTCAACCAGTTCCATATTGACAAAATTTCATTCGTAATGTACTGTCGTAAGACAGCTTGATCCCACTTTGTTTCTCGACCGATAAAAGGTCAGGTAGAGATTAAGCCCTGAGTGGGTCCTAAATCCTTGTGTAATCTTCTCCATATACTCGTATTCTTGAAGGTATTATTGAAACCTGTTACTTCAAAATATTCCTCATCACTAACTCTCACAAAATTCCTATTCTTATCGCTATTTTCCTTGAGATTTATCTGTTATAATTTTAACATAAATATTATTTTCATTTACTAAGTTTAAGAGACGGTCATGGATACTGCTAATAATTTTGAAACCAAAGCTAATTAATTAAAAAGTAATGGTTTTTAAAGCGTTAAATCTGCCAGATTTATTTATATGAAAGTATTAAAATTAATAAATAACTAGGCTCATCTCATTTTTATACATAAAACTAAAACTAAAAACCACAGGTTTATGTGACACAAAAATTAAAACTAATTATTATTTATCCGTTTGGTACCCTTTAACACATCCGAATTAAAGATTCAGAATTTTTCTTCATCCCATTCATCGAGTCTCGGGCTTAGAACTATTTAAGTCATCACACATGAATAGTACTCCGCACGTAAAGAGGCAACAACACCAGCTCACGTAAAGCGCTAGTGAACAATGTTACCTGTTTTTAACCAGACTGGAACATTTTTTTTCGGGTACCGAATCGGGAATTGAATTCGAAATCTCCGGATGCAAGTCAAACGTCTTACCAACAAGGTGACAAAGGTTATCATGAATTGTATAAGTATATAAACCGACACCAAATTTTAACATTCATTATATACTTATATTTAACCTTTCCCTTCCTGTGCTAAAAAAAATCCGCGCGTTCCAGTGCTGTGTATTCAATACACATTAACACACATGTAAAAATGACCGATTTAAAATCGAAAAAATAAGAATTTTCACAAAATGTCTCTGATGTGGCCGATAAGTGCTAATTATTATTAATATTATTTTTTCATTCAATGCGTAAATGTATTACGGAGGAATATATAAAATCTGAAACCAGTATTTATTATATTTATAGAGATATTAAAGTTTTTTTAAAAGCAATATGTACTAGTTAAACATCACAGGGGGGAAGGGTTAATAAGAATTTCAACAGAGAAACTGACAATAAAGCTAAAAATTTAGAAATTAAATAATTGTGGCATATCATCAAAAATATAATAATATTTTAGATTTTTTTTCAAATCGCATTCTTGTTGCTCTTAAGCGAGATATTGTTCCCTGCTCTAGTCTTGTGTTGTTGATTCAATTTAATCAATTGTATTTGATGTATTTTTTTTTAGTTTCCACGTCGTACTATACTCGTACATTGGTTTTTTCATTAATCATATTTCAAATGTTGGTATTTTCATACATACGAGCATATGCATCCTGAATTGTTACTTTTTTGGGAGATGCTGATAAGTTATCTATTGTTTTACAATTGTTTACTCTCTCTGTGGTTGCAGTCCTAAGACTGGTTTGTAGCAATTTCAACTCTTCTCCCCCATTCCCCCCTGTCCTGTGCGGCTCTTTTCAAATCTGTATATGTTGAGCAGCGCACGTCCACCAACAGGTCCTCCAGGTACTCTCGGCGTGGGCGTCCCCTAGAGTTTGTCCCTCGGTCATACCCTCCATTATGGCATGCAAGAGGCCCTCTTGTCGTATTATATGACCGATCCATCTTGCACGCCTTTCGGACAGGATCCTGAGCAGGTGCCTTCCTCCTTCGATTCGTTGGAGAACCTCTTCATTTGTGATGCAGTCTCTCCAGGAAATTCCTAATAGTCTTCTATAGGACCACATCTCAAAAGCCTCTAGTCTTCGTCTATCTCTTTCGGATAGGCACCATGTCTCGCAGCCGTACATCAAGATACTTCATACATAGGTCTTGATGAGGAGTATTCTCAGTTTTAGGTCTATATTATTTGATTCTATTATTTTCGACCTTTTATTAAATGCAAGTCTAGCCTGATGTATACGGCTGTCGACCTCGCTCTTGGACCGACCGTCCCATGTTATTTTGCTCCCGAGGTAGACAAACTCCTTGGTGTTCTTTAGTGGTTTACCCGACATCACTATTCTCATCTGGTGTTGCGCTCGGCCTACAGTCAGCAGCTTTGTTTTTCATACTGTAGTTATTTTGAAGAATGCTTTCCATAGTTGTTAAGGCCTCTTGTTTACTATGATATGTAAAAGACAAGTGTGTCGTCTATTTTGTCTAAGAATAAATAAAATCACAGTGATTCAGGTGGTCATGTACCTTTAATAAAATTGTATATATCACCTGTATTACCTTTCTTCATTTAACCATTTCGAGCAAATACGAGTACGTCTGGTGGATTTATTGTTTTGAAGCAATTTCCAATCAACCAGTTTTGTTTCATAATAAATTATCATCGACATCTATGACCATGTCTAAAACGAAATGAAGGAAAGTAATATTTGGATAAAAGTTCATCATTACCACGCCATTTCCTTATTAGAACAAATGTCCTCTTCATCATATCCTCGCACATATTTCACTTCTGCTAGGTCCAAACACCTTATAATACGTATTGTCCTATTATAAAAGTATTTCAATCTCCCCTCTTTCAGAATTTGATTAATTTGGTCATGGCATGTTTATTTTGGCATTTAAAAACTTCTTACACCTTCTGTAATACTAATTTAGATTAATTTTGTAACATATAACATAATTATTTTTTTATGCGTTGTCAAACCATCTCAATGCTCCGTTTTTCATATAAAGCAGTGTATATATATTATTTCAACCCATATTCTTTCCTGGTGTCTTCATTCCTTATTCTGACAAACGTTATTTTTCAGATATTCTATGCAACGGTCTCATTTCTACATCTTACCTTCATCATTTTTTTGCCAGGTCCAAATTTTTCTGGTATATCCCAACATTGGAAACAAGATTCTATATGCGCAGTCAGCTTCGCTTCTTTTGGCACGCTCCAGTCAATAAACAAATTGTATAACACATCATTCACTCCATGGATTGCTGCTACTCGTCTTTCAATATCATACTCAATAACAAAAATTAAAAGAAAAATCAAATCACAAGAAAAATAGGGGATAATGATGTGAATTGTAGAGATGAGAAAGGGTGATAAATAATTTGAGTTAACACAAACGGATATATTATATGTAAAATGAAGAACCACAAAAATAGGGGATAAAGATGTGAATTGTCGAGATGAGAAAGGATGAGGAATAATTTGAGTTAACAAACACAGATATATTATATTTAAAATGAAGAACCACAAAAATAGGGGATAATGATGTGAATTGTCGAGATGAGAAAGGATGATGAATAATTTGAGTTAACAAACACGGATATATGTAAAATGAAGAACCACAAAAATATTCTCATATAAAACACGAATATTACATATGTTTTTTTTTTATAAAAAAAACGAAATAATATTAAATAGTTAATTGAATCGTAGTTCTCACATGCCCCCTTTTGTTTGGAATTACCCCTTTTTTAACGTTTTGCGTTCTGATTCGTGTGAAGAAAAAAAGTGCTTTATCGTTCCCCTACTCGCATATATCCATATCCATGGGGTTAAGGGTGAAATTCGTTGACAATGTACCATTAATTCAGGGATTTATAACATTTTTTTCTGAATATAACTACAATATAAAAATACGCTATTTTAGTTGACAAATAAAACAAAAGTTTTTTTGTTTAAATAACAACATTTTTATGCTTTTTGATTAAGTATTGTATTATTGCGTATTTATTAGATACCGTAGTGTAGATATAGTGTACGAGTACATGTTTAAAAGCGGGGTTCCAAGTTCTATTCCTGCCGGATTCACTTCTTGGTTAGTTTTACTCAGACTTTGTTTCATCAGAATATATTGTAAGTTTTTCTGTAGCTTATGACCAACTTTACACACATTTTTAAAGCACTTTTAAAATAGAGTTCTTAGAATCTGCAATATGGAAGGATGCAGTAGATGAAACCTACAAATCGCCTTGGAACTTCGATTTTGATGTCATTGTAACTATAGTTTGATCTGTCAAAATTGTATGATTACTGAAGTGCAACGTTTGAACACTACGAAAAATATATATTCAAGGGGTCGTTGACTGTAGAATGGTCAATAGTCAAACTCGTCCGCCAGGAATTGCCTATTTTATTAAAGATGAAAACTCGTAATATTAATACAAAAACTAAAAAAACATGTCAATTAAAAATCAATCGAAATAGCTA
Source organism: Odontocerum albicorne (assembly GCA_949825065.1). Lineage (NCBI taxonomy): Eukaryota > Metazoa > Arthropoda > Insecta > Trichoptera > Odontoceridae > Odontocerum > Odontocerum albicorne. The sequence continues at coordinate 31,131,837 of OX463846.1, forward strand.
TCAACATTTTTATAATGTTTTCCATTTATAAAAAAGTTTTCGTACTCAAAATATATATATATTTTAATAATAGATTGAAAGTTTTCGAAATACATATTTTTTACGAATGAAATCAAAATATTTTACTAAATTTATACAATTTCAATAAAGTAAGAAAATAAAACACAGAGTTTAAATTATCATTTTTGGATTATCTATGCAAAAAGATTCAACTCACAAAACATTATTTATTGATTTATTTTCAATATCGAATTACGAACCCTTAAACCTACTATATATAGGCAAAAAAACATGTAAGCAATTGATTTAATTATATATAATAAATGCAAAGCAATACACCGCTACAATATATTATATTTCCGCTAATATCTCAAAACAGTTAGTTGTTTGCGGTCAATTGATGTTATGAAAGGATTATTTGATTATTAATCATAAATGTATTATATTAGCAGGTATAATATTAAATTTAATAATATTTGAAATTCGATAGAAAACTTAATCGAACAATATCAAACATTTAAAAAAAATACTTAAATTTGATTTGGTTAAAAGTTGAGAGCCACTGCATCAAGAATATTGTAAACATATCAAGGTTGAACATTCGAATGAAAATTTCTTACAAAACAAGTTCTCAATACAAACACTGCATAAATTTATAAATGATAATGGTTAAGGGCTAGTAATAATGAAAAATGTTTTAGGTCAAAAACATAAAGGAACTTAAAGGCCTTAAACATGAAGGTTATATTCGACCTACTCGTACCTTCCAACTGAACCGCAAAAATGATGTATGCATATTAAGAATTTTCCCATTGTCACATTCTGATGGAATACAAAGGATTCTCCCACCGTTCTAAAGAAGGAACATTCCATGTTCAGAAAGAAAGTTTAATTTTGCATGTAAATATTGAGGACAGCTCGGATTGTTCGACAAATCAATGTTGATATACCGTGGAGATTTCTTCGCTATTTTACTTTAAACCATTTATATCTGGGGCAATATTTGAATATTTGATCATATTTCTTTGTGTTCCTTTGAGTTCAAAATAAACAAATTTAACACAAACATTTGTTTAGACTCCCACTTGTGTTCATATGGAAAGGTGCTGACTATTGAACAAAACGTGGGAAAGTGTCCGATGTATTCAATATCGGGAAGACTGGAGGAAGTCCATCAATATATTCCTGAGGCTGTGACTATGAGCAGCCTGGATTCCCGGATGTGACAAAGAAATACAAGACAAGAAAATTTGTCTCATGTTAGAATGACCAATAAAACCCTATTGGGTATAGCCTAAAGACGTAATAAATTATTCGCTGCCAGTTACAAGAGTGGTAAATATTTTATCATTTTGATAGTTTAACTAATTATATAAAAGTAAATTGGTTTACTCAAAACATATCAGTAAGTTATGATAAAGTTTAATGACAGTGAACCACTTCGACACACACTTGAGGTGGTTCACTGTATCTAAACAGCGTAGAAGAATAAATCATCATCGACATTTATCGTTTCCATTTATTCGTTTATTTAATACTATATATATAGTCCAACGCTATCTCAATTGATATAATATGATTGACGGTTGCTTAAAAAATACCTTATATAAAATAACAAATATGACATTAGAAACTGATTAACATGTTAGTAAATGGTAGAACGTTTCGCTTTGACCCGAAAGTTTCGTCTCCGATTTCTAATTGTGACCAAAAAAATGTGACAGCATGATTTTTCATATTTGAGATAATCACCTACCTAGTAAGTTGGTGAAAATTTCCATATATGGTAAACCCACGAATTGTTTTGTATGAAATCAAAATGTAATGCACTACGATACGAACCACATATTGAAGGTAACATTTAAAAGTCTATTTTTTCGTAAAATGACATAGTGTTTTAAACTCTTGTGTATATAATAACTGGGTTGTCCGGAAAGTAATACTTATCGTATTTTTGTGTAATGTATTGCAATAAAATTTTACACTGGTTGATTGGTGTCTTTGATTATTATTATTATTCAATTTTTGCTGCAGAGTTTTAAAAATTAAAAAAATCCCATTACATATTTTTTTGTTTAATTATGTTACCAACAAAATAAATAAATAGGGTATTCAGACCTCTTCGGTTGACGAGTTGTAACTAGGGTGACCAGATTTCAGTTTATGTAAACTTTGAAATTGTTCGTGAGTAAAAAAAATAGGTTTCCTTCAATGAGAAATACAAAATGTTGAAAGAAAATAAAACACAAGCAAATAAAAACAAAAAAATATTTCTATCCGTTCGTGTTAAAAGAAATGTACATTTCTTTTAATAAAGTAATACAGGAACAATATATAATAAACAGTCGAAATGGTGATGATAACTAACATTTTTTTTATAAAATAGAGAAAAAAAACTAGATACTGGGGAACTGGGACGTTTACTTAAAGTAAAAATTATATTTTATATTAGTCGGACGCTACACGTCAAGATTCGCAGCGATTATATGAAACGTATTTTATTTTCAATGATAAAACCGACTTACGGTTAAGTTAATTTTAGACATGGTTACAAAATTAGTGCAGCACTGAGAAATTATAACAAAACCCGAAGTCTAGAGAGCTCGATGTTGAAACCCTCAGAGCTGGTCACCCTAGTTATCACAACAATAGAAGCCGATTGAAAGTTTTGCAGCTTGGAAATTTTGCAGCATTTCAATTTGGTTAAATATCCGATGTTTTTATATCAACTATTTCACATCGGTGCAGTTTTTTTCCTAGTCCAGAGATAATAGGGTAATTTCAAGTATTTTTGGTAATTTCAAGTATTTTTTTACAAAAAAAAAAAAAAACAATGCCCGTACGTAGAAATGTGACAGTATTTTTTTTCTATCAATAATGTTAAATCAATATGACTATTCGGATTTCAAATAACCGTCGAAATACTAAATTGCGCGCGCTTTGGTTTGTAACCGTATAATTCCCGATAAAATTGAACAGTCATGTTTGTCGTACAACTTAATACGATTTTTTACGTAATGGTTAGTGTTGTCAGTAATAGTTTTTACGATTATCCATTCGTTTTAGCGCTGTATATTTATTTATACTATCATTTTTTTTATTATTATAAGGTAAACCCCCATTCCTGTACCCATGTGTACGTTAATACAAAAATAAACAGTAGGTAAAATGTGATTTTCATTGATAAATTAAGAGTGTAAAAAAATCTATACAATACACACCTATATTTGCACGGATAAATGCAAAAAAAATCACAAACATACTCGTGCATTTTTTAGTTTATTTGAAATTTCGATAAAGCAAAGATCAATCCAATATTTTCCTGTTAAATAACGTCTTAAAGATTGCCCCATAAAAGTCAAAATAAATTGCTAAATTAACTCAGTTTAGGCATTGTGGGTTAGATCTTTTTCATATAAGTATATGTTATAAAAAAATTACGACTGTGCGAAGCTTCCCAGCTGGAAACTTTCTCGATAGAAAATAATGTGTTAAGTGTTTATATTTAATGCCTTCAGCAACACTTAACTCAATGCTAGTTGATTACCCTTCTTAACTGTTAGGGATAGCCAACCAGTGCAAAAGTGAATAACAAAAGTATTAAATATCATTCGAATTGTTCATATATCTGACCATTGGTAGTGTGATTTTTTTAAATTATAGACAATTTGCATCGTTTTAATGGAAATCAATATTAGAGCACAATTGCATAACAATGCGAAAAAGTCTTTTTGTGGATATATAGAACCATTTCACTAGACAAGGCATGTGATGAAGTGGTCTTATTTCTTAATTACACGTATAGTATCATATATTTCTTCAATAAGGTCTTTCAAATTGAGCGGTTTTTTTAATTAATTTTTTTAACTCTTAAATAAAACACACAATTTGCTTTGATTTCAAAAAAAATTTATTGGTCATTGAAGTATAACATAATATATGCCATTTAAACACAATAAACAATATCCGCCAAATGTCTCCCTCTTGCAGCTCCACAGATGTCCACTCTTTTGTCAAAAATTTCGATGACATTTTGGCATAATTGTGGTTCTCACTCACCAATAACGCGAATAATTTCGTCCTTCAGCTCAGGAATTGATTGGAGGTCATTCTTATAGACCTGGAAATTCACGTAAACCCAGAGAAAATAGTCCATCGGTGTCAGATCACATGATCTTGGTGGCCAATTAACATCACCGTTTCCGGAGATTACAATAGATACAATAATTCTCAATTTAAACGCGTTGTTATATTGTATACGACTCCATTTTTATAAATGCCATACATTACACTTCTCAAATGTCATAAGACCCAGGCAAGTTCGCGACGCCATCTGTGTTTTATCCAAGAATTAAAAAAAACTGCTCAATTTGAAAGACCCTATATATAATAAATCACTCAGGTTAAACATTTACAACTTTATACGTACTCTAATCTCAAACTAACTCAAACACAATTCCAACCGCATCATAATCTCAACAACCAAATCAAAATCATGCCTAACAACTCCTCATCACACACTCTGCATTCTCGTCAATCATTCGCTGACATGCATACCATATATGGAAACCTATAAAAACTCCTAACTCATTGTTCTCCCCTGTCAATGAGCCATTTTGTTACATTTTTTTTAATTTGAAGGTGCGAAATTATAAAAATCGCCACTCTCCCTCAAAAACGTATTGTAAATTCTTGAAATGTAATAAAGAAACTCTATGTTCTACCTTCCAAGTGAGGTATGGACGCATGACTCTTATTTTGTGACTGTTACAGCGTATTTATCGAAAGATGGTTAGTAAAATATATAATTGGTGATAAAGTACCTCAAACTCCTTGAAAAGTGCTCCTGTTGGGTAACGAACCAATTTTTGAGCGTAATTTTAAGCAAGCATCTTTGGGCCCTACATAATTTTTGTGGAATTTTATAAACACGATATTTATTGAAAGCTCTTAAAAAACTTTTCCATCGAAATAGGTAATACTCGTATGTAACATATCTACGAGTATATACGATCGTAAGTAAATTTCTTAAAATTTATTTTATTGAAGTGAGACTAAGGTTTTGTATATTTTTTCACAAGCTTGTGAATATTAAAATAAACATTAATTTGATTTCAAGCAGCGAAAACAAAAATAGAAATAACTCCTTTTTATCCAAAATCAAGATAATGTAATTTTCGATTTGCACCACAAAAGGTAAATGCGAGGAAAGACTCGATATAATAGGAATAGCTCCCGGGGCTAACCTCTAATAAATACAAATAGTTGTTGAACTCTTTTGTTTTATCTTAAATTTATTTTCTTCATTAGCAGTACATCATTTCATCTAAACTTATTACAATACAGATCTCATCTGTTCACGGTATTACTATCCGTTTGTTTTGTGTAGGTATTCATAAAGTGTTTTAAAGACTTTTTTATTTCTTTTTTAATTCTACCGACAGCGCGTTAAAATGCCCCACCATTATACGTATATATCCTTCAGTATGTCTCTTTAATAATATTAATGAAAATAAAAGAGTAATTTATTTAGAGCTGCTCTAACTTGGGATTAGAAAATAAATAAGTGCATATAAGTTGAGTGTAAGGGTGGAAAGCTGGTGGCTGCGGTCATTAAATTAGCCACTACCTCGCATCAGTGTATGTAGAAAAAACATAGTAAAATTTTAGAAAAGTGTAAAGAACATACCAAAGGAAGACGAACTACAAAGAAACCTTTGTAGTTCTTCCAATATGTGTTAATAACACATTAGGCTTAAGGAATAGTATAGTGAATGTGTGTAGTGTTCATATAATATATTATAAAACTGCGCACTTAGTATTATTGTACATATATCATATATTTATACGAATTCGTTTTTTTAGCAGATCGAATAAGTAAAGCTGTTTTTATTGTTTTTTTTAATGCATTACACTTTCTTTGTATACGTACAACCTGGATTAATTAGTGCAATGTGGCAATATCTTCCAATCAACCATAAAGATGTTAAAGAGACTTTAAGTGAAAACTGCACTGGAAATTTATTTAAAAAAAAATCAATGTCAATTGAATCCGTAACACCTAAATTAGAAGACAGGCATCTTACCATGGAAATATATTATATATATATACATGTTTTTTTTTTTATTTAAAGAGGGACTCTACTCCCGTCAAACGTACAGTTGATTCATCTTTAAATGCAGTATAATACATCCTTTTTATTATTCATGACAGTAAGTGTCTTCCCATGTTCACATGTATTAGATACGAGTATAATACGAATAGATACGAATAGATTTCAAGTTTTTTTAGAGCCAGATACAAGACAGACATTGAGGACACTTCACTTAAAAAGTCGTAATTTTAAATTAAAATTTCCGTCTTACTTTTCATCTAATATGTAAAAAAAACATTAATTACAACAAATAAGATCGAAAACCCAATATAAGTGGTCTAGTTGGTGAGACACTGTCATCCAACCAGAAAGTCGCGGGCTCGATTCCTCTTGGTAGCGAGATTTAAAAAAAAAGGTTCAAGTCTGATTTTCACTTAAGGATTGTTTAAATAATTTCTGGTTGGTTGAAAGAGATACCCGTATGGCAATAAACTCGCCAGATCTACTGTATACAATGAAAATGTAATACAGTACATACCATTTTCTCATGCTCCTTTTTAAGTAGACAGGGAGGATAGATCTCCATACCTTCCTATCCCCACACACTGACTTTGCTTCATCTACACTCATGCATCCATTTTCTTTCGTTTCTCATACTCAGTCAAAACTGTACCTTAGCATTTTTTTCCTGGGCCCACGTATTTTTTTACATACACGTATATATTTTATGTAATCTTTCTGAACTCACCTTCAAACCGTCTCAAGATTTTCTGATTTTCAATATAATAAAGTATTAGTTGAAAGAAATGTTCCCTTCCCTCTATTTTACAAACTTCAAAGGATGACGATGCCAATAACTTTTGTAGCTTTGTAAATAATTTGATTTTCACTCGGTGATTTCACGGTATATTCCCGGTATTAAGATGAACAAAAAAATATCTCAGTTATCGCATTTTTATATACAATATAAACGCTTGAGATTTTTCTGGTATGTAAAAAAATCTAATATAGCAATAAACGACCAGATGGCAAGATTTTGACAACATCTACGACTTCGTTGGTAAGACGCTTGTCTTCCGACCTAGGAGTTTCAATTTCCCGTAGGTAACCATTTTTTTACATACGAGTAGTTCCTGTCTGATTTTCACATAAAAAATCCCTTTAAAATGTTTCTTGTTATTTACTTCTCAGCTTGTGCTACATACAATAAAATCGCAATAAAATATAATATTCTGTAATAAATTATCGTGCGGTGTTCGCGATAGGCTTATGAGGGTTGTATTGCTTTTTATAAATCTTAAAACAAAGCGTTCTTGATTTGTTATTTATTTCATAGCAACGTTATTCAAGTATTATAATAATAAAAATAATTATTAAAAATATGTATGATTTTTGATCAACTTAATCATTATTATTACGAGTATTATTATAAACCATCTCCGTATCTTAGTCGATAAAATGCTTACATTTCACCTGGGGGTGGCGACTTTGTTTAACGATGACACCTAAAAAAAAGTAAAAATAGGTTCCAGTCTGGTAAAAGAGTTGTCTGGTAACAGTACACGTACGCGCCGAGCGGTCGTATTGCCAACACGTTCAATGACGAACCACAGGTTCAATACCGAGTTGAAGACAATATCTCTCAGCCAGGCTCTTCAATATGTACGAACCACCAATTCGGATTTGTTGAAGGGTATCGTACGAAAGAAAAACTTAATTATTTAAAAAGAAAAGTTGATTACAAAATTATTTATCATTTGCTATAAAAGTGAAACGCGTTTAAGAGAATTAGCCTTGAATAATTCTACCGAGTTAATTACTTTGCTTTACTTTGCGCGAGAGTTTATCTCTTCGTAAACAAACTCCATTTTTCGTTCTTTCCACACAGAGCCAGGAGTGGGGAGGGAATTTAGTGTTTCGTCCTGGGACTAAGTTTTCATATAAATACACGCTTTCAACTGAACAATTATTTTCAATCTCAAACATCTGTAATACAAGTCCTGTAGGAATTCTTACACTGCTCGGAATATACCTGAAGTAATTATAATACCGTAAAGATTCTTAAAAGAAACAAATAAATGTTTAAGTATCCTAAATAATTACTACATGGTATTAAAATAAAAATTTAAGATATATCATAAAAGCCCGAATTCATAGTACAACCTAAACACCAAATACTAATTTCCAGCATTGAAATTTCGTGATTTGTATTCAGAGTCGAACTTCATAAGCTCTAAACTTTAATGTGAGGTAATAAAATTGCGTGACTTCCTTATCTAAGGAAGCTAAGACAAATTTGCACGAAATTTAAATTTAAAACTAATTGCATTAGAAAAAGATTTAGTATTTAGTGTTAAGGTCGGACTATGAATTCAGACCTAAGTCTCGCAGGATTATTTACAATGGTCGAACTATACGTGAAGCACTTATGATAAGTCCTTCAGATTATTAAAAGAAACAAAGAAATATAATTTTTAAGTTTCCTAAATACTGACTACAAGATACAGAAATAAAAGTTTAAGAGATAAATATTGACTTAAGTATGCCTATGTTCTAGTGTTGGAAAAAATATAGGACAATTATTTAGGCACAAATATTTTGCATCTAACAGAAATAATTTCGTAGCTTAGTGTAAGAAGCTTAGTAAAAGGATATGGGCTGAAAAACATCTGATGTCCTCGCGGTCGGACTCGCCCTATATTGATGGGGTGTATCTCGAACGGGGGGATATAATGAGATGAGCCCAGACCTTTTGATAGATACTCTCTTAAATGTATTTTCTAATATTTATCTTGAGATACCGGATTTCGGAATGTATTTATATACGAGTATGGACATATTATATTGCTATCAATACAATTATATTATTTATTTAATTTTTTACATCGCTTTAGAAGTTTTTGATTAGATTCCTGATAGTGACAAAAATAGTGTTCCAGTCATGTTTTTCACATACTCGTACATTTTTTTTTATTAATTAAGAAGGGTGAGAGAAACTTGTCACATGAATATATAACAACTGTGTATACATCTACTTACCAGAAATGTATACATCTACTTACCAGAGACAGGGACTCTTATAAAATGTGTCAATGCTACCTAAACAAACCCCATATTATGTATTATGCGTCGTTACATAATTACAATAACCTTCAAAGCTATCAAAATATCAGTGACAGTATTGCCGATGTCAGTGTTCTGTTGGATAGCAAATTCGTTGTATGTATTTTATTACTATTTCGTTGTATACAGTACAACCTGGTATGTTTATTGCCATGCGGCAATCTTTTCCAAACAACTAAAAATGTGTTAAGAAGCCTTAAGTGAAAACCAGACTTGAATCCTTTTTAAAACAAATTGGTTTTCAACAGGAATCAAACCCGTAACCCCCCGGACGCCTTAACAACTATGCTAACGAGGATATTATTTTTTTTTAATTTCATACCTTATTCCACCTGAAATTATGTAATAGTACTTATGAACTGCCTTTTATAAATACAAAAAACGATTTGTAACGAAACAGCGCTAGAAACGTTATATGTTTACCATTATTAATACTTTACAAATAAAACTCGTAAAGAACATATTGAAAGAAAAAATATAATATAATAATTATAAACTGTAAGATACATGCAAAAGCCTAGTTTACTAGGGTCACGACAATTGACAGGCAACAAACCCAGATCTACATATATAATTTAAGTGTGTCCTTGATATGTCTTATTTTTGCAAATATTTTGTATATGTTATACATATTGTATATACTTGTCATGTAAATAAAATAAATAAATATTTTAAAACTTAATGACTTAACGGTTAGTATGAACGCTAAATAGATGGCGTCCCGATTTCGTTTCCCGGCGGATTCAAAAAAGGATTTGGTTTCAAATCTTTCAAAATCTGATTTCATATAGACTTACATAACATACATTATTCAAAGAAATTTTGAATTTATATTGTCTTTTAAAAGCGCTACATATATCACAATGAGTTGAACAATACTCTTTATATAAAAGCGCTACATATATCACAGTGAGTTGAACAATACTCTTTATATAAAAATACGAAAGAAACTACTTTTTTATAGCTACCAATAATTTTTGGCGTGATTCATTATTTTGTCTTTATAACTTATTTTGCAAAAATAATTGTGCACAGAGATGTGATAGTATCAACTTTGATGTGTGGATGCGAAGCCTGGACTTTGAAAAGAAATTATTAGAGCAGAATAAATGTGGTAGACAGTGCGTGTTTTGCACAAAATATCTGGTATTACAATGATTGATAAAGTAAGAAATGATGTGATAAAAGATAGCTGTTTGTTTGACAGATTTTATAAGTAGAATTGAGAAAGGAATCTTCAGACGGTTTGGCCGGATAGTTGCGTTAAACTTATGAAATTAGATAAGTCAAGGAAAGAGTGAAAATATATAGTTGGAGACATTTTAATTGAAGTAAAAGTGAGAAGTTTGAGAAAGATAATAGCTTGTATGATGAGATGTATGAATGTGGATGAGGAGAGAGCTGTGTGTATGGATAGAAAGGTATGAAGAGATTTCCTCTCTTGCTTACCCTAAAGAAACATGGCGTCATAGTATGTGTAGTATTATTTTTTACAATTTTTTTTAAATCGATCAAAATCATTTTGAAAGTGCTGAACCAAAAAAAATTGATCAATACATTTTTTTGAGAAAATACGATTTAACAAAAATATCGTAGGTTTTGTGGAACACAATATGCATTTAAATGTCGTAGGTTTTATGGAACACAATATGCATTTAAATGTCGTAGGTTTTATGGAACACAATATGCATTTAAAACTTGTTTTATATTATATTTATAAAGTTTTCATTCTCCCGCGAAAATGTTAATTCCATACGAAAAAACTTAATTGTGAAGAAAATATAAACGGCCATTGAAATACTTGTATGTGATATTTACGATTTGTTTTCTGGCTAACATTTCTCATTTAATTACATTATTTTTCTCTAGATAGGCAAATTTTCTTTGTTTGAAAAGCTAGGCTTGAGTTAACATATTGAGGGCAATTATTTTCCTAATAATAAATTAATAACTAATTTGCTTAGTAATATTTTGTATTTACGCAGAAATAAAAGTGAAAATATATTTCCCTTAAAATACAAAAAAAAACAAAGCGATCAAAACATTTCAAATTTCTTACCTGCAATTCTTCTCTTCGATTTTCTTTAATCAACTAAATACGCAATAATCGAATGACTACAAGCAAGCTGAAAATTTTAAATAAAAATCAAAAGTTTGTTTAAGGCTTGCTAATATGTTTTTGAATATTCTAAATATCGTGTTTCAGTTTGAATGTTTCATTAAACTATTTTAAAAAAATCGCGCGCGCGTTAAAAATTTTTACTCAATGACGCTGCTTTTTGAATACATATTTTATTTTTCAAGATCTCCGACTACAGATATTGGTAATTGAAATAAACTGACAATGTTGAGACCCACGTGGACTACACGACCAGCCCTCGCGAGTGAATTTCACACACTGAAACGAGAATGTGTTGTATCTAACTCGACCATTTTCTATAGCGCGCCAAAAGCGTGGCTTCGTTTGACGCGATGCGGGCAGAATCTGAATAGAGTAATCCTGCCGAATCAAAATGGGGCATTAAATTTAAGGTCAAATTGCAATGTATGGTCTTATCTCGAAAGATTTCAAGATTTATAGAGCCTTTTTTTAAGTTTTACAAACTTGGATTTTTTTCTTATTTTATTTGAACTGTTATAATTAAAGCTGCATGTGTTCTATATCTAGATGTAGTGGTGTCATCCTAATTTATAACAACTGGTTTCCTATTTTTTGTTTTCCTTTTTAGAAAAGCATCTTAAAACAATTTTTAATAGTATGTAGGTAGGTGTTTCCATAAATTTTGCCAGGGCTGTAAAATCGAAGTCGGAGTAGTGAATTCGGTTGTTTTTTTTGTGGAATCGAAGTCGGGAGATATTATATTAAATTCGACTCTGATTAAAAAAAAGAAACCTTATTGGCCACATAAATTACATTATGAAATTATGAACTATGTACCATCTAGTACAAATAGCATGTATTATGACCAGGGCTGTGGAGTCGGAGTCGTAGCCGGAGTCGTGGAGTCGGAACATTTTAGGCGGAGTCGGAGTCGGAAAAAATCGACCGACTCCGACTCCGTTTAATTATTTTAACATTTTCTTTAATGAATAACGTTACGGTATGTGTTAACCAGTTAACCTCTCATCGTTTCATGCCTGATACTATGCAGACTTTTATAATGGCAATAAACCCCAAAAGGGGATTACGTTTAGTTTATTGCAGCCGTACAAATAGTAAATTCCTGCACTTAGATTCCTAGGGTTTTTATTTATTTTCTAGGAAAATAAATAAAATAAGAACACGTGTCGGTTATTTTCCGCGCTTAAAATTATTAAATCAGATTTAAGAGCTTCCATAAATCCTGACTTAATAGAAGCAATTCTTTTTTTGAGATCTAATTCCATTTAGACCACGAATAGGAAATAAGATTTATATAAAGTATATTTACTTTCAAAAATCTTGTGTTCTTTTCAATATTGAATAAAAAAAATAATAAACAATATAAATAAGATTTAGTTAACGTATGAAAACAAATGAAGCAACCTTTTTATTTTAAAGTGTTTTCTTATTTTTTTTAATACCTACCTGTGTTGTTTTTCTAATTATTTTAAAAGTTTTATTTAATTCTTTTTTTAAATATTAATATATATTTTTAATATTATTTTTGTGTGAAGATATTGCTTAATGCGTATTGTTTATATATTTTTTTATTAAATTGTTTCATTTGTGTACGAATATAATTAATTTTTTATTTATACCTGTATCCATTATTAATAAGTCAATATAAATACATTAGGTAGACGCAGTAAATTATAAAATAAAATAAAAATTGAAGTCAGAGTCAAGAGTTGGAGCCGGAGTCGGAGTATAAAATAAAGCCGGAGCCGGAGTCGGAGTCGGTAAATTTTCATCCGACTCCACAGCCCTGATTATGACGAAAAATCCCCGTCAACATTATTTAAAAAAAACCTACGTTTAAGCAGTTACGCCGCGTAATTAAGTATAACACGTGGTTAGCAACGAGTCGGAGTCAAACATTTAAAAAAATTTGGAGTCTGAGTAGAATTTTTTTACCAGCTCCATCACCCTGGTTTTTGCTATCAATGACGTGTAATAAAATAATAAATTAAGAAGTAAATATTGTAAAAAAAAACTTTTCCAAAGTCCACAGCAGTTAGGGTCAAGATTGAAGCGAAATTATATTTTTAATCCGATTATAACACAAAATCGCGCGTCTTTTAGTAATTGGCTAGGAGCTCCACCCCTGGCTGCTCCGCGGCCTAACTTCGTATTGGCGTTGCGAACACACTACACCAAAAAAATCTCCACACCCTGCACCTAAAAAGAACATCAAATAATGCGGAGTAGTGACAAAAATAAGCAGTTAAAATAATGTAACATTTAGAAATACGTTTACACTATATAAGACAATAAAAAAGAAAACAATCTTAACCTAGCGTTTTTCTGACAAATGTATTATTAGATATAAGTGCAAGTATTTCAAGTTAAATACATACATTTCAGTATTGAAATGTAAATGCAATGTTATTGTATTATTATTTTTTTTTTCTAAAATATTATAATTTTGTAACGAAATTATATTACTATAGAAAGTTCTATACAATAAACATACGCATTGAAAATATTTATTGTATTTCTATCAAGGATGGCAAAAACTTGCCTATATGAAAATTTCAAAATATAATTTATGAAACTACAGATGTTGAGTTTTTTCTCATTAAAAGATTTTACTGGAAATGGCTATTGCACGAACATTAATAAACAGATACATAATAATATTTTGTTTTATTTAATTGAATAATCTACACATAGATCGATAGAAACGCTACTTTGGTGTTTTTTTTTTGTTGGCAATATAGTGTACACCACTACTTATTTCATTTCGTGTAATATGTATAATAAAGGATATATCATCAAATTATTGGATTCCAATAATGGATGAATCACGGGAGATATTGAATGGCATATAGCGATAGCAAACAAAGTCAAAAAGGCACTAAAAGATATATATTTTAATGATAATAAACCAAAAAAGCTTTTCAATACCAACTTTGATGTGTGGGAGTGAAACGTGCATGTGGAAAAATAATGAAAGGAGCTGAATAAATGCTGTAGAATTGCATACACTGAGCTTACATGAGGTTCTAATATATCACAGAATATGGAATTATAGTACCCGGCGGCAAGTAATACACATAGTTTGTAGAGCATCATCTCTGTCGCACGATGCGCTAACAGTCCGATCCGGTAACGACTGACAAATCGCAACGGAACACGTGTATGAATGACAGAGACGACGCTCTACAAACGATGTGTATTACTTACCGCCGGGTACTGTAAGTGATTAGGGATAGTTGTAAACTTAACGCTAATGTATTCAGTAAGATGAAGAACAGCACTGTTGAGATTGTTTGGGCATGTAGAATGAATGAATCAACACTAATAAAAGAGGAAGGGAAGATGCAGACTCAGTAGAGACATATGACACGCATGGCAACTGATCAAATGTTCACCATCCCTTTTAATGGATCTGGGTTTTTTGCCTTTCATTTGTCGTATCTCTAGTAAACTAGGCTTTTGCCTGTATCTCACTGAGGACATTAGCATGAAAAAATAAATCGATACTTCTTTCCGATTTTTGATTATATAAAACCCCGTTGCACATTCTATCAACCTGTCAAACAGTGACACTCAATTACGTATACATCACTTGAATCAAACCCCTCACACTTCATCACTCCAGACAGACCAAAACGTTCATCCCACAATATACCGCACATAATCATAAAAAAAATAACAAAAATCACCACACTCAAGAGGTCATACAAACCTTTGCTACAAGTCATTCCTCTTGCAAGCCCAAGTATTCAAACTACTGTCGCAATAACAACCACACTCCGATCGACTGTCTAAATTGTTTTCCTCCTTTTGTTTTTATTGAATTCGGCACCCCATTGTATATCATGGCAGCTACACAGGCATATTGCCTGGGCAAAAGATGTTTTAACTTGTGTGTCCAAATTAAATTACCTGATGTTTTTTCGCAAATTATGTATATTTCTTGTCATATGTAAAATAAATATATAAAAAATGCAAATGCAAATATGAGTGGAAGGTGTGGTAGAGAAAGACTAAGGAAAGTATGGTTGGATCAAGTGAATGATATTTTGAAAGAAAGAAATGTAGCAAGTCAGAAAAATCGTAGAAGTTGTATGGGAAGGTGTATAGATGTAGATGTGTCAAGATAGGAATGTTTGGCACTCTGTCTTTCTTCCTAACCTGAAATGAAATGGTGTGATGATTTGTATGTATGTAATAAGTAAGTGTTCATTTATATTAATTTACATAATAACATTGGAATATTGATGTTCTAATTTTTCTTCTCCATAATTTTCCTCTCCACGTTGAATGTTGGCAATCATCATGGCTATTTTAATTTTGTCCGAAGCTGTTGTGAACAATATTCCATACAGTGGAGTCACTCTATTAGGGTTTTCAACCAGGAATCAAATAAGTGACAATTATAGTGTTTTTTTTTCTATAGTTCCCAGCTATTGTAAAGTGCAGAGCAAATCAAAAAATGTTTTTTGGTGATTGTGCAATTCGTAATTCATTTTTTTGTGAAATTTGATTGATTGAATTTCAAATTAATGGACTTTTACTGTGTTGTTTTCAAAAACAATGTTAAAAACACGGTCAATGTTAAAAACACCAATAATAATTATGAAACAAATGCTGGTTGATTGGAAGAAATTCCTTTAAAACAAACTACCAGATGTATTTGCATGAAAGTGTTAAATAAAGAAATGAATATAAGAGACCATTAATTTGAGTAGCACTGTCCTATAGGATATTTGTCTATTCAATCTAATGATCTTTTATTTATATTTAGAGTAAAAAAATATTTATAATTTATTTTTTGTTTATTATTTTCAGAGGAATGTTTTTCAACATATTTTCTCAGATGATGGAAGAGTTAAGAAGGATAGTGAAGATTTAGTGATAGTAAACAAAGTGATAGGATTTAGCGATAGGAAAAAAAGTCAATGGGACACTAAAACAAATATATTTGAACTGGAAAGTATCAAAACCTGTTAAGATGATAGTTCACAATAGAATTTTGGTACTAACATTGATGCATGGGAGTGAAACGTGGACATGGAAAAAGACAGAGGAGCTAAACAAATGCTGTGGAAATGCGTGCATAGTGACGGATACGTAGAGTGACAATGTATGACAGAATACGGAAAAAACTAATTAGGGATGAATGTGAACTTATGGTTGATGTATTAAATAAGATGAAGAAGAGCACACTGAGATGGTTTGGGCACGTAGAACAAATGAATGAAGAAAGACTAACAAAACAAATATTGTCTATAATGCAAATGTGAGTGGAAGGCGTGTAAGAGGAATACCAAGGAAAATACAATTGGATCAAGTGAATTATATTCTGAAAGAAGGAAAAGTAGAAAGTCAGAGAAGTTATATGGAGGTGGAAGAGGCTAAGCATGTGTTGAGATAGGAGTCTGGTGCTCTGTCCTCTCTGCCTACTCCGACAGGGACATGGCGTGATGATACGTATGTATGTAAGAACAACATATTCATAGGAAAAGTCCATTGATAAGTTTATTTAACATTAAACAAACGTATCAGTGAAAAATTTACAATGTGATAAGAATCATTGTAGAAATATGATCCCTTTAATATTATTACAAAAATTCGAGTCATAGAGGTTCTTTTTAAAAGAATAGATATGACCGAAGTCATAGGTATTCTTATACCCTCGAACACTAAAAAGTGCCTGTTGTTTGTGATGGGAGTAGTACAACGCGGGGTTCGATTCGACGACCTTCTGCACGGAAGTCCAGTGCGTTACCGCACGGCCATGCACCTCATAAACTGAATTTGACCGCAAACTTATTCTCTCATATCTTAGATTTTTTTATATGAGCTTTATTGTACCTTATAAGTATAAAAATGTTGTAGTTTAGAAAATATTCACATCAGTTGGCCGTGTGAAATACAATTTATGGTAGTTTATACAATGTGTTACTAATCCGAGCTTTTCAAATGAAGCAAAGCTATTAAAGTGAAATTTTAGTCCCAAGATAAGGATATGCGAGCTTATCTTGGACCTGACAAAAAGTTATGAGTCAGATAAATGCAGTAGAAATGAGAGCATTCCATAGAATGTGTGGAAAAACAATGTATGGCAAATATAGAATAAGGACATTAGGAATAAACGTGGAATAAAAGAAGATGTAGTGCTTAAGTTCAAGAAAGGATCTGGCCACTTAGAAAGATTAACAATTATAATCTATATAAATAGTATAAGGCCGAGGCCACACCAAAATGCTTCGTTAGGTGCTAAGCTAGATTTTACGTGACTCATATACTAGGTGACTTCATGCCTGGCCACACCAAAGTGCTACGCACAAATTCATTTGACAGTTGGGAGCGGTTGAGTCAACACACTATGTCACTCTCAAAACTAACCAATTTCCTTATAACTTACCATCTTTATTAACTTTCTGTGCAACTTCATTCCAAAGTGATTTTATTAGAGGCACATTTTTCTATAATTTGCTCGATGGGTTCCACAATGGCTCCCTTTTATACACAGCTGTCATTAAATCTTCCGCCATCTTATA
This sequence comes from Odontocerum albicorne, assembly GCA_949825065.1. NCBI lineage: Eukaryota > Metazoa > Arthropoda > Insecta > Trichoptera > Odontoceridae > Odontocerum > Odontocerum albicorne. The sequence goes on from OX463846.1 coordinate 31,149,710, forward strand.
AATTAACCAACGCGTCTGTTCGCTAGGAGATTCACTCGATGACTAATCGTCATGAAACATGGTGCAAAGCGTGCAGTGTGGCCACTGCGATAGTATGCGGTACGTTGGTTCGATAGAATGTCGCCTAACTCGCAACATAACTCTAAGCATCAAGCGAGGCTCCTTCCTGTGTGGCCGAGGCCTAAGAGATAGAATTTTGGGAAAACAAAAGTGGCATATCCAAATTAATCAAATTATGAGAGGAAAAAGTGAAAAGCCTTCACAATAATAGAAGTGTAATCATGACTACATTTATGGAGGTGTGTGCCAGTGTAAAATTAAGTAAAACTCTGTTCTTTCAACTTATCCCAATAAGGGCATGGCATGCTGATGATGATGATGAATGTCAAACTATGAGGCTTTGAAAAAGGTTTTTCAGTGGACATAAATAATAAAACAAGTATAGGTAACAACATTTATTGTGATAGAGGAAGTTAAAACATTCTAAATATGTGCTATGTTTACTTGAGAAAATACAAATATAGAAGAAAATATGTTTATATTTAAAATCATGACAAAAGAAAAGAAAAAAGTCACTCAGTAAACAATTAAAGAGGATATTCATATATTAGTAGATAGATAGATATAAAGAGATTAAATTGATAATACTTTGTTTTCAATTCTTATTAGAAATATTAAGGAGACAAATTCAAAAAGTTTTGTGCAATGCACATTGAACTTCATTCTCATGATTGAACTTATAAGTATGTAAGTCTCTAATTTTTTTTTGTCTTGACTGAACAACAAAAATCAATGTTTTGTTTCAATTAGAGTATTTAAAAAAGAAACAAAAATGTATTTATTTTTACTGAGTAAAATATTGTTTGAAATAAGATTTATTCAAATTTTCAGTCAAGAAAAAGTTCAACTGTATTTTTCCCACATAAATCTAATAATACATAAATAACTTGACATAATAAAGTTGAAACTTCCACAAACTGAATCCATTTATTTCCTGACAAAATAAAACATATCACTACTGATCCTTCTCACTTATGGAATTTTAAGAAATTCCATAGTTATTTTTAAACAAAATATTAACTCTTGAAATAATTGAATATGGAAATGATTTTATAAGAAAAAGAAAATGTAACAATATTTAAAAATATTTCATTTATAATTTATTTTAAGGCACATAAAACAGTGAGAATATATTAGAGATTGTCTTACGCTTATAAATTTTTTTGATCCCATAAACACTACAAATAGAGATCCAAGTTTGGTCCAGACCCGATTTAATGAAATATTAAGTTAAACAATCATTTACAGTCAAACCTTTTTATAGTACGAGTAGTTATTCAAAATATTTATGTTATCTGTATACACTTATACACCTCCCTTTACGGACTTTCTTTTAACGGAATTTTATTTTAGCGGAAAAAACAAATTTCCTTTACGTTTTTTTTAAATTGCATTTAAAATTAAGAACTGCATGGGATTTGACCAAGATCTACTTTAAGGAAAAAAGATGATCAAGAATTGACCCTGAAGAAATTAGTAGACACTTTTATAACTTTTACAAAAGGGAATTCCTATCCTAGTTGAAAATGATCCCAGCGAAGACAGAAACTCAAAAGTTGAGATGGTGTGTTGTTATAAGCAACATTGTTGTAGAAGAAAATATATCATACAAAATTGCAAACTTTTCAAAGATATTTCTGTCCAGCTCCTTCTTCCCAATCGACAAATTCTGAAATTGAATCTTCTAATTCTTCATTATAAAATGTATAATTCTTTATATTTGTATTATGTATGTATAAGTTTTTGCTGTTCTACTTATTTCAGAATACACTTGACTTGACATTCCTCAAATGTTTCATTGATGTTTTTTTATGGAACACGTCAGGCACATTTAATGTATACAGAAAAAAATTATTTGATACACGGAATCTCGATTTAGACAATTTTTCGAGACCATATCTCTTTCGTAAAGCGAGGTTTGGGTGTACATTTATGTATTTACAAATATTTTTACTTCAAAGTGTAATTAAAACTAACATATCTAGTCCATTTAATTTTTCTCAATATAAAGATATTGTTGAATTCATTTTAAACAGTTTATTTTTAAGGCACCATGGTACAAAGCTTTTATAAATATTTTAAAGTGAACATTGAACATAAAACATTTGGTCACATCATAATATATTTTTGTACTATAGTTTAGTACTAAGTAGGTGGTGATAAGTTTATCTTCATTGTCAAAAAAGAGACTTAATTAAGTAGAAAATTTAAAGTAGTTTCATTATTTTTGTAAAACCATTATTGATTGCCTTTTGCAAAAATGAAGTACATATTTGTATTGCAAAAACATTTTTTTTTACTTCTTTCGAATTTCAAAATAATAACAAAAAATACACTTTTTATACAAACAAATTTTTTATATTGACAATGAAAATATAACGGGGTTCATTTCTAATAAATTAAATATTTTATCCTTTTCAATTTTACATACATAATTTCAAAAATAAATCTTAAACGACATGATAAAAATTTGATCGGAAAAAATAAACACTACGTAACAAATGATTAATATGCATACACCTTAGTCTTCTGGGTTGTCTTCGCTTTCTAAAATGGTTTTGAAGCAGAAAGGCTGGAACGGATACCCAAGGCCCGTGTAAAACTTGCTCATGAACTCCACCCTGCAACAGAAAAACAACTTGTTTAAGAAAGTGAAAAAAAAATTATTTCATAGTCAGTAAGTTGTTATTTTTACTTCGTGTTGTCATATTTACTAAATAAAAATAAGAATTTATAAACTTTAATTCACAAATAAAATTTTTGAAGACCAATCTATTTCATTGATAAACTCTTTTCAATTATACCTTGGCAATACAGCGGTACCACTATTCTCCGTAAAAATCTAATAAACCAGATAATTAGTCTATTCCATCCACAGAATATACTAATTATCTCACTTATTTATAAGAGATTGACTATATAAGGGTTGATAAAAATAATATTTTTTTTTTTATTTCACAGGCTGTTTTTGGTTGAGCACATCTTTTTTCCTCACATTAGTGACACTGTCCGCGATGTACATTTTAATTTTCAGCCATATTGGATGGGCAGTTTTTTTCCAGCCATATTTGACAGGCATTTACAATGCATTTTAGTACTTTCGCGATTTTTCCATTAAAAAACTATTGAAAAAGTTTTTTTAAAGTTTTATGCCATTTGAGTGAGGCTATCCGAAGAAAATAATCAGAATTGTGAGCAAACAGCTCCATAATTTTGCATTACAATAATGCACCGGCTCACACTTCACAACTAATTGGTGATTTTTTGGCCAAAACCAATACCGTTGTGATGTCGCAGGCACTGTATTGACCAGATATGACCCTCTACAACTTATTCCTGTTCCCGAAGATGAAGAGGACATTGAGAAAACAACATTTTGAAACCATAGAGGAGATAAAGGCAAAATCGCTGTATGAGGCTATCTCAAAAAGAGCATAACTTATACATACCAGTGCAATAAAAAAATATACATACCAGTGCAATCGGAGAGTATGGAGGAAGGCAGACAATCCCTCCATCAGCACCAAGATAGACAGAGTTAAGACTGACCAAACATAGAATATGAAATAAATTATCACTGATCCTACGAATGATTGAGACCTAAAGCCCATCCTGAAGACCATGTTCCAAAGCACTTCGGACAATTCTGTAATATGAAAAAAATAATAAGTCAGTAATGATTTTATAAATGCTATTTCATCATGAAGATATATAGTACTCATATTCATGACAATTCTCCACCACAAGTTTGTGAACTCCACAGTCTAGATCAGGGGCTGGTAAACTACGGCCCGTCGCCTCTTTATGGGAGCTAAGAATGGATTTTACAATTACAATTTTTTTATGGCTATAACGGAAAAGCCGACCGTCGAAAAGTTGCGAGATATAACCATATATGGCGCTCCTATAGTTTTGCATTCGGTGGCTTCTGCTGTGATGCCACACAGTTATAATTAGGCAGCATTCGAGTTTGCCTCTTGGCCCACAAAGCTATAAATATTTACTATTTGGCCCTTTTCAAAAAATATTTGCTGACCGCTGGTCTAGATAACAGCAGAAATAGGAAGACTAGAAACATTTTTCATCAGATCTGTCCATTAAGTAGACTTCTGTGAATGTTGAAACTTGGAAGTTTCTTAATGCTTTATTTATTAATTACCTAAATTGGAATGTGTTGCTATCACTTATAGAAAGATCTACAAAGGTTAATTTGCAATTCGTTTTCCCTTAAGTTTTCGTGTCAAATATTTTTTCTAAAAATATGCAGATTTGGCGAAGTAATCAATATAATGGCTGCAACCACCAACCATTCCTTTATCCTTACACTCAACTTAGTTTTTTTTTCTAATATTTTTAATCTGACAATAAGAGTGGGTGGGAGTCAAGAGGAGTTTTAAAAAAAAAGTGAAAGTTGGGAATGTATAGTCACTTTTGATTGTTCCTAATCATATGTAGTATTGTGTCAGGGCTCTTGCCATCGCTGGTCTCATGGTGTGGAATAACTGTCACTAAGCGTTAGAGATATGGGTGGAGTGTGTATCTTCAGGAAGCCCGTGAACACAATCCTTTTAGGGAAACCCTACCAAAATTAATGCCCTCCATCAAAAGCTGAATTTGTTATCATATATCATATATCAAGACCTACAAAGCTCTCTTTGTAATTTATTTTCTGTGGTTTCCTTAATGTTTTTCTAAACACATGCAGATGCAGATGCGAGGAAGTATCTAATCTTAATGGTCACAACCACCACCTGCCTGACCTTATACTCAACTTACTTTATCTTTTTTAATCTTTCAATAGCAATAGTGGGTTTGATTCCCGAATAAAAGAGACCTTGAAAAGAGTCTGCTCTATAAATGGTGCATTATGAATTCGCCGTTTATTATTATATTACTTATTTACTTAATTTTATTTATATATTTATTTACTTAATTAATTCACGACACAATACAGTATTTTACAAACAAATGCATATACGACAAGTTAAAGAAATACTTACAATTATTGACATAATTACAAAACTTTATCTAAAACTTAGATGTAGATACAAAAAAAAGTATTATATTAATTTTATTTTTATATGTATCATACTTTATCTTAAACTTAGATGTAGATACAAAAAAAAAGTATTATATTAACTTTATATTTATATGTATCATACTTTATCTTAAACTTAGATGTAGATACAAAAAAAAGTATTATATTAATTTTGTATTTATATGTTCATCTTCTGTTTGGGTTACTAAAACATTCATTTTACTAACAAATACGAGATCTAAGGTTCGGTTGTTTTTGTTTTCTTGTTCACTTGTTTGATTTTTTTTAAATCTGCCATATCTTATATAATTTTAACACTGTCAGATATACTCATATTTTATTATGTAATCTCACTATTATATTCATCCCACTTAATAAACTTTTGACAATAACAATTGATTATGTTTGTGGTTTTTTTTTTATGTGAGTGTATGTTAGAAAATGTTCTTTTAATGTGTTCCGAAAGTTTAAACGATTCTTTTAGTTTTTTGGAAACTGTTTTACAATTGTTGGAATCGACTTGATGTATTATATGGTAAGCCCTGATTCGCCATTGCTTAATCTGTCACTGAGCTTAACCATTCACAGATGTCTCTTAAACGTTTAAGTTGCAATGGAGTAAGGTCTATAATTTCAGTATTCTTTACTTTTCAGGATCAGATTTGATATTTAATCATTTAAAATTATACGTACGTGCATGAGCTAGTGAAAGAGCCCAAAGTCGCAAATATGATGCAGTATGAGATATGGTGCTGAGCACATATTCGATGGTATGAATAGCTTGGTGAATCATTATTTCTGAGAACGGCTCATCTTCTTCGTGCCCGTGCCCCCCTTCGTGATTCGAAGCTGTGGGGGTTTCTATCACTTCTGGTGTCATCTCCATACCTTGATTTACATCACCATTAGTTGTCTGAAAAAGAAAAAAAACATATACATGTTGATGATAATATGCAATCCCCCGTAATCGAATATGATAATCAGCCATCCTGTAGACGGAGATACCCGGGCGTGTAACAATTTGTTGTGCGCAAGCTGTTGCACTTCAGCAAGCACAGTCTTGACAGATCAAACCCAAAGTTCCAACTGCAAGGGGATCAAAGTTCTAATATGATCGGTAGGTTTAATCTGCTGCAGCCCTTTTGTTAAGCAGAGTATTTTACATTGTGCCATTTTTGTGTTGCAGAGCTATAAGAATTTATAAGCAGCATGAGCAACACAAAAGTAAATTCAGGTGTAAAACAGTCTAAGAGTAAAACCAGTCCAGATGTGAATCCACTAGGAATCAAACCTGGGATGCCCACTTGCTTAGCGTGACTGCAAACAGTTAGACAGTTGCTGACATTTATGAGATCAGTACCTTTGTGGTCAAGTTGGTAAGACTGCTGGAACCCAGATTTCTTTAAAAAGGATTTCAGTCTAGTTTTCATTTAAGGCCTTTCTAGCATCTTTCTAGTTGGTTGGAAGAGATTGTCACATGACAATAAGTCCGCCAAGTTGTACTGTATACAACGAAAGTGTAATACAATACCTTCCAATCCTCTACAAATATTTCATGAAACATTTTATCAATTCACATACCATAATTTACTATTAGGTAAAGCGAAAAGAAATGACAATTTTCATTAGGCGTCACGTTGAAACCAGTTTGCCACCAGTTACCGTTGGGTTAATACGTCGTGGTTGGTATCGTTTTGAAGCTCTATTAATATCCTTTCTGTTTTGATATTTATTTTTGGTTTTGGTCTAAAGTACAAAACTGCAAAAGCCAGAGATTGAAGAGACACATTTGCGGTATTTTATGCTGTTTTTATTCGATAAAGGATTGAAGTCAAAATAAGCTACCCAGACCATCTGCGATATTTATAGAGACATCTTGAATCCTCGGAAGTGCCAAAGATGGTTTCAAAAAATTGAAAGTTGTGAAAGGGAATCGAAGGACAAACCAAAAATAGGAAGACCTCTTAAAATCGATGATGACACTTTAAACTCATTAGTGAGGTCCGATCCGCGTAAAACTATCAAGGAATTATCACAAGATATCGGTTGTCCATGATCAATAGTGAAGAACTATTTGAAAAGGCTCGGAAAACAAAATAGACAAGGAATTTGGAAGCCGCACGAACTTTCTCCAACGGCCATGGAACAACGAATAACAATCTGTTCATCTTCACTCTCCAGATATGAAACTGATCCGTTTCTTAGAAAAATTGTTACTGGGTATGAGAAATGGGTCCTTCACACCAATCCGAGGAGAAAAAAAAACAAAAAACAATGGTTTTCGACGAATCAGGTACATCTGTCTACCCCTCAGCCGACATTGACTCTGAAAAACGTTTTCCTTTGTGTTTGGTGAGATATTGTGGAAGTTATTCATTATGAATTACTAAAACCTGGTCAGACTGTTACAACAGATGTGTATTGTCCCCAATTCGAAAGATTAAAGGCAGAACTGCTTAAAAAATGATCAGTTTTAGTAAAGAATCAGAGAAGAATTCTACAACATGATAATGCAAAACCACACGCAGCAAGGATTACGCAGGACAAAATAAGAGAGCTAGATTTAGAAGTTCTGCAGCATCCACCATATTCACCTGATATTGCACCTTTGGATTACCATCTTTTTAAGTCGATGGAACATTCGCTTCGAGATAAAAAATCTACGAGTGTCGAACAACTCCGAAATCACTTGGAGTCATATTTTACCGTAAAACCGCCAGAATTTTACGAATAAGGTATTAAAAAACTGCCTATTCTGTGGAGGAAGATCATCGGTAACAACGGTAATTATTTAACGGAATAATATTGGATAGTTTTTGTTTAAATCAATTTTTTGTCACATCAAAAAAAATTGTCATTTCTTTCCGCTTTACCTAATATATTAATATTCTCTTTACTTAATTTTAATGTGCAGAAAAAATTAAGACCTTTTTTTAACTAGTTAAAATGTAAATTAGTGGAAATCCATAGTTATTAAAATTAAAATAAAAAACTTGATTTTAATTATTTTCATTCTCTTGTGTACTCGTACACGGTTATGCATGGTTCACCAATACAGCAATTTCTTCCAACCAATCAGCTCATTTTAGATATATTCAACTGTTAATCTATAACCGATTTTACAAAAAAAATATTCATTTAAATTCAAGTAGAAAAATAAATAAATTATTAATCTCTTAACAATAGTGGTAGAAGTAGAGGAAAGGATTTTGTTCCAGGATAAGTAAAGGTACCAAAGGAAAATTAAGATGAAAGGATATTCTGAGTAATGTAAAATTATTTCGATTCTCTCTAAACGTAAATAATGATGGTCCACATCTGATAACTCTTGGATGTTCATTCCACAGTTGCCGAAAACCACAAATGAAGATGTATAAAATGTGGTGGTATGATATGTTAGTACGCAAAGGAGTCTCTCGTCGCCTGATTGAAGAGAAAGAAAGTAGAATTTTTCACGAAGATATAAAAATAATTGGGATGCTAAGCTAAGCTCATATCTCTAATACTATGAGGCAGAAAATTTCCCACCAAAAGACCAGAAAAGGTAAAAAGTATGAGAAATAGAAGACCATGTATGGATATGAACGAGGCGAGAGCTGTACACATGGATAGAAAGAAGTAGAGATCAGTTTTTTTTTTACTACCCCAAAAGAGCATGGTGTGATGGTATGTTTGTTAAAACAATGAGCTCTTGTGTATTTTATTACAAAAAAGCACTGTACAAGTTGTTTATTCTTCTTCTTCAACTTTCTGTAGACTCAAGAGTCTGTTACTACAGGATTGTCCTCTTGTGATGCTGAGCTCCATCGTTTCGGGGGTCTCCCTGGTGGACGCCGTCCATCCGGTACCCCATGCAGAGCTATGTATGGAATTCTTGTGGAATTCATTCTCTGTACATGTTGGTACCAGTATCGTCGACGCTGTCGTCCCCATCTGACCACATCTTGGACCTCACAGACCTCTCGGATTGTGGTGTTCCTTACACAATCACGAAGTTGTCTATTAATTATATATAAAAAATCTTGTTCAGAAACAATTTACTGACTTATCTATGATGACTTCAGATGTGAGTTGATTGTCACCTTAATACATTGAGTGTCGAATATTTAAAAAAAATCAGTGGTACTAAAAAAATTGCCACGCTTAAAATTCACGAAAAATAGTAAAAAATGAGAGCTGGTATAATTCATTGTCATATATCCTTACCAAGCTTATCAGAACCGTTAGTCCACTCCGCGCTCACTTTTTCTTTAATCCTACTAAATACATTCGAAATAGAATGGTAATGGGCATTTTGAGCACCCAGCTAAAATGTATATGAACACTTATGGATAGGTGTTTTGATCATTGAACGTGTTCAAGATGAAAAAAAAACACTTAATTACCTCATGTTTCGGTTTCTTCCCAGTAAATTTAATGTGTAACGGTTTTCCAAACAACATTATTGGAATGCACACAACAGCTACGATGACGAAAACAGTCTGCATAGTTTGTTGTCCTTCAAACATGTACGCCTTACAGTTATCCAGTGGTTTCGTCTCACTGAGAAGCATCATGTTGATGAACAGAATCAATACTGATGGAGCACAGGCTGGAGTTCGTGTGAAATCAGAACCAACTGAAATACAATATGCACAAATGTAAAAATGATTGTGTGATCTAATAAATAAATTTAAATAACTATCACTGTGGATCACTTGACTGCCATTAAAATACGCATCATAATGAACTCCATGATCTAGTTAGTAGAATACTTAATTTTCAACCTGGGAGTTTCAGGTTAGATTTCTTTTTTTTTACCTTTTTGGTTGTTTGGAAGAAATAGCAAAGTAACGATAAGCCCGCCAGATTGTACGGTATTCAACAAATGTGTATTTCTAGTTAAGCCGTTAAAGATTCCAAATGCAACAAGGTGTGGCTAATTTAATAATTGTTAACTGTTGTAATTTGTGGTACAAATTTATTACTTATGTATGGTCAAAACAAAAATAGCTAGGCTTTAGTTTTAGTAAGTATGACTCATATTTAAAATATCACACTTTTGCTGTATACAGTACAACTTACCGGATTTATTGCCATGTGGCAATGTCTTCCAACTAACCAGAAAGATATTAAAAAGGTGTTAAATGAAAATCAGACTAATCTTTTTTTCAAATAGACATGCATGCTGATGACATAGAAGCATTTAAAAGGATTCTTAAGTTCACTCTATTTGAGAAATATTAGATTGAAACTTTTAAAAATCTTGGAAGTGATCTTTGATCCCTAAATGGTGTTAATAAAATGAATAAATGTTTATGTAAATGATAAGAAGCAATGATGTTAATGGAATGAAAAAAAAATACAAATGTTAAAAATTAAATAAAACTAGAAATTACCATATTCTGCACTATACATGAACCATTTCATTATAATCATGACCACCATATATGCAAAGAGCAGGGCTAGGAAGAGGACTTGCGGCAGAAATTCAAGCAGGATTGATGCCCGTCTTTTGAAGAAACTGGAAAATTCAAAATAAAATAGAAAAAAAAACATTTTATACAGACACTAAAATATCATGTATTATTTGAGTACCATAGGAATTCACCACAAACACATGATGCTTACTAAACACATAACGTAAACAATTTTTTATAAACTAATATTGTATAATACATACATATTTGTGGTCTTAAGTTAAAAAAGATAATATACAGATTTTGAAGATTGAACTTTTTACAAGAGATACCGTGTGGTTTTAACTTTTTACAAGAGATACCGCGTGGTTTTAAATTATGTCTTCGAAATTATGTTCCCGGTTACCTTTTCAAGAACTATAGAGGAATTAGAAAGGAAAATATCTAAAAAATATTGAATTTAAAGTAATTCCCCATAAATGACATGAAATTTTTCATTAAGCCAACCATTTTAACCATTATCTTGACAAAGTTCAGTTTATCCAAATATTAACGTTTTTCTTTGATGGTTCCTTGTTATATGGTAAATTATGAAGGAAAATTGAGAAAAAAAATCACAACTTTTCCTTATATTTTGTATATGTAACACCCACGTTACATTACCAAAATATCAGTTTTTATAAAACACAAAAAAGGGCTATAAAATTATTCTTTAATCTTAAACACGAACAACATTTACATAGCTGAATTATCAACAAATAAAATGGTTTGAATAAACTTTTAATACATGTAGTGATTAATAAGATATTTAAATTTACCCCAATTTTCAAAACGCACCCACGCTGTCCAGACATGTTGACCCGATGTCATTTGAAAAATTGTAGCGTTGTCACTATTTATCACCAGATGATACCACTGCACACAATAGTGCACGTATAGTATTTGAATGTGTTGCCATATTTGAAATTACGTTCCAGTTTCTGGATATTTTTTTTAAATCCCTAAATTAGTGTAACACCTGTGTTACAATGCCATGATAAGGGTTAATAATGTTATTTCTTAGCATATATTATATTATTATCAATGACATGAATTGATGACAGCTGCAAGGAAATCGAGAGTTTGGAGGAAAAATATGACATTTTTAATATCCATAATAAAATCAAGCAGGTGATGGGAAGTCACAATACTAGACATATAGTAATGGAAACAGATAAAAACATCATTATTGAAATTTCTGCAACACGAAAGACTGCCTAAATATAGGAAAGCACCTGGCCTAGACGAGGTACTCACACGAAATGAATCAAATGAATTGATAATAAAGACATCTATATTCTGGTCAAAGTGTTTGACAATAGTCCAAGGGTTACACAAACTAGCTTAGCTGTACATTCATCACATCACAGCTAAATAATTAAAATGGTCTATAACAGAGGCATGATTGTAATGGATTTGTAAAGTGTGGTCAAAAACCATAGTTACTAGATTTGTTTTTATTTTTCTATAGAGGCATAGGCCATAGTTACAAGATTGGTTTTTATTTTTATATAAAGAAATAAAAATCAATCTAGTATATATTGTAGTTTGATGAACTTCCCCAGAAAAATCTTGAAGATCGGATATTATTTATCTTTCCATAAAAACTTTGTGAAGATTATGGAGAACAACATCATGGAGATGGAAATCAAAACGAGATAACGTCTCTGTTACTCTGTATAAAATCTACAATATATAGTCAATGAACAAGATTCTGTTTTAAATTTTGGTTGTAATTAAAAAGTTTATAAAAAATATATATGAAACTGAAGACTTGTTCCAATTCAACTAAATAAGTAATCAGAATTTAACCAAAGAATACAAATACAGTGAAACCCCATTTTTACATGCCCGGAATTCATGTTTTCCTGCTATTTGCGTTAAATTTTTCCAATCCCGTATTATTTTAGTACATTTAGTACCCGCTTTTACGGTTTTATTTCCCACAATTTATGTTTGAAATTTTTAAAATGCAAATCAATTTATAAACATATTTAATTAAATGTGCGACGATTTAAAATATTTGAAATGAATATTAGGAAGCAGAAATATGTTGTTTCTATTTATAGACACGTGTGCACCTGCAGCGCTCATGGTCAAGGTTACACGAGTCGTGTAATACGATGCAATTGGTGGAAAATTTAGCGAATCAGAGGCAGGTAGACTGCATATGTATTTGGTCAATCTATGCTTGTGTTTTAAACGTGTCGGTCGTGTACATACAATTTCAATTGTCAATTGTCGTGTATTTCATGTGTAGATTTACATTTTTTTCATTTCTTTTAATTTTTCGTTGAATCCCTTCAAATAATGTATCAGCAAAGAAAAATATTATCGATTCAAGAGAAAAGGAAAATTCTCGAAAAAGTGAATTTACATGCTGGTTCACGTGTTTCGCTCGTGCGTGATTTGGGGATACCCATTACAGCTTTGGATACGATAATAAAAAATCGCAAATCGATTGAAAAAAGTTTTCCAATTTGCGTGATTATCTAAATAAAAAATAATTTTCAATTTTACAGTTTTTTTTTAGCCCCGAATCTACGTTTTCCCTCCAATTACGTTTTTTTATCAGTCCCTTCAAAAACGTAAAAACGGGGTTTCACTGTATGTATCTATAAATATATAAAAATAAAATAAATTTCATAAAATTATAATGTCACAAATAATAAGAGTTACGGCTAATCTGCAGTAGCAAAAATTAAAAATGATTTTAAAATTTTGACACACAACTGTTTCTACTAGACAACGTTTTGACGAAATAGGTTTATTATGATTGGAAAAAAACTTACTTGTAATTAACTACACTCATGCATACACCAAAGATCATGTGAAGCACACCAAAAACAATAGATAGCTTCATTTTATATGAATTGTAGAAAATGATTTTATTTTCTGCAAGCTGAAAAATAAGTAAAAAAACTAATAATAAAAAAGTCATGCAAAAAAAATTGTACAAATTTAAAAAAAAAGTCTGAATACTAAAATAGGAATAACTTTGTTACTCTACTAATTACACTAAATTACTACATGTGTTCTTGTACTAGTCACCTCCTATCAAAATACTCTTCAGGTGGACTGATTTTGATTTGTTAGTAGACCAATATTTAGGTCTAACTGGTGTCACATTTGATCAGAAACAAAATATTTTAATGAGAGGTATTTCATAGCACATTTGGTTTTATCCCTTACTTTACAAATGGCTTTATATATAACTCTAATGTTTGTTGATTCATTGACTTATATAATTATTGAGGTGTATATAAAGTCTCAACTCTAGTTTCTTGGAAATTGTGATTTATATCTATAATATACATATTATATGCAACATTCGAAAAGTTGATATTGGATAGAAAACATGTGTTGATGCTTTTATTTGTCTAATTGTGAAATAGAAATATTTATATAATTTTTTTAATCCTTTAAAAATTATACACAAAGCCAATACAAAAAATTATAAAACATTTTTATTATAAAAAATTATAAAACTTTAGTATACATAAAAGTAAAAAAAAAACTAACCTGCCAGGCAGGGTCCATCCCGAGCCAATATGGTTCCTTAGTGTAATCATCAGCTGGATGCAACTGAAGATGAGTACTTTCGTTTACAGTACTTATATTGTAATTAATTTTCCAGCTGGAACCAAATATATTTAATGATTTTGAAAAGGCATCATTGTATACAAGGCCAGTGTATATAGAGAATATTCCCATGAGTAATATGATGTAACGTCCAGCAAAGAAAATGTTCCATATCTCATTAGACGTTTTCTTAGCGCCTAAACTTTTCTCACGAATACAAATGAATGCTGCAAATGATGTCATAATGACTCCATGGCCACAATCTCCAAACATAACACTGAACAGGAAAGGGAACGTAATAATGGTGTACAGGGCTGAAAAAAAAAAGACCAAATCATTTTGTGTTCTTTTTTGACTGGAGTTAAATTACATATTTATTTATAATTAATTATGACTTAAATGAAATAAAAAATCAAACAAAGATGCATCATTAACCAAACCACGTGGTACAACACTCCGAACTACCTTATACAACTGATACGATGAACCGCGAAAGCCTCCAAATGTATAAGACAGTGGTAGAGATGGAGAGATCATGTGAAAAGGATGGAAACCACAAAACAACAATGAATCAAAAATCAAATGTCAGCCATCCTCTAAGTAGACTTAAAAATATGGAAGAATCAACTGTTTTTTTTAAATAATCCAGAACATACCAAAGTTAAATTCAAAAGTAAAAAGATGATCAAGAAGCAAAATATTATCAAACAACGATTATAAACTGTATACCATTCAAAATCACATGTTTTCATTGAATTTTACTTTAGGCAAACAAAAAAACATACCTGGGTTAGCTTCACGGTAACTGGCAACTCCATAAGCATCAATCAGGTTCTGGAAACTTTTGGTAAATTTGTTGGTGCGATTAAATGTTGGTGGATTCTCGGTTGTTTCAATGCAGTTCAAAAATGATGGAATAGAACTACCACAAGCATTCTGGAAAAAAAATTATGATTTGAAAATCAATTTCAATTTTAAAATAAAAAAGGTTTATAAATTTATTACAATGTAACGTAACATCTTATCTCATGCGTATCTTCAAATCATTATTGCTTTGTATATATTCAAAAAAATATTACTTTTTATACAGGCAGTCCTTGACTTTCGTACATAATTGGTTCCTGAAAATATGTACGAAAGTTGATTGTGTAAAAGTAGAGCAATAAAAAAAAACACGGAAAGGTGTGTTTTAAAATATTTATTTTAAATGGAAACATTGGTATATTATTCATGAATGAAAAATATAAACACAAAACTAGTTATAAGTTGTATTATTAAGAAGACATATAAGTACTAATGTCAGGTGTTTTCTTTATAGTAAACTTAGACATGTGGTGGGATTTTACCGATATCGATAACTTCACCTCGTTTGTTGTAAGAAATAGCTAGTTAAATGTACTCGTACAAAACTCAATTAGTCAGTAGTAAATGTACAAGTATGAAATAGAAGATTGTATGAAAATCGAATGTATGAGAATCATTGCTTTGTATATCATCGAAAAAATCCTGCTCTATATTTTTCCAAAATATTTTTTGAAGAGTTTATTTCCCTCTTCGATTCTTATAATTGATCCTCTTTATGTAAAATATATAATACAAATTCGAATATGAAGCAGGAAGTTTAGGATAATTTAGAAGTTCAGAATAATGAATTAATTAGGAAGCCAACAGGCAAAATAAAAAATGTAAATAAATTAAAATACTCACAGATCCATCCGCCAACGCCTTCTGAACAACTGAAAGATCAGCAACTGGCACCCAGCACTCTCCAATAAGGCACTTCTTGGTGACATCCATGTTAAAGAGGTTGAGTGTATGGTAAATGGCCTTCATCTTGCGCACCATGATGGTCCAGCTAGTCAGCTCTTTAGCCACGTTGGTTAGCACTCGCTGACGGTGGTCTTGAGTTTGATTTAAAACCTATAAAGATTTTTTTTTATTAAATGTCTTTTTGCAATGCTTCAGAAGTAATAAAAGTGTTTAAAGTGGAAAACAAAAGTAACCTACATTTTCCACATTTATTCACCTTTTCATACAGCTCCTTCATGTTCTTTTACTTTTTACCCTTTCCCTCTTTCAAGTTTCATTCACTTGATTCAACAATTTTTTTGGTCCCTCTCTCTCTCTCGCTTCCCAATCATTTTAAGTGACATGCCACTTTAAAATGAAGTTTCATGAGATTTCAAATACTTATGCGAAAACAAATCAAAATATCAGGGTCTGTCAGATTGATGACAAATTTGTTGATTAATTTATCTTTTTATATTTAATGATGACTATTATAACTTTTTATATTTAATGATGACTATGATGACTACATATAAGAATATGGAGATATCTTACTTTATTGTTATAATAATCATTATAAAAATATATATTTTTATAATGACTATTATAACAATAAAGCAATATATCTCCATATTCTAACTTGCTACGAACCAGCACACTGTAGCGGGACCTGAAAATCTCCACCCCCAAATGACTTAGATACTCGTTTCATAAATCCTAATACCCTTTAAGCAGACTCACATAGATCCTTAATATGAAAACCAAATGAGAGTCTACTATTAAAATTAACACCCAAATCTTTGATGCCTTCTACTCTCTAAACCATAAGACCGTTCAGAGTGTACCTATAATATTTGACAATCATTGGTCTAGAAAAAGACAAAATAAAAGTTTACATTTTGAAATATTGAAATAAAGTCTATTGATTTAACTTCACTCCAAATGGCGTTAAAGTCCGACTGAAGGAGTAAACAGTGGAATTTTATTGAAGACCTTTAAATCGCCACGGAAATTATTATAAAGAGAAGAGAAACTATGGCTAGTGGTTTGTTTATCTTGGAAAATGAAAATAGGTGGTACAATAGTTTATAAATCTCTAGTATATAATAACTTTTTACCAGATTCGTGACTTTTGGATAGTGATAATGACAGTTTTATTATAAAATCTATAATTCCAATTAAACTTACCATATTGAGGTCCTCTAGTCTAGTTCGGACTCCCTTGACCATCTCTTGACGCTCATTGTGTGAGTTGGGGCAAGGATATAGAGAAGCATGGAATCCGGTACAGACTTTCTTGATACGTGACTTCAATTGTTCTCCTTGGAAGAAGGCCACAAAAACGGTTTTATAGATTTGGTTGCCCTAAAAATGTGCAAAACACAAATTAAAAAAACACAGTAAATCTTGAATAGTAAAATATACTTATCATACAGCCTTGGTATACATGGAGAGCCCTGAAATAGACTCAGAATAGGGGTGACTAGATGCAAGGTGAACACGCACAGATGGAGATTCTTGAACGAAAGTAGCATTGAATGTAATTGTGTAGCTTATACAAAGCTCACAACACATGCTAACTTGTCCTAACATCAAGAAAACATGCTCGGGATGAGGCCTGATTTATGTGAATGATAGAGCAATCTCTATTGCCTCCTACATATGATTGAACATATAATGTCTGGACATATGATTGAACATGGATTATCTATTAATCACAGTGAACTTCATATACTTTATGACTTCAAGGTTTGTGTATATAGAAGTAAAATTCAAATGTAATATTAACCCTTTAAGTGCCGGAAGTTAATAGTATGGCCGTACCCAGCAGGCCGGGATTTTTTCAAAAAAATAAAACCTAAAAAAAATATATTTTTTGTATACAGATATAAAGGATATTATGAAAACATCATGGTTGTCACAACTTGACACAGAAAACACGTTTACTTATAAATATAGTGGAATATAATATACTTTGTAAACTAAAATCAACAAATTATCCGTATGATGTATAATAAAGCACAAAAGGTAAATAAACTATAAAATAAAAATGTAAAAAGTCTATATAAATGTCGTATTATGCCGCAAAACTACCACCAATAACAAAAGATACATAAAAACACACTTTGTAAATAAATACTTTGAAAAATTTACAAAAATAACGCACAAAATTTAAAAATCAACCATTGAACAACACTACAAACGAAGTCGTTATATATTGTCGCAATTACGTCGCAAAAAACTGGAGTCGGTAACCCTGTATCAGAGACACGTATTGACTGTCAGTGAAAGCTTTTAGAAAGATAACTGTAACTTTGATAATATTGGTAAATTGTAATATTTAAGTATTTCTTGACCATCCCAATAGATGTCTCTATGTGTTATAATTTATAAATTATTACAAAGGGATTTGATATTGGCTTGCGACAAGCTCAAAGGAGAGCGCGTTTACGCGATCATTTTGTATGGCCGGCCTGGCGAGCACTGAATCGGAGAGCGTGTCAACTCACTCGTGGCAGTGAACCGGTTAAGTTATAATTATAATGCATCAACCTAAATTGTAACATATTTGTATCTTTAGATTGAGTAATTTTCAAAAGCATACTTCTGTCACAAATAGATCAATTATTTTAATACAGGCAAACCCTATTTTGATTTGATAACATAATAAACATTTTTTTGGCTAATAAAATTTGAGTCATTGTTAGCTTCCCACCAGAACTCATAGGGTTGGCAGGATAGTCAATGAAATATAATGCTAGTTTCCAGAATCTTGAGGTGCATGTTGCAGCCTGAAATAACTAATATTTTCACTCAATGCTGAGGAACATGGCCCACACTGGAATGCTATATGCTGTGCACATTATTTTCCAGTCCTTCCCACATTCATGTTGTCCACAGAGCTTGTGGTAAAAGCAGGCTTAAAGCAGTTTCAGCTCATAGATGCTCTACCTCTGCTCCTGTGACTCTCCACATTGACAGTGGCCATGAGTTTTTCCATGCCCTCTTTGCATGAGCTGTGAACAAAGAACTGAAGATGGATCACGTGGATAATGCTGATAGCATCTCTGAGATATTAAATTTTTCCATTATAGAGGCATTTGTTCGTCAATCATCCCCAGCATCACATCTCGAAAAAGTCTATCCTTAATCTTTTTCTGATCTTTATTATCCTAGTTTCTGAAGGATATAGAAGTATTTAGAAAATCAAGGTTTTAACAAGACGTATTTTCGGTCTAACGAGATATGTGTCTGTGTCTCCAGATCAGTCCTAGCCTTGACATAGCGCTATTTACCATATTTATTCTTCTCTAGATTTCAGTTCTACATCCAACACAATCAGCAATTGTAGGCTTTATATAATTAAAATAATGTACAATCTCTAAATCTTGTTCTAGATGAGTTATTTTCGCTACTTCGGTATACAAAATTGTAGCATCTATTGCATTATATCCTGACTTAAGTAATATTTACCGTAGTTGGATCCTCAAGAGGCTTGTCGAGTTCAGCTTGACGCAGGAACACATTACCCCTGGATATACGCCACAACATTCTTTCAAAGCCTGGAACTCTCTCACGTTGAATCACTCCAGCTACAAAGCCAAGACGACCTCTAATTGCACTTTGTTGTCCTTCCTCAGGAATAAGAGCTCTAAAACCAAAATGTTCAAAGTCAAAAAAGTTAACTGAGGGATTTATAGTATTTAGGATAACATGAAATTTGTAATTAAGGTATAAAATTACTTACTTCATCACATGCTTAGTACAATCCACAAAATGATGGGTTTTTGCATTATTATGTATTTGTATTCTACCGTTTGCCTTTCCGTTAAAACAATGCAAATTATGAACATCGTTTATCAAAGGTTTCTGCTTTAACTTTGTGGAATTCCATATTAGAAAATTTAACAAAAAATTACTTTGTTATTCCACTAATTACGTTAATCTCTACTACATGTGTTTCTACCTCCTCTATCTTGAGGCTCTCTTCAGATTACATTCCGCCTGAAGATAGCCTCTGGATAGGAGGTAGAAACATGTGTAATGGGGATCGATGTGATTACTGGAATAACAAAATAATTTATTGTTAAATATGTAAATGTATTGTGGACAGCAAAAGTAATGATAATACATAATATTATTTTGTTATTAAGGTATGTTATGAAATAACTACTTTGGTCTACTGACCCATTATCATATACTTTCATTGTATACAAAACAACATGACGGGTTTATTATGATGATGTGTGAAAAATAAGACTAGGACCTTCTTTTTGAGGACCACCAGAAATCTAACAAGCATTGGGGCATCACTGCCTACCTACACAAGGCGCTGCCACTTGATTCAGTCCTGAGTCAGCTTCTTCATTGTGCTCCATTGAAGCCCAATCTGTCTTACAAAGTTTCATCATCTTTCTTTATGTATGCTTAGTGCGAGTCACAAAATGTCTTCCTTCCAAATTTTCCAAAAGAATCTGCTAAGACGACCGTTCATCTGGCATTTGAAGTACATATCAAAGCCTAATCAGCTAATCTATGTGTACAACACCTCAATATGGAGTGACAGTAAGTTACAACACCAATTGAATCTCTGATTTGAGTATTTCTAACTAGTTTAATTAACATCACCCACTTCATTCCTCTGAAGTGCCTTATTTCAACACCCACGAAGAGTGATCATATATTTAATTAAACAATAATAATAAAGTATAAATAAATATATATTTACCTAGTGAGTGAATCCATACCATTGGCTTCTTCTTGCTCCGTAAAGAACACTTGAGTTTTTTCCAATACATGTTTCAACTCTGTCAACTCCAGGAAATTGGATTTCAAATTTACAGCATTGTGTGACAATTCAAGGATTTCATTCTCAGTTTTTTCCAAGTGCGCCTATAACAATATAATATAAATTATTGAAAATAATAGACAAAACTATAAAATTGTGGAAATATCTCAATAAATAAAACATTGACTATTCAATAATTTCTTTAAATCACAGCAGTGCTAAAATTTGGCCCATATTAAAAATTCTTTATAGTTATAAGGTGAGAGCTAGTATAATTATTCGTTATAAACCCTTACAAACCCTACCACCACTATTAAACAACCTCGAGTTCAATTATTTTTTAATTCATTCAAAGAGATTCTGAATATAATGGCGATGGGCATTTTGAGCACCCAACAAAAATTTATTTAAATACCTAAAGACAATTTTCAGCACTATGTACTGTATGTCTCTGTCATTTCATTTCAGAACCTGCCTCTTTTAATATCCTTTCTCTTTTTTCCTAGAATATAAATTCACAAAGGAATAAATTAAACAATACCTCAAGATCTATAATCTCTCTTGGATTTGGTGCCCTTGGTGTTTCTTTGACATCCGGTATGTTGACACCATCTTTGTTCACCTCAGCTTCAATGTACCTCAATTTTCTCTCCATTTCATCACAGCGGCGCACTTCATTCACAAATTTTCTTTGGAAGGCGTTCACTTCGATGTTCAACTGAAATTTAAAAACAAAATGTAATTTTGCAATTGAAAATTGTGACATCTTGTCTTACCCCAATTAAGAAAAAACACCCATAACAACCTTACGAACCACAAATCAAATTAATCCATAAACAAACAATACATTCGAGAAAATCTTGATTTAGTTAATAAAAAAGCCTCTTCACAATTCAAGCTATTCCAATAACAATTACTAACATTAGCGAGGAAATCCCATTGCACAGTCAAGTATTTAGGACTAAGGTTCCCCTCAAGAGCGCCTGACCAGCATCCCTTTATCTCTTATCTGTTGAGTTATTCTGTTTCCCTAATATATGCATACATTTGATTCATATTTGATTTGGACCTTTACATTTGTGAAAAGTAACTCATTGATTTTATTTACTACACGGATATTTGTATGTGATATATTTTTCCATTATTAAGTGAAAGAAAAATTTGCAACAGAAGACAAATACAAAAGCCTATACACAAAGATTACAATCAAAGTTGACAAAACATAACTCATTTTCCGTATATTGATAAAAAATTTAATAAAAATATGTTATTTTAAACAATATCACAAAAAGAAAACATCGTCACAAAAAGAAAACGTCATGCTTCAAATAACTCTTATAAAAGCAATTCAATTTATTTATTCTATAAAATTAGCATGTAATTTATAACTTTTTATTGGTTCTTCTGGTGAAGGTGAAATAACTTCAAGGTTATATCAGAATGGTTAGAAATATTGGGAATAGTATTATGAGGGAAATAGTCAAATAAATCATATTAATACGCTATATATCCACTTATCAGTATCATTAAGTCTGCATGTTATTTAAATAGCAAAAATGCCATTATTTATGCAGCCAAAATACGCATATGGTGTATTCAGCAAATCCTTTTCTAACTCACCTCAAACGTTTTAGCGAAACGACACGGTTCTCATATTTTTTTCTTGACATTTTAGTTTGTTGTTTAAATATTTTTTTACTTTCTTTCATTTATAAAATAGATAGCAAATATATACTAGCAAAAATAGATAGCAAAAAGTTTTTATTTTTTTATTTGTATACTACTTTTGTTTGCAAATGTTGTTGTTTCTTACTTTCTTTTTTATCGCCATGTTTGTTTTTATTGTTTTAATGGGATTTTTTATTTTAATCCCCTTTGAGTAAATGACATTTGTACAATAAGAAAAAGCAAATTAAATAATGAAATAATTTAAACACAAAAATCAGAATGATGCCTAAGAGTTAGTTCTTGAGCCGTGAATGCTTCAGTATCAAGTTATTTGCAATATAACATAGATATTCCTACCACACTTATTCTTCTCTTATCTTCTCGTATTCTATTGTATAATGTGCATAATTCACTGTCATACATCGAGGCAGGCACTAATATAACATTGTGCAGTTAACATTTTTGAAATTTTTACAATTCAATTATTGGCGAACACATTATTGACTTTTTTCCAGCTGTAATATATTTTTCCAAATACTTTATTAAGATTTTTCTCTCTCTCAAAAATATACTTTCCAAATAAGAATATGAATAAAATACTGTTTATCATATTTAGTATAAACATTATTTAACTTAAACCATTGTTGACACGGAATGCTTAATTGAAGAAACAATTCTACCTGATAAAATAGGCATGTATTTATCAGCTTTTGCATATACATTAAATTGAAAATTTAACCTCGATTTCTTACCTGGATGATGCATTCCAAAAGTTTAATACATATTTCTGTTTTTATTTATTCTTACCATATAATGTGTGCTACAAAAAATTTAATTTAATTTTTTTCATTTGAAACATTTTAAATAATATAGGGAAAAAAACAGGAATGTGTCAAACAATTGAAATGATAATTTTTATACTTTAAAAATAGTTTTCTTAAGCTGCTTTTAAAAGTATCTCTTTTATAGGTACTTTTTGATCTACATAAAATAGGATACAGACGATGTTCATGCCATATATTAGAAGAAAAAAACAGTTATTGAAATACTAAAATAACCAAAAATTATAAGTTATATATATACAAAAATTAAAAGCTTACATCTCTAAATTGCACCGTCCCGTTCTCCCCTAGCTCGGACACGGAAGTGTACGCCGCTTCAGGTTGAATGAAGAGCTGGCACAAGGCCATCTCCTCACTCCGAAACAGTGCCCCCATGGCAGCTGTTTCTCACACACCGACTGGAAAAAAGGATTTTTTTTTTATTAAATTACAGAATATCAAAACATTACATTTAACTTTGCCACATTTACATTTAATCATTTCTCTGGCACCACCACTTTGTGACCAAAAATCCTTCTAATATCTCTCAAATAGTATAAATAAAGAACCCTCTTGAATGCCTCTATGATTATTTTCAAACGAAACTATTAAGAACATCTCCACTGGAAACATACAATATTTTAAATTAACGACAAATTGAAAACTGTACTGTGATGAAAAATTGAAAACTGTTGTAGACTTGGAAAAAGCATATGACCAGTGATAAGAGGTAAGCTATGGAAAATATTATATGAATATGGTGTAGAATGTAAATTAACATGTGGTATAGCATAATTTTATGCTGAAAGTAGAGCATGTATTAGAGTGAACGGTGCCTTAACTGATTGGTTTAATATTTTAAAAGGGGTAAAGCTAGGATATATTGTCACCATAGTGCAAATTTGAGTGGAACCTCGACAGGGACTGCATGTTGATATCTAAATTGAAATAAAATTGTAATTTCTAAATTCAATACGACACAAATGCAAAACTATGGTAAAAATGTTGGTACAATTACTTCCAACACTATTTTCTTTTTTGAATTACCTCAATTTGTTTGGTAATTTGTGTAGGTACTCATATGTGTATGTTGTTATGTTTCGTGTATGGTGAGGCTTCATGTAATATTTTTATTTTTTCATTATTTATCACCAGTCCGTAGTCATAAGATATTTGTTTTAATTAGTCATACTTCTGAAGTCACTCCCTTGCAATATGCAATATACTGCTCTTTGGTACGTAGACGCCTTGACTTTAACTCATCAGTATGGTCTCCTCAGTACGCCACTCGTGCACAAACTTTAGAATTAGTACAAAACAAATTTCTAAGATTCATTAATTTTTAAACTAGGAATACCACATGAACAAAGAAATTATTCCTACTTGTTAAATGCAATGAAACTCTTGAAGCTTTGTGACAGAAGAAAAACAGTCGATATAGTACTTACTACTATACAAAATCATTCACTCAGTGATCGATGCACCTCACTTACTCGCAAGCATTTCATTTCGTATTCCCACTAGATCCACAAGACAACTCAATCCCTTTTATACCAAAAATTGCTACACTAATTACAAAATGAACTCCTCTATAATTCGTATGCAAAGACTTGGAAATATGTTTTACAACAATTTAGATATTTTCAATATAAGTACGAGTATATATCGTATTTGTCAGAATATTACAATATTTAGAAATAGCTACTAACTTTGTGCTCTCCTTTATTAATATAAATAACCTAGTATAAACGAAACATAAGGACAATACTTTGCCTCTGGAGTTGAGTAACCCTGCATCAACATGTGGAAGTTTTCGATTCTGCAAAGCAATTTGCATCTAGTTCTACAAGTGAGCCCATGTGTTTTCTAAATCTTAAGATCTATCCATAAAATTCTCAAAAAATCCAATTCTTCTTGTTCTATGTAAGCGTTGTTCCACTAAAAACAAATCTAAATTCTTTACCACTATAAAATAAGTCTTCCACAATTAAGTCTACTTGGTAATATTTTGTGGCATACATACATATATTGAATTTAAATATACATTTTAATATTGAATAATTTTAAACAATGACTTTGTTATTACTCTTTTTATTATTACTACTGCTTTTTGTATCTCCATGTTAGTTTATGGTAAAGTTTTATATTTTTTGTCAATAATTTTAAGTACTTGTATAACTTGTCATATGTTGATTTGTATATAAAAGACACTGTTGTATCATAAATAAAATAAAATAAATAAATCAAATATCAGGATTTGAGTTAACATTAATCAGTGCTACGTCACGAGCAAACTGGTAACATTGTAACATTTGATTACTACCCTCATTGAAATACAATACAAACGGAAGTACACCAACCAAATGTCTATCCATGCACACCGCCTTTGCCACATCCAGAGATCTTGTCATACATGCTCATCTGTTTCTCATACTTCCTACTTTCCCTCATATAATTTTTTTTTAAATATTTCGCAACAATGTAATAAATCTAAAGATCCTTTTCTTGCTTCAACTTATAACACTTGTCTCTAATAACCAGTTGTATTTTATCTGATCCTCGCTCTTACCAGCAGAGTTGCCTAGCATTAATTGTTAGTCATTAAAACAAATTAGTAAGTACCACTCGCAACAAATTTACATGTTAATTCTAGTGAGTAATTATAGCTCAGGTATCTATTGTATACACTGACAATTATCACAATTTATTTGTGTCTGTAATCCTTGAAATATCATCTGGAAATTCTGTTAACTTTGGATAAAACTTGGTCATTCACCACTTTTACTCAATTCAAAATCACCTGGGTGAAACGGGGTTCGACTGTGCGTATTATATATTTAAAAAAAACATTTTCAATGTTTGAAGATAAACAAAATCCACTGTACCAATTGATTGGACAAAATGTACAGAGCATCTGATCTTAGATATGACCACATCGGCACAGCCGACCGAAGTAATTGGAGCAATTGTTAAATTATGGTAATGCATTAGACCACTTTAAAGGGTTCATTACGTCTAGGCTCATCATACAACCAATTCAAAGTGGGTGTCTTAAATTTAAGTCGGTAATATGTGGTGCCACGGAAAAAAAATCGAATGTTTTGTAGCATTTATTTTCCTACAACTATTTCCCACATATGAATTAATTCGATACTTATACTCGATTTATTTCCTCGTATAAGTATCGAATTAAATAATACTATAATAATATAATCTAACAGTAAAAATATTTTTATACCCTCAATTTATTCATAAACAAATATAAAAAAAACTAGGAATAAATTACAAAATGTAGGCATATTCATTTGAAAGAGTTGTTATCACTGAATGTGCAAGTCAATGGTTTTTTCTTGACTAAAACTTCAATAGTTCAACTTGCAAGAAATTCATATATATTTTTTTATAAAATATGAATTTCGTGCAGGCAGGAGCATTATGTAGATCTTTAGAAAATTGGCTCCCTTGATGAAAATTTGAAGTTTGATATTTTAGGAGACTTCAAAATCTTAATAAATTCTTCGAGATTTTAAATGTTTCTTTAAAGTCATTATGTTTGAATGAATGAATGGGAGTTGCATCTACTTTTGTTACAGCTTGCTTTATAATTTCAAGCAAATTTACGTTTTTAATTTCTTCAGTGTCGGCTTATCATACACGACATTCATAGAAACACGTTCAGTGCTGAGGACACACCTCGCGGGTCAATACACACAAACATCCAGTGTGTACGATACACCAGATGTGTTTTGTTAATAATATGTTTGTGTTTGCTACATTTTTCAGCACGGCATTTATTGGGGTAAACTTTAATTCGCAGTGTATGTGTTAAGGAAAAAACTGATAAAATGGAGAACTAATTGAAAAATCTGTTCATATTTATATTATCGTAATTTATCACTCTCTAATTAATTTTATGTAGTAATTATGGTCTAAATTATATTGTTCTTCGGTGATAGGAGTCCCGGATTCAAATGGTTGGCATATTGAAAAAAGTAAAAAATATAATTAAAATTAAAAAAAAGAGTGACTTGTATAATGATATTTCATAAAATATTATTTATTACCTCTTCTCTCCCATTTCTTTGATCTAAAAATCAAAGGCAATTTATTAGCGCCACTAAATAAATTAAGGTGAAATGATGTCAAAAAGTATGTTTAAACCAGAATGTCAATAATTAACATAAAATCTGCTAGTCACTACCACACTATGAGTAATATCATTAGTAATACTGACTGATATTTGGGCAAATATTTAGATTATTATGACAATAATGATGTAGGACAATAAATCTAATGGGACTGGTTAACAAATCCCTGGGTCAAGTTTTAACCCTACAGTGCGCAATGATGCACATGTGAATCAACCAAAGTTTTTCTAAATATTTTTTTGTTGAGTGGTATAATATAAACAACGACGCACTGTTACTAATATGATACAACAATCTCCATGCTTTAAAACCACATAGGTTTAATAGAAAACTGTTTTACTGGTCAATTTCGCAGTTGAATTTTGACTTGTTGCGCGTAGATGACTTTTGTGATTTGTTCCAGTTTGAAATCAAATTACTTTATTATTGGTGATCAAGGTAAGCTTATTTTTTTTCTTTTATTCTTTAGTACATATGTGTAAAATAAGTGAAGTAAAATATATAATTCCATTTATATCATTATATCATATAATTAACTTACAAATGCGCAGTGATTCATATATGAACCATACTCTTTTTTTTTTAAATATAAAT
This sequence comes from Odontocerum albicorne, assembly GCA_949825065.1. Taxonomy (NCBI): domain Eukaryota; kingdom Metazoa; phylum Arthropoda; class Insecta; order Trichoptera; family Odontoceridae; genus Odontocerum; species Odontocerum albicorne. The sequence goes on from OX463846.1 coordinate 31,177,636, forward strand.
ATATAAAAACAAAAAAAAATTGTTTCATTAAATTTTTCATGTTCCAGTACATATTTAATGCATAAATATATTTTTATTTTTTAAATTAAAAAAATCGCGCATTGTAGGGTTAAAGGTCTGGTTAAGGGCTTAAGTTTTACTTGACAAAATATGGAGACCCTACTTGCTTCGTTACATCACCAGATAAACTAAAATATAAATTAAACCTATATTAAACAATATTTCAGATCCAGGAAGGCAAGGCTCGGTACAGACTGTAATGCCATAAAAAAGACGAAATAATATTTTTGCTATTTATATCAATGAGGTTCATGAAAAAATATGAAAATGTTTGTTCGATTTCTTCCATTACATAATTTTCTTACAAATGCACTGGTAGCTATTCTACAGTATTTGGTGCTAACTGGTAAAAATATATTGAAGCTAATTGGAGAGAACAGAATTAATGTAGTAGTAAACTAAACTAAATGTGCAATAAAAGGTTTCAGCAATATGGAATCAAGTTTGGAAAAAGCATCATATACACGCCATCTCATCATATTCCTTTTGGGGACAGTATAGAATACAGATTTCCCTATCTTTAATCTTCAAATTCACATCTCACTTTTCTAAGACTATTTTTCCCATTGTTCCTCAAGCTTCCTCTTCCTCCCTCTCCGACCAGTTGAGTTATAAACGTATTTGTTATCCAACTCTTTCTCTTAATGTGGGCAAACCATCTTAAAGTTATTTTATTTATACTTATAAAATCATAAGTTTCTAACAAACAGGTGTCCCTAATCCGTCTCTAACAGTTATTCAGTACTCTATCATTCATTGTCATACTAGATATTATTAGCAAAGCATTCATTTCTAAGTTTAACTTCTATTCATCAAGGTGGTCACTAACATTCCACTGTGTACTATATTTTTTGAAGATTTTGCAATTGCTTTATTGGCAAAAATACAACTACGTACCGCACAAGGAAGCAGAAAAACATTTAACAGTAAAAAAAAAACAAATAGACAAAATGTAAATAAAAATGTATAATCATTTAATTTTAACTCACGAAAATGTTGAGTGTTTGACCAAATATTACATAACGTATTTGAATACTCTTCAATTTCATCACGAAGACAAACTAATTTGCTTAAATGTTTGAACAAACAATTCTCCTCAGACTATGTACAGAGAATAATAAAAAAGTCACGTAAATTTTAAAGTGCTCAATGTTGAGTAAAATAAAGACAGATTGATAATAAAAACCAATTAAACTTATAAATTATATATTTTTGCACATAATATACGAGTATCACATACATTCACATAAATACCATCATACCGTTTCCCTGTCAGGGAAAACAGAAAGAACAGAATTTTCTTTCATCCTATCTTAGCTTTAGATTCATTAACACATTAAGTACACCTAAAGGTGTCATGAAATTTTGCAACTTCTTTTGATTTTTATCTAACACACATCCCACCCTGAAGAGATCATTGTTTATTTTTTTCTCAATAATTTTTACTCTTTCGGTTCAAATTATAAATGATAAATTAAATCAAATTTAATCGTATGATACTCCTCAATTTATTTGAATTAGTGAAACAGATATATTGAAGAGTGTAGCTAGGAGACAATATTGTCATTAGCCCCAATAATTGAGCCTTCGGGATAAGAATCATTGAAGTAGGCAAGTAACTCGTACATCTATAATGGGGGCACTATTGTCTAACATCTATTATATAATATAATGGCATTACTATCAATTTGTATGGATTTTAGTTCCAGTTTTTATTTATTTGTTTTAGGTCGGTTCACAGTGATGATAAATAAACTTCTTGTGATACTAACTTAAGCTTTAGAATTTATGATAAAAGTCTCTAAAGAGTGACGCTGCTACGAGATCTTTCCACAATACACTAGTTTTCCGCAAATTAAAATGCAACTTGATGAAACATATTGAATACTATAGAAGAAATTTCTGCAACACCTTTAATCCACAAATATGGCTTTTACTCGAGGCTTTACCTAACAAATTTTCTATTTCGAATGCTTGGATACTACTCTCTAAGTGAGAAGAGAGATTTTCGTACATATGGAAATTACTTAAGACAATATAGCGAAATTTGTTGACTGGCAAACTTCTGTTACTCATATACACCTGACAATTATTTTTGCCATCGAGAATAAAGGGTCTTTATGATGCCTTAAAAACAAATAAAACTACTGGTCAAGTCCCCACTAACACACGGAATGACTTTCCTAAATTATTGTTGAACATTGATACTTTCCATATCTTGGTGGATGCATTAAGAACTGAGCTCCTTAAAAGTCTTAGTTAACATAAAACTAAGCAATTTCACAGCAAAGTGTGATCGATTAAAGGTATTTTTACTGTTATTTCAACTATCGTCAGATTTGAAATGGTCGAGGTGGGTTTACGAGTAAAATCTACTTATACTTTGCACAAAAATTTAAGTTTAACCAGGATATGTCTTAAATTTCTTGCAAAGAATTTTAAAGACAGTCAATGCAGCATCATACAATACGAAGGGGAGAATAAATTGGAAATGTTTGGTATCAGTAAAATGCATTTTTAAAACTGCCAAACATGACAAAAAACCCATAGCTCGTTTGTTCCTTCCAAAAATTGTGTTTCAATGGCCCTGATACATGTGACCAGAGATATTACTGTGATCTAGCTCAAAAATAATGTTGTATGATGTCATTGGACTTAACCTGTATCAACATTTGAAAAAAGTTTTATATAAAAAATAAAATAAAGCACTTAACACATGCAATGAATACAGAAACAAAGATTTGAATAATAAACACATCAAGTGTGTATATTAATTAATTAACAAGTTTCTTCAATTCTGGTATTCATCAATTCAATTTTGAATCAAGATTTACATCTCAAAAGAATATCTCTTTAATTAAACTTAGGGAATTGACTCTATTATAATAAATATTTTGTTTTACAATATTGTATGACAATTTGGATGCTCAAACCATGCGATATATCTTTGAGATGTGATATTGGAGGTGATCTCTGCACATTCCATGTACAACTTAAAGAGCCTGCCTATCAATACTTTATTGAAGAACTTTAGGTTGAGACGTATATATCCATATCCGTACTGTGTTCAAAAAGAATCTTAAGATATTTTGGTCACATAGTGTGGGGGTATAGAGATAGCTTTGAGTGGTTTATTTTGGCGGAAAGTATGAACGACAAAAAGAGCAGATGCCAGGCACCCGTCTGATCGAGTGACCAGATGAAGAGAGCAGCAGGGTTTTCATATCAGGGGGCACTAAATAGGGTAGATCGCCTGTACTATAAAGGATGATCACGATACTTAGAATTAAAAGAATGACTAAGAACTATTCCTTGTATGATGAACATAATATTTGATAATGATAATATGATGAATATAATATAAAGGTAATGTTCCACAAAAAAGGGTTTTACATTATGTGAAATACACCTTGCATAGAGGGTTATAATCCATGCTCTGATATCATAATTTAAGTTTAAACTGACCTATGAAACGTTAGTCATTGATCAAATCACTTTTACTACATTTTGGCTCAAATATATAATAATTCTACATCGCTATTCTCATGGTCGCCCCAGAATTCTTAGCGCCCTTTAAGCATTTAAGGCTTGCCAGGGTCTGAGGATTTTTTTGTTTTCAACCATGATACAGTTATTTGGAATATGAGGTAGTTTTTCGTTGCTTTCCGCATCACAGAATAACACCAATGCTGTTGCTATAACTCCGCCTGTAGCTGTCTAAACAGGAGCACAGCCAGCATCATTTGCTTTCAGCCTCTTGTAGTTAACGTTCAGTCTAGTAGTGCTGATGTTCACCACTAGGCATTTGTGATCAGAGTTATTTTCTCCTAAACGAGTTATCAGTGAATTATCAGTCAGTTATCAGTACGAGTTAATGAAGCCCATCTCTCCAGCCTGTTAGTCCACGACAGATATTTTATTTCCCTCTTGCTCTGCATGCATCATCATCATAACCTACCTGCTGAGCATTCCCCAATCTGCCACCTAAAGATGCACTCTTTAGGGGTTACAGACTCCCCGAAATATATAATATAGATCAAAATATAGAAACCGCAGAAGACATAGGCAAGGCCAAGTGGAATGGATGGATAACATAAGGGTTCCCTATGTGGCAATGCATGAAATATCCACTGGCAGTCGTCCTCCTCAGAAAGATCTCCAAAACAATGGAAGGGTATTTGGGAGTCAACATCTCAAAAGAGGTAGTTCTTGTGATAACCAACCACAGGTCTAACATAAGAGAAAGAAATAAATTAAATCTATAACATTTACAACACATATATCTTAAACTCATATTACCTAGGACCAGGGTAAGTCATTTATAAATATTTTGTAGTAATAACTCTAAAAAGTTATGAATAACTGATGAAAAAAAAATCAAAGCTAATTAATGATGGACAAAAAATTATTTTAAAATGTACTGAGTTTATATATTGGTAAAAGTGATAAAATATTACCAATGAAATTTAAAAGGTAGAGCTTGCCCGATTACTCAATACAAAGTACAAACGAATATCATCGCATATACCACATGCCAAATATTTGCATTCTCAATAAATATTCTTATCTATTAGCAAACAATATAAAAACCAAGCAACTCAGGTGCGTTCTGGAAATTAAAAAAAACTAAACCTACAGACTTTGTAAGGCAAAAAGCAGTATATATTACACTATGCTAAAATGTCAATTGAAATCATCTTTCAACTGAAGACAACCAACAAAGGTAACACGCCCGACTTCTACCCGGGGTTTCGGGTTCAATTCTCATTGAAACCCGAAGAAAAAAAGGGTGTCCCAGTCTAATAAATTAGTTTGTCTGGTAACTTGTGAGAGTGTTATTGCCTCTTCTCATGAAGTAGTATTTCAAAGATGTGCAATGACAAACTATGAGTTCGGCACCCATGATTATAAACCCGAAGGCTCGATTAATGGGGTTAAAGACAAATCTCTTTCGTACATCAACGTGGGTGCAAACACATTATGTAATCAAATTTTAATACAATACAATAATACTAAATGCAATTTTTTTCTTCTTGTTTTAAGCAGAAATAAATCAATACAGATCATAAACATGGCAAAAAAACACACTGGAATTATGATTACAAAATCATTTGAGACTCTTTGCCCCTCGGAAATCTCAGTTGAGCCATCTGCTGGCCCGACTCTTGGGTCAATTGCTGAGCACTAAATATTTAATGATAGACACTAAAACTTTTATTGCTTGTAGGAACACAATATAGTCTCCTCAACCCAGATAAAACTCACTCTATTCTGATGGTGACAGATCTAAATTTACAAACTGACATTCAATGGCATTGTATAAGTAAACAAATTTTACTAAATCTATTGCATAAAATTTGAAACGATTTTACTATCCTGTTTTTTTACACAAGGGTGTACTTTTATGGATGGACCCAACAGTTATTCTGTTTGTCTTATGTAAGCATTAGCTTATGATTGATAGTCTAGTCTGGATACTATGTTAGGCCTCTGTAGACGACCTCTGTGGTCTAGCTGATAAGACGCCTGTCTCCCGACCCGGAGGTTGCGGGTTCAAATCCAGCTGCACCCAGATTTTTTAAAAAGAATTTTAGTCTGGTTTTTATTTAGGTATTTTTAACATCTTTCTAGTTGGTTGGAAGAGATTACCACATTGTAATAAGCCCGCCAGATTGTACTACTAAAACGAAAGTGAAATACAATACAATTATTGGTTTTTTGTATTGTATTACACTTTTGATGTAGTTATATAGTACGACCTGGCGGGTTTATCATTGGAGTTTTTTATCCTAGATGTCTTTATTTTCGCTTCACATATTTAATCGTACTTTTTATCCTAGATGTCTTTATTTTCCCTTCACATATTTACTCGTACTTTTTATCCTAGATGTCTTTATTTTTCCTTCACATATTTACTCGTACTTTTTAAATGTTTGTTATTAAAGAATAGATCTTTAAAATGTCATTCTTATCTGGCTGGTTGAAAGAAATTGCTTATTGTATCATTCATTCATTAATTTTCAAGTAAACATTAGTAATTTGTGTCCGGACAATTTATATAGCGCCGTTTAGAGAGCAAACTCTCCTCAAGGGCGCTGCAACTCAGAATTCAAATAAACTCATAAATTTGGTGGACTAAGAATAATTACCAAAGAAAACCAAAATAAATATAAGGATTTTTACAAAGTATGATTTGATGTAAGGACAAAAATATCTAATTAATTGAAAAATTAACGCATAATAAAATGTTTACTTTGAAAAAAAATTACATAATACAAGCCCATACTTCAAATAAATTATAGACAAAATGACACATACTTGGGCTTATATAAAAATTACTTTTGTAAAGGTTTATAGTTGTTTATCTGTATTAGGTCTGAGAAATATTGAACATACATGTCAAAAAAAATTATCCAGCACACAATCTATCTTAATTGAAGTAATAAAGTGATATGTTAAAAATTAATGTCTATTAAGTGCAAAATTAGTGTCATGCACAATTCGAAAGATGAAGAAACTCATTTTCAATTGACTTCATCTACAGTCTTGACAAATTGAGAGGGGCCAAATTAATACACTCACTATCATTATGTATATAAATTAGTGTGACTAACACAAATATAAGAATATTAATATTTCAAATATATGGATATAACTTATTTATATACGTGTGTGTGAAAAACTTTCCCCCCTATTCTGCCACCTTTACGGTGGTTTGAAGGGGATCTTCATGAATAATATAGTTTAAGTGATCTTCATCGAAGTCCACTGGTTGTCCGAAACGCTCCATGTCTTTCAGGTCGAAACTACCGTCTTTGAAACGCAAAAACCATCGACGAGCTGTCCTTTCATTCATAGCATCTTCACCATAGACTTCGCAAATATCGCGAGCAGCTTTGGCAGCTTTACTCTCTCGATTGAACGCGAACAGAAGTAGGTGTCGAAAATGTTCACTTTAGTCTACTTGCCATTCCATTTTGAAGGCTTGTAATCAATTAAAATTATATATGTTACGTAAAAACACAATATCTTGTAGAGCAGATCATTTTCTTTCGAATGACGTATAACATTTACCATTTTGTTTTACTTTTGGTGCTCATTTTTAAATTGAAAAAAAAAACGGACACAACTTATGTTAACATCTAATATTTTCTCTGATGATGAAAGAATTAAGAGGAATATCGAACGGCGTGTAGCGATAGGAAACAAAGTCAGTGGGGCTCTGAAACATATATACTGGAACAGAACAGTATCAAAATCTGCTGAGATGATAGTCCACAACAGTATTTTGATGCCAACTTTGATATATGAGAGTGAAATGTGGACATGGAAAAAGACTGAGGAGCCAAATAAAACCTGTAGAAATACGTACATTGAGAAGTATACATGGAGTGACCATTTAAGAAAGAATACGGAATGAAGTGATAAGAGATGCATGTAAACTAAAGGGTGTTGTGTTAAGCAAGATGAAGAAGAGTATATTGAGATGGTTTGGACATGTGGAAAGACTAACAAAACAGATATGTAATGCAAATGTGAATGGAAAGTTTGTGAGAAGAATACCAAGGAAAGTATGCTTGGATCAAGTGAATATCCTGAAAGAAAACGTAGAAAGTTGGAGAAATCGTAGAAGTTGTCTCACTCTCTGTTCTCTCTGCCTACCCTAAATACATACACCCTCTAAATACATACATACCATCATGCCTTTTCCTTGATGGGGAAATGACGTGATGGTATGTTTGTATTTCAACCATTTCCACAAGGAGAAATATATAAAATTAATTCCACTTTGAATAGGAGAACCAAAGTGACGACCATGTAAATACTTAAAAAAACTGTAAGAGTTTTTATCTCTGCAATTTTGTTAGAATGTTAAAGGTGCCAATTTCTTGCACGAATCTGGGAGTGTTGTTATTATTGAATGGGTGTGGTGTTAAACAAAGAATTTTATATTTGTAATATAGGAGGATACTGAGAAAACAAATTACACAACATAATATTATAAGGATATTCAAATGTGAACAATAGTGTAATTGAATAATAGTCTGATGTCATCAACAACTTTATATCAGGAGTGGTCCACATTTTTTTCCATTTACGTAGAAAAAAAACTGAGCGATCTATTGCATAATTTACAGTGGCTTCGATCATTAAAATAGCCAACAACATAAGATATATTACATGAGTAAAGTGTTAAAACATAGAAACACCATAAATTAAAAAAAACAATATACGAGTAGAGTAAAAAATTAAGCACAAACACATAAAATCATATAACTTCATACCAGAAGGCATTGAACTGGTTGAATGTTAGAAATAGACGCCAAATTCACATACTGTCTCTATTGGATAATATCCTTAACTGTCCCGCCGTACCCTCTTATCTCGCCGAAAATTTTCAGCGTCTTTCCAATCATGGATTAGCGCTACGCTCAAACAGATATTGTTTATTGGCTTTTCCAGTTCACCGCTCCTCTTTCTTTACGTCGTCCTTTACTGTCCATGCAGTGAGACTCTGGAATCAGTTAAAAACCAATATAAGACTCGCTCCGTCCTTGGCATGCTTTAAGAAGCGACTGAAAAAACTCTTAATTTCTATTCAGGAAAATAACGTGTTTCATTCCTGATTTTTCTTTTCCTTTCCTCTCCACCATCCTTGCCTTTCCTTTTGATTGATGATATCTCACTTTATATGAAAAATAATGTTCGGGTGATTGTCCGTCTTTGTGGGGTTCGTGGGCATGTTCTCGCGTATATGTTTATGGATTTCGTGGGGATGGATAGTCATTTGAATGATTTATGCGACCACGTAACTTGCTTCATTTACTTTTGTCTGGTTGGTTGGAAGAGATTGCCACCTGGCAATAAGTATTGCAATAAAAGTGTTAAAAAAACAAATAAAATTTATGTACATAAATATCAAGAGCGTGCAACATTATTTTCATTCGCTTACAGAAAAATAAATGGTCCAAATGGTCTATTTCATACACGAATATCTTAACATGAGTTATTTAGTTCCAAAGATTGACAACTCAAACTTGTCAGAAACATTTTAGAGATTTCAAATGAGAATCACCAACAGATTGTCAACAATATGCCTTAAATAAGTTCTCCGATTTTTTGGGCACATTGCTCGTGGCCAAGGAGATAGTTTAGAGAGGTTTGTGGTTACTGGAAATGTGGAAGGAAGACGCACAAGAGGAAGAATCCCAATGATATGGGCTGACCAAGTGAAAAATGCAACTGGACTATCCTTAACCACTGTCTTTTGAGCCGCAGAGTGCAGGGATGGATGGAGAGGAATCGTCAGAGCCTATTATGGAAGTCACCGTGCTTAGTCATGAGCTACACGACAGGATGGTTTTTTTTTTAATTATTATTTTGTAAATACAAGCACATTTAATGAACCATCATTATCCAAGGCAAGAATGTCACTCAAGTGACTGATTAATTATGTTGATAAAGTAACTGATAATCAAATCATTCATAACCCATCGAAAATTGAAAAATAACACAATAGAACAAAGACAATTGGTTGTCGTTGGATAACGCATATCAAAATAACATAATCTATCAATGATTAGGATAAATACATTTTAAAAGGACTGAAGGAAAAACATTTGAAATAATAAAAGTTTTCTTCAATACAAATTGAGAATATTTTTCCTTCATCTAAATACCAAACTTATTGTTTTAGTTTAGATAAATAATAGTAATGAATAAAATGCAAATTAAAATTATATTTATCGTTTTTGGGTGGCGTCTAAAATGTCTGCAGCTCAAATTAAATAACATTTATTTCGTAAATGATACAACTCCAAGTGTAAGTCAGCCGACTCAGACAGGCCATAAACCTTGTGAGGTGACTAATGAAAATTATATATTTTATGAAATAGAAATTTAAAAATGTTGTTTAAAATAAAATGTATCGGAATAAAATATCACCTAACCATTTAACAAAAAAACAGTTCATTAAGGGTATGTAGTTCTATCAAAACGAAAAATTCAAAAGAAATTCTATTGAAAATATTAATATTACGAGACAATAAATAGAGGTACATTTGGGAGGTAGCATTATTCATTTAATGAATGTAAAAATGGCGTCCAGAATAATTATCTAAAATAAGGGAAATTCACCCGTAAATGATGGCGTGAATCAATTAATCAAAGGAGGCATAATTTTTTGAAAGGCAAGAGGACGCGACGTCCGATCACCTGAACATCTGAATCAATCTGAATGAACAGTGAACGTATCACTTGTTCCACTTACCGCCCGTCACGTGAGATGTCGCTCTAGCCTTCATTGTCACGAGTTTGGTCACATTAACACAGATCCACTTTAATACTTCAAAATCCGTATCAAATGCGGTAACGAAGTAGAAAGGTATAAAATGAATAGTTAATGTGCGGCCCAACTACCGTATACATTAAACGTGTCCTTTTGAAACGATAACGTTGACGCGACGACAATTGAAAAGTAAACGCAACCACGAATCACGCGGGAAAACGCTTCAACGGTTTCAACGGTTTTTAACGATGATAAAAATGGCGGAAAGTGGAAAAAACATCATAATTAGTAAATAATTGAAATATTTTTTTAATCTTTTTTGTGATGTTTTAAGTATAACATAATATAACATTAAATATTTGATTTGAAAATAATTACGGGATATTGAATTATTCCAATAGAAAATAGTAAAACATTCACAATCAATAAAAAATGCATTATTAACATATACGCATGAAAAATGCAATACGTAGAAAAACTGTTATTATCAAATAGGTTTTCGTAAGACGAATACATGAATTCCAAAACGTTTTTCTCTAAATTAAAAATGACTCCAAAAGAACTAACTTGAAAAAAGCACATAAAACAGTAATTTTTGAAGCAAAGAATCACTGGGAAAAAATCTTAAATTAACTGGAAACGGTCACCTAAACAAATCATCGAGTCTGTTTTTTTTTCATGTTCAAGGCTTGAACATCTTTCGATTGGAAGAAATTGCCAAATGACAATAAGCCCGTCGTTATTTTTTTGTATAATATATAATGAAATTATACTACTCGTAAAATAACACAATACAAGTGACTTCCGTGACATAGTTAATATTCCCTGTCTTGCAACCCGGAGGTGCGGGTTCGAATCCCGCTGGTATCCGATTTAAAAAAAAGGATCCCAGTCAGGTTTTCACTTGAGGCCTCTTAAATATCTTTCTGGTTGGTTGTAAGAGATTGCCACGTGGCAATAAACCCGCCAAGTTGTACTGTATATAGGTTCCGTGACGACCTGAGTGGTCTAATTGGTACGACTTCCGTCTTCCGTGGCTTCCGACCTGGACGTTGCGTGTTTTTTTTATTTTTCAATATAGTTTTCACTTAAGGCCCCATAAACATCTTTATGATTGGTTGGAGGAGGCGGTAACAGAAGTAGGTGTCGAAAATGGAGATTGCCTGACATGGGAATAATCCCACAAGGTTGTACTGTATACAAAAAAAGTTGTTATAAATGATTTGTTCGGGACACAGCGATTCTTAACCAACTTGAAAAGATGATGACAAATACAGAAAAAGTTTATCTACAGAAGAGCTCGTTCGTATGGCAAGATTTATGCGTCCAAATCTAGGTCATTCAACTATCAATAGCCGCTGGAGCCGGAAGCTCAACAATACCACCCATAAGGATCTACAATAAACGAACACTAAATGACAATACTTTGTATGGTCTGATGTGCAACACCACAGTTACAATTGAGGGTTTTCTCTTAATCATAAAATGCAGAGCGTGTACGCACATTACTATGTCCGAAATACATCCACAAAGATGAGTCATATCCCATAAATATTACAATCCACATATGTAATAAGTAATGGATAAGATAAAGGAGGAAAAAAACATAGTTTTAACATATATTTGAATGAATGAATAAATTCATTTATTCACCAACGGATAATAGAGAGAGATAGAGAAAGAAGAGGAAGGACATAGTATCAACATGTATTTGAATAAAGTCATTCGATCAATGAATAAGAAAAAGAGAGAGATAGAGAGAGGAGGAGGAAGAGTATACGAGTAGTCTCAACATATATTTGAATAAATTAATTCATTCAAGGGTAAGAGAGAGAGGAAGAAGAACATAACCTCAACATAAATTTGGCATATAACATATTTGAAGCACTATACTAAACTTGATCGTTATCGAATATTAAATTGCAGAAAATACTCGTCTAAGGAAACGATCCCCGTCTTAAAGTCCTGTACTTGACTAGAAGTTACTGTATAAATTATACACTATTTATTACGTTGAATCACGATTAAATAACGGTTAATCGGCTGAAATTAAAAAAAACTATAAATTATATTTCACCTGAGAAATCGCGGTAAAAGTTATAAAAGCAGATAGATAGACGTGGATTAATGGAGTTATACAAATATCATTTAGGATTAAAATTATCCCAACAAAATGTCAAATTAATTTCAAGAATTGTGATAGAGAATCAATACTCATGTATATAATGATTATCATAATGACATAAAAATCTTGAAATTCGTGACTCTTACGGGCATAAAATGTTTGAAATGATAACAATCTTATCAAATATTTAATCACATTGTATGCACGAATTCATAGTCAAGCATACTATCGAGCGAATATTTTAGACGTAGTTGATAAAAAGTGTGAATAGGTGCCAACAAATTATTGTGGTATTTCCGTTTTCCACTGATAACCATTATTTAACATAATAAGTGACTGGTGTGCGGATGTTGAGCGTAAAATGACGAGTAGCATGATATTGATGAGGTTACTTATTTGAGGTTCATTTTTTTTAAGACTATCCATCCAATTTATAAAAGGATGATTGGTACAAATGGCAAAAGAAAAAAAGAAAGAGAAAACATGTTTTCACAATTTCAACTAAGTGATTAGAGGTTTAAAGACTTTTTACCGAGAAAATTTTAAATTTAGAATTAAGGAGATCAGACATATTGATGGGAAAATATATATTTAAATAAGAGAAAAAAATACATTTATATTATTTTATCTATTGTTCACATATATATTATCGTTGTGCAGCAATTTCTACCAACCAATAAATTTATCATGGGCATGTAAATTTGTGTTGATCTATAACAGATTTTACAAAAAAAAAACATTTTTAAATTCAAATGAAAAAAATATCTACCTCTAAACAATAATGGTGAGACTAGCGCAAAGGAATTCATCCAAGGATAAGGAAGGGAAACAAAGGAAAATTAGGATGAAAGATTCCTCTGAGTAATTGGTATGCAAAGTTTCTCATGAACAAAGAGAGCGTCCATGTTCTGAAAGATATTGAAATTTTTCACGACTATTTTCAAAATTTTCAACGAGAATACAAATTGTTAAGCACGCGAAATCATGTCGACAGAACGTGAACGTTCCTCCACTGTCTTATTTTAAACCATTGGATATGTTTCGAAACTGTTGACACCTCGTCATACACATATATGCACCAAGTAAAGTGTACATTCGATAAACACATGACCAAGGGGTTCACGCTCTCTCCATCCATGCACACTGGGCTGTTCTTTAGAATAGAAATCGAGACCACTTCGTCACAGGCCTTGCCGAGTGAAGTACGTAGTTCTCTTTTAAACTCGTATTTGTAGTATGCACTTCAAATGTGTACTCAATTTAAACGAAATTTCATTGTAAATTTTAGTTGCACATACATACATACACAATGTGTTTTTTGGGATAAACAGAGAGAAAATATATCTACATATGTATATCTACACATACAGCTTTTGTCTCGTAAACACCCAAACATCTTGTCATGTATGCTCTTCTGTTTTCGTACTTCTCACCTTTCTCACAGTTCGAATTTCTGCACAATCTCCATCCATTCTTAGTTCTGTCTAATTCTTCCTCGTTATCAATTTATTTCAGATATGCATACTCGTACATAACATCACGGCATTTCTCTGTCGGGGTAAACAGAGAGGAACAACGAAAAACGTTCATATCACAACACATATTTCGCATTCATACACCTCTTGGGATTTCTCTGACTTTTTACATACATATCCTTTCAAAATATCATTCACTTGATTCAACCATACTTTACTTGCTCTTCCCCTGACACGCCTTCCATTAACATTTGCAATGTACATTCGTTTTATAAGTTTTAAGTCTTGTTTCATTCGTTTATTCTACACGCCCAAACCATATCATGCTTTTCCTTTTTCTTTATCTTATTTAATACATCAGTCTTCTAAGTTCGGATTCATCCCTTATCATTTCCGTTTGAGACATGTTTGTATATAAATTTAATATTGTAGATAATAATAAAAAATGGCTAAATATTTTGATACACAATTGTCAATCAATTGCTTTTTAATCTACAGAATTAAATTGATTACGAAAGGGTAGACAGAGAGAACAGAACGCCAGACTCCTACATCGATGCACATTTTTCGCGTCTTCCATAGACCTTTTCATACAGCTCCTACAATTTCTCTTTTTACATTTCCTTCTTTCAAAAAATCATTCACTTGATCCATAAATCAATAGTTTAGAAAAACGCGCACTTAGAAGAATACATGGAGTGACAATGTATGACAGAATACGGAAAGAAATGATTAGCGATTAGTGTGATCTTAAGTCTGTTGTGTTGTGTAAGATGAAGAAGTGTACTCTCAAATGGTTTACTTTTAAATATATTAGAATTTTCAATAGGCTTGTGTAGATTTAATGATTTATTAAGCAATTAAAATTTAAAAAACATATAAATAATACTGCCTTCGCTATTACAGTGTCCTCTAAATTACTCCATTGTGATTTGTTTCACGTGATGAAGTGCTGCTTTGCAAAAATTAGTATTCGCATTGTGAATTACAAATATACACATCGGTTTAATAAAAGGAGGTGAACAAAATACACAAGTAGGAAGAAAAGATAAAAAAAGTTAAGATTCAAATTGAATCTCCAACAATCATGGCAAAGGAATTAAAATGCTCGTTATCACGTCAATTCGTTTTTTTAGCATACAAACAAAATAATCGATCCATTTTAGAATAAACCGATATTTCGTCGTGCAAAGAGCAAACCATGTCATCTCAGTTTTGAGAGAAACTTGAGTTATTACAATATTCGAAATATTAGGAATGAATATTAGGAACGACATCCGTGGCCTAGTTGGTAAGACGTCTGACTTCAAACCCGGAGTTTGCGGGTTTGATTTCCGTTGGAACCCAGATTTCGTAAAAAAAGGATTCCAGTGTGGTTTTCAAGTAAGGCATCTTTAACGTCCTTCAAGTTGGTTGGAAGAGCACATGGCAATAAGTCCGCCAGATTGTACGGTATGCATAAAAAGTGTAATAAAAAAATATGACCGTAAGGATGATGTATTAAGATGAAGAAGAACACTCTGAAATGGTTTGGGCATTTAGAATGAATGAATGAGAAAATACTGATAAAACAAATATACAGTTCGAATTGGTTTGGACATTTAGAATGGTTTGGGCATTAGAAATTGTTTGGGGATATAGAACGAATGGATGAGGAAAGACTAACAAAAAAATATCCAGTTCAAATATGACTTGAAAGTGTAGTAGAGGAAGATAAAGGAAAGGATGAATGGATCAAGTGAATGATATTTTGAAAGAAACGTCAAGTCCGAAAAATCTTAGTTGTATGAGGTGTATTGATTTAGAGGAGGCGAAAGATGTGTATCGCGATAGGAAAATCTATCCTCTCTACCTAACCCGACAGGTAAACAACGTGATGGCATGTATATAACACATCGATCAATAAGTCCCGGGACTAACCAACAGATGGCGCCTCTAATAACACATCCATACCATTCTCAGTTAGTACTTACCTTTAGAAGTTACGTGTCAAACTTTCATGCCATTGTGACATTGAGTTACAGTGGTTTTAGTGACGCTACTTTTGCTATTTTCAAAACAATGGAAAAATCGAATTTCGTGTGTTGATAAAACATTGCTTTTTAATGGGAAAAAATACCGTTCAAACTCAGCGATGACTTGAAAAGTATTATAAGGGCTCTGCTTCGTCGAAAACAGCCATTTGTCGGTGGTATGCTGATTTCAAACGCGGTCGTACAGACACAAATGATCCTGAACGCTCTGGTCGTCCAAAAGAGACTGTTACACCAGAAAACATAAAAAAAACTCAAAATCGTGATGGAAAATCGCAAAGCAAAAATGCGTGAGATAGCTGACATCCTGAAGATATAATTTGGCAGTGTTTACACTATTTTGCATGAATATTTGGTCATAAAAAAAGCTTTTTTCGAAATGGGTGCCGCGTTTGCTCACAATTGAACAGAAACAACAACGCATCGATGATTCAGAGCGCTGTTTGGCACTGTTTACGCGAAATAAACAGGAGTTTTTGCACCGGTATGTGACAATGGATGAAACTTGGATCCACCACTATACTCCGGAATCAAATCGGCAGTCAGCTGAGTGGAGAGCAGTCGGTGAAAATCGTCCGAAGCGACCAAAAACTCAACAGTCGGCCGGGAAGGTTATGGCCTCCGTATTTTGGGATGCACATGGTATAATATTCATCGATCATCTTGAAAGGGAAAAACCATCAATAGCGAATATTACATAGCGTTATTGGAGCGTTTGAAGGCAGAAATTGCAAAAAAACGGCCCCATATGAAGAAGAAAAAAGTTATCTTTCATCAGGACAATGCACCGTGTCACAAGTCGATGGTAACGATGGCCATAAAAGACTACACCCCTCGAATGACACAGGCATTTCTTCCACCTAGTATTCAGGTGTATAAGGATACTGTTGACTTCGTTCATATCTATTCTTGTCAAAAGAGAATAAAAAAACATGCCGGTGTGCTCTGATTGTCTCATTTCGGTGTACCATCGGATCCAGTACAACGGTGTGACCTGTGAGAGTTCTGGTGTGCAACGACTCACTCATTCAAAAAATAGACTCGACATTGGACTTGACATTGGAATGGTGAGGGGATCTTCGACTACGAGGCCCAGCAACGACGATGACATAAAATATAATCAATTATTCGATCTACGAAAAGATTTAACCTGAAAAATTAAAACACTATTTTAAAGATGAAAATGCTGTAAAATAATCAGACATCAAACAATCCAGGTCTAATTCTAACTATTAAGTTTGGAGAAAAAAACTTAATACATACTGAAAGCAATGAAAACGGTGCTGAAATGGGTCATACCACTAACGGGTCATTAATTTACTCATAACCCTACACTCACATGTGTCATCACTATCCGTAGAGCCAAATCTAAATATATATAAATAAAAATGTAAGCCTGAGTTTGTGTATATATTTATTTGTTAAATATACAGTCGATTTCCACCTTTAAATTATATATTGTACATACATCACATAAATTAAAATGTTGAGTGCGTGCGGTAAAAAATAAGATGTTCCAAAAAAGAATCAACAATAAAACATCAACATGACTCATACAAAATTACAATCAGAAAGAAATACACACATACTACCACATATATGTACAAACATTCAACCGGCCAGGGCTCAGAAGGCAGAGGTCGTATCCCGCGCATGGAAGTATTCTTAAAAAATACAACATACATACACAAAACAATAATAATCTAGAAAAAAAAATTAAAAAACACATAAAAACTTTGCATGATACTAGGCAAAATTCTAGTTTACTAGGGACACGACAAATGGAACACACCCCATATCCACATAAATGGTGTCCACTTTAAATTAGTTTGTTTATCATAAATTATGTATTAATAAAATGTCTTGTCATGTATAAATAAATAAAATAACATAAAATATAATAAGGAAGTTTTAGAAAATTCTTTACTAAATTTAGTGACAACGCGATTTTTTCCTCACTAAATGAGTGTTTCTGTCCGTGAAATCTGATCAAATAATGTGAGTATGAAATTAGCAAAATTGAAAACACAGAATAAAAAAAAAACGGTAACTTTCACAAACATGAGTCTTTCTTAACCCGCATATTATTATGGACGCAATTATTATGTGGTACCGTCCATACATTAGAGACAGCATTACTGGTACCGATAGTCAGTGCAAATAGTCGACATTCCGTATTAATTACTTACTAGTTTTAAATTTAGTTGCAGATACCATTTCACCTAAATTTGTTTAGGTCCGCGAAGTACCGTAGTAGCCCGAATATAACGCGGCATCGAATATAACGCGACCTATATATTTGGAGCAGGAATGAAAAGAAAAAATCAAATATAAAACAAAAATTAATTAGGTAAATTGTATTATAAAAAATACGGTTTTTTTATTCAGACATGTTTGAATTATCATCAGTGTCGCTTGAATGATTATTACTCGATGCATAATTTATGGCATCTTCCTCTTCCCATAAAATGTCATCCTCACTCCCATCCAGATTGTTGGAAATGCAACATTTCTTAAAACCTTTTTCAATAGACGTGTCACTAATCTTCTGCCAGGCGGTCATGATCCATTCCCCTAAGACTGGCATTGATGGTTTCTTTATTTTCCCTGTAGGGGTCAGAGGATGATTTCCAGCTAAGAGTCAATTGCTGTGTGCTCTGCGCTCATTGGACACGGCCTAAACCCCGAATATAACGCGAATTTTATTTTTGGAAAAATATTTTGAGTAAAAAATGTCGTGTTATATTCGGGCTAATACGGTATTCTTAAAAAAAACAACATTAACAAAAATATTTGGTAAGACAAACGAAAACCACATTAATATACTCGTATGATTCACCTATTGAACATACATTCATAAGGAAAGTTTTAGGGAGAGACAAAAAATCAGTCACGCCGAGGTGCCGGATTCATGTTTTGAATACAAAAACGGTCACGGACATTATTCAAGAATAAGATAATACAGAAAGATTATCTCCATATACTCGTATGTACGAGTATGTCCAAGGCTATAGCTTAATCATCACTCATTACCCAAACGATGCAATCTAGATACGGGAGAATGTTATGTTAATGGTTAGGACATAAACTGCCTTGTTGAAGCGGGCGAAAAAAAACAAGTATAGTTACCGAGTCGAGTGACTGGCCTTATCGCATGGAAAACACTTTCTTTTGGATGTCAGAAGATCGAATACATAGAAATTTTCAAGACTTGTTAAGTTAAGACGACACTTTTTGAGAGATTTAACAAAAAAATGCCCTTAGATCACTAAGTGTAATATAAATCAAATGATTGATTAGCATCCAGACGTCTATTTCTTCTCAACTGGTTTTACTTTCAGATATTTTAACATCTAAGTGTAAGCCTTACACAAATTCTTGTACCGTTCTTGAGATGTCTAATGTTACGAAATGGCACTCTATGAACCATTGTTTTTTAAGACTTTTATTCTTGTTTCTGCAAGAAACTGAAAAAAAATAATGTTCAGACCTCTTCATGAACGGATTTTCCAGATAAATATGCTCTTGCCTTAGAGGAAATGGAAAGTTTGAATCTCAGTAATCTGTGTTCGGGAAATTACTTATGATCAGAAAATATCAGGATTGAATTATGGCTACGAACCAAGTAAAGGCTTTTGGGCAACGCTCGAAATTGCGGATTTGTCTTTACAACTAATATAATGAAAAATATTGTACTTAAAAGGATTTGTTTGGTATACTCTTTTATACTAATTTTATAGTATTCAGAAGTTATTATAGTATCCAGAAATAAAAAATATCTTGTGAAGCACAAACATGAAAATACGATGTTTCTTTTGATTATGAATACAAGTAACCGCTTATTTGAAGTCAGGCAATAACTGCCGGGTATCCTTGCTAAAAGTCCATAACAATATTTTTGTCCAGCACAATAATTGCTGACATCTAATTATGCGCATGGTCATGATGTCAAGTTCCGCTAACTCCATGTAAGAGTACTAATTCAAACCTTGAACGTTGATGTTCGAATATACGGTTGTTAAGTTCAGCCGTGTCTCGGTTACTGAAACAATACATCAAGGTTCACTTTACACGCAACTCTTCAGATTAATATTTCAGAAAGAAAATAAAAACAAGTTTAGTTATATTCTCTTGAAGTAGAACAATTAAGTTCCAACGAGGGAAAATCGATTCAAAATAGAACCCATAAAACGGGTCTCAGTATAAATGTTATTCATTGTGTGTGACCGAGTAAGGAGTAATGAAATAAGACAATCCCTAAACTCAGAAGCTTTACTACCACGAATTAAGAAGTTTAATTTGCAATGACATAAGCATAATATCCGCATGAACAGAACATAGATTGCCATAAAATATCTTCGAGACAAACCCAATTGGAAGACGACCAGTAGAAATGTTGGAAAGAAAATGAAATTCACAAGCAAAGTACCTGTGCCAGAGAACACTACACCTATATTGGGGTCATATAAGAAAACAGACTGTGGCGTCAGACAAGCAAACATGGACGAGGGCCATAGCAATGTTTTAGTCTTGACTCGAAAGGAGAAATGGCCGAAAGGAGTAACGAAAATATTTCAACAAGGAGATATATTTTTATCTTCTCACTTGCCAAAACAAATATTTTGTTATTTTAGTCAGTTGTTAATATATTAAAGAGGTCCATTTCTTGCATGAAACTATGAATATTGTTTTTCTTCTTATCGTATCAAAAGCACTACATTACGTGGATAGCACTGAGCGTTCCACGAAATCATCTTTGGTGCAAGCTCCTTGAACACCGGCCTCCTTGGGCACGGCAGTATCTGGTATTACAATATATGATAAGAGTAAATACAAGTCCAGGACCGAGAGAGATAAAGACAGGCTGTACGCCGAGTTCGAGACGTAACGAATACCACGACCTTTAAGCATTGAACACACGATGATTAAGAAAAAGAAGCATTGACCTGATAACTGTTTGTTTTAAGTAGAATCAAGAAAGGGATCTTTAGATGGTTTGAATAATTTCGAGAGAATAAGTTCTAAAAGACTTCCAAAACAAATATGTATACCTGGATTGAATAGTGTGCGAGAAACAGATAGGGTAAGGAAATAATTGAAGGATATAGTTGGAGTAATTTTGACTGACAGAAAGGTAAGGAGCATCAGAAACAGCACTACGAGATATATGAATGTATATGAGGCAAACGCTATCTGTGTGGATAGGAACGTGTGGAGATGTGTCCTATCTGCCTACTCCAAAATGAATATGGCGTGATGGAATACACTTACCTTTTCTATATGTATATACTCGTATATCCGTATAAACGGAATACACTTACCTTTTCTACGAGTACAAAGTAGAAGAAATTCACAAATAAAACAGTCTCGTTAGATTTTTTAAAATGATACCAAGATCATGTGATTTTAAAATGTATCTTACAAAAATGTTGTTACAAAATTACTGAAAAATCAGATACACTATCTTATCAGACAAACACTATAGTTCGACTGATTATCCACTTTGTATTAAATATGACAAACGATAAAGATAAAATTGTGAAAATACCAGCTTATAGAATGAACTACATTGTTCAATAATCACTACATTTGATCTCGATTGGAAATATTCCATTTCTCCATATGGTAACAAGAAATCGTCAACGATGAGGCATCACGGAATGGTTTCAGTTTGGTTTTCATTTAAGGATTTTTTTATAAAATATTTCAGCCTGGTTTTTACTTAAGACCTCTTTCACACATTTCTGCTTCGTTGGAAGAGATTGCCACATGGCAATATATCTAGCAGGTTGTACTGTATGCAACGAAAATGATTTACCATACAATACTCATAGAATTATAAAAAGGGGTTAATTAAGAAAAACCCCGAGAACTACAAAAGGAGGTTAGTTAAGAAAAATCCGTTTTTTTTAGAGGTATATATTACAATATATTATTATTATCAACGCAGTCGATTCCGAATCATTGCGAGATTACAAGTAGTTAGCATTTCTTGAAGGACACGATCACTCTCATAGAATGCATAATAAATTTAATCAATTCTCACCAACCAGTGTTCGGATATTTTTAAATAACGTTTAAGATTTAAAACAAAATATTCAGCGTAATAAATTATACTGCATCAAAATTTCACAGAATATATGTCTTGAGTATTATAATTATAGGTACATACACACAAATAAAAAAAATAGATGTTGAATAACTTTTTATATTTAATTCAAAATGATAGATGATGTAGATAAGTTGGACTCAAAATAATGATACTACTGCAGTTTACAAATTTACAAATTGTCAAGTAAAATCATATTTGAAATGATTTTATGCATAAATCAAGTATCTCAAGCAAAAAATAAAATATATTTGTCAAATATATTGAATGAAAATGTGTATATGATATGTTGTTTTGCCTACAATAATGATAACGAATCTAAATTGAACCAAATGTAACCTTTTTGTATATGAACCTATGAACCTATGAAACATATGAACCTTTTTGCTGATGTTTCATATATAATATTAACCGCATTTAGGGTATACTCGTACTACTTGTCAGAGCATATCTAACTTTTCGGTATTCTGTACTGCTCGAAAGAGTATACTTTTTCTACGTTTTCGATATACTGCTTATACGAGTATACTTACGTTTTCGATATACTACATTTTGGGTATACTACTTGTACGAGCATATCTACGTTTAGTGTTCTGTACTGCTCAAACGAGTATACCTAAGTTTTCGTTATACTGTACTGCTTATACGAGTATACTTATGTACACTGCTTGTACGAGTTAACCTATGCTTCACTATACTATACTACATAAATGAGTATACCTACGTTTTCGTTATACTGTACTGCTTATACGAGTATATTTACATTTTCGATATACTACACTGCTTCTACGAGTTTGATTCATCTGTATGCTGGTTTTGCCAATTTGTTTTTTCAAACTTTATGTTACCTGAACGTATGTTTTTTTTTCTGTAGTTTATTGTATTAAAAATAAGCGCAATAGAAATCTGTCCTTTAAGAGTCTACAGCAAATTGAACCAGCGATCGTCTTTTATCTTTGCTACTGAAACCTGAAATTTAACCTGTCAAGAAATTGTAACATTTTACAAATGTACTTTTAAACAAGCACGGAATCTTGTTTAAGTACACATTTGCAAACTAAATGAAAATCAGACTGAAACTCTAAAAAAAAACGGGTAACAAAGGAAAACGAACCTACTAACAACAGGTTGAAAGACGGGCGTCTTACCAACCAGGCCAACGGGGTCGATCATCAAGATTACATTTTCAAAAAATACTCATATGAGATTCAATGCAGGTATCTCATAAAAAGGTATATTTTTTAATTTTCATATGAAATTAAAAAACATTCAAATCAATAATTACTAGAAAAAATAATTGAATAAAATATTTCGAGCAGAAAGTAACTTATCCCATCATAAACAAAACAATGTTGGCGTCCTAATGAAATGCTTAATTGTTGAAATATCCGAATGTGACAACCGGGACGGGTGATCATTTGTCACTTTAACTTGGCGATTCATTACAATTATTAACACTCGCTCATCCCGAAACACCGACTCTAATTTACACATAATCTATATTTAACACCAACTATGTCCACAAGTTTGATAACAAAATGGAGTGTTAAAAACAATCCTATGCTCAAGACCTGGCTTTGTTGTATGTGCATTCCAAAGTGGAGAGGAACATCGAACATCAACGGATGGATTTCCCCCGTAAATGCATTACCACCAGGCGCTGAACTGCCTTGGAGGACCTCGAGATCTCTGAATACGCTCCGAACAAGAATTAGAAGAACCAAGTTCAACATGTCAAAATGGGAAATGTTGTGTAATGGATCGACTCTTTGTACCTGCAGTCAAGAGTAGTGTTATGTCGGAAGTCGATCATCAAGATTACATTACAGTGGTTATGATGGAAAAAACGCACTTTCTTCAACAATTTATTTAAATGACTGATTACAACGATTTACATTTCAGTATTTCACGGAGATATATTTACGGGACAGAACATCATAATGACCTCGTTCCTCGCAAATGAATCTCTTTAGATACATTTGGGCCTTATCAACCATTAATATACTATTTTTTGTAAACGAGATATATTATACTCTTTTCAATTGAGAGTGTAGGAGCAAAGAGTAAATGTGGTCAGATAACATATATTTTGGACAAATAAACTGAAACTACCTTTCTCGCGCTTCCCTTATCTGCAGGGGGTAGGAAGCTATCCGAGAACAAATTAAGACGATAAAATCTCTATTGATTAACATGCATCCTGGTGATACGACAGGTGACTCTCAGGTTCACTTTATGGACTAAAAATAGGATAAGCGTCCATCACAGTCCATGCGACACATGCTGCAGTTCCACAGGAGATCAGTGTCTTACACCAAGGAGGACTTGATTCGTGGAACACCCAGTGCTGTCCAGGTGGATGAATTCTGGGCAGAAATTATTTAATTTATTGGCTTTCTCAGTTCACCACTCTTCTTTTATACATCGTCCTTTACTGTTCATACAGTGAAACTGTAAAACCAGTTACCAACAAATGTTAGACACGCTCCATCGTCGGTATGTTTTAAAAAGATATTGAAAACTCTTAATTTTGGGCCAGTAAACCTACGTGTTTCATTCCCGATAATCCTATTTTTAATATGTCAATTATAGTGGGTTCCAATCCCCCCTAGAGTTAGAGCTGCCCTTGAGGAAAGCCTGCTCTCTAAATGGGACTATATAAATTGTCCTTTTTTATTATTATTGGTTGGATCCACCTGACGCATGGTAATAAGTCTGCCAGTTGTTATGCAATTAATTGGTAAATAAATAACTACATAATACTTCCGAAATAAAAAAAAATATCGGCGAAAACCATTTGAAACTATGACATACTATAGTTAATGATCAAACAATCAAATTGCCATCAAAACGTTGGTCATCATATACGAATGAATACAGTCATGCAACTGGTATGATATGATGTTCGGAATCAACATAACAATAGGTGCAAAAAATCAATTGTATTATGATCCAACACATCACAAGATGAAGGACATCCCAAAGCAATAACAGCAAAAATAGAACTCTGTGATTGACACATCGTACATACATTTGTGCGAAACACGTGTTCACTGATTATGAGATCTGGAAAAATTTTCTCACAAACGGCTAACGAAAAAAAAAAACAGATTCTTTTTAAATTCCTTCGTGCGTTTGAACGGTTTTGATCGACGTCGAAAAATAAATGAGATTTTTAAAGAAAAACACACATTTCAAAAAGACGCTAGTAAAAATTAAAAAAAATATATCAATAATGATATACCGACGACGACATCCGTGGCATAGTTGGTACTGCACACGTCTCCCAACCTGGGGATTGCGGGCTCGATCTCCGGTAGTACACCACATTATTTTAAAAAGGGTTCCAGTCTGGGTTTAATTTGATGCTTATTTAATATCATTCTGGTTTGTTGAACAGCGTGCCTGGGAGAATACATTATATTCGGTCGCATTAATCGAGTATTCGGGTTACAAACCACTGGAGTAGGCACGGGATACGCTGTTTGTCGTCGTTGGCGTTAGCAATACTAGCACATATGAAGAGGCAACAACACTCGCACACGTCTATCGTGAGTCTTTTTAATACATGCACTTTTCACTAGACTGGAATACTTTTTCAGGTACCACCGGGAATCGAACACGCAATTCCCGGGTGGAAAACAAGCGTTTTAATAAGTAGGTAATGGAAGTCCCTAAGTTCACAACACGTTGTTGGGGATAAATATTTAATATTGCAGTGCAAACTGTACTGTATACAACGAAAATTAATACAATTTCTTCTCAAAAAGACACTAGAGCGGAGAAAAAGAAGTTACATATCCTATAGTATATCCAATAAAATAGTGCATAAATCGTAAGAAGTCTTGTATTATACATGGTCTTGCTAAGCTGCATTGCATAAGCCAATACGATATACATCATTAAATGAATTCAAATTAATATAAAATGAATCACGATATATGATACAACCATTGACGTTGTTGCTGAAACTAACGTCCAGTTATTAATTGTCTTTGCAATTGTAGCTACACGTAGCACTTCTCGATAAAACTTTAATATTGTACCGGCATCAATCAAGTTACAAGGGATATCGAAAGGCGTCTAACAGAGTCAATAAGGCACCAAAACATATATATTCGAATACTTGAACCGGATAATTAAAAAATCTGCTAAGATGGTAGTCCACAGCAGTATGTAAGTACCAATACTGCGTGAAACGTGGACGTAGAAAAATACTACAAGGAACCGAATAAATTATGTAGAAATCCATGCACTGAGAATAAGTGAGGTGACAATGTAATATATTGTATTGTATTACACTTTCGCTGTATACAGTACAACCTGGCGGGCTTATTGCCATGTGGCAATATATTCCAATCAACCAGAAACATGTTAAAGAGACCTGAAATGAAAAACAGACTGAAACCCTTTTTTTTAAATTGGGTTCCAATAGGAATCGAATCCGCAACCTCCGGATTGGGAGACAAGCGTCTTACCAACTAGGTCAAGGGGGTAGTCAATGTATAACAGAATACGAATCAAGTGATTGTGGACGAATGTGTCTGAATGTTGAATAAGATGAAGAAATACACTCTTGAGATGGTTTACGCATTGACTGAATGAAAAAAGAGAAAAAAACAAATAATAAAGTTCAAATGTAAGTACATGGCGTGTTAGAGAAATAAGATTATGGTTGGATGAAGTGAATGATATGTTGAAAGAAGGAAATGTAAGAAGTAATTGTAGGAATGTATGAGGTGTATGGATGTGGAAAATGCGAACTTAGTGTATCGAGATAGGAAAATCAGGTGCTCTATCTTCTCTGCCTTCCCCAGCAGGGAAACGACGTGATGGTATGTACATATGTATCAATAAAGTAGTACAACTTGGCACGCTTGATTAAATCTCCGGGTGCTGAAAGGTCGGAACCAAGGTCAATGCCTTTCGACGTAGCGTGACCACAGAGCACTCGGCCCCCACACGAAGGCCTCGGGTGTTTGTCCAGTTCGTTTGGGTGACCAAATGAGAAGCAGGCCAATTCTTCCCTAAGAGCAACTCAAATGTGATACCGAGTATTAATGGCTGTAAGATAAGTCCTATCGAGATATTTTGGCATCTCACAAAACATACCATTAGGGTTCGAATTTTTATATTTTTGTTTTTATTATTAATTACTCTTGTACCCTTTATCGTATTACTGTTGTAACCTTTATTGTATTACTGTTGTAACATTTTTTAATGATCGATAAAAAACTGTACATTGAAATAAAAATAAATGAAAAAAGATAGGCATCAATGATATTGGATGTTTTAAGAAAGAGCTTTAAGATATTGTAGTTTGGACATGTGGAAAGAATTACTATACAAGTCAGAAGTGCAAGGTAAGCGTGGAAGAGGTAGACCGAGAAAAACGTGGCTGGATCAAGTGGATCATATTTTGAAAGAAGGTAAAGTGAAAAGTATGAATTATAGAAGATTGTGCCTAACGAGATGTATGAATGTGGAGGAGGCGAAAGCCGTTTGCATGGGCAGAAAAGTTTGGAGATTTATTTTATCTGCCTACCCCGCAAGGAACACGGCATGATGATATTTATGTTAGATACATACATGAATACATGGCATTATGTAATTTCCCTGTTGGGGTAGGCAGAGGGCAAAGCGCCAATTTTTTATATCATAACATACTTTCTTCGCCTCCTCCACATCCATAGATCTTCTCATACAACTTCGCCTGTTTGTCTTTTACTTTACTTTTTCTTCTATCAACGTTTTATTCCCTTGGTCCAACCATAATTTTCTCAGTGGTTCTCTACCGCGACTTCGCCTTACGCAATATAAATGTATTTAGTCAGTCTTTCATCTCCCATTCGTTCAACATGACCACAACACATCAATGTGCTCTTTTACAATAACTACCCTACGTAACACCCATTATTTAAATATGTTTTCTAGTCTCAGATTTTCGACTCCTTTTTGAGGCGAATCAAGCATATAGACCTTTTTTCTTTGCCGATCTTTTAAAATGACCCATTTTATCACATGGAATACACTTCGTCTAGAAATTCGAAAGCTTGAGAAAGTAGAAACTTTCAAAAGAAATTTTTATTTAACACTTTTTAAAAAATTGATACTCTTTTTTTCCATATTGATAAATGCTATAATTCTACTGCTGCGTCCTTGTGATAAACAACTACATTCCCAACCAAATTAAATCGTCTATCATACATCTAAAAGAAATCGAAAATTGATTGATCGATAACCTTATTGAATATAAACGGGAATTGAACCCGAAATCCCCAAGTGAAACACAAGCGTGCTACAAACTATGCCGCGGATTTCTATATATGTAAAAGCATAAAACTAATACATCAAATCTATTAAAAAGGATAGTAAAAATGTTGGAAATATCTTCGACTTATGTGTAATTAATTATTAATGGTCAACAACAATCATGATTTAATAACGTCGTATCATCTGTCACGAACTGAAACATAATGTAATGGTCGTAAATAGGGATGACGGCCAATAGGCAGTAAATGTGATGGACTTGAAATTTACCATCATCATCGCCAACTAAAATCATCATAACGAAACCAGCTACTAGATAATATGAGTCGTTTAGTATCAAAAACAGCAATCTGTCGATTTTGCGTGAATTGAGTTAAAACCGAGGAAATGTTCCTATTGTAAAACTACACATTTTTAAATGTTCACATGGTAACAAAAACAACAATATAAGGGTTATTGTTGTTTTTGTTACCATGTGAACATTTAAAAATGTGTAGTTTTACAATAGGAACATTTCCTCGGTTTTAACTCAATTCACGCAAAATCGACAGATTGCTGTTTTTGATACTAAACGACTCATAATATAACATACAAACTTGCATAAAACATTACATATCACTTCTGTGACACTGCGTGTTGCCCCTGGTTTTCCAATCTCCCTTTAGTTATCTGTATCATTGATGACCTTGTCAAATTTGTATTTTTCTTCTTTTATTTTTGTTACATTGGTATTAATTTTTTCTCTGCGTCAGTAATATAAATCCCCACCTTTTGCTCAACACTTTGTTAAAAATGGCATAGTCACATTAATATATTAAACACAAAGTTCCGATGTTAAGGAGATAAAGTTCCAAAACGATCAGTAGGTTCAATACGCTGCATAATTTCGTTATTATTTTATATGGCGACATTTTAGTGTTGCTTAATACCGCTTTAAGAATTTATGAGTAATAGTTAAGCTACAAAAAAAAAACAAATTCAGATATGTAATATGGTCTAAGAGTAAAAACAAGATCAGGAGTGAATCAGCAAGAAATCAAACCTGTGTACCCCGCTTGGTTAGCGTAAATGCTAACCGTTAAACCACGAGCGCCGACTAGATTGAATACTATAGTAAGAAAATACAATAAAAAAATAATTATTTAACAAATAATAAGAATAAGGTATCGTTCGTTGGAAGAGATTGTCACATAGCAATTAACCCACCATAATGTACACTGTAAAATACAATTTTAAATAAATAAATCGGACTAGACTTTCTATCGGAAGCACAGGTATGCCATAAAACGCATTCATTCATTCCGATCGGTCCACATCCGGCACTCCACGTCGTGCCGAGACTATGTATCTCCCTTCAAAACACTGGCTTATGGACTATGATGGGTGTACGATTCGTCTATTAATATAACTATAACTAGCTTTAAAAACTGCATTAATAGATTTTAATTAAAGAGAAAATCGTACTTTGAAAATCTTTTTGCTTATTCAAATAGAATACATTTGTTAAATCAATTGTGAAAATAACATTTTAACGAGAACAAAAGTACGTCAGATTATTTAGACTAGTTAGTTCTGTATGGTAAAAAAACACCTAGTCTCACAAAGCAAAATTAAATACTGAAAACTTGAGAACCAGATCTAACCAGAAGTCGGACACAGAAGAATATAAATTAATACAATAAACGTCGTTGAGCGCTTAAAAATGATTTCTACAATATTTAAAATAATATATTAGTGTAGAAACTGACTCGAGATTTTTCGCAAAAACATATCTGTTGGACTTATCACACGTCATCATTATGGCATAATAATACTCGAGATATCTATTCAACCAACATTTCTGATGACAATAGTGCGGCAAATATAATGCAGTTCGAATTGTACATGTGATAGTTTGGGATTTAAGTATGTGTAAGTATGTAGAGTGTGAATGTTACAGCTGAGTGATTTAGTATTTAAGAGAAATATATGAAAATTGTGATTCAGGAATGAGGCCACTTCGTCACAGGCCTTGCCTAGTAAAATGGTTCTCTATATCCACGAAATTAAGTGTTTTTGCATTGGTATGTACTTGTTCTGTACGGTTCATTTTTCCATTGAAAATGTTGTATCGTGGATACTGAAATACATATTTAAAAAATAAAATAGTCTCGATTAGTTAAACTTTGTGGGCATCCCGATTTTAAACTTATTTTCAGGCATCATCCCCTCTAAATTGATTAGTAACCGTCCTCAGTTTAGTCCTAGAAACACATCGATTGTCTAACTTTCAAACCCTGAAAGAAAGTACATTATTCAACAGTGATTCAGCAAATATAAAATGCCCAATCGTGCCCGGCCTTCTTATCTTTTTCGAGTACAAATAATGAATGTTGCCTTATAATACATTAAAACAATCAGAAGAATGGCAAGAATAAGTTTTTGTCCGCATATCTCTATTTAAAATCAACAGGTGTACACTTCACGATGTAAAAACATTAACAAAAACTGCTCCGATCACTTACTAGCAACCAATTGCTAATTTTATAACTTAAATATGCAAAAAAAAACAATGTTTAAATATCAATAAATGGTCATAAAAAGCTAATCAATAGCCAAGACCTAAAAAACTATATTTTTATAGTAGAAGTAATTAGGAAAAAGATTCCTAAACCGTGAGACCGAATTGAGATCCCAATAACAAAATAAAAAATGTTCCTTCATAATTCTACTTTCAAAATTATTCCTGCCCATTACTATATATGATATATTTGGTTTTTCTTTACGTGACAGATTTAATTTAGTTACATTCATCCTGGTGTGGGTGAATTGCCTACATAAAACCTTTACAATACATTTGCAACTATTTTTTGATTTGCCTATTGTCGCTTGCAGAGTATACGCCACGAATGCGCATATTTCAAATTTGATTATTTTAATCATTGTTTTTAATAAATAAAACGAATTACAAAACAAATTTATTCGTACACTTTCTTTGTTTGCGAGCTTTCAAAAGCAGTAATTAAAAAAATCCACTGAAAAAGCTCACTACAGCGAATTAAGTATAAATATATTGCCTTACATACATCTGCGGTAAAGTTCCTAATATAATGCCCCGCAGCCACAACCTTCCTATCCTTACACTCAACTTGTTTTACTTTTAATGTCAATAATAGTGAGTTCGAATACCGAGTTAGAGCGCCCTTGAGGAGAGTCGACTCTCTAAACGGAGCTATATAAAGTGTCCTCGTATTATTATTGCTACTTAGGTTATGTTTACTGAACTGTAACGCCTGACTATTGTTATATTTATAATGCATTTATCGTTCAACATTAAATCTTGAGCAATATACGAGTGATGCAGGTCAATATAATAATTGCTTACATATATTTCTAATAGACTCGTACATTTTTATCATACATTTATTTATTCATTCATTTTTAACAGTGATCTCAAAACCATACATAAGCGTTGCACTGATGACTTTACATACTCAGTCTCTAACTCTGCGACATACGGAACCCAACTGGAACCCAAACTGTCTCAAAAGCGTGACCAGTTGTGAAGTACAATGATGACGATGAAAGGGATGAATAGCGTAAAAACCTCAAGGAGCATCGAGACGCCAGAGCCCCCTCGGAAGAATGTGTCTAACATACACTGTGGAAAAGTGTGTTTAGCCAAATGTTGGTTTTGTTGTGACCATTTCGACAAAACACTTTTCGTATGGTAAAAAATAAAATATCCGATATCTATAAAGATGAAAAAAAAATGTAAATCGCTATAGTAAAAGCGACAACACTTGAATGTGGTTTGGACAAATATTAATCGTTAGGCAGCTCGCAGCTAGGAGATTTTGACGTCATGTCATTTTGAATACAAAAATGGTTAAGTCCAATAAATTGAATTGGATAGCGAATTATATTCATAACTTTCTAATTTAATAGAAATACACCGTGTTTAAAGGAGTGTTTCTCAAATTTTCTGTGTTGATAGACCTGTTTTTATTCATTCCAATCCATCGAGGGTCAGTATTTTTGTGAAATGAAATAAAAGATATTTTAAAATGACGAGAACAAAGTTCAAACACATTTCTTTAGATTGGTTTTCGACAGGCAATCCCTCGTGGTCAAGTATTATTGTCAGCCCTCTTGTACATGGAAACGCATGTGCGTGTATTGGTTTATTATCTGCAAGTTGGTGCACTTCAGCAAGCATTGAAAGATTAAAACCAAAGTTTCGATAGCAAGGAGATAAAAGTTCTAAGACGATCGGCAGGTTTAACACGCTGCAGTTTTTCGTTAGTGTTTTATATAGCGCTATTTTAGTAATGCTTAATAGCGCTATAAGAATTTATAAGTTGAGTATAAACTACCGGAAAAATAAATTCAGATATGTAATATGGTCTAAGAGTAAAAACCAGTCCAGGAATGAATCAGCCAGAAATCAAACCTGTGGCCCCGCTTGCATAGCGTGAATGCTAACCATTAAACCACGGCCGCCGACTAGATTGAATACTATTGTAAGCAAAATACAATAAAAAAATTATTACTTAACAAATAGTAGGAATTATATATTTTTAATGTAAACTTCTTATAATTTGTTTTATTATTTTCTCTCGGCGCGGCTCATTACATACTGTTCACGAACCAGCACTAGTCCAGGGACCACAGCTTGAGTAGCACTGCAGTAGAGGCTTGTTGAATCGTTCAATATGAAACTACAATAATATCATAAACTTTATTTTGTACCGATCTTTGTCATTCTATATAATAATTAAGTTTTATTTGTACACATAGAAAACAATATGTTTTAGAATTCTACAAATGTTGCTTACACGTATGGTATATAACGAGGTTTTTTTCTCATTAAGGCATTTTCAATACATATATCATATATATTTACAATATTTGACTAACTTAAATTAACAACAATTACTAACCATTAAAGAGTTAATAAAAAACTCATTTTTATTACTGTACGAGTATAATTTTCTTTGCGTCATATTTTTTTCTAAGAAACCTGGATTAGGTAAAACGACTATCTTCAAAAGACAAGATTTCCTAATTTAATTTATATAATTATCGTTTGAAGTGATTGAATGAACATGTATCAAAGCACGATGTAATAATAATAATTAATCATCCACTATTTTGCGAAACTAATCTATCACGATTTTGAGCAAACTAGTTTATTTCAGAAGTCTACAACTTTTGGCTACAGCCGATAGTTTTTGTATAGTATAAAACTTTTGGCAACAACCGATAATTAATGTATCCTTAAACAAATAATACCGAGGAGATAAACTGTTTTTTTACCACTAAGAAAAAATATTTAAAGTAAATTCAAATATTATTTATAGTTAAGGCAGTAACACAACACTGTGGAGGTTTAAAGACAATGTTATTTATTCCATTTGATATAACGGTATAACTCTACTGGTTTTAAGGTTTTTACCTCATAATCGGGAGAGCACAAACTAGACTGGATTATGTTCGAACTGGTACTGACATACACGCTTCTAACGGTAAAAAATCGGGTTGAGGATTGTGGGTGAAGGGGGCAGGAGGCAACTTCCGCAAGCAGCGGTGATATCTCGTGAACATAAATCCGCCTTAACGAATCCTCTTATTTATTCTGAAACGGTAAATGATTGTCACCGTGAAAATCACACATTTTCTATCGATGATTGATAGAAAATCACACATTTTCTATCAAATTCTTGCATAGCAGTAGTAACGAAATAAATTAGAAAGATTAGAGGCCCTAGATATATCCAATTCAGTGCGTTTGGATGAACGGCAAATACATATAATATATTCCCATGCTCTCGCCTCCCTCCACCAACAATCCCCAAACCGATGTTTTACCGTTAGAAGCACGTATGTTATATTGGTACAGGTTCGAACGTAATAAATACAGTATTGTTTGTGCTCCCTTGATGTTGAGGTGAAAACCTAGAAACCGGTAGGGTTATACCGTTATATAAAGTGGAATAAACAGTGTTTGACTAAACAAATTACAATAAAGTAAATTCATAAAAAGATTGAGTTACAGCGTTCGCACTTTGCTGGTCAGCAGTGGAATATGTTTGTAGGTCTTCACAAGCTAGACAGGTTGACTTCGCGATGAACGAAACTGTGAGGGTAATAACAGGATGCTTAAAAGCAACATCAATGGAAAATATCTACTCATTAATTAGTATCGTCTCACCGTAGTAGTGATGGAACTGACCTCGAAAGTACAAACCCAAGACATCCCTTATATGGTAACCAGCCAACAATGTAGAAATTGAAATCTAGGAATAGTTTCATAAAGAGAGCGTAAAAACAGACGATGCCTCCAGATAATGTGCGTTCTCTAAAGTGGAAAGAAAAAACATCTGACGGCTGCATAGAGCTCTCGAAAAAGATGGCATCAGGAGACTAACTCCCTGGCCCACTTGGAGAGCCCTGAATAGACTCCGAGTAGGGGTGACCAGATGAAAGTGAACATGTAGGATAGGGTTTCTTGAAGGAAAGGAGCATTGAATGTGATTGTGGAGCTTATACAAAGCTCACAACACATCGGGACTACATGCTCGCGGCAAGACCTGATTGATACGAATGATAAGGCGATCTCTGTTGCTTCCTACTGAAAACACGTTACACAGTAAAATAATGAAAGATTACAATAGTTTAATTAGATTTTATTTAAAACCCTCTTTTGTTGGGATATTAAATTTGGGTGTTATAAAAGCAAGTAATCAAAAATTGATTTCTTTCAAAGATATATAGTAATTCAAAATGGTAGTTATTAGTGGATGCAATCGCTAATAAAATAACGCAGTAATTGTAACAGCATTTTGATTAATCAAATATTTCATAACATAACGAAAACATTGAAAATAATAAAAAAAAATTGTTTATCTTAAAGTATCAAATTGAGTATGTATAAAACAAAAATAAACGACAAACAAAAAACGGAATGAGGTATTAAAATATTTAAAACTGTAAACTACATAAGTAAGAAATGTATAAGTATTAACAAAAAATGAAAAAAATAAGGCAATCAAAGGGCCTATTAGTATACCATGTCATATCAAAAGTAAGGCGATCAAAGGGCCTATTAGTATACCATGTCATATCAAAAGTAAGGCGATCAAAGGGCCTATTAGTATACCATGTCATTTCAAAAGTAAACCAAAAATTAAATAAATTAACCATGCAATAAACACACGAAAAAGATTTCATAAGAAGTACAATTAAATGTATCATTATATGTTTTTTGTGTATATTCATAATAAAATTTATTTGACATTTTTGTGCTTTTTAAAAAAGGTTCTGTATCACAGGCTCAAATATATTTTATTTCTATAAAATTACATGCATACATATACATGTATTAGTCACGAGTCACTGAAGAGTGAGTATGCTGCGTGACATTTTAATGTAAAACGACATAACTCAAACATGACTACTAGTTAAACATGGATATGTAATTTATTTATTATCATATAAAAAATGAGGCATACTCTAAGATAAACTTTCTACCAAATATGATTATTTTTAAATAAATTCCCTACAAAAATGATTTACGCGAGCAAAAAAAACCGTATATTATAAATCATATTGACAAATACCATTCTATGTCTCACCTTTAGAATTTATAAAAGTCAATTTCCATGTGCAGTACAAATTAAAATCAGCTGAAAAAAGATATGATATATAAACCTTCTAGGAATTAATCCTTAATGAATGAGTATACCTAGTCTTGCCATAAATTCTGTTACAAAGTTTTTGAATTATAAAAAAACAGTGCATCTTACAAATGATTTATTATATTGTTGTACTTACACACATATCATCTTATATGAAAACATACACCTTTTTCAAAATGTCCTTCCCTTGCCGTCACACAGGCCTTTAAATGTGACGGCCAATCGTCAACGGCAGTACGCACGATGTCCATTGGAAAATTGGCCACGCTTCCTTCAATGATTGTTTCAGACTCTCCAAATTTGGATGTCGTCTGCTACAAGCCATGTTCTCCAACACTGACCACAATTTGTAGTCAGTGGATTTAAATCTGGGATTCCAGAAGGCCGATCTTCAGCTCTAATAAACTCGGGTGGATGAATTTCTAGCCATTGCTGGGTGGACTTTGCCTTGTAGGCTGGAGAAGAATCTTTTTGAAAGATCCAATGACCTGAATTAAACATGGGTCATTAAGAGGCTTGACGACCTTCTCTAAAATGTCATTTTGGTATGAATTTGCACTTGTCTTCACACCCTGAGCACAAAAATGTACCTCAGTAACCCCTTCGCATGAGACACCCCACCAAACCATCACAGATCCTGGATGATGACCTCTCTGAACTCTCTGAATAACTTGAGCGGCCTCTCGAGAGCTATGTGCGTACACCCGATAATTTTGCTTATCATAACTTTCTTCAATGTTGAAAATTTTTTCATCGGAAAAATGGATTTTGCGATGCACATTGTTTGCGTACCGGTGAATCAGTTGTTTAGCTCTGGTCTTCCTGATGTCCCTCAAAGATGGAGTAAGCAAGTGTCCAGTGCTTCATCGGTAAACCCCCATATTTAGATCCGATTTGATAATACGAGACATACTCCGTGCCGAAATACCTATCTCCCTGGACATGATTTTTTGTTTGCGGAGTGGATTTCTACGGATTCGGTTACTCACGGCTTTGATGACTGCTTGAGTTCTTACGATTCGCGGTCGACCACTTATTTGCCGATCTTCAATACCTTGAGTATCTTTGAATCGATTAATAGTACGATATACAAACTGACGATTGATACCCAAAGACTTTAAAGTATGAAAAATGTCTCCCGCCGTCTTTCCAACTTAACGTAACGCAATTACAGC
This sequence comes from Odontocerum albicorne, assembly GCA_949825065.1. Lineage (NCBI taxonomy): Eukaryota > Metazoa > Arthropoda > Insecta > Trichoptera > Odontoceridae > Odontocerum > Odontocerum albicorne. The sequence goes on from OX463846.1 coordinate 31,214,850, forward strand.
GATACGGTTTTCTTTACCGCCCTACTCCATGTTTACTGGTCAACGTTCAGTGACACTGATTATAGTAATACCACAAGGGATGGAGAATTACCTAAAAAAATATTTCAGGTTTCTACCTGCTATTGTTTAGATTTTATGAGTGTTTGAATTTGTGTAACAGTATTTATGGCAGGACTATGTAAATACGAATAAGTACGTGGCACACAGTTTTACATCTCGTGCAATCAAAATGGGATATACTGTGGATCAATAAAAAAATCCGAATTTTTAAAGTCATATGATAACATAAATAAAATTGATGAGATAATTACAGTTATTTAATTTTATAAGAGTCTAAATTTTATAACAGCCGGTTCTCTTTATTCACATTAAATAATATATTATACATACATACCATCTCGCCATCTACCCCAACAGGGGAATAGCGTGATGGTATATATGTACGTATGTATGTATTATTACTTAATGGTTTAAATGTGAATAACAGAGTACCGACTATTATAAAATTTAATATTGAATAAAACACTTCGAAAATGTCTACTGTTATTGACCAATTAGTACACACGATTCTTCAGAATTTCTGTAATGCTTAAGATTCGGCTATGTAATATTTTGTAAAATCATCCTGAAGACGGTGGATGCATCGCCTCCGAAACGTCGGCTAATAAACCCTAGAAAATCCTTTGCAAGAATTGAACCATTGAGAGTGTAATTATCTTACTCCGGTATTGAAATTAACAAAACTTGAATTTTAATATTTGAATTGAATTGAATTGAATATATGCCAATCATTTTTTTATAATTCTAATAATAATTGTGTCCTAAAAGTACAGGGGTCAACAGACATTTCAATGGAACTGTGATATTCGACTTTTTTTGTTTGTTTATTAAACTAGTTAATTGAAACATTTTTGGAACATTGAGGGGATTTAAATAAAAATAAAGAGGGTGAGAATCTTTCCTGATGTTAAAAAAATTACCTTTTGGTCCCCTTTTACTACTAAGAAAGCTTGCAAGTTCCGTGCCAACTCTAGTGGTCTAAACCCAAATTATTCAATATTTCCGAATCACCAATCGAATATGTCGAAGGTTGCCATATGGATAAATTTAAAAACTAAAAAAGTTCCAAATCTTCGAGTTACTTTTACTTAACCTCATTTGCTAAAAAAAATTTCCACGAAATATGACAACAAACCAGTATATTTTTTGTATGAACCTTTCTCTTCTATTGTACATACCGGATTAATTTTTTAACAAATGCATATTTCGGTGTACGCAAATATGTCTTTTTTTTTTAAACTTAAATGGTTATCAGAAAAATATCAAAAATGAAACTATGTTATTTTTTAAATAAAGTTTTTTTTTTCTCTGATTCTGCATACTTTGTTTTCTAAAAAAATGTCACTTAAAACGCTTTTCATTTGACTCATTAACTTAACAAGTTCAACGAAACAGAGTAATGCAGGGCGTTGCCCAAACAGAAAAGGGATGTGTCATGTGTATTTTACAAGGTGCGTTAGTGAAATATACGAGTATATCCCATGATACAAAAATAAAAATACGATAATTATCAGAGTTCGCGTGTTAATCACTCTTATTATTATTACACCTACAGTATGTTTTGGAGGGCATATTATTCTGGATATTTAAATCGATCGGGTTTATGGTAATCTCTAGCGATTGATTGTAACCGAACAGAAATACGTACTGAGCGTATCCCTACTTGCACACGGGGCAAGTTTACTGAATAAATTAAAGAATGTTTATATTTTCACATCTTAGTAGTGGATGGAATAAGTGTGACGTTCTAATGGTATATCAGACATAAATACATCACTTCACAGGAAAACGATAATATTTTCATTTAACTATTGTTTCACCTATAACTTACTCTGTGTTTTGATTTATTTTCACCATCAGCACCATCACGTCTCTTTCCCCTCTATTGGAGTAGACAGAGGGAAAAAATCCCTTCATTCTATCCTGGCACGGAGCTGTCGCGTCTATCACGTCTATACATATTTCAAAGGCTTTTCACTTTTCCCTCTTATAAAATTGAATTCATTTGGTCATACCAAGTGAACCAAATATATTTTTTAAAGATATAGGTAATAAAAAAGTTTTTTTACCCATATGCGTATATATGTATATCCCAATTATACAATTATACATATCAAATTGTAAAACGATATTTCTGGTAGACATATTTATCTATTATAATACTCGCAATGTACTGTTTAGACGCGTAACTTTCGACGACGTCCCCATGTCCTAGTGACAAAACACTTTTTTTCTACATTCGATTCCCAACAGTAACAAAAAGTACCCCAATATGATTTTCTCACATTCAGGGATTTTAACACATTTCTGATTGGTTGGATTTCAAATTACAATAAGCACAACAGATTATACCATATACGAGGCGTATCCAGGAAGTAAGTGTACTGAGGCTCTCACGACCGGATGGATTTTATTTTCGACATGTTGGCTACACTTCCGTATAGCCTGACCCTTCCCCTCCGCAACGAGACCGGTTCAAGGTCAGTACGTTGAGAAGTGTCGACGCGACAACACGTTTTGTGAAAAATGTCAAACCAATCTCCCGCCAAGTGCGAAATTTTGTGAAAAGGCAAGAGTTTTTGAGGCGCTGCTAACTCCATGGAGATGAATTTCTCCGCTCCATCGTTACTGGAGATGAAACTTGGGTTGCACACTACACGCCTGAAACCAAAAGGCAGTCTCAACAGTGGCGTTACATCTCTTCACCCTCCGGCAAAAAGTTCAAAACCACAATTTCAGCCAAGAAAATCATGGCATCCGTGTTTTGGGACTGTCAAGGCATAATTTTAATTGAATATATGCCTCAAGGGGAGACCATCAACTCTGCAAGATACTGTGAGACCCTAAAAAAATTGCGGAGGGCGATTCAGAACAAGAGGAGAGGCATGCTGACAAAGGGAGTCTGCCTGCTGCACGACAATGCAAGACCACACACGGCCAACGCCACGAAGGAACTGCTCGCCTCGTTTAAATGGGATGTCCTGAACCATCCCGCGCATTCCCTTGACCTAGCACCTTCAGATTACTATCCCTTTACCTCCCTGAAGCTGCACATGGGTGGAAAAAGGTTTTCAACCGACGAGGAGGTAAAGGAGGAGGTGGAGAAGTGGACAGAGGGGTTGGCGGGAAACTACTTCGAGGAAGGCATCAAAAAGTTGATACCCCGCTTCACCACCTGCATTGAGAGGAATGGCGATTATGTCGAAAAATAGCTTACATATGTACTACGGTAACCACGTAATTTTTTTGTTTAAATAAAAAAATTGTAACCTACAAAAATTCAGTACACTTAGTTTCTGGATATGCCTCGTACAATGAAATGGAACACAACTACAATTTTAGACTGCCTTAAGTTAAGTTCAAATAAAAATTAAGATTTTCACAAGAAACAAACAAAAGCATCTCAGTTGAAAAGAGCAATTTGCAGCGGTTACAAAAGAGCTTTATAAATTCTATAACAAAAAAATATCCGTTAGAATAAATGCAAATGTTAACTATTAGGTTGATGCGAAAGTTCATCCCGGTTTTGGTGCTAGATGTCGTTGTATCGTAAAACCGAAGTGTAATTAACTTTACACGTGCAAAGTTTTGACGTTGTTTGAAATAAGGAATTTCAGGGAGTACTTGGGAAAAAATGTGTTATTTGGTTTTGTTTTTACATTTTGTTAAGCATTAAAATGACAGAAAATAAGGAGCATTTTCGACATATTATGCTTTTTTTATTTCCAGAAAGGCAAGAATGCTTCGCAGACGCAAAATGGCATATGTGCTTGCTGTGTACGGTGAGGTGCCGTTCACGATTCCACGTGCCGTAAATGGTTCACAAAGTTTCGTGAAAACAATTTTAATCTTAGCAATGTATCACGTTCTGAACGACCGACCGAGGCTGATGGCGACGAAATATTGGCGCTAATAGAAAGTGATCGGCATAGAACAACTCGAGAGACCGGAGAAATTTTTGGAATCAACTAGTCAACAGTGTCAAGGCGATTACGTCCACTTGGAATGGTTAGGTTAGGTTAGGTTATCTATTGAAGTGCAACTAAATCGATCCATTTTTAAAGCGGATGGTTACAGGTGATATAATGTTAAGCGTAAGACATCATGGTCTAAGCGCGGGGATGCCCCTTCAACCTGCGCCAATGCCAGTTTATATCCAATGAAGGTTATGCTATGCATTTGGTGGGACTGGAAGGGAATAGTTTATTATGAGCTGTTACCCGAAAACCAGACCATTAATTCGGAGAAATACTGTTCACAACTAAGTGAATTAAAGCGAGGAATTGACCAGAAGTGGCCTGCATTAGCCAACAGAAAGGGTATTGCGTTCCATCAAGACAATGCTAGACCACACGTGTCTTTGGCCACCGACACAAAATTTTACAATTTAACTGGGATGTGTTGGTCCATCCACCGTATTCTCCCGACCTTGTGCCCTCCGACTAGCATTTATTTAGATCGCTTCAGAACAGCTTAGATGGCAAAAACTTTTCTTACTTGGAAGACTTAAAAAATCACCGGGATCAGTTATTTAGCCAGAAACCTCATAGCTTTTATGAGCGCGGAATTATGCAGCTACCAGAGAGGTGGAGAAAGGCATCCGACAGAACGGCACATACTATATTGATTAAATGTAATTTTTAGTAAAGAAAATTTTTCTTTAATTTTTGTATAAAAGTGGGACGAACTTTTGCATCAACCCAATATTTTCAAGTGCGAACACTAAAAATAAATATTATGCAAAAAATCTGAAACCAGCTTGGTGTATTTTTTGCATAGTATTCATATTTTTTTTATTATACTATAATTTTATTCAAAGTCATATTTTTTACCTTACACTCCTCATAAAAAGAAAATAAACAACAAATAATATTATGAATACAATAAAAAAATGCCATGTGTTCTTCAGCATTAAAATATTCAATGTCTTCAACGCATTAAACTCATCGGGAGTGCAAATAAAAAATACATTTCAAATATTAATTAATCTCACGCGATCGAAGAATCTGCAACAAGATTATAGTTGAATCTGAAAGAGAAAGCGATTGGTGATGGAATTCACAAAGAATGCAATAAATATATGCATTTTTTTACATTTCAATCCAATCAATGTTACGCATATGGAAAATCTTGAACATAGAAAAGAACAATATTAATTGGTCCATTTAAAGAATCAGATGGACAACAAACCAAGATTTACAAAAAAACTATTTACATTATGTGAATCCAGGTTTGTCTGTATTTGTGTTGATTCACTCGCAGTATTCATTCATTAAGAAATAAATGTTAAATTAATAATTCAATTATTGTAAATGCAATTCATTGAGTAGTGTTTATCAAGAAGGAAATGAAGAGGTCGCTCACCAATGGAGTGTAGTGACCAAATCACGGATGCTACTGGCATTAATTTAATAACAACATCACAGAGACAGAATACTGATGCAGTTTTAGAAAAGAGCGGGGTACAACGCATACCAAATTTTTGCACTTCGCACTTGACTCAGCATTCACAGAGACAGCCTCTGGGAACAATGAGCGAAATAGAATTCCCAGAAAATCTTGTGAACATCACAAAAGTCTATGTTTACGGATTTAATGCCGTTTTAAAGTTAAATGGGTCGGACACATTTTGTGTTAAAATTGGACTACGACAAGAAGATCTTCTTTCACCCATCCTATTTAACATAATCGTGAAAAAGGATATCTGAACCATTGAAAATAAGTCTCATGTTATATGAAAACAAGACAAAGTTTTTGAGTATGGTAAAAAAAACTCACTATTAACTATCAAAGTATGCTATGTTCTCGAATCTGAAAACTTAACATACAAATATTTATTAGCAAATAAATTTATCCAAAAATAAATGAGAACTAAGCCTAACTAAACACTGTTCGGACCAGTCAAGTTGCACTGTTAGAAGTAGAAGACTTCACATAACTTGGTAAAAACGTATGGTCAAAGAAAAAGTAATATTTAAAGCTATAACTGTACATAATAATATTGAAGACAATTTATATAGCGCCGGTTAAGGAGCAAACTCTCCTCAAAGGCACTATAGCTCGGGTCTCGAACCCACCACTATTGACAGAACAAAATGATTAAGGATAAGTGGATGTGGCCATTCGATTAGGTACTTCTCCGCATCGCATATCAGGACACCTTTGATTTCTATACCAATAAAGGTACTATTCAATTATCACTGAAGTTTATTTAAACAAATAATCTTTAAGAATATACTTGGAATCCAATCAAGATAGCCCATAAAATATCGATTGATGGTTAATTAAAGTAATTCGATACGTTTGTTAGCAATGTTTGGCTAAATCGTGTTGTTTTCAACCCATCAAATCAAAACAAATCTTTAAAAATCATCAATTAACGAGATACCACTGATATCGGAAAACGAGATAAAAATACAAACCAATTAATTTAATACATACTCGTACATACCATCACGTAATGTCCTTTCTGGAGACGGAGAAGACAGAGAGAAAAGATCTTCACACACCTTTCTATCCATGCACACAAATTTTGCCACATCCATATCCATATAACTCGTCATACATGATATTCTCTTTCTCATACTTCTTACCTTTCTCTCAATTTTTTTTCTAAAAATCTTCTTCCTCGTTTACTTCGGTCTACCTCTGCCTCGCTCTCCATTAATTTTAGACATATACGAATATATTTGTTGCGTAATTATTTCGCAAATCATTATCTCAATGTGATCAAGCCATCTCAAGATTCTTTTCTTAATTTTACATATAACATCCGTCTCTAAGAACCATTAATCCAAATAATTGTTTTCATAAAATATTTTATCCATATCCATACAACAATAATCATAACTCTTATTTTATACAATATATTAGATTGAAAAATAATTTATTGTTTTAATAAACATTTTTATAGAATAATTGGAGTGGCCCTTGGGAATATTAGAAATTATTATTCGATCCTCTAGCAATTTAAAAAACGAAATAATTATTATATTTTATGTACATAAACAATATTTACATTACGAAAAAAACACCGACAATGTTAATCAGTGACGTCAAACCCTTTTCCATAAACTGTACCCTTCAGTGCGTACCCATACGCTGGCATCTGGGCAGTCCCCAGGGGTTCGATAACACGAGGGCCCCATTGGAGCCCTCGGCATCGCACCAAAATGAAAAACGTCCAACGAAAAACGAAAATTTTATTCCGTTTTTAATGCTCGCGCTATTATTTTTTTGATTTAGAAAGCAGATTGATTATACAGTAAAAAATGCGAAAATTCACCTTGTCCATTTAAGATATTATGCTAATTGTTCTGGGTTATACACCCCCTAGGGATGATCCTGCATATTTATGTAATCATTGTATGTTATTATCTATCATTTTATGTTCTTATCAACAATTTGTGATTTTATGTAGGTACTGAATTTTTTTCAAACATGTATACTAATTCTCGTTTGACTGTAGTAAATTTATGTTCAAAATACGAATTTTAATTTATTAGATTATGATTTTGTTTTTAAAAAAAGGGCGCCATATCAAAAAAATATCAATACCGCCAAAAACCTAGATACGCCTCTGCCTTCAAGCATTTTTATTGTATGATAGGCACCCACTTGAGTTGATTATTTGCTGCAATATTCCAAGGATTTCAATTAATTCAAATATAATTTTAAACCTATATAATATGGTTGTGAGTTCCTATGAAATTGGTCGTTGTAAAGATATAAATTAAACGACGCGGTACAGGCAGACCATATACCATATGAATTTGAATATGGCAGAATACATAGAAAACTGTTATGTGATAAATCAATCAAGATGGTGTTTTGCGTTAGGTTAGAGGTTAATTAACCCAATCATACTCGTAGACCTAATATATTTATTACTCCCGCCTTATATTAATAATAATACTCGTAGTATTGTAAAATGGCAATTTATAGACTCTCATCAAAGGCGCTCTAGCTCAGGATTCGAAATTACTTTCATTGGCATATTAAAAATATTACAAAATAAATATATATTAGTTGAGTGTAAGGATAGGAAGCTGCTAGCTGGTGGCTGTTGCCATTAGATTACGTACTTCCCCGCATGTGAATATGCTAAGTAAAACATATTTGGTAAGAAAATCGCAGAAAACTTACCAATGGAAGACAAACTTCAAATATACCTTTGTAAATCTTCCGATATGTAATAGTAACACATCCGGCTTTAGAAATGTAGCGTATTGTGTAGTGTTCATATACCATATATGTTATAATCATAAAGTTTGATAAAACCTCCCAAAAAGGGGTGTCTTCAAGTGTTTCTTAAAGCTACACACGCCATCCATATCACTAAAAGTTAGATGCAGATTATTACATACCACAAAGCCAGCAAACCCCTTGTAAAAATTACCCACTCTATTGGATCGGTTCGGAAGAATGAATTTATTCGATGATTACGAAATCGACCTCAAAGTTCTATTATTCTCCGAAAGAACGTATCTCAGACACAGATCCGAAAGATATAGTGGTGACATCCTATCGAGTACTAAATAGAAGACTAAGAAAACAATGTGGGGGATAGTTGAAATAAGGAATGGAAATTGAATACTAAAGGATAAAATTCTAAATGGAAAATGGCATTAAATTATAACATTATGTATCCACGAGATAAAGTAAACAAAAAGCATCATCTCAAATATCAAAGGGGAATATATCGATACGCGTTTTGTCATGTAAAAGAAACGACTTTAAAATATGTAATGTATCTCTTTCACCAACCACAAAAATGTTAAAGAAACTATATATTGTAGATTGGAACCTCTAAAAAACTCTACTAGCGGGAATCGAATTCTTAATCCCCAAGTTGGAAGACAGGCGTCTCACAAACTAGGCCACGGAGGAGTTTCTCTTTTAATGACACAAAGAGCGAATGCAACTTATGTTAAAGTATTAAATGTCAGTTATAATCAGTACAATTTGTAACCCATGTAATATTATTTGTTTTCCAGCCCCCAAATCAGTATCCTATCCGGCAAGTACGAAGTTGTTATATGCAGTTTTGCTATCTACTCTTCAATTGAGAGATATTCAGAGTTGTTATAAGATATAATTGAGAAAAATACAAATTATCTAGTCATCGTGTATTATTTTCTCAACATTTCAAACTGATCGCCTAGTCCGTCTTTATAGACACGGGCGCGAAGACGGAATGTGACTCCTGAAGACGGACTATGAACTGTGTACGATCAATCTAAAACGTTGAACCATCAACTATAAACTATAAACAGTGGGTAAATAGTCCCAAAAACTTTTCCAATTACATTTGGAGTCAAAGTAGTAAAACATCCTGTAAACTAAAGTTATTACTAAACTAAATTATTTAATATCCAGGTGCAGCAGAAATAGGGTTTACTTGTTCTTCACAATTGGTCTTCAAACTGCGTAAAAAAACATTCATAAAATATTGTACTTAGAATGTGGATTGTTTTTTTATTGTGGGGAATATTCAAATAATCGTAAAAAACATTCATAAAATATTGTACTTAGAATGTGGATTGTTTTTTTATTGTGGGGAATATTCAAATAATCGTAAAAAACATTCATAAAATATTGTACTTAGAATGTGGATTGTTTTTTTATTGTGTGGAATATTCAAAACCAATAAAATTATTTCCATGTGGCAATCTATTCTAACCAACCATAAAAGTGTTCAAGAGACCCAGAGTTAAAACAAAACAGAAACCCTTTTTAAAACTGTTGAATCGAACCTTCTTACCAACTTGGCTACGGAAGTCATCAAGTTACATGTTTTACGTTTGTTTTTTAGCAAATGTGATCCATTTATGGGAGTCTTCGTCATTTAAAAATAAACATAAGAAGCAAATAAGAAGATAAGATGAAATGAACATTTTAAATATAAAATGGAAGCAAATAACTTTGAGAAGGTTGCCTCCTCAAGATTTTCATATCAAATTGGGGTCAATAAATTCAAGGTTTTCATGTGACTGATCTCTATAGAACCTTATCTAATGCATTATCAATTTGTAAAAAGCGTACAATAATTATTTCAAACGTTGGAATATAAAGAAAAAAACGATAGTATAATGGAATGTATTAAATTACACCTTTGTTATATACAGTACAACCAGGGGAGCTTATTGACATATGGCAATCTTTTCCATTAACCAGAAAGATGCTCAAGAAGCCTGAAGTGAACACCTGACAGGATTTTTTAAATCTAGGTTCCAACGGGAATTCTCGGATAAGAAGAATTACGTCTCACCAACTAGGATATGGAGGTTATAAGGGGAAACAAATCAGATTGTTTTTACTGGTTTAAGAACATAAAGCTCATTATTCTTTATTAAGTTTTAGTAGAGGGCAACAACCAATGTGAGCTTGTTTTTTGTTCAATAGAAACAGTATGAATTAATTTTTTGTCATATAATTCAGTATAAAATGTAAGTATATAAATGGTAAAATCTACCCGTACATTCATTAAAATAAAATTCCTACACCATACACCCGTGTTACGAAAGAAATATATGCAGTCTCGGCACACCATAGGAGGGCGTAGAGTGCAGGGCTGCAACCCGACCTAGATGGAGTCGTTTTGTGGCGTTCCTGTGTGCCTTATGGAACGAATAGGTTGATGATGACGATTTTTTATTTTAATCTAATCACAAGTTGAAAAAAATCTTATGTAACAGCAAAAAATAATACCTGCGTATACTATGAAATAGTCTGGATTACCACTTTTTGTATGATACCCTTCAGTATATCCAAATTAGTGTTTCGGACATATTTAAAAGCGTGGCCGCAATACAATATTGTCTGCGGTCTCAGTAAGCGAGCCTTTGGGTTCAGAAACTCTGAGGAGGAACGAGTATATGGGAAAACCAATATTCTTAATTTACGTAATTCAATATAATGAAGTTCTAAACACTAGTTATTGTAAAAGAAGTTACGCTATACTCGTATGGTTCTTTCTGATCATAATAACTTTTGAAGTGAAAAAGCTCACCGTAGTCTAGTAAAGAATTGGTGGGAAGTCACATGATTAAAAAGTATAACGATAGAGCAATACATTTTGCGCAGTACATCCCCTTATTTGAATTTTAAATAATTTCCAATAATAATCAAAAATTTTGTTCTTGTAATTATATCATAAATATTACTTAGATAATCAAGTAATGCCTACCACTTTTTATGTATCATTATGGTAGTTACTCGTACTTAAAATCCGCACTACAAGTCTATCGATTATTCCAACTGTTCAAGTGCCAATATTTAAAATATATAAAAAATCAACCCTAAATAAAGGCGTATTCTTAAAACTTGACGTAATAATGAATGAATAATAAGGCTTTCTACGAGACAAGGCACGAAGCAGAAAGGTATAAAACCAATTGAAAAAAATCATAGGTAAGTGGGCGAATCAAGAGGTTCTTTCGCCATAAACCTCCTTAAACATTTCGCGCCTTGTAAATTTCAGGATAATACATAATGCGTTTGGTTCTCACCTTCGATCGATCCGGTTACGGTGAAAGAGTGAATGCTATTCGCATTCGGCGCCGCAGCTCAGACGAAGAGATTCGGAAGGTTGTAAAAGAACGTAGTCGCGCGGCCAACTCGCTCGGCAGCGGCTCGGCACTGACTGAAGTGGCACACAGCTGACGAGGTGGGCTGGGCCTTATCATATCATCTGGTCCCGTGACTAGGCCGAGGAGCGTGTGATGCTGATCGGAGCGCCATCTCTCAGGAGAAACCTTCGGTGACACTCTTATCAGCTCTTGGGGTTCACATTTCACACCTGGACAGGAGGATTAAGCAGACGACGGAATGGATACGACTTTAGCTGCCGCCACAACGTGAAATGTGTTTGAGTTTGTAAGGAAAATCGTATTCGAATATTATCGCAATTCAATCCAATCCTACTAATGGATTATTACAATCTTACGTAAGTTTTATTAACACATTCACTGCGTATAAAATGTCATACAGAGATGCTGAAAATTCGCGATTTTTTGAAAACCCATAACTTTATTAAAAATCAAATTCTACTTTCTATTGAAACATCATATACAAGTGTATTCCTTCGTGTCTTCAAAACACATGAAACCGGCGACGTATCCTTATCGGGAGACGTTCATGAGTGCACTCAACATTCAAGGCTATTTTGTATGGACACGGGAGCCGTGTTCGACGCAGTGAACGTGTTAATACGTATATATAGGTTCACACCTGGTTAAGGAGGTTTAGACATAGATCTGAATGACTAAAACTAAAGTTGTCATAACGTGAAATGTTTTTGGATTTAAAAACAAAATCGTATTCGAATATTATGTCAATTTAATCCGACACTACAAAAAGTTTATTCAAATCTTACGTACAGTTTTATCAACATATGGGTTCGCAATTGAATAGGGAGATTTGGATCTGAATTACTCAAACTTAAGTTGCCACAACGTGAAATATTTTTAGGTTTGTAAAAAAATCGTATTCGAATATTATGTCAATTCAATTCGAATCTACAAATGGCTTATTAAAATCTTCCGTGAGTCTTATCAACATATGGGTTCATACCTGGATAGGGAAGTTTAGAATACATCTAAATAGATCAAACTAAAACTGTCACAAGAAATATTTTTGGGTTTATAAAGTAAATCGTATTTCAATACTTTTTCAATTGAATCTAACGCTACAATGACTTATTATATTCCGTGATAGTCTTATCAACATATAGGTTCACACCTGAAAATAGTTTTGAACATACTCGTACATCCGAATGGATGAACAACTGAAACTAAAGATGCCAACCCGAGATTTTGGAATGTTCGAAATAAAGGTCTTATTAAAACCATATGCGACAATTGTCAACTGGGGTTCAAGTGGGGTTCTCAATTCGTATCTAACAGTAAAGACCGGATGTGGTTTTTTTAACCGAAAACGAAGAACGGCTTTTATGGAGATTATCTATTATTGCGCGACCTGGTTTTAAATTATCTTTCAGACCTCAGTCGATGTGAAGTTCTCAATAAAAAAATATGAAATATTGGTGATTATTTAAGTTGACTTGGATTAATTGTGGTATCATCATCATCATTTTATCCGGTATCAATCCAACGCTGGGCATGTGCCTCTACCCTTTTTCTCCATTTCTCCCAATGATGTACGATTGTTTGGGTTTATAAAGTAAATCGTATTTCAATACTTTTTCCATTGAATATAATGCTACTATACAATGACTTATTATATTCCGTGATAGTCTTATCAACATATAAGTTCACACCTGAAAATAGTTTTGAATATACATTCGAATGGATGAACAACTGAAACTAAAGATGCCAACCCGAGATTTTGGAATGTTCGAAATAAAGGTCTTATTAAAACCATATGTGACAATTGTCAACTAGGGTTCAAGTGGGGTTCTCAATTCATATCTAACAGTAAAAACCGGATGTGATTTTTTCAGTCGAAAACGAAGAACGGTTTTTATGGAAATCATCTATTATTGCAACCCAGTTTTAAATTATCTTTCAGACCTCAGTCGATGTGAAGTTCTCAATAAAAAAAATATGAAATATTGGTGATTATTTAAGTTGGCTTGGATTAATATTGGTATCATCATCATCATTTTATCCGGTATCAATCCAACGCTGGGCATGTGCCTCTACCCTTTTTCTCCATTTCTCCCAATGATGTACGATTGTCATCCAACAATGGATGGCAAACCCCCTGATTTCACCGGAATACTCGTGCGTCTTTGTCACCTTTTGGTGGTTCTCTGCATTCATTCCAATACACGTTTGGTACATTAATCATTTGGCATACGATTAATATAACATACTCGTAGTTGACCTATTTCAATTTTAACTAGGCAATCTTTCCACTTCTTTCCACACTTAAGTTTGGTTACTAATTAATTTGTTTTACATTCTGTATCACTTTGAAATGTATTACACTTTCATTGTATACAGTACTAATTGGCGGGCTTATTGCCATATGACAATTTGTTCCAACCAACCAAAAATATATTAGAGATTTTTAATGAAAATCAGACTGGAATCCTTTAAAAAATCATGATTTCAACAAGAATCGAACCCGCAATCTCTAGTAGACCTCGTAGTAGGTTTACTAACTAGAGTTCGTCACTTTCTGTTTAATTTCCATGCCTCTTTGTGAAACTAAAACTTTATGAGAGGAGTACCCTGTTAGTGGCATCGCTTTTGCACTATACATGTATGTTATGTTAATATTATATTAGGACACATTGATAAAAAAAAACATAAGACTTCGTGGAATTTGGAATAAGGTTTTGAAATTAAGTTTTCTTAATAGTATGATTATATAACAACTATCAGTGTTCATTCTAATATGAGTTTATTAAGACTTCAATATTGATATATCTTAGACATATCAATATTAAAGTCTTAATAAATTCCAATCATATTCTTCTTATTAGTTTTTTTATGGTTTAGGTTAAGGGAATAGTGCCAGACATGATTAATGAAATGTATGTAATTTACGTTTTTAACTAGGTATTCTTAAAAATATTACAAACTTAATTCACCAAGCGGGGTACACATACGTGCATTAACGAAACATTACATTGCGATGGTATGGTAGCGCTAAATGATCTGTAGTGCACTGATTTGGCGGGACGGAAAAATATTTATATTGATTCGCTGATAGAACAATCCAGTACCCAACATAACGGTGTTCTAAGAATTTCCGGAAAAAGGTTCTTGCAGCAATGGAAAAACAGATTTTTCAATATATGGCACGATATCTCCATAGTAAGAAAACTGAATGGCAAGTATCACAATATGGGAAGACTGGAAGTGTACATTGACTAAGCATTTTAGTTTTCAAAGAGTCTGAGATAGATCTTAGAAGCATAGAGCTGAGATTCTCAAATGCAACTCAAGAAAGAATTACTCAGCGTTCGAATTCCGCAGTTTGATTACCTCTGTCAATTCTAGTTTTAAAATATTTCGTGGTATATTAAATAAATAAAAAAACATCCAAGTAAACAGAAAAAGTTTAACAAAAGTTAATAACATAAGTTGGAAATCACTGATAAAAATGCCTCTTATCACTAACGACCGCCTAACGATACGAGTTAAGTATTGAGTTCAACTTCCTACTTCAAGCGTGAATCTTACTTATAACCGAACCACATGTGAAATATTGAACTAATCCACAATGATTGACATTTGGAATTTTACATATGCCAATTCTGATAAATGCAAAATCATTGAATTTAACATGGGTTTAAAGCGATGCATATTTCGTCCAAAATCACCTTACTATCAATACAACTTAAATATAAAATATCGCTGTTTATTTAAGTGTAATCAATATAAATTGACAGCATTTATTGAATGACCAAAGATATTTAAAAAAACATCAAACTTGTGAAATTTTAAGTTAAACATAAAAGGCCGAATGGACGATCATATATCAAAAGTAAATACACATTTATGTTTCATTTCCAATGAGCATATATGTTATCAATCCTTTATGTGAAAAATTTTTCAATAATGTAAAATGTTTATTTAATACGACTTAAAAATCATTCTCTACAAACCCATCCAACGACCTGTTGTTTCCTTAAATTTTTCAAAATAATATACTGTGGGGCGGGTGTTTTCAGCATATCACTTTCAAACAAATGTGAGATAAAATATAAAAAAACTGTATAATACATTAATGATTGATTAGTTAAGACTTGGCCAAACCTAGACCCGCCAAGGTGTTTTGTGCGGCCCGCGAGCTTTTTTATATAAAGCATAGTAGTTTAATAATAGCGGCACACTTAAAATTTCCTACACCAAGAAGATTTACATCAAAATATAAAAATCGTATTTAAATATATGCCAAAATTATAATAATATATTATATACAGACAAAAACAAAAAAAAAATGAAAATAGGTACATATTTATTTTTTGCTTGTAATAGGTAACCAAAATTATACTAATATCTAATTTATTTAAGTATTTATGTAATATGACACTCATATAATATGAATTGTATTTATGTTCAATAAAAAAATTGAAGGCTCTCATGCCCTTAAAAAATACACATGCGGCTCGCGAGCATTTACCAAATACCGGTTTTCACCCACGGCACAAAAAGGTTGGCCACCCCTGGATTAATTGAATGTGTATCGAGACATTTAAACCCGCTTAGTTTCTAGTTGATAAATATTTTGAAAGTATTAATAAACATGTTAGTATATTGATTGATGTGGTATTAATATAAAATTATATGATATAAAAAAGAAAACGTTTTCTATATATAGGCGAAATCTACATAAAATATAAATAAATATCGATTATATATAGTATATTACTTTACAACCATAATAAAAACGATAAAATCCATATGTATAATATTTACAATACTAGTAGGAAAGAAGTGCTGTTACTCTGTTTATTATGTAAGTAAAAATAAATTGTAAACTCGATTTCGATAATGTGGTTTGTTTTATTGAAATAAAAAAGTAAAATATTTTCATCGATTTACTCGTAAATAAGTAAAATTACGAAGCAAAATTGACTTTATTTATTTTTAAGTGATAGACTGACTTATAATTCTGGAAAGAAGTTAAGATCTCAGTAGTTTTTTCGTGGATGCTACAGCTCTCGGGACCGTCATTTTCAAAGAGACGAAACCCTTACGGGTTCTTTCCTAGCACTAAGGCGCTCTTTAATTCTCCTTGAGTTGTTCCTAACTACTGGACCTCCAGATTTCTCACTGACCACGGGAGTTTCAACGCAAACTTTTTCATTTGGTTTAGTATCTTCGCCTTGTTGCAATTTATGTCGCCACCCAGATCAATCACGTACCACATTTTATGGGAATGTGAGAAAATTAGAATCTCTCAACATAGGGAGGTGCTCTTTAGAGCTATACGTCGGCCAACCATCAGTCCAAATTGGCTACTATGACCTTGTGGCAACCAGAGATAGTTCTAAAGCTTTCCCACGTTTTGTAAAAAAATGGAAACTTTTAAAATCTTCAAATGGTTTCTGTGTAGCCCGAATATAAGTAATACATATTTGTTGCTAGCACATTTTATTTTATTTATATTTCGTCTCTGTCCGTGATATCCAACCTACTGTCGGTGCCGCCGCCATTCTTTTCACACTCCGGTGCGACGGCAGCAAAGGGGTTTCCTCTCGGGGACAGCTTTTTCATCCAAGGGTAAGGGAACCACTCTTCAATAATTCGTTCTAGAGACAGAGAGACAGCTGCATGTCCCTGTAAAAAATCCCTCGGGACATTCTTACTACAGATTCAATATGAACATGAGTATAATTTACATGTCAAAATAGTTCCAAAGTAAAGTTTTCTACCATCTCTATCATATTCCGTCTATCGTTGAGAACTGCGCGAGTATTTCAGTACCGAATATTCCACCAATGACTGTTTAACTGTTGAGAAAAATATGCTTGGATGTTTTTCCAACAAATACTTGTGGATGAAATAAAACAGTGTACCTATTTCTCACATGGTAAACAAAACCTTTCAACTAAACACTTCATAAATATTTACGTGTTTCGGATGAAATGTTTGCATGAACGAAATTTACTATAACACTTCATTTGATTTAGTATTTTTTTCTCAATTTACGGGTGATTTTTTTGTCTAAATGTATTCAAAATTTAATCAGCTGTTTTTTTCAGAAGCTTCATTAGTATATGATTGGTTTCGACTCACACCATGATAAATACATATCTTGAAAAGTGCCTGATGCTTAAAAATTGTTTTTTTCTGAAATCATTTTCAATTTAGTTTTAGTTATTAAACTTTTAAATGATAATAACATACTGTTTTATCTCAGTTATATCATATATTATAAACAAACAAAAACTATTTTAAATTGTTTTTTCGGAATTGTTGCCGTGTTGAGTTGGTCTGAATCGTATTAAATCTGATCATAGTTGCAGTACACACACCCTGCATAGGTGGGGGGGTTTTATTGACTACACGTTATGCTCATGTGAACGTCCTGATGTCGGGCGCAAAGTGAAAGTATGCCATATATTAATTGCTGGGAGGACTAGAGGAAATTCATCGGGCTACTCCTGAGGCTGTATCATGGATGAGAAACCTGAACGCGCGACTGTGTACGAGAAATCATACGAGAAAATAATGTCAACTGAATTATAAATTCGGTAATATTTTGTTGACATCGCCCTGAGGATGATAGCCAAATTCAATATTGTAACAACTCCGAAAAATATTTTAAACTAGCTAAGTCAGGCTTTGGTTGGACTCGCTGTTTTGGAAATGAGCAAACTTCCTAAAATTTAATTTTTAAAGATTAACTTAATAAATTGTTAGCTTTTTACTTGTTCTCTGTATCGTTGAAACTTTTATTGAAAAAAAGTATTAACATTTAGTGATTATTTTAATGACCGACCGTTCAATTGCATGAACAAATTTTTCGTAATCAAATCAAACGTAACTGAAACGCAAATTTACAATATTTCAGTAAGTTTATTGTTTGTTATTTTGCACATGTATCAATGTTGTGTATGTGCGTGAACATTATGTTTCTTCTGCGTTGTATTTTTAGAGAATCACAAATTTGGGGCAAATGTAGATTTTAGTGGGAATATAGATAGCCTTCACTTCGCTAGTCTACGAGTATAACTAGTGGATAACCACCGTAAAAGTTTTTGAACATATATAATAAAAGAAAACATCGTAATCGTTGAAATAATTGTCATAAAAATTAATTATAGTTCGCGCTTTCCTGTAAAATGGCTAAGTTGTGTCTAATAAGGGAGTCAGTCATGAGCTCAGTCATGAATCAATCTGGAATGCCCGAAATATTCGCACATCCATTTAATGAAGTCATCCCATGTAAAAGTGAGGATGATTTTAATAATTGTGTTTGATAAAAAGGCATTACAACAACCTTAACTGTTCAACAAGTATAAGATATTTGCGGTGAGGTAATTGAGGGATTTTTGAGGGACATAAACGTCGTTTTTATAATAATAACTAGACTATTAATCAGTCATGTACGAGTAACTACGTCCTCATGTAGTGTTAAATAAATAATAGTCGCGAGTGAAGATTTCACAATTTTGAAATTCAGCCATCAGCTGATGTGTCGGGGCAATATTGTTGTGTTTAATGTAGTATTTTATTTGGGAAACTGATAAAAAAATTGTTTACAGGAGTAGTAAATAGTTAATCCCGTGATTATTTTATACGCAAGCGCCGTTTTATAACGAACAGAAATCATGTATGGCACGGGTTAATTGTCTAGTCCAGCATGGGTATATTAGAGCTCGCGAGCCATATACACCAGCTTCGTATTTTAGTGTTACTTGCAATATGTAACTATTTTTCAACATTTTTTTGTGTAAATTTTACCATGCGTCTACAAAAAATCGTATTTTTAGCCCTAAGTTGCATAAGAATGGATGCTCGAGTACGGCTTGAGTAGCCGTATGTAATGCACAGCCGTCTGCGTTGCCACGAATTTGTTTATAGATAAACCGTACTTACCAATGAACTATCACTCGAACCTCCGCGTTCACAATTTTTTTCGATTTTGGCTACATATTTTTTTTTTGGGAATTCTTATAATACTAAATAATTCATCATCACGGTGTGGCCGGTGAGTTTGCTGGTGTGCAACGGGTCATCCGCTTAAAGAGGGAGGAAGAAAGAAACATAAATTCCACAGCAAAGCTTCGCTTTCCAACTGAATTGACGTTAGAATGGTGAGGGTATCCTCGACTACGAAGCCCAGCAACGGCGACGATTACGAAATAATTCATAATTCTTATGTTAATCGTATTTTATTTGGCGGTCAGTTTTTACATTTAAATTCTCAATGCGGCTCTTATTCCAAAATATTTGCACAGGCCTGATCTAGTTTATATTATATTTAATATTTAAAATAGTAACAAATGAAATATAAAACCATAAAGGAATATCAAAATAACAACGCAAAATTACGTATTGGAATAATAAATCGATGACAATATAAAAATTATATTTGGGACAAATTAATATGTTCCTTTCATTTATAAGTATTTCTGATAGTTCAAGGAATTTAACTGTTGTACATATATGAAATCATACCCAAAGGAAGTGATAAGAAAACTTAAATATAAAAAAATAACCGATAATCATACACATTGTGGTAACTAAAACTTATCATTAAACATTTATCTATGAAAAATTAAGTACACATAAATTACGTTACATAAATAATATCGCGCAACTTTAAAAAATAAGATTTTTTGGTAATTTTCATATAATGGTTATGTCTGGTAAATTTTTTTTATTGAAATTTTAACTGGAAACATTACTGTATTTTCACACAATCGAAAAATATGATGCGTACATATATTGGAAGGAGTTTCAATTTATCAATTGAAATATTCCAGAAACAGTAAAATATCAATATTTAAAATTTATTTATTTATTTTTCATTTATGTATACATATGCATACACGCGAATCCACGTGTTTCGTTTACAGTCTCTTTTAGTATTGTATATCACCTGGATTCGAAATATAACAAAGGTAGAAGACGTTATAAAGGTGTCCAAAAGAATGAAGTGGCAATGGGCCGGACACGTAGCCAGAATGTCAGGCTCTCGATGGGCATCTGAAATAATCCAATGGTACCCAAGACGCATAAAGAGGCCCAGAAGAAGACCGAAGGTACGCTGGATGGATGAAATCAGGAAGCATGGCAGCATCACATGGCATCAACGAGCAAAGGACCGAAATATTTGGAGTCAACTTGGGGAGACCTTCATCCAGCAGTGGATCGACCCTGGTTGACAATGATGATGCTGATGATACATACACGCACATATCATCAAGCCGTATCTCTTGCGGGGTAAGCAGAAAAAACAGACCCCCAAACTTTTCTATCCAAGTAAACAACCTTCGCCTTCTCCACATTCATATATCTCGTCATGCACAATCTTCTATTATTCATAGTTCTCACTTTCTTTCAAAATCTGGTCCAATTCATCCAACCACTTTTTCCTCGGTCTACCTCTTTCAGGCACACCTTGCACTTGACTTGCATATTCACTTAGTCATTCTTTTATCATTAATTCTCTGCACATGTCCAAACTATCTTAAAGTTCCTTTCTTCATCTTACTTAAAACATTTTATATATGCATTAATTTCTGACGTATTCATTCTGCCTTCTTTCAAACATTGACACTCCACACATTTTCCATAGTTCATACATTCCCATAGCATTAATCTTAGCCTTATTCTTCTTCTGCCAAATCAAAGATTAATTCCATACATCAAGGTGGGCACCAACACACTATTATGTATCGTTATAATTACTACTATTGATATTGCGTTTATACGCGTATATTTATGATCAACTAACAGGCGCATTGTCAGATGGCAATCTATGTCAATAGACCAGACAACAAGTTTAGGCGACAGTCTCACGTTAGATGGTAACGCGTTCTAAAGCCTAACAGCATGGGTAATATAAGGCAACGAAGAAAATGAAGATCGATGAACTGGAAAGTGAATAACTTTGCTTGTGCGCCGCCCGCCCGCTTTGAAGTCTTATCAGAGAGACGTTGAACATTTTCGACAAGATATAAAGGTGTAGCGGGACACTTAAGAAAACTGCACAACTGGGACAATACCTGTACATTTATTTCATAAAATCAATCAAGTTATTTTTTCAGGAAACGCGCATTTATTCCGCGATTCGGAGAGTAACTCTTTTTTCTTTGATTTGGTCAATTTTGTATTTTCTTTACGAGTATGTTGGCTCTATCCGCTTTAATAAACCGTTGAAAAGAACAAAGGCGAGTAAAACGTATACCGAAATAACTCAGTAAATGGATTGTTTCATAATGTGAAACTTCGGAAGTTGCGTTTCTCTTAAATCTTATAATTAAAATGTGGTCATTCTCATTGCTGAATGATTTATAACAGCTATGAAAGAGTCAACGCATTATTTAAGCATATTTAAGAGGTATCTCGAAGTGCAGGCAAAACACTTAGAGATATAAACTCGCGTATCTGAGAAATATGTAAAGTGGAAGATATTGTGCGATAGGGTAGGAACTACTGGTGAGGCCATATGTAAAAGATGAATTGCACAAGATTTATCTACGTGGCAATGCATGAAATACCCAATGGCAATCGTTTTAAAGTAAGATCTTCAAAAATATGAAAGGATAGCTGATAATCAATATCTTAAGGGAGGCAGTCCTAATGATAACAGACCCCAGATCTAACTTAAGAGAAAGAAGATTGAAGAGGTCTGAATCTAATTGCTCGGAGTTGAGAGACGGGAAACAAGTAAATCAAAGAATATATACGTCATTTTACCGAAATGCGAATTCTGCGAAGAATAGCAGGGAAGCGTAAGAGAAGCAAAATAAGGAACTAGTATTTGAGAGGTACTCTGATAGTTGCTACTAACTCGCAAGTATCGAGAGAAATTCGGCTTCCGTTCTATGAATTCATAGCTATTAAGAGTGTCACTACTCGCACGCGGAATGACCAGGTAGATCGAATTTTTCAATATTGCAATCTTCCATATCTCAGTGGATAAATTAGTAATTGAGATCCGTAATAAATTTTGAAGGCATAACGGATCCACTTCGCAGGGAAACATGACTAATCTTTGTCTGCGTTATTATAATCTTTAAATTTCTAACAGCAATATTCAATTTTGTTCTTATACTACGCATTTCATTTGATGTTATTGGATTAAACATGTATCAAATTTAAAATAAATAAATATACAAAACAAAACTAGGTAAATATGCGAAAAATCTGAGAGTTGGAATATAAACCACTGGCAAAAGAAGAAAAGGTTGATACGGGGTGCTCTTTTAAGAAGAGTTTAAATCGTAGGTCCTAATTTATTTATTCGAGTATCAAGATTTTGGGTATATATTTATTCTTATATGGAGTAATAAAATGTGGGTGTTAGCAATAAAAGAAAAATAATAAAGATATCAATTTTATTTAAATACTTAAAATGGGTAAAGAAAATTTAAAAAAGAAACATACAGATTTAAATACAAGTTCCAAGTGGTTTTACATAGGGTTGTTCATTTGCGAGTGCCGGTTCAATTCGAGATGCTGGAAGCTGGTAGTATACAGCTTGGACCTCTGATGTAATGGGGCACCCGGCGAATATGCACTCAGCTTCAGCGGCATGTCGGACTGGAAAACTTCATCTTTAGGTCAGCTTCATTTCCAGGCGCAGACTCTAGCCCTTGGTGTTGCAACGGCGAGTTTCATAATGGCGATGTCGGTCATCCAGTATGGCACGGAGATTAGCAGGAGTTTCCACAATTCTTGAGGCAATTTAATGGGAAAATGCGAGGATAATGATGATTTAATAGGTCTGGAAATAAATTTAAATGAAGGAGATGGACTTGGCTGAAATAAAACACCTTGAACATTTCGTAACAGACATCACGGTTTCTGGACTGACTATTTATCCAATAGACATGGTTGGAAGCTCATAAATATGCCAATTTGCACGAACAATTTATATTCATTGGTCACGTCACTTATAGACAATAGTCCAACGCGTCGCTGCAAGTCATTGTTTAAACGCGAATTATGTACGGACAGAAAACGGTAAAGAATATCGAATTACAAAAAATAAAGGCAAAAATAGACAATGCTTTAAAAACACGTCTTTTTTCATACATGTATTCATTATATTTCCCTACGCTGAGAAGACAGAGTATCAGACTTGTCTATGTTTTATTATTTCATCTATTATCTGAGAAAGAAAAAAAATTGGAATGTCAATGTATGTAAGAAGGCAGAGTGAAGACATCAGAAATTAATGTATTGATAAAATGTATGTTTTCAGTAAGATGAAGAAGAGCTTTTAGGTAGTATGGACATGTGGAGAAAATGAATGACGAAAGAATGACTAAGTATACACTCGTAAGCAACGTTCCCCCTAATTTTTTCATAGTGTGTGCGGCCCATCAACTTATATGTGCAAGAAAAAAGGAGGGAAGTGCGCAAATATGCATTTCCATGCACAGATAAAACTAAGTAGTCAACATAATGTACTACGAAATCATAAATTACATTTTTCAAATATGTAAGTTCTACATAAAAAAATATTTTTTCTTTCCCGATAATGTTCCTTCCTGTTGGAGTTCAGTATGTTAATAATTGGTGATACTTTGGTACTAGTTAACAACGGTTATTTATTTTGTGTAGCTACTGTTACATAATATCATTATCTTTGATAAATAACCCTAAGTTTAATTATGCAGAATATCTATCTAAGACTGGATCTATTCTAAGACTAATATTTAATTAAAATATGATGATATATTATGATGACAAAACTTATGTACACTATTACATACGTATTATTGACTCTATATGGTGTTTCCATGTTCCGCACATATCTCAAAGAAAGGAACCTGATAACCCATCATAAAATATCAAATAAAATATATAATTGCGCAAAACAAAATATGGTTACAAGTTCCTTTCTTTGAATGTGTGCGGAAGATGGAAACATGTGTGGGGACAATTTTTAACAGATGTGCGGCCGCACACGCGCACAACTTAGAGGGAACGTTGCTCGGAAGTCAGAAGTGCAAGTTATGTTATGTGTGGAAGAGGTAGACTACCGCGCGTGAAGAAGCACTCCACTTACTCGACCATGTGGAATCGAACCCGAATACCCCGGGTTGAAGTTAAACGTCTTACCATCTAGACCACGGAGGTCGTCAAACTAATAACTGTTGATACATAAAAGATGTTGCGATTCCCTGAAAATATATTGTTTTGCGATAGTTCACCCTGGTGAGATTATCAGTTGTTACGTTAAAATTTCGATATGTATACGGTCGTTCCGTTTTATTCTCCTGAACATATGAGTAACGAAATAACCGCAGATTAGTAACATTTCTTTCCTCATATTTATGTATTTCATTATTTTGTATAGATGGTTCAACATGGTACACCTGAAGGGCTTTTACAGCAATTTCTTCTCATCAACGAACGTATCTTGGATACATTCAACTATTCAAATACATGACGTTATTCATGAACCTTAAATATGTTAAGCTAACTTAATTTCAAACGTACTGAATATATAATATATTAAAATGAAAGGTTGTAGTGTAGCGCATTTTTGGACATTGTTTATTCAAATTACTTGAGCGGATTTTTTTGCGTCATTTTGAAAATGGAACAAAATAAATTGTTTTTCGGCACTTAGTTTTTTCCTGCGGTTTGCACCATAATTTAAATATAGGTTTTTAATGTAATTTTTACCATGTTTTTCTTGGTAACCCAGTCATTCGTATGGTGCTCTTTAACATAACCGCATTGGTGATGCGAATAAGTTGAAAAGTATGGTCGAGGAATAACATAATTGCTAGACCCAATGGCTGAGTTACGATATAAATAAGTATAATGTATTTCACTTTAGAAAAGTCTGGCACTCTGTCATCTCTGCCTACCTCGATAGGGAAAACGCTTGAGAGTATGTATTACACTTTTGTTATATACACTACAACCTGGTGGGTGTATTACCATATGGAATATATCCCAACCAACCAGAAAGGTGTTAAACAACCTCAAGTGAAAAATAGACTGAAACCTCTTTTTTAAATCTGGATGCCAACGGGAATCAAACCCTCAAAATGAAAGACAAGCGTTTTATCAAATATGTAACTATCATTACAATATGCACGTCATTTTAAAATGACTATATTTTTTATTAAATACAAGTATATATCACATAATACAGAATATGAATAAACAAAATAAGTGTTTAAACGATTATCTTATTCAAAACCCGTCCAAGTTCTTTAACTTGCAATTTCGATTACCTTTTTATGATTCAATTAAGCATGTTCTGGGTTTCACATCCCTTCTCCAGGCAGAATTAAACATCTAGTTTATCCGAGTAAATTTATTATCATTTTATTAATTCCAATATAAAAATATGCTTCAACATCAGATCTGAGAACATATTTCATGAATACAGTTACCACTTGAATTAAGATACATAGTGACATATAAATCTATCGCGTAGCATCCAATCACTTTTGAGCCGCGTTTCATATTGTAGATAAATAATGGTCAGTTTTTTTTTCGATGTACCTGTCACGTACATTGGATGACAGAAGAATGCTGAACAGATTTTTTCCAAGATAATCTTGCTGGAATCAAACCGAGACGACGGCCGAGGAAGAGATGGATAAACCAGATAAACGAGCATGATATGGGACTTGATATTACATTGGAGAAGACCTTTATTGTGGCAGAGAATAGAGATAACTCCGAACTACTAATCGCACCACCGCATGACACAAGACTATGAAATTATTGACTTTTTCTTAGAATTTCCTGTTCCCGTCCGCAAACTAAAGTAAGGCAGAAAATTGCTTTGAATATTCCCCAGTAAGATACAGGCAAAAATATGGTTTTCTGGGGGCACGAAAAACGACAGGCTACAAACACAATTACATTTAATTTGAGAGAACTTGAAATTACATTGTTTTGTCTATCTTGTTTTTTTCACATCGTATGTCAACTTTGATGTATGGGAGTGAAACGTGGACGTGAAAAAAGACTGAGAGGAGCCTAATAAATGCTGTAGAAATGCGTGCATTCAGAAGAATACGTGAAAGGACTATGTATGACAAAATACGGAATGAATTGATAAGGAATGAATGCCAACTTAAGGCTGATGTTTTAAGTAAGATGAACAAGAGTACGTTGCGATGGTTTGGGCATATAGAACGAATGAATGAAGACTAATAAAAGAGATATGTGTATAGTGTGAATGTGAGCAGAAGGCATGTGAGAGGAAGACCAAGAAAATTATGGTTCGATCAAGTGAATAATATTCTAAAAGAAGTAAACGTAGTCAGAGAAATCTTAGAAGTTGTATGAGAAGATGTATGGATGAAGAAGAAGCTAATCATGTGTATCGAGATAGGAAAGTGTGGGTTTCTGTTCTCTGCATACCCCAAAAGGTAAATGTCATGATAGTGTGTCTATGTATAGGCCTGCACTGACAAGAATACATGGGTTGATAATGTTTGACGGTAAATGCGTGCCTTTATAAGGATGATAATGTATGAAAGAATACGGAATGAACTATTAAAGATGAATGTGAACGTACGGCTAATGTGATCAGTAAGATGAAGAATAGCACTTTGAGATGGTTTGAGCATGTAGAACGAATGAATGAAGAAATACTAACCAAACAAATATACACGTATATTGCAAATTTGTCATCTATCTATCTATCTATCTATATAAATAAAAATGTAAATGTTCGTTAATTGAAGGCAGCTAATCTCCGGAAGTTCTCTACCGATCGCTTTGAAATTTTGAGTAAAGTTAATATTCGTCAACGGAAATGTTATTTGATTTTTATTTATATATATATATATATCAGTGTATATAAATTTTTTTTTAAATCAAAAAGAAATATCTATGCGAACCTGTCGGGGACAAGACGAATCTCATTTTGACAGTTGACCATATTCTATTTGACGTTTCGTAATTAATATTTATAAAGTCTATATACATAATATAAATATAAAATAATTTTATGTTTAATATTAAATCATAAATTTTATAACTAATACATATTTCATAAATAATAAATTTTATCAACTAAACATTTTGACAGTTGACCATATTCTATTTTGACATTTCGTGATGAATATTTTTATTCAAATAAGTCTATATACATAAAATATAAAATAATTTTATCTTTAATATCTTCTTAAATAAATCTATATAAATTATAAATAAATTATAAATAAATTATTTAATAATTTTATGTTTAATAAAAATTGAATCATTAATTTTATAAATAATAGAATTTTTTTATGTATTACGTATCTTTATAAGTCGAGACACGAAACAATTGCGATCTGTTTTACCGACGGTGATCTCACTGAGCAATTATATTACGAAAGTGCTCACTGAGTCGCCATTTCCAAGTATTGACTTGTGATCATATCATATTTACGTTTAATTTATATAAAATTTTAGTTATATAGATAAGATAATAGATAATTGACTTCAATAAATGTGGTAAGTTATTGATATTATATTTAAATTAAAAAATATGAAGTAAAATCGTTCATTCAAAAAAAATTTGTTAGTTTTTAAATAACTTGCTATTTATTAGAATCGATAAAATTTTAGCGATGTATTTTTACGACGTAAAAAGGAAAAGATGTACTTTAACGACGTAAAAAGGAAAAGATATTATACTCAAACTGGAAACATTATTCCTATGTTATACATACATAATATATATTGATCTTAAATACAGTATATTAAATAATTTTAAAACAATGACTTCATGTTAATTTAAGATAAAGTTGTATTATTTGTCAATAATTTTAAGTACTTGTATAACCTGTCACATGTTCATTTGTATAAAAAGACACTTTTATGTCATTAATTAAATAAATAAATTATTTGGTGGTACATTAGAAAGAAGTACCCGTAGAAATATCGCAAAAAAAATGAAAATTAAAACAAACTTTTGTCATTTCTGTCATTCTCAACACGGCCATTTTGGATATACATATACTGATTTTTTATTTTGCTTTCAATATATATTCAATTTTATTTATATAGATAAGATAATAGATAATTGACTTCAATAAATGTGGTAAGCTATTGATATTATATTTAAATTAAAAAATATGAAGTAAAATCGTTCATTTAAAAAAAATTCTAATTACGAACATGCGATGTATTTTACTTTAAAATGAAACTTGGTAAAAATAGTTATATTGTCATAAAATTGACTTAGTGATTATGGAAAGTTGTTTAAGTGAAAAAATAATGGACTTAAGAATTATATTTGATGAAAAACTTTCATTATTGATTCATATTTCAAAAGTTAACCTAACTTTTTTCAAAAAGAAAAGTGACACATGTTAATTTAAGATAAAGTTGTATTATTTGTCAATAATTTTAAGTACTTGTATAACCTGTCACATGTTCATTTGTATATAAAGACACTTTTATGTCATTGATTAAATAAATAAATTATTTGGTGGTACATTAGAAAGAATTACCCGTAGAAATATCGCAAAAAAATGAAAATTAAAACAAACTTTTACGCTGCTCAGTTACTATTTTAATGTTTCACAATTTTATATGTTTTAACTTTCTTTTTTCTTACTGAACGTTGTTACATAAATAAATAATAGGTTTATTGATAGCAGCATAGTGTGTCCAGATTATATTTAAATAACACTTTTAAAACACATAAATTTCAGATAATACATTATATACAGAAGCTATCAAAAGGTCTGGGCTCATCTAATAGCATCCCTTCGGCGAAGATACACCCCACCAATATAGGGCGAACCAAGCCACGGGGACAACAGATGTTTTGCAGCCCACACCCTAGCTTTTTCAGCCCAGCCCATCGTTGTATTGGGGCAAATTTATCAACTGTAACGTGGTAAGCTGCTGATTTTTTTTATAAATCGAAAAATTGTTTTCTCTAAACTGACGTTTTAATTCATAATTTTCATTATACTGACTTTCTAATGTATTGTATGATTTGTATCTATCTTTAAATGGGCCTAGATCCACTGTGAATTAATACTAATTACGAACATTTAATTAAAACATCACCAAATATTATTTGACAATTTAATTGTATCTTTGTTTATATTTCAAAATCTATCAAATCGTATGTAGTAATGGAGATTTGTAACAATGTCACTATTGTTAGTTTTTTGTAATGTATTTACCTAAATAACTTGCTATTTATTAGAATCGATTCCCTTATATTAAAGTCGATAAAATAATTAAAATTACTGAACGTCGTTACATCGTTGTATTGGGGCAAATTTGTCAACTGTCTTAGGACTCATCCTAGAGTTTCCGAAATATAATAATATTATTCAGAAACATCAAACCGAATATGTGATTAATTTGATTCCTTTGTTCCAGAGATGCCACGAATGTACTGAGGGAATCCGCCAAGCCAAAGAGAATACAACTGCGTTTGAAGGGAAATATTTTGTTAATATTTTTTTTTGTTTTTTCTTTGTTTTTTCTTTGTTTTTTAGTTCGTGTATTTTATAAGTTTTGTCTTTTCAGTGCAATCGATCTGCTTTAGTTTATCAAAATAATGCCTCGCAGAAAATCAAACTTAGGTCGTCGTACACGCAGAGCGGAAGCAATGCGGCGAGTAATTGCAACTCAAACTGAGGAACAACGGGCATCAGCAAACGAGCGAAGCAGACAAATAATGGCTCAAATACGTGCCGAAGAAGCATTAGAGCGACGTGCAGACAGAATTGAGGATATACGGTTGCGATTACGGCGATCGCGTTCTGCAGCTTCAGAATTGCTTCGTTCTCAACAGAATGAACGCGATAGGCTGAGAATGGCTGAAATACGTCAACGACAAACAGAAGATCAGCGTCAAACACGACTCCGTGCTCAGCAATCACGCGATTACAATCGCCTTGCATTCCGGTACAACCCAGCTGATGATTATAGTTTAAGTCGGCATGTTCTCATCGGCACTATGACTGAAGTGTGTTCTCATTGCAAGGCTCTAAAATTTAATGGAGAAACGAAAGGAATGTGTTGTGCCGCCGGAAAAATTAAACTGTCTCAACTTGGAGAACCGCCAGAGCCATTAAAAACTTTGCTTTCCGGATGTACCGCTGAATCAAAGCATTTCCTATCTAACATCAGGAAATACAACTCATGCTTCCAAATGACGTCTTTCGGCGCAGAAATCGTAACAGCTCAATTCATGCCAACCTTCAAAGTGAAAGGACAAATTTATCATAAAGCCGGCTCCCTGCTTCCATTGCCAGATGGTGAACATAAATTCCTACAAATGTATTTCATCGGTGATGGCAATGATGAATTGAATGCACGCTGCGGAATTTCTACCGGCATAAAAAGGTCCATCGTTTCCCAACTGCAAGAGCTTCTTCATGAAAAAAACAATTTAGTGCGTTTGTTCAAAACAGCAATTGACATGATGCCATCTGATACACACAAGATTGTTATTCATGCTGACAAAACACCTACTGGAGAACATGTGCGAAGGTTCAATGCTCCAACTATAGACGAAGTGGCAATTGTTATAGTCGGAGATCAATTCCAACCTAGAGATATTGTTCTTCATCGGAGAAACGATCAATTGACAAAAGTTGCCGAAACTCATCGATGCTACGATGCCCTGCAATATCCAATCATTTTTTGGGACGGTGCCGATGGATATCACTTCAATGTTAAGATGATAAATCCAGTCAGTGGCGAAGAAACAAATAAGAAATGCAGCGCAATGAACTATTATTCATACAGATTAATGATTCGAGAGAATGAAGACAATCACATTTTGAAATGCCGTCAATTGTTTCACCAATACATCGTA
This sequence comes from Odontocerum albicorne, assembly GCA_949825065.1. Taxonomy (NCBI): domain Eukaryota; kingdom Metazoa; phylum Arthropoda; class Insecta; order Trichoptera; family Odontoceridae; genus Odontocerum; species Odontocerum albicorne. The sequence continues at coordinate 31,246,329 of OX463846.1, forward strand.
GATATGTATGCAAAAATTGAAACAGAACGTTTGATATTCATCCGTTTGAATCAGACCAAGCTTCGCTCTGAAGAATACGTTCATTTGCGAGATGCAGTTGTAAATGACGGTAATACAACTAACGTTGGAAGACTAACGATTTTGCCATCTTCATATACAGGCAGTCCACGTCATATGCATGAATATGCTCAAGATGCAATTGCGTATGTTCGTCACTATGGGTGTCCAGATCTATTCATTACATTTACGTCCAATCCAGCTTGGGACGATATACAGCAGCTCTTATTTCCTGAACAATCGCCAGTGGATAGGCATGACATCACAGCACGTGTTTTCAGACAGAAGCTGAAATCGCTGATGAATTTCATGGTAAAACATGAAGTGTTTGGGTCTGTGCGCTGCTGGATGTACTCAGTGGAATGGCAAAAGAGAGGATTGCCACATGCACATATACTAATCTGGCTTTATAACAAAATCACTTCAAACGAAATCGACAATGTAATATGCGCTGAAATACCCGATGCCGACGTCGATAAGAATTTGCATGAAGTTGTGACGAAAAATATGATACATGGACCTTGCGGTACACTAAATCCAAATTCGCCATGCATGATAGACGGAAAATGCTCTAAGCGATATCCTCGAGCATTAGTATCCAACACAGTTACCGTAAACGATGGATATCCTTTATACAGAAGAAGATCAACAGAAGATGGTGGTAAATTAGCAACTATACAAATGCGAAACGGTGACATTGAAGTAGACAACCGTTGGGTTGTTCCATATTCGCCTTTGCTATCAAAAACATACAAAGCGCACATAAATGTGGAATACTGTAACTCCGTTAAATCGATCAAATACATTTGTAAGTACGTGAATAAAGGCAGCGACATGGCAGTTTTTGGCGTGCAACCAGAAAGAAGTGATAGGAATGCGGTCATACATATCGATGAAATCGCACAGTATCAGACTGGAAGATACATAAGCAGCAATGAAGCTGTATGGCGAATTCTTTCATTTCCCATACATGAACGAAGTCCAGCTGTTGTCACTTAGCAGTGCATCTAGAAAATGGACAACGCGTTTATTTCACAGCTGCAAATGTGCAACAAATAGCCCTGAATCCACCGGCTACAACATTAACTGCTTTCTTCACGTTATGTCAAAATGACGCATTTGCGAAAACACTGCTGTATTCGGAAGTGCCTACGTATTACACGTGGAATGCGAGTAGAAAATCATTTGAACGACGCAAACGAGGAGAGCGAATCAACGGACAACCTGGCATATTCAAAGAAAATACGATAGGCAGACTGTACACCGTGCATCCCAATCAAGATGAATGCTTCTTTCTCCGCATGCTGTTGGTAAATGTGCCCGGTCCAACGTCTTTCCAGCAATTGAGAATTGTCAACGGCGTTACGCATGCCACTTTCCGCAGTGCATGTCAAGCTCTGAATTTATTGGAGAACGACCGACACTGGGATGTATGCATTAATGACGCGTGCAACATGTCACATCCACATCAAATTCGTGCATTGTTTGCAATCATATTGACCACCTGCTCTCCTTCATGTCCAACAGAGCTATGGGAGAAATATAAATCGCACATAGCTGAAGATATTTTACGTCGAATACGCGAGGAAAATTCAAATACGAACATGGATTTCTCAGCAGAAATCTACAACGAAGCTTTGATAATGATTGAAGATTTGTGCTTAGAAATAGCGAACAAAGTTCTCAATCAATTAGGAATGCCATCACCGAATCGATCTGCTGCTGCTTTGTTCGACGTAGAATGGCGTCGTGAACAAAATTACAACACGGGTGATCTTTTGTCGTATGTGCAATCAAATATTTCTAAGCTAACGCTTGAGCAAAAAGGCATTTACGATCAGATAATGCAAACTGTCAATAAAGGGGTTGGAGAAATCTTCTTCTTAGATGCGCCAGGAGGAACTGGTAAAACGTTCCTAATTAGATTGATTCTGGCAGCAATTCGATCCCAAAATGGCATAGCCTTAGCTCTTGCGTCGTCAGGAATAGCTGCGACACTTCTACCAGGTGGAAGAACTGCTCATTCCGCTTTGAAATTGCCATTGAACATGCGATTCATTGAAACTCCCACGTGCAACGTTTCCAAAGCATCCGGCATGGGAAAAGTATTGCAGAAATGCAAAGTTATTGTTTGGGATGAATGCACAATGGCACACAAAAAGTCGCTCGAAGCTCTTGATCGATCATTGCGAGATTTGCGTGGAAACATCAGACCATTTGGGAACGCATTAATATTGCTTGCAGGAGATTTCAGGCAAACATTACCTGTAATTCCTCGATCGAGACCGGCGGATGAAATAAATGCTTGCCTGAAATACTCTATTTTGTGGCGACACGTAAAGACGTTGAAATTAACTACAAATATGCGTGTCCAGTTGCAAAACGATCGATCAGCTGAGATATTCTCACATCAATTGCTGGAAATCGGGAATGGAAAGGTACCAGTTGATCTGATCTCAGGACGAATTTCATTGCCTCATAACTTCTGCAACTTAGTGACGTCAAAAGAAGAATTGGTTGAAAAAGTATTTCCCAATATTCAAATAAATTATAAAAATCACGATTGGCTGAGTGAACGAGCTATTCTTGCCGCCAAGAACAAAGACGTCTACAAACTTAACAATATTATTCAGTCTAACATTCAAAGCGAGGTAGTCACATACAAGTCCGTCGACACTGTTGTGGAAGCAGATGAAGCAATTAATTATCCAACAGAATTTTTGAATTCACTAGATCTGCCAGGGATGCCACCGCACGTACTGCAATTGAAAATTGGCGTGCCAATTATCATGTTGCGAAATATCAACCAGCCAAAGCTTTGCAACGGCACGCGGCTTGCAGTAAAAAAATTAATGAGCAACGTCGTAGAAGCGACAATTTTGACAGGACCTTTCAAAGGTGAAGATGTCCTCATTCCTCGCATTCCTATGATTCCAACGGATATGCCATTTCAATTTAAGAGATTACAATTCCCAATTCGATTAGCGTTTGCGATCACCATCAACAAGGCTCAGGGCCAATCTTTAGAATTGTGCGGTTTAGATTTAGAGACGGATTGCTTCTCACATGGACAATTATATGTTGCGTGTTCTAGAGTCGGCAAACCAGACAATCTCTATATCTGCACAGACAATGGGACAACAAAAAATATTGTTTATCCACAAGCATTGTGAAATTTAATAAACAGTTGTATATAAAACGGACAATATAATAAGAGCGCCCACTGTTGAATGTAACGGCAACACACGCAATATAGATTTCAATTTATTTTAATTCCGAATATTAAATATCTTTCAATTCGGGTTTTTTAAACCGGTTTTTGTTATTTTTGTTATTATTGATTTTCATTTGAATTAATGGTATATATCTGTGTATGTTTTATACATTTGAATTATTTAAAGTTTCATGCAACTAACTTTTAACAAATGTCACATTAGATTTTTAACGAACTGCCCATTTTTGCTAATTTGTAACAAGATTTATTATTAGTTTTATGTGATGTATTTACCTAAATAACTTGCTATTTATTACAATCGAGGCCTATCGAGGCCACAAGGCGCATCAACGTCTCTATTATTCTAAAATTAGAAATAACCGGAAAAATTGCAACAACATGAAGGAAAACATTCCTAATTTACTTTAACATGTTGCAAGATAAATAAAGTAAGTCTGGAGACACTGGTGATGGATAGCGGAAGGAAAAAGAGTAAGAGAAAGGTGACGCTGCATTTAATATGATCTGGGACAATAAGGATGGAGACAGGTGGTGCACCAAGTTCAGACATAGCAGAGGACCACAGCAATCAGCATGGAGTAAGCAATAAAGAAGATAATTGTATACTCTTCCATAATGTATTAAATTAACTAACAAGGTATAGTATCATAACTTGAAAAACTGTTAATTTCGTGTTTTTTTAAAAGGGATCTTCATCCCTAATTAAACTTTACATTGGCCTAAAACATTTATAAACGATAGTGACGACAAAATTAATCGAAACAAACTATGAAAACGTTTGGTAACTGATACCGAATGAAGGTCACTGAATATGACCTCTGAGTTAATTATTCAATTCAACGATCACAGAACAATGAAAAATTATTCCGTTGGTAAACACATTTTCTATAAACAATCCTATGGATTTTCCATACGATTGGCTACTCACTGGATTGAATTATGTAATTTGTGAAACAAACTTGGTTCTAAAGCACGGTTAAGTGAATCACAGTTCTAGCATAACAACACAAGTATCACCAACAATAGCTAAACGATAACCCGGTGCGGGTCAAGGTTAGCTACAAGATCTGTCATCAATTATTTATCTTTTTGTGTACATGGTTATACGTGCAACATCTGGTTGTATAAGAGATATAATATGATAAAACAAACACATGCGAATCGGTAGCAAAGTTCGAAATTACAAGCGCTGTCAGGCCGAGCATGACTTTTAGCATCGAAACCAGAACCGACACAGCTACAACAAAGAGTCTGTTTCAAACATCCGAAATGAGAATACTACATACTATCGCGGTAAAAATAGGGAAATAGGACCAAAAACTCGGAAATCCGATAAAACTGACACACAAATGACAGTCAGGTGGAGCAAGAGAAAGCTGTACTGGCGTGTAGATAGAATACAGTGATAGAATACCATACATAGCAGCAAACGAAATCCTTTTCAGGATACTTCAAAGCGCTGGATGTGTGCGAGTGTTGTTTCCTGTCTATGTGTGTATATCCAATACGTGCGATGGCGAGCTTTGAGGCACTTGCCTACTCCAGTGGTTCTTAACCAAAAGGCTTGATTACTAATAATCTCGTTTATGAAAAAAAAAAAAACAAAGCAACACAAAAAATACAGATTTTACATGATTCATAAAAAAAATCAGTTACTATTAAAAAAGTCTGGGTTCATCTTCTACGGCTCCCCGGTCAGCAATACCCCAGTCTAAAGAGAAGAAACCCAACCAGGGGCATAATAATAATTATAAAAGGGCAATATGTATTTATATAGCGCTGTTTATAGAACAAACTCTCCTCAAGAGCATTCTAGCTCGGAATTCGAACCCCCTATTATTGATAGATTAAAATTATTACAAAATAAATGTATATAAGTTGAGCGTTATGGTGGCTGCAATCATTGCATAAGGTATTTCCGCGCATTTGCATATGTTTAGAAATAACATATTTGGTAATAAAACTACAGAAACCTTACCAAGAGAAGTCGAACTACAAAGAAACCTTTGTAGATCTTTCGATATGTGACAGAAACACATTCGGTTTTAGGTGTAGTGTATGTGTGTAGTGTTCAATATAATTCATAACATTTTCAACCCACACCTTAAAAATGAGATGACAACAATATTGTCATAATTTACTTTATAAGGATATAAATATGTATAGTGATTTAATTCAAAGAAATATTATATATTTTATTTATAGTTGAGGCATTAACATTATGGAGATTTAAAAACATTGTAATTTGCTTTATCAAACACTGTTTATTCCACTTTATGTAACGGTATAACCCTACCGGTTTCAAGGCTTTCACCTCATCATCAGGGGAACACAAACAAGACTGAATTATGTTCGAACTGGTACCGACTTACACACTTCTAACGGTCAACATTCGGGTTGGGGATTGTGGGTGGAGGGAGGAAGGAGACAATTTCAGCGAGCAGCGGCGAGATTCTGGGAATATACTCGTATATTGTGTTTGCCAGATGTTCACCCCGATACACTGACTTAGAAATTTCTAGGGCCTCTAATATGTCTTAAGGAATGAATAACCATAAAAAAGCATCAAATAATGGCTACCCTGGAAGCCTTATTAATTCATCATAAAAAATAAAACAAAAAAGATCATATATTTAACGACATCTAAAAGCATACTTATAAATGGAGCAAAGTTCTATTTATAAAAAACATGTACGAAATAACCAAAAAAAAAATCTAAGTCACATAAAGGCATCTTTTTACACTAATTTTAATCTTCGGAAACTTATTTAACGGGAAAAGCAAAAATGGAATACTTCGCAACAGTGGTGTGTATAAACTTTTATGTGCTGACTGATAATTCATATATAGAAAATACAGGAAGATCATTTGAAAAGAGATTTCGTGAACACAAACGCGCCTTAACAAATCCTCTAATTTATTCTGAAATGGCTACTCATTGTCACTGTGAAAATCATACATTTTCTATCGATGATGCCAAATTCTTACATATCAGTAGTAACGGAAATAATTTAGACCGATTAAAGGCCCTGGAAATACTTAAGACAGTGCATCGGGGTGAACATCTGGAAAACACATATATAGTATTCCCAGAATATCGCCGCTGCTCGTTGAAGATGTCTCCTCCATCCATCCACCCACAATCCCCAACCCGAACGTGTACCGTTAGAAGTGTGTATGTCGGTACCAGTTCGAACAGAATTCAGTCTTGTTTGTGCTCCCTGATGATGAGGTGATAGCCTTGAAACCGGTAGGGTTATACCGTTACATAAAGTGGAATAAACGGTGTTTGATAAAACAAATTAGAAAATATTCTATACTTGTGTACAGTACAAATTCATATGGATAACATATCAACTAATTGATTGACGGTCACTAAAAATATCCCAAAATTTCATTACCGATAAGTCAATAAATAAAAAGCAGCCACCTTGAAAACACAGCACGCAATAATATGGGAAATTAATTAGTATTGCTACGTTTGTCGGGACGGGGGATTCCCTCGGTCTTTAATCGAAAAGGTTTTCAGGTTATATTCCATTACTTTGTGAACATGGAAGATTAAAACAAGTTGAGTAATTTTGGGGAGCATCTTTTCGAGACATGGTAAAATAAAGGTATTGCAAGATCAATGGCACATTTAGTACATTTTTACCAATCACTAAATCTTCAAAACTGATCGTTTAAGGTCGATTTACACACATCAGTGAATGACGGTACCGTGACCGGCCCGGGATGAAACCGACATGGTCAAAAATATTCTTCTATGGATTTGAAGGGTCTTGTTCACACTTGTCCGGTGCGTGACCGCGACAGTGCAAGCAATGCTGTCGCCGTCAAGGTCTATTTACACGCATTAATGACGTGACAATATCGTGACCAGCCCATGATTAAAACCGACATGGTCAAAAATATTACTCTATGGCTGTGATCTCCAAACTTTTTTGACCGCATACCCTTTTATGACGAAATTAATCATAAATTGTACCCCCAAATTATACATACATACACACACACGCGATAATGAAACACACTCGATAATGAAACAATATATGTACATGCAATTGATAAATTACAAGAGAAATTTAAAATTATAATTTAATGGGAACAACGTGATTGAATTTGTTGACTAATTTCGGTAAAATCTGTCTTGATTCCCTGTGTTAATGCTATTCCAAGATCTGGTTCTAATTCTAATTTATTTCTGTTTTTAGTTTTAATTATTGTCATTGCCGAAAATTAATTATTGTCATTGTTTTTTTAAATTATCGGCAATAATGTCGATTCGCCTGGCAACGGTATTTGCCGACAAGGGAATAGATTTTAGTTTCTGAGCATATTCCTCTCCGTGAATTATTTCCACCCTTTTTATTGCTGCAGGAAGAAGAAGTGTTTCGCCAATTGTGTGTGGCTTTTTATTTTTCGCTATTAAGTAAGAAACCTCAAGAGAGGCTCGGAGTATGCGTACCCCACTTTAGGGACCAGTGCTCTATGGATTTGAAGTCTCGTCGGCGCGCGAACGTGCAAACAGTGAAACATCAAATTACTTTCGGACGATATTTTTGGTATTACGGCCGTGATTTTGATTTACTTTTTTTAGTGTTTTTTTAAGTTTTCATTTTGTTTTATTTGTTTTATTTATATTGTTTTATCAGAAACATGAACGAAACATAAAAAAATATATCATTTAAAAAAAAAACTACTTTTATTATTACTATTATTACTAAAAAAACTACTTTAGTTATTATTCCGAGTCAAGTCTTGATCCGAGTGATTATCTTAAGGTTTTGATACTTTTGTAAGTATTTAAAAAAATATGTCATTTAAAAAAAACTACTTTTATTATTACTATTATTACTAAAAAAACTACTTTAGTTATTATTCCGAGTCAAGTCTTGATCCGAGTGATTATCTTAAGGTTTTGATACTTTTGTAAGTATTTAAAAAAATATGTCATTTAAAAAAAACTACTTTTATTATTACTATTATTACTAAAAAAACTACTTTAGTTATTATTCCGAGTCAAGTCTTGATCCGAGTGATTATCTTAAGGTTTTGATACTTTTGTAAGTATTTAAAAAAATATGTCATTTAAAAAAAACTACTTTTATTATTACTATTATTACTAAAAAAACTACTTTAGTTATTATTCCGAGTCAAGTCTTGATCCGAGTGATTATCTTAAGGTTTTGATACTTTTGTAAGTATTTAAAAAAAATATGTCATTTAAAAAAAACTACTTTTATTATTACTATTATTACTAAAAAAACTACTTTAGTTATTATTCCGAGTCAAGTCTTGATCCGAGTGATTATCTTAAGGTTTTGATACTTTTGTAAGTATTTAAAAAAATATGTCATTTAAAAAAAACTACTTTTATTATTACTATTATTACTAAAAAAACTACTTTAGTTATTATTCCGAGTCAAGTCTTGATCCGAGTGATTATCTTAAGGTTTTGATACTTTTGTAAGTATTTAAAAAAAATATGTCATTTAAAAAAAACTACTTTTATTATTACTATTATTACTAAAAAAACTACTTTAGTTATTATTCCGAGTCAAGTCTTGATCCGAGTGATTATCTTAAGGTTTTGATACTTTTGTAAGTATTTAAAAAAATATATCATTTAAAAAAAAACTACTTTTATTATTACTATTATTACTAAAAAAACTACTTAAGTTATTATTCCGAGTCAAGTCTTGATCCGAGTGATTATCTTAAGGTTTTGATACTTTTGTAAGTATTTAAAAAAAATATGTCATTTAAAAAAAACTACTTTTATTATTACTATTATTACTAAAAAAACTACTTTAGTTATTATTCCGAGTCAAGTCTTGATCCGAGTGATTATCTTAAGGTTTTGATACTTTTGTAAGTATTTAAAAAAATATATCATTTAAAAAAAAACTACTTTTATTATTACTATTATTACTAAAAAAACTACTTTAGTTATTATTCCGAGTCAAGTCTTGATCCGAGTGATTATCTTAAGGTTTTGATACTTTTGTAAGTATTTAAAAAAAATATGTCATTTAAAAAAAACTACTTTTATTATTACTATTATTACTAAAAAAACTACTTTAGTTATTATTCCGAGTCAAGTCTTGATCCGAGTGATTATCTTAAGGTTTTGATACTTTTGTAAGTATTTAAAAAAATATATCATTTAAAAAAAAACTACTTTTATTATTACTATTATTACTAAAAAAACTACTTTAGTTATTATTCCGAGTCAAGTCTTGATCCGAGTGATTATCTTAAGGTTTTGATACTTTTGTAAGTATTTAAAAAAAATATGTCATTTAAAAAAAACTACTTTTATTATTACTATTATTACTAAAAAAACTACTTTTGTTATTATTCCGAGTCAAGTCTTGATCCGAGTGATTATCTTAAGGTTTTGATACTTTTGTAAGTATTTAAAAAAAATATGTCATTTAAAAAAAACTACTTTTATTATTACTATTATTACTAAAAAAACTACTTTTGTTATTATTCCGAGTCAAGTCTTGATCCGAGTGATTATCTTAAGGTTTCGATACTTTTGTAAGTATTTAAAAAAATATATCAATATAAAAAAAAAACTTTTGTTATTATTCCGATTCGTTAAGTAACAACAAAGCATACTCACAAGACATGTCAGAGTCACCTGTAGTGTGTCTGTAAATCTTGAAAAGATGAAACGCTTTGCCCAATCGATACCGCCTCTACTATATTTAAAAAAAACAAATAATAATTGGATCACGAGAATTATTTTTTGAATTTAATACAGACATCACGCTCTAACTGAATGTACAGAAATCACTGTTAAGATCACGGCCGGTGGAATCATAGGACCATCATGGCACTGTCCGGCACTGTCATGGCACGTACCGGTCACCTTCACTGATGTGTGTAAATCGACCTTTACAGTGGTTTCTAGTGCACCGTCCTTGAAGTATGGAAACGAAATCTATGCATTGAAGGGAGTGATAGGAGCAGAATAAATGCGTGGTTTGCGAAGAATATATGGTATTACAATGCTAGCTAGAATAAAAAACGATCGGATAAACGATAACTGTTTGTTAGAGATGGATATTATAAGCAAAATATAGAAATAAATCTTGAGACGGTTTGGTCACATCCACTGAATGAGTTGCGGATTAAATATATATATATATGTCTGGAATGAATAGAGAGAGAGAGGAAGGAACAGATCTAGAAAACAATGGAAGGGGATAATTGGAAAAAAATACTAAGGGAAAGGTAGAAAGTATGAGGAACAGGTGAGGCGAAAGTTATGTGCATGGATAGAAAAGCGTGGAGATCTGTTATCTCTGATTACACCATTAGGGGCATGACGTGTGGTATGTATGTATGTATCAAGAAAAATATATATAACTATAGCTAAAAAATAACTATGTTTCATATGAGTATAAGAAATATACAAATAACGGAAACGTTAATTCGATCGACTAGAATCGTAAATATTGAGCAAATCAATTGAATCGGCCGCCATCAAATGAGTGTTTTGTAAATTTTGTCGGATTCAACATCGTAAAATTTTACGACGGTAAAGGCGCGTTTAATTGCCTGGATTAAAATTATCGGGACACGAAGAAACGAAGAAATGGAAGATTTTATTACTTATTTTATTTTATTATATTTTAAGATACTCCTTAGAACATATAAATTGAGATACGTATTGCAATGAACAAGGTCTGTTTTAAACATTCATATCAAGATCTACTTTAAACATTCACATCAAGATCTGTTTTAAAAATTCTTATCAAGATCTATTTTAAACATTCATATATTTTTAGCTTGTTTTTTTTTTCAGATATTATTATTATTTAAGAATTTAACAACCGAGAAACGAACCGAAATGGTCGAACTTTCTTTCGCAAATCTAGAGTCAATTATTCGAGGACAATGCGGATATCGACGTCATTTTACCGACAGTGATTGTTCAGCGAGATCGACAATTAGGAGATTAATTGCACGTTTTAGACAGCAGGAGTCAGTAATTGACTTGCCTTCGAACCGGAAGACAGCGTACTATTTGCACTATTGAGAATATTCAAAGTGTACAAGAGAGTTTTGCTGATGATCAAGAAACTTCAACAAGACGATGTTTAGCTCAGCTTGAATGTCTAGAACGACACTGCAACGAATCTTAGGTAGCGATTTATATATTTTTCTGTATAAAATCAGTCGATTGCAAGAATTGAAGCCACAAAATTTACAACACCTCGAATGGGAACATTGGAGCGTGACTTATGGGCTGAACTGTATAACTGATAAAGCATTCAGACTGAATAGAAATACAGAAATAAAAAGATTGTGTTAAATCGAATGCATCGTAATATGGGGAAAGTAGACAAGAATTTATTGGACGGATGGCGTTCAAAGAATGGATGAGACCCTGATTCTCTAGATCGCCAGGCAGATTCCCAAAGACATGGAGGGATAGTTGGCAATCCACATCCGAGAATAATATAAAAAATCTAGAATCAACGTAAAGGTGGAGAGGATTTACTAATCAGAGTGTAAGTACAAAATAAAAATAAAAATATCATCCTGTCGTGGAACTAATGACTAAGCATCGTGACTCCCATAATAGCCTATGACGACTCCTCTCCATCCTATCTCTGTACTCCGCAGTTCGAAGGATAATGGTTAAGAGTAGTCCTGTCGCGTCTCTCACTTGGTCAGTTCAACGCATTGGAACTGACCAAGTGAAAGACGCAACAGGACTAACTTGAACGCATAAAAACGTGTATTTGGAAGACTTGGTCATTTTATACTAATTGCAGTTTAATCATACTATAACAGAATTACATTTACGTGTATGTTGTACGAGGATTGCTACTTAAGTTTTGAGATATGGCAACACCAGTGTAGATACGTCAAATCTAACATCAGCATCGTACAGTTTGACGTTTTTAATGGTATACGTGTTCAGAAAGTTTTGTCATACGAGTGCTATATATGTTGTTTACATTGACTTGAAAAAATAATCTCGGTCAAAAATGGAATTAAATCGTGAATATTTTCGTGCGATGATTTTTTATGATTTTCGACGTGGACTAACTCAACAACAGTGTGCCGATCAACTCGCTTCGACTTTTGGTGAAGAAGCACCATTTCGGGCCACTGTGTTTCGCTGGTTTTTCGAATTCAATCGTGGTCGTAGTTCGCTCCAGGACGAATTTCGTGAAGGTCGTCCAAAATCGGTTGTTGTGCCAGAAAACATCGATGCTGTGCGTAAACTGATATTGCAAGATCGTCATGTGACTTATCCTGAGATTGGAGCATGTTTGGGCATTAGTTCCACTCGTATACATTCAATATTGCATGAACATTTGGCCGTCAAAAAGATTTGTTCGCGTTAGATACCGCATAATTTGACAATTGCTAAAAAAAAGGTTAGTGTCGATTGGTCCAAAGAAATGTTGAAAAAATTCGATCACGGTGCTTCAAAAGACGTCTATAAGATCGTGACAGGCGACGAATCATTGATCTATGCATATGAGCCAGAAACTAAGCACTTCGAAGCAAATGGTGGCTTGTTTCTTCGGTATAAATGGTCATGTCGCAACAGTGCCTTTAGTGGAACGTCGTACAGTCAATTCTGAATGGTACACCACCATTTGTTTGCCAGAAGTGTTCGGAGCAATGAGGAAAATCAACCGCCGAAGCCGGACAATTCTCCACCACGACAATGCGAGCTCTCACACATCGGCTCAAACAAGTGACTTTTTGAGCACTCAAAACATCGAATTGATGGGTCATCCGCCGTACAGCCCTGATTTGGCACCCAATGACTTCTTTTTATTCCCGAACATCAAAATTAAATTGCGAGGTCAACGTTTTTCAACGCCTGAAGAAGCGTTTGATGCGTTCAAAATGCATGTTTTGAAGTTACCTCATTCGGAGTGGAAAAAGTGCTTTGAAAATTGGTTCAAACTAATGCCGAAGTGTATTGATCTTCACGGAGAGTATTTTGAAAAACAATAAAGCCATTTGCGATGATAAATAATTGTTTTTACTTGTCTGTCTCAAAACTTAAGTAGCAACCCTCGTATATCTGATGGTTAACATTCACGCTAATTTAGTAGGCGTCCCAAGTTCGATTCCCAGACGGATTCACTTCCGGCGTATGCCTACGACGAGTACTCAGATTCTTTGGACACATTGCCCGTGACCAGTGAGAAAGTTTGGAGAGGCTTGTGATCACTGGAAACGTTTAAGGACGACGCACAATAGGAATATCCCCAATACGTTGGACTGACCAAGTGAGAAACGAAACAAGACTACTCTTAACCGTTGCTCTTCGAACTGCGGAGTGCAGAGATGGATGAAGAGACGTCAAGGGCTACGATGCTCAGTCATGAGCTCCGACAGGATAATGATGAATACATTTCTGGTTGATTTGCAGATGACAATACGCACCAGTACTGCATATAACGGAAGTATAATACAGTACTATACAGGTACTTTTCAAATATTATGCTACTCAAAAAGCCAAGTGAAATGTATAATAGTAACGGTAATACTTTATACACACTTTATATTACAACGAAGCAGTTCTTTTTGCAGTGCGTTTTTTTTACAACACTGGGTAATAACTCGATGGTTGTAATCTAGAATTAATCATAAAAACATAACCTGCAATGTTTGTTTCATTTGATTAAGTTCCAACAATTATCAACTACTGTAACTCGGTATAAACATGCCACAAAAAACTAAAAATGCACAATAATAGCATTGTCGATATGCACCACCGAGTCGTTATTGACGAAAACTCAAGGCTAATAACACTCACACATGACGAATGTCGGATTTCTTTTTCAAAATCCGCTCACCTCCATGTCGGAGACTGGTTTTCTTTGACATACATTTTCGCACAATACTCGAACCAACAAGTTGTTAACAAGCGTGAATTCAACAGTCGTCTACATACTGATATACGAGTAGTATTAACTTGCATTGACACGTATTAATGTGACACTAGAAATAATAACTAAGAACTTGTTTCTCTAGGGCTCGAATTCACAGTCCGACCTTAATGCTTAATGCTAATTGTTAACATTTTTTTTTAAATAAAACTTGGGTTGTCCGGAAAGTAATTTCGTATATTTAGGTCAAATTCAAACGCAAAATTGAACCAAATGTTTGAGAACGTTGGTTTTCGATATTTTCAGTATCTCAGCAATCTCTCGTGTTGTAGAACGCTGGTTATTCTCGATTGAAATCTAGAGTTGGTCGTCATCAATGGTTATTGGCCTTCCAGAACGAAAATCATCTTCAAGTGTCGTATCACCATTAAGGATTTTTTAAACCACATTTGACACACACGATAACTTATTGAAATGTCACCATACACTGTGCATATCTTATGTTTGGTTCGTATCGCATTTTTTCTTTTGCGATAGTAACGTGATATAGCGAAGAAAAACTTCAAGTCTAATCCCAATGATCAACTACGTGGGATTTTTCGCAATAAATGTACACAACTATGTAGGAATGCAAAAAGAAAACACTTATTTGCCACCCTTCAAAACTGTCAGCCTGCAAAACGGTAGAAAATCCTCAACTCTATGGGAATGAAATCCTCGGAGAAATCAGGTAACTCATTAGACGTTAATAATCTTAACATACGTTTTGCAACACCACCTTTCAGTTTAGACATTAACACTAAGGAGAACACTCTCCGAAAAATTCTTGTAATGTCTCGACCCAGTGTTCTGAGCTCCACTTTTCGAAGGTTGATATAAATGTTAAGCTCATTTCTGAAAAAAGACTAACCAAAAAGATCAGTGTGAATTGGAGTGGAAGAGATAGTACAGGAAGACCAAGGAAGTATAATTGGGGCAGCTGAATCAAATTTTGAATATAAAAAGGACCTATATGAATGTAGAAGAGGAGAAAGATGTGTATTGCAATAGAAAAAAAATGGCTATGTTTTCTCTGCCTACCCCTATAGGGAAAGGCATGCTGGTATGTATATTTTGATGGTTGCATAGTCCTTCCATAAACACATAACTAGATCACTGATAAATTTGGTGAAATGAAGTCTAGATCCTTGAACTGTCACAGACCTCAATGATTTACAATTAATTATTTCTGATAAATTAAACGTCATTTCAGTCAAAACAAAAAAGGATTTATATTTCTTTCAAAAACTTAATATAGTTAAAAAAGAAACAATATTTGATGTTTTATCTCAATCATCTGATATAATTAAAAATACATAAAATAACTATAGTATGATACAATTATAAGCGGTAGTTAAAAATTTAAAATAAATTTTTTCGATAAAAAAATTAGAAAATTCATGGAATATGCGGTAATTTTTTTATGGGAAATAAATAATCATTAACCTCAATGAATCATACTATCAAGAATAGTATAAAACATTGAGATTTCTACTAAAAACTATAAAAACTTGCTCCATGTAGTAAAATTTTATTTTAATTGCAAACTTTAAAATAGGGATTTTAAAACAATGGTATGTGGACAAATTTCAACACGCCATAAATGTACAAGTTTTTTTATAATTTATAAAAAATTCAGAACAAAGGATATTCAAAAATATTTATTTTGTGTCCAAAAAGCTGGATAAGTACAATCCTAATAGTCAGAAATAATAATATGATGTATAAAATACAACAATGCTCACCTGGGACCAAACTTACTGTATTGTGACTCGAATATAGTTGAAAGCATATACTGAAAAACTGATGCTGTGTGATGTTTAATGATTTGAGTATTTTATGGATCTATGCATTGTTTTCATATTTTTTATGCATTTATAGTTAAATTAATATAGTATTGACCATTTTTTTAAAACAACTAAACTAGACTATGATATGTATACATAATGAGGATTTGTATTTAAATATGAAAAACTAAGGCATTATCAATCTTCTTGGAAGAGTTGGAAGTTAATACTTGGAAGCCTAGATAGAAGATAAACATATATTTTACATTTACATTTTATTCCACAATAATTTCTTTTTAAATAAATAGAATGGAGAATCCAATCCAAGCCAAGTTTTGATACACTTTTGAGGCAATGCATATGGAGAATATGCATTGCCTCAAAAGTGCATATAATGTGAACTGTCAATTCGTTAATTAGAATTATTGCTAATCAACGATTAATGTTATGCGCTTGGAGAATGCGAAAGTATATAAATGATTATTGTCACAAAAAGTGATTAATCAGAATAGTTATTTGTATTTTTTTTAGTGTAATTTTAATTTGTTTTAAAAAAAAATCTTTTTTTTATGTATATTTAATTTATTATTATTATTTTATACATATTTACTTAACTCTTCATAGCTTGTGTATTTTTATGGGTTATTACATTAAACACTTGCTGGAATAAATATAACATTATTATTACTTGAAGTGAGAATTGTAAAACATCAGTCAAATAAGTGTTGTATGATGAATTAAAATATTTTTCGAAAAAGGTAATTTCAAAATTTAGCACTATGTTTATAGAAAACATATTATGAATCCCACAGAATAATATTTGATCATTCATTTCAGTGTCTGGACTATCAATTATTAACTATACCATACGTTTCCAGTAAGAGTTAACAGTGATCACCCTGTAATTCGCACCAATCAGGCCCTGCTCAGAGTATGCAGTCCTAATGCATGGAAAAATTAGCACATGTTGTGAGTCCTGTATAGCCCCACAATCACATTCAATGCTACTTTCGTTCAAGACAACCCATCTCTACATGTTTACCTTACATCTAAGCATCCCTATTCAGAGTCTAATATTTGATTATCTAAGCATACGAATTAATGAAGAGACTCACAGCAAATTAAAAGGAACTGCAGAAAGATCAATCCACATTTCGTGCTAGAGTTT
The DNA here is from genome assembly GCA_949825065.1 of Odontocerum albicorne. Taxonomy (NCBI): domain Eukaryota; kingdom Metazoa; phylum Arthropoda; class Insecta; order Trichoptera; family Odontoceridae; genus Odontocerum; species Odontocerum albicorne. The sequence goes on from OX463846.1 coordinate 31,263,498, forward strand.
ACACTATAAGCAGCCAAACAGTCACATTGAATGTATTACTTGCTTTATTCTTAATTCATTTTCCATTAAAGTATGTACTCATGTTGAATGGATTATTCTAAACATTGTACAATTGTATAATAGTAATATCACTAAAAATATTATTTTAATGTAATTTATTCAATATTTCCACACTTACCCAAAAGACAATTCAAAAATATTTTTTTTGGCAGCTGACGACAGCCTTAAAATCTAACAAGACAAAATGTTATAAAATATTTAATAGTATCTTAATCATTATTTTAAATCTGTATTGTGAGGGTTATAATTCCTTTCATCTCAATGCAGAGGATGCAATTCATGCTGACAGTCAGTTACACATCGTACTCACTACATACTCAGATATTTATTTTTCACACCATTGTGAATCTATTTATTTTCATAGATAGTATGTTATGTACCACATCTAAGCTTATCAAAGATGCATCAGGTTTTCCTGGAGTCCAGATGCAGTATCATACAAAATTATATCAACAATACAATAATAATAGTTATTTATGCGGGTTAGATCGCCTTTTGTGAATGCAAAAGCAGAGTTCACAACACCAAAAAAGTGGCTAAGAAAATATTTATTAAATCAACAAGAAAATGACAAAGTAAAAAAAGTTCAAGTCGAATATAAAAGTTCAAGTTGAGGGGAAATGAATCTTCAAAGATTGAGAAGCAACACCAAGAAAGTTTATTTTGTAGTTATTTGTTAAAAGTGAGAAATTATATTTAGCTTTAAAAGTAAAATTCGAAAATGAATGAAAAAACAAACCTTTTGAGAATGCACTTCTCAAAGAATGTGTGAAAACCAACAATTTAAAATATATTTTCATTCATCCTTCTTCTTTAGAATTTGTAAACAATACCTCAATACTAAACTTTCTAGATGAAAGAAAATACTAAATTAATTAATGGACACGAATTTCCAGTTTATGATAGCAGTGTTTACAATAATTATAAAAATATAAAAACCTTCATTCAAACTGTTTCACCAGTTTGTTTTTTTTACAAAATGTTTGGAAATAGATTAAGTTCGTTAATGTAAAGGATTGTATTAGTTATTTATATAACTTAGTTAAAATATAAATTGTAGCAGAAACACAGTTTTTCAAATGCGCATGTTTCTCTTTAATAGAATATGGAAAGAAAAATTCAAATATTTGCACATTTTTTATTTAAAACCAAATTAATTAAACAAACCGAAATAATAAATCAAAACTTACTATTATCGTATGGAAGAGCCGTTTTGTGATAATATTCAGCTTCCTATTAGTTGATAAACAAAAACTATTCACAATTGACGAGTTCTAACATACATTATCGTACATACATAAAACGTTAAAATCTGGAACGAAGTTCTTCGGATTTCTAAATAATAAATTGATGAAGTCAAGTTAAACAAATTAAAGTTTTCTCACATAAAATGTATCTAAAACCATATAATTAATTTACTACACATTATAAACAATATTGTAAGAAATAGCGAACAAAACAAATACGAAAACAACACTTAAATGACAGATGCCGGCAGTAAATGACAGCGATACATGCGCACCAAATTAGTTCGAAAATTCAACTGACACGTGCCTCATTTCACTCCGTCGCAACAACGGACCCAGTAGAAAAGAGTCCCAACTAAAATTTATTCTAATTATTTTTTTACTCGAAAATTAAGTAACATTATATTGATTATTATTGAAAAGCGTCATTTGAGTTTTTCATTACTAATTATATTTCATCCTGTCGTGTAGCTCATAACTGAACATCATGACTCCCACGATAACCCTTGATGACTCTTCTCCATCCATTTCTACACTCCTCAATTCGAAGAGCAACGGTTAATGGTAGTAGTGTTGCGTCCCTCTCTTGGCTGATCCGACACATTGGGAATATTCATATTGTGCATCATCCTTCCACACTTCCAATGATCACAAGCCTCTTCAAACTTTCTCACTCACTCGTTGTATGCATTAATTTGGCTTGCCGTCCATATATAGAAATTATATAGTTTTCTTAAATTAAGCGTTATTTTTAATGCATTCAAGTAGTTCAAGAAACGAAATAACAAGAAAATATCGCGCTAAATACGAGGGTTGCTACTTGAGTGTTAAGACAGACAAGTAAAAACAAATATTTATCATCGAAAATGGCTTTATTGTTTTTCAAAATATTCCCCATGAAGATCAATACACTTTTGCGTATACTTTTGTAAACTATTGCATGCGTTTGAACCAATTTTCGAAGCACTTTTTCCACTTCGAATGAGGTAACTTCAAAACATGCGTTTTGAACGCATCCACTGCTTCTTCAGGCGTCGAAAAACGTTGACCTCGCAATTTCTTTTTGATGTTCGGGAAAAAAAAGAAGTCATTGGGTGCCAAATCAGGGCTGTACGGCGGATGACCCATCAATTCGAAGTTTTGAGTGCTCAAAAAATCATTTGTTTGACCCGATGTGTGAGAGCTCGCATTGTCGTGGTGGAGAATGATCCGTCTTCGGAGGGTGGTTTACCTCATTTCTCTGAACACTTCTGACAAATAAATGGTGGTGTACCATTTAGAATTAACCGACATGACCATTTATACCGAAGAAACAAGCCACCATTTGCTTCGAAGTGCTTCGTGCGCGAACAACTTTTGTTGGATTTGGCTCATCTTGAAAGGCCCATACAGTCGACTGCTGTTTAGTTTCTGGCTCATATGCATAGATCCATGATTCGTCGCCTGTCACGATCTTATAGACGTATTTTAAAGCTCCGCGATCGAATTTTTTCAACATTTCTTTGGAGCAATCGACACGAGCCTTTTTTTGAGCAATTTTCAAATTATGCGGTATCCAACGCGAGCAAATCTTTTTGACGGCCAAATATTCATGCAATATTGAATGTATGCGAGTGGAACTAATGCCCAAACATGCCCCAATCTCACGATAAGTCACATGAAGATCTTGCAATATCAGTTCACGCACAACATCGATGTTTTCTGGCACAACAACCGATTTTGGACGACCACGATTGAATTCGGAAAACCAGCAAAACACAGTGGCCAGGGATGGTGCTTCATCACCAAAAGTCGAAGCGAGTTGATCAGCACACTGTTGTTGAGTTAGTCCAAGTCGAAAATCATAAAAAAACCATGGCACGAAAATGTTCACGATTTACGAGTAATTCCATTTTTGGCCGAGATTAATTTTTCAAGTCACTGTAAACAACACAAATAGCACTCGTATGACAAAACTTTCTGAGCACGTATACCATTAAAAACGTCAAACTTTACGATGCTGGTGTCAGATTTGACTTATAGTGTTGCCATATATCAACACTTAAGTAGCAACCTGTGTATCTCATTTTGAAGAGAAACGAAAAGATATTTCTACGAAAGGGATCTGAACCGAGAAGAAAAAAGTATTTCTCAGATATATAAAACTATCATAATCATGACTCGTCAAGAGCGCTCAATGAAGCAAATCACAATGGTGATTGGTTATTTTATTGTAAACAATTTAGTAAAATCACAACGCCCGGGCTTAATTAGTTATTTCAACCTATAATGTATTTGTGGAGCATTCAACTGCACACAAATACGAAAATTGAGATGCAAGGCTCTTCGTGAGAAATTTTATAATCTATATTTATTTTATCCTGTGCATATATAACTATTTGTCGGTGTGTAACCGCTCGTACCGATAAATGATTAAAATATAAAATTTGAAAAATACACAATCAATTGAAATTACTTCAAATAAAGATAGGCAAATTAAAATTACTTTAAATGAATTAAAAACACATAATTCACATTTTAAACAAAATCATAAGGACCTATAAATTACGAATTCCGTGACCTAGTTGGTAAGAAACCTTTTTTGCAGTCTGGGAGTATCGGGTTCGATTCTAGTTTGAACCCAATTAATTTTAAAAAAGGATTCCAATCTGAATTTAACTTAAGGCCTTTAACACCTTTCAGGTTAGTTGTAAGAAATTGTCACAACGATAAGTTCGCCAGGTTATATTGTGTTATATAATAAAATTAGATAAATCATGTTAAAATTTCACTGAGTCCACTTTGCTTCTCAGCTGCAATAAATAGCATTTTAAAAAGTGAATTTCAAATAAATGTTCCATTTCACTTTTTTAACCAAATATGAAGTTCGATTAAAATGTGATTCTCTAGATTTATTAAAATATTTAAACAGCGACTAATTAAAATACACAGGATCTGCAAAAAAATGTAATATAGCAATTTCAAGTTGAATCTTAGATAATTGAAGTATAAAACAGTAATTAAGTATTTATGTTCTTAAAATAATATAAAAACGTATGAAAAATTTGTAAATATCTAGAGAACTCATTTCTTTTCAATGAAGTTGTATGAATCTTCAATACAACATAAATCTAATAGTGTTGCCGAAAAATCTACATATTAGTAAAATCAGTAAAAACTACTTATAGTATTTTCAGATATCGGTTGACCTTTTCACAACTTCTTCAGGTTAAAACTGAATCTCAATAAAGTGGCTAAGCCATGAATAGCTCGAGAACTCTTTGATTAGTCTGCATTCTTAGATGGTAGATAAAGTTCCTTTCCTTTTGATTGATGATATCTCACTTTATATGAAAAAGAATGTTCGGGTGACTCTCCGTCTTTGTGGGGTTCGTGGGCATGTGCTCACATATATGTTTGTGGATTTCGTGGGGATGGATAGTCATTTGAATGATTTATGCTACCACGTAACTTGCTTCATTTACTTGTGTCTGGTTGGTTGGAAGAGATTGCCGCCTGGCAATAAGCCCGCCAGATTGTATTTGCAATAAAAGTGTTAAATAAATGAATAAATAAAGTAGATGGAAAAGAAAGTCTTTCCAAGATCTACAGTCATGGTGATGAGACGAGACATTACTAATACAAACTGTAAGTGGAAATCAGTTTGCATATAAACTAAAATTGGTTTAGATGACATGGTCGAGTGAAAATGAATTGCAGTGTTTGATGTGTACATTGTATGAGAAATGCAGAGAGAAAGATCTGAAAATGAATGTTGCAAAAAATAAAATGTGGATCTGGAAAAGACCTGAAAGGAACTAAATAAATGCTGTAGGAATGCGTGCATTGAAAAGAACGCATGATGAAGTGACAATGTATGACAGAATACAGAATAAAGTGATTAGGGATGAATGTTAACTTAGGGCTGATATGTTAAATAAGATGAAGAAGAGTATGTTGATATGGTTTGGACATTTAGAATGAATGAATGAAAAAGACTAATAAAACAGATATATGGTATAGGGCAAATATGAGTGGAAAGCATGTGACAGGAAGACCAAGGAAAGAATGGTTGAACCAAGCGAATGATATTCAGAAAGAAGGAAACGTAGTCAGTGAAATCGTAGGAGTTTTATGGATGTGGAAGAGGCGAAGGATGTGTGCCGAGATAGGAACATATGGCACTCTGTCCTCTCTGCCTACCTCGACATGGAAATGGCGTGATGGTAAGAATGTGTAGGTTCTGTCATGTCCACTTCAACTTATCACCTACAGGTATCCTTCATTACACACAATTTAACACATTGATCGCCAATAGGATTTTCGTAAAATGTTCAAAAAATGTTTATACGTTTTTAATTTAATATAACCTACCTATCACATTCATGAGTATATCTTTTAGAACCATGAAGATATCCTAAGGCCATATCGTAGTAAGATAGAAAAGGGCCATTTCGGCCAAGTTTAATAGTAGATTAATACAGAGTGCGTAGCCGACGGACAGAATGACACTCTGAAGTTAGGTATGCCGTGTCAGCCACCGATGGCCGACACGGCCCAATTGGAATACCTCGGTGTCGGCCACCGGTGACTGACACGGCGATCAATGTGTTAAATAAAAAAATCTAAAAAGCCAATTTAAATTTTGCAATCCCCATTAGACCTACGAAGTTCCTTAACTTGCTACAAAAACTTGATAGAGATCATAAAAAGTTACCAGTCAACTCACTTTTAACAATTTTAATAAAAATATGTGAAAATCGTCAATCTACCGATCCAGAGCCTTCAAGACAACAGAAGAATAATGAGCCAGATCTGTCAGGCCCAGCAGATTCGATACTCAATTGAAAGGAATAAGCTATTATATGTAGGGCTTAAATAGCAAACTAAAATAACAATTATTTTTTACCATTTTAAGATATTTAAAAAAAATTTAAATCAATCAACTTAGAATCAATCTCAATATAACCCGGATTTAAATCAATTCAATTTACGAATTTTTCTTGTTGCACATTTTCCCAAGAATTAATTGATCATGTAAAACACAGGATACCTGTACGCTAATCCTGGATACATATATAATTAACTTGATACATATATAAATTAATCCTGGATACATATATAAAACACAGGATACCTGTACGCTAATCCTGGATACGTATATAATTAATGAATTTATTTTGGTATTTGATTGAAATAAAAGCTGAATTTCCCCTTGACTGTGACCATCTCATGAGATGGGCATAAGTTGTCTTTGATTCGATCACAAGCTGACCGTAACCAAGGTCAAAACAAGGGTGAAGCCACTAGGGCACTTGTTCCAAGAACTATATCTGAAGGATGCCAAAATTGGAGAGATTACAATAACAAATTCGAGCTTAAAAAAAATTATTACAACTTTTAGTACGTCTCGTTGTAATCAATTAGTTGTGATGCATCACATTTGAATTTAGTAATTCATGGCATATTTGCTAAAACCCAAGGTTACCCGTGAAAGCTAATTTATTTGAAAAAGGGTTCCAGTCTGGTTAAAGACCCTCTAACTGTAACATCTTTTTGGTTTTTGGAACAGACTGCCACATGGCAATAAGCTTGGCAGGTTGTAGTGTATATAACAAGTGTCATCCAATTCAATACAACACGCATCATGGCCTATTTATGTGGTGAACACATCATTGTATGTTAAGGTTTCAGTAGTCTTATTACTAACCTACGATATTGTCACCCATCCTTATAGTGCTAAGAAAGATGAGGTGATGATCGCATGATAATACACTGGACTTCCATGCAGAAGGTCGTCAGTTCGAGCCCCACGCTATGCTACTACCCTCGAATGACAGACATTTTTTTCCTCCAATTATCCAGGGGTATAAGGATACATATGACTTCAGCCATATCTATTCTTTCAAAAAAGGGGAAAAAATAGATGTCAGTGTGCTTTGATCGTCTCACTTCGGTGTCATCAGATCCAGTACAGTAGTGTGGCCGGTGAGTTTGCTGGTGTGCAGCAACTCACTGAAAAAGAAACAAAAAAAACTCCACAGCAGTTTTGCTTTCTAACTGAATTGACATTGAAATGGTGAGGAGAGCCTCGATTCGAAGCCCAGAAACGACAGAGTTAAGAGATGATATTTATAGCTTTCTTTTTCAGCCATTGTTTTAATCTCGAGGGGACTGACATTTAGAAATTAATACAGCCAATTTTGAAATAAAGGGAAATTATCTCAGCAATTTGGCCCGTTTTTGAAAAAGAATAATAGAGCTTGCATACATTTTTTTTAAGGTTGCCTTATTGAATCTTTTTTCTTACTGATTGATCGTTGGGATGTTTACGAAAGCAAGCTTACAGTATGATGCAATAGAGTAAGAATCCGGCTTTTCAGTCTATCCTATTTATAAAACTTACATGTTCATCTTAGATTTTTATCAATCTGATTCAGGATTTTTCATTGTGAATTCGACAATATTATAATCACTCCCAGGTTTTTCAAACAATTTAAATAAAGTTCTTAAGACATTTATGAAAAAAAAATTGTATTACAGTTAGGCCAGATTACTTGAGCCCGGTCACATCTGGAACTGCTGTCTGCCTTTTGCACATGGTAATACAGGACATGCATATATATTTTGGTCAGTTTGTTAGCTTAGCTTTATCAAGTGGGAATCAAACCTTTATCCACACATAAATAAAAATCAAAGTATTAATATTACCTTTTCTTGCATGTTTCAGGATGGATCTGAACAAAACACTACAAAAACTTTCCTATGTATATCTGCGGTACAAAGAGATGAGGGTTAATTTTCTAAAATGACTCATGAGTGCAGCCATGGGAGAGTTTAGATCTCTTATTCCAATGTTTTTGGATAGTTCCAATGCATCTGAATCAAACACTGAATAAATATTCTCATAGGAACAGGACAAAGTATCAGAGGTGATTATTCTAAAAAAATGTCGGCATCTCAAATTTCCTGTTTCTGGATAAATATGAACAATCTTTCCCGTGCATTAGGGATGCAAAGTAACAGGGAAAAATCATCAAAATATGCTAGATGATCCAGCACAAGAGAAGCAGCAAGCTCCTTTATTTAAGTCACATACAACATGCCGTACGTGTTCTGTTGATTATATATTTGTGTCTGCTAAATTTCTCAGCACAGCACGCATCAAAATTTGATTTGCATTGAATCTGTTAAATAAGGTAATATAAATTGCTATTATTATTATTAATGGAGCTGTGATAGACCCTTGATATTTGGTTAGTTATTTAATATTTTAAATTTTAGAGGCCTGTATTATATTTAATAAAAAATTGTCAAGTGTGTTCTTATATCACACTAATTTTTGGGGTTAGAATTTTTACACAAACAGCAATACCTCCGTAGCCCTGTTGTTAAAACGACTATATTTTCCATCCTGGTGATTGTGAATCTAATACCCTTATTTTATAAAATTAATTCAAGCCTAGTTCTTAAAAGCTTCATAAGCATCTTTCTGGTTGGTTGTAAGAGAGTAAGACTGTACTACGTACAACAAAAGTGTCATACCTCTAGTAGTGACCCTGCAAGTCATCTAAAAAATCCTCATGACCTGATAATTTCGGAATTATGCTATTGTTTGTAAAAATGTTTTTGGCATAATTCTAAAAAAATATTAAATATCCTTGAAGCATGGTTATGAGGAAAATTTTATTTAAGGGTTTTTCAGTAAATGAAAAACATGATTTTGGTAAATAAAAAATTTCAAAAAAACAAAACCAATTTATTAATGTACAACAATATACTACCTTTAATGTAAAACTGTCACAAGTCAAAATATTTAATAAAATGACCTACATATTTTTTAACAGAACATTAATACCCTTTTTTTAAGGAAAAATCGTTGTATCTCTTTATTTGATCAACGTAAGTGAAATTTTAATAGTATACTGTGATAATTCAAAACGTGAATCTTAATTAAGTAAGAGAAATTCAGATATGTCATATATCAAAATTTAGTAATATGAAAAAGTTTTAAGTATTTAAATAGCTGAAATTTTCATCAGAGATGTAATAGAAAAAAAGTTTGAATTTTTGTTACATAATTAATAAGTAAAAATTGATTTTCATCATTTTAAGCATTAAAAAAAATGTTTATCTCTAAATTATGCAATTTCAGTCAGTGATGACAGTATTATATTAAAGGTATCATATATGTTTTTATGTAACAGTAGATTTTATATAAAAAATAACAATTATAACTTTTCACACCACCATAACAAGCAAGTATTGTACATAACAAAAAATATACTAAAAGAGTAGCACATAAAAAAATAGGATTTGAAATTTTTTTTACTTAGAAACATTAAATGTGTTCAAAAAATAATTACATTTAAATTTTTATTACAACAGTTATAAACTTTCTTTCTTTAATTTATATTTTACAATCAAAATGCACTCTTTAATTTACTTTCTAATTTGTAAATTTACACTTTTCAATTATTCAAGAAAAATTTCTTATATTCTTTCATGAAACAAAACACTAATTGTATTTCTTTGCAATCACAGCCAAATGTTGATTGAGGTCTTAATCTTTTTATTTTATCTTATGTTGAAGTATACATACATACATAACAACATGCCATTTCCCCGTTGGGATAGGCAAAGGATAGAGGGCCATACACTTTCTCATACAACCTCTATGATTTCTCTGAATTTCTCCTTTTTCTTCTTTCCGAAATATCTGTATTACTATTCAATTGTATGCCACCAATTGACACTGTGGTTCCTTCACACATGAATCTATATAAATATTGAACAAATAGGGTGACATAACACATTCTTACTTTGCCAATAATTATTTTTTACAATATTCAAATTTATATTGAACACTAGACATAAAATAAAGTTGTGTTGAGAAAGCAAAATTGTTTAACTAGTTGAAATTGAAGTTTTTTATAGGTGTTACCAGTTACTTGAAGCAATAGCGACAAAAAAAAGCTTTTTCATATTATGTTTAATTTTATTTTTAAATACTAACATTAACAAAAACATTGCATGCCAAAATGTTCATATTGATAAAGAAAGATCTATGAAAAAAAATCAGTGATTTACAAAAAATAAATAAAAAACATACATATACAAAAAAAAAAATTTTAACGTGTGATATTTATAATGTTGCCATCACTCACATGAATGCAAGGTTTTTGCACACATGTATTAAAAAAAGTTAAGTTTCATGTCTATCAACCTATATTTTTAGATTTAAAAAAAAATTAATGATGGTCCGATTCACACCAATAACTCAATATTTATTTTATCTTCCATGTTTATGGGTAAATATTATACTAATAATAATAATACAGAACATAGATATAACATAATCATCTGCAATGGGCTGATGCACCAGACTGACTGTGCCTTTTCACACTTTCAGCTTCAGAATAAAATCATGAGGCCACTGTGAAAAGTTATTAAAAAAAAAATCCATATAAATAGGACTAACTAAGCAATCCATATAACGAGGAAATAATAAGCTGCAACAAAAGTGTTCACTGGCGCATTGCTGTGTAATAATTGCACGCTTCATGACGGCTTCCCTCGACGTTTTGTTTTTATGGTGATCACTTACAATATTCTTTTTCGCTTTAACACGTTCCGTGCCGCAGTACATTTTGAGAAAATAAGTACGTGCGCCACTAAACAAATTATAGTTTATATTATGTATACATATATAGGCTTCATAAATAATGATTTATTTTTAAAAATAAACTAATTTTAGGTGATATTGTGAGCGTAGGTCACCGGTGACCTACGCGGCGTCGTACGGTAATACATGTATATACAACATAAACTTTTGTAGTCGAAACAAATTATAGCATGCCTAATTTATTACTTATTATATTTTTTATTTATTTATGTAATATGCTATAGTGTTACGCCATAACATAATAATCTCTTATGATTATTGAGACAATAGCTCCAAAAAAAGGGTCACAATGTTGCATAGACAATGCACCCTCATAAATTTCCAGAGTGGGACAAATGGATGGTCCCATTCATTATGTTATCCCTGGAATCTCTTCTATACCCCCTAGCCTAATTGTAGAGGCTAGTTTATCCTTGAAAATAATAAACCGTTATATTATTTTTCATACACCTGGAGGTTTATTAAAAATAATTGCATTTTCAAACAAAATTTTGGAAGTTTTTATGTGCATTATATTCAGAGGCGCCGTATAGGTCACATTCAATGTTAAAATTCGTAGTAAATGTGACCGCTGGCGCACTGGGACTGTTTATAAAAAAAACACATAGGTCACCGGTGACCTATGTGGCGCCCTGGTCAAAAACACGGTAGGTCACCGGTGACCTACGCGGCGCGGAACGTGTTAAACACAATCACATAATTATGAAGTAAAAATTTTTTTTAAACATCTGGTCTCAAAAAACATAAAATTTTAACAATTAAGAAAATTATACTGATTTTCCTTAACTGGTAAAGCCCTCTAAACATGATACAATATTACATTTATATTTTTGACTTAAATTAAATTTTTTGCATAACTTTTTTTCAGATTTTTCCAAGTTTGTGGATGAAATAAACAAATATTCATGAATGTTCTAAAAAATTGTACCATTTAGCTAATAGCACATATTTTTTGATTACATCTATCAACCTTTATTCTGGTGTCTTCATAGGGTGGCTCTTTATTTTTTATTTCTATAATGATACAAATAAAATCTCATATATTAAATTTCGGCATCTAATCTGCTAATGTATACATATTTTATTACAATTGTAATATTAATAATTTATTACTAATGGTTTAAAAACCTTGAATAACAACACGCTCAAAAATATTTAGCCACAAAAAAACGCTGTTTCGTAAAACCTCCAAAAAACGCTCCAAAAATTTATGTGAGGCTGCTACTATCTGCCAGTACAATAGGAAATTTGTATGAAAAAGGCATTGAACCCCCGAAGTCTGGATGTTAAGCAAGCATACAAACTTCTAGGCCACAGCAATGACAACCTTACATATTTTTAGCAGCTATTTCAAAATGTTTAGCAGCTATTTGACAATCCAAATTTTATGTGTATAGATTAAAAATAGAAAATTATCAAATCTTTTGATTTTTTACTGTAAAAATATAAACTAAATAAATATTTGCAATTATTTTAGAATGACAGAAGTCTCTTCATTAATATACGAGGGCGGTCCGATAAGTACTTAGCCTTACCGCCCGATGGCACCACTATCGCAAGAGCAATTTTTTATCGCGTAGTACATTCTCGTTGACAGCTACTGTCAAAATTTCAGCCGAATCGGACGCGTAGTTTTGTTTTGACCGCGTGTGGAAGCGAGCGTGTCCGCGGATTTGAGAAAAATGGAAAAAGAGCAATATCGGTCGGTGATTCGATTCTTGTTTTTGAAAGGGAAATCACGCAGCGAAATCAAAGAGCGCTTGGATGCTGTGTACGGTGACTCTTCTCCTTCGATGGCGACCGTCAAAAATTGGTTTAACGAGTTTCAACGTGGTCGCACGTCGGTTTTTGATGAGCCACGCCCAGGTGCCCCGAAAACGGCTACCACGGAGGATAACGTGACAAAAATCCACGATCTTGTATTGGCAGACCGCCGATTGAAGGTGCGCGAAATAGCTGACAGTAGGCATCTCAAAAGACCGCGTGGGTCATATCCTGCATGAAGCATTGGGCATGAGAAGCTGTCGGCGCGATGGGTGCCGCGTTTGCTCACTCCGGACAACAAGCGCAACCATGAGACCCCTTCAGAGCAGTGTTTGACGATGTTTAAGCGCAATCCGAAGGAGTTTCTGCGTCGTTTCGTGACCGTCGACGAAACATAGATACACTGGTACACACCCGAGACCAAGGAACAGTCGAAACAGTGGACTTCACCCAGCGAACGTGCTCCGAAGAAGGCGAAGACTGTCCTATCGGCCGGAAAGGTGATGGCCACCGTTTTCTGGAATTCAAAAGGTGTGATCTACATCAACTTCCTGGAGAAGGGCAAAACGGTCACAGGGCTCTACTATGCCGAATTATTGGGCCGATTCGACGCCGAATAGCAGAAAAAACGGCCCCATTTGGCGAAGAAAAAAGTGTTCTTCCATCATGACAACGCACCGGCTCACACCTCCGCCGTCGCCACGGCCAAATTGGTAGAATTAGGCTACGAACTGCTGCCTCATCCACCGTATTCTCCAGATTTGGCCCCGTGCGACTTCTTTTTGTTTCCAAATTTGAAAAAGTCACTCGCCGGGCAGAAATTTGAGTCGAATGAGGTTATCACCGTCACGGAGGCCTACTTTGCAGACCTCCAGAAAACGTATTTTTCAGACGGGTTAAAGAAGTTGGAGCATCGCTGGGTCAAGTGTATCGAACTCAAAGGAGATTATGTTGAGAAATAAATCGCCACTTTTCCAAAAATTTTGTTATTCTTTAGTAGGCTAAGTACTTATCGGACCACCCTCGTAGGTAATTGGTTTGAAGACAACAGCGAATTAATGAAAATTAAGCTAGTGAATGCTATGTAAAATAGGTTTTTTTATATTTACAGATATTCTTTTCTTAGTTGGTTAAAAGAGCTTTATTTGTTTTTTTAAATAAGTATATCTATATAAGATATTACTGACAATTAAAACATATTTTGTTGAAAGCTTCATAATTTATTTTTATGGAAAAAATATTACATTTAAATCACTCTCGCTGGATAAATCTAATTTTGTTACTTTTATCACTCTTACAGTTGTACATAAAAATATCAATTTAGAAACCAAATTATTATTCAATAGATGTCACTATTGTGTATTTCAAAATTCAAACAGAATAAATCACCTTGTAAATTAGAGTTAATGAAGATTACTGTGCTTTCAGTTCATGCACTCTGTACATTCTTTAAATAAAATTTTAGATACTTTCAATTTAAATACAATTGAATTTCAGATCATTAACACAGAGTAATATCTGGCATCCAATTCAAAACAAATAGATATTTTGGATACAGTGCTTTGAATGTAAATTAAAATACTTTTGATCTCTGTACAAGTCGCATTCTTTAAGACATTCTCGATTCTCTTACGATGCCAGATTAATATAAAAAAAAATACGTAAAAAAATATTCAAAGCAATTCAACGTAGAAAAAATGCTCTGTGAATCAAAGTTTTATATTTAAGATGTTTATTTCGATAATAAAAATTTGTTTTCTCTGTCATTCAACTAAGTCATAATAACAAATTTTTATTTTGCAAATTTTACCTAGAATATGCAAATCTGACCCTACATCAATATTTTTTCATGTTTTCAAACATTCACATTAATAATAAATCTAAATATTTTGTTTGGTTTCCTTAAATTATGTCTTTTAGAATATCACGTTATGAAAACAATAAAGTATGTTAAAAATGATAATGCTCAAGTAAAAGCTGCAGTTTACAGCATCATTTGATTAAATAATTTATTGCAAACAAAGATTTGATTTTTTCGATGTCATATAAAATTTCACTTTTTTATCATGCAATTTATCAACATACTAAATTCAATGTAAACTGGTGTCACTTTTGATTAGGAAAGGGAACATCAACATTGACCTTTTATTTTTTCACAAGTTTCTTTCAAAATGCTAACACGTGAAACATATGGCGATTGAAAATAATAGACAGCATCAAGTCATGGAAAAATGTACTAATTTAAAAAAATATTCATACTTGCTGCAAGCACATAATTTATAACAGGGGTTTGAAAACAGATAAAAATATTTATATCATAAACAATTTTTTTTATTTTCTGCTCATTACATCAAGTTAGTTGACTCTTGAACAATCAAATTGTCTGTGAAGAACTCATATCAAAGATATCTCTCAATGTTCCAGAGAGATTGTTTCATGTTAACAGTGTTTAAGGAGAGAGATCAAACCACAAATTATAGATTTTTCTCACCTCTTGCACGATTGCATAAACCTAGTCCTAACATATAATTTTAGCAGATCTCGGCATAGCTAGTGTGAATGTTTTTTTCAGTCCCATGGACTTTGTTTCGTATTAAGACTCCCCATTCGTATTGCAACTCGTTCCATATTTCCATCGCCTAAAAATAAACTTCAGTAACAAAATTCTTCAAACCTTATCATTGTATACCCGAGTGTCATATTTACTTTTCATTTCACCCACTTCAGTTACTATGATTTAGGATTTTGCAACATTCATTCTCAGTGATTTTCATTGACATTTCACATATAATTTACTTACATACCATATGCTGTAGTTCATTTCCATTCTCCACCAACACTATCAAGCCATCAACATGTAATAGTCCACATACATTCCCGTTAGATATTTTTATACAATATTATTTTAATGATGAAATCAAAGTATTTTTTTATAAAAAAACACAATTTTAATTTTTGATGTACACATGCCATAATTTTTTTTTTCTGTTTTGTACATAAATGTTTTCCATTATGATTGTACGTTCAAGTTTGGATGTATTTCAATTTTTAGTTGATTTCTTTTTTATTTCAGTATTATTTTTTTTGCATAATTTTTTTAATTGAATTAAATTTTTTTTGTGAAGGATGCAGATGTTAAAAATTTACAAATATTTTTACTAGTTATAGCCGAGAAATAATGTAGAAACATGGTTATTGAATAAATTTTATGATTTGCTAATTATAGCCAAGTTCAAATGATAATTAAAAAAATTATGATTAATTGTCTTTCAGTTTCAGGAACCCTCGAATCTATTAAAAGATGGAATGTTTTGAACATTGTTCAAAAACTTTGATTTTAAAATTCAGTGAATTATTAACTAATAGTAAAATTACGAAACTAAAGTCTTCAAAAAATTCATTATTCCTACTCTGGGTTCTGTGCGCGGACAATATATTTATGTATATTTTTTTTAAAATATTTATCTTTTTTATTTGATTTTTATAGACCTTGTGGTTTCAGTACTTAAAGTACTTTTATGTTACATAGTCTACAGAGTTCTGGAGTTCTCATAAGTGGTAATAATGAGAGTCATTGCTATGTTCTAACAGTTAAAGTCAATGTAAGTTAGCAGGCATTCCAGATTCAATTCCTGACAGATTGATTTTTGAACCTATTTCACATAATTTGTTTTTTCTTTAGCACATTAATTAGTAGAAATAATTAATGATACGAGTATATGGAAGTATTATCAAAGAGAAAAAATATATACGAGTAGTATAGAAGACCTAGAAAAACGTGGCATAACCAAATGAATCAAATTCTAAAAGAGGGAAGAGTGAAAAGTGTTTTTAATGAGCTTTTCACCAATCTCTCTTTAAAAGTAAAAACAGAGCCTTTTATGTAAAATATATGTCTGATATGAAAAACAATATACATTACTGGTTAGTTAAAAAATTACCTTCTTTGAGAATATCTTACTAGAAAAGTAAATTTTTTTGAAATTACCACAAAAATAATATGAAGCATTGGCTAACGCAGTAAAAAATTATCTTTGAAAAATGTAAAAGATAATTAAATATGGTGTGTACAGAACACTTGAAAAGTCTACAAATTGAAAAAATTAAAACCGTATTTGGAATTAAAATTAATAGCATGAATGTTAAAAAATAAAGTTACTATTTTGAAGGATGTCATTCCCATTACTGTAAAGCTTGTAAAATTAATTGAACACTTGAGATTATAATTTTTTTTACTAAATCATTTTTTTACTAAATTTTACTAAATAAATAGAAGAATAAATAAACTAATATTTCATAACAATAATGTTATTAAGCCTAGATAAAATAAAGAAAAATCATATACAGTAATCCCTCCATTTATGCGGTTTATTCTGTTTGGAACTAGTGACGGAAAGAACAGGCAAACAGCAGATTCTACATAGATTCTTTATTCTATTAAAATTCAATATTAAAACAAATACAACAAGAGCCATAACAGTAACATTAGAAAATTCATCCAGAGAAAGATTTTGAATGAATAGGTACAGTAAATAGTCATTTCTGGTTCTTCGCTAATGTAATGTCTGTAGTTTTTTTCTTCTATCGTTAAATCTCATCAAAATGTGTTTTTATTAGTTATCAGTAGTCACTCGACTTATAAAAAATAAGTACAGTTTTATTAATTAAGTAAGAATAGAATATAGGGAAATATGTCAAAGAACATCTATTTTACATAGTATTCAGTGGCTTTGTTTGCCTGCGTAAATGATGGGATTACTGTTTATACCCATCACTTTTTCTAATTAAGTTACTGACGTTATTTTTTGTTGATTTAACTTAACTTAATTTCCATATTTTGAAATAAAAAACATGTATTTTTAAATGTCTTTAAAAATAATACATTAAATTATGAATCATTAATTT
Organism: Odontocerum albicorne; assembly: GCA_949825065.1. Classification (NCBI taxonomy): domain Eukaryota; kingdom Metazoa; phylum Arthropoda; class Insecta; order Trichoptera; family Odontoceridae; genus Odontocerum; species Odontocerum albicorne. The sequence continues at coordinate 31,281,138 of OX463846.1, forward strand.
TATTTCCATATGAAAGCAAATTAAGTGTGTTTGATTTTAAGACAGAAAACTTTGATTTATTCTTCAATATTATAAAAATATATTGCTGCCACATCTTATCTATTTAGAATTAAAATATCAATATTGAAAAATAGGGAACATCTGTGTCTGATTGAATGTTCAACTTAAGTACAGTACAGATAACAAGAAAATGAAAGAAAAGAGAAACCTCAGGGGCTAGAACTTTATTTGAAAATACTCCTTAAAATGTTTGTTGTGATGCCTGCGATTCATTGTGCAACACATTTGAGGTAAAATTGCCAAACCCATAAATAAATTCACAATGTGGAGAAATTTTTTATGTTTTTTTGGAGCTAATATACCACCAATGATGAAGGTGAAAAGTTCTATGTCTAACTCGGTTTTCAAATAAATAAATCACCATAAAGCTAAACAATCAAAATAAAATCAGACATTTAACACAATTCTACAAAAAACTAAAATTAATAATTGTTTGTACATTATAAAGCGTATGCGCTGAACTACTTTAAAAACCACCTGGAAAAGTTACAACACATATAACCAGAATTGCCGTTTTGATTCCTTTACTTTTTCTTTATGAACATATTCATATGACAGTTAAACTTGATATAGATATAAACAGCATTCATGCTGCTTGTCTATAATAATAATTATATGGTGTTTTGTAAATCATGAGTGGCATGAAACATGTTTAAAAAAGAACATCGTTATTTGTCAAATACTTAAGTTCATGTTTTCAATGAAATAATATAATAACTATCAAACGAAAAAAAATCATTGTCGAGATTGCTTAAGAAGTAGGTAAAATATTTCAGAACTTTTCTGAAAGTCTTAGAGAGCAGCATAAATAGAAAAAAATATGAATAGATCAATGACTTGTAAAATTCTGGTTTTCATTTTAAGATTTTTCATGCATACATACAAATAAAAAAATCATATTTTACAGTATGTTTAAAAAACATTTTAATTATAAATTTTCTTTGGGAATATATTCCACTTTTTTTTAGTTTCTTATTGCTTGTGAATTTACTAACATAACTTCTCCTTTAGCTCCGAATTGTATCATATATGAGACAAAATCAAGCACACACCTCTTGGAAGACCCACACATTGCTACATGGATTATATGTAGATGACCTGAAGAAACTAGAATAAAGTTAAAGATGTGAATGGAAGAAGCAAGATATTTTGAGATACAGAGGTATTGTTTTATTGTTTAGAGACGATAGCTTTGGAGGAGTCATATGATCATCAAAAGTAAGTAGCCAATTCTTCTGCCAAATATCCCAACACTGTTAAAATTGAACATACATTTTTTTTCTTGTGATTTGAGCTATAATGCATCTCTAATGATATATATTGTCAACAGTCATCAATATTTAATTTTCCATATAATTCAGTGAAGAGAGGGACTATACTCATTGACCAAAGTAGCACATTTTTTGTATCAATTGTGACTGTTCCAGAGTCATCAAATTGATTTGAAGAACTTACTAACTTTCCAAACTCTAAGGTACCATTTTCTGGAAATAAAAATTTCAATCAATGAATGAATTAATTAAAATTATATTGAAAACTCTATTCAAATGACAGTTTATATTTTATTGACTATAATATAAGGCTGATGTGTGGAGTAAAATGAAGAGCACTCTGAGATGGTTTAGGCATGCAGAACGAATAAATGAAAACAAAGAAAAGTATGGTCGGAATGATATTTTTAAAGGAAAAACGAGACATAAGAGAAATCATAGGAGTTGTATGGATGTGGAAGAGTCGAAATATGTGTTTCAAGATGGGAAAGTTAGGGAGTCTGTCCTCTTTACCAACCCCACAATTAAGGAAAAATGTTATTTTTTCACAGTGAAATCTATAGAATAACACAGAAATTATCTTTTTTATGTGATAAAATAAGGTATTTAAGACAAAATAAGTGAGTGGCACTTGATCACAAAGTTGTTGAATTATTTGAGTTAATCAAATAAACAGATACAAATTAAACATTGAGTACTTCACTTTTGACCAAAAATGACATATTTATTTATTTATGAAATTATTGTTCGCATTTGGTCAAATATAAAAGTTCCAAATGAAATTCAAAGAACTCTAAAAATACTTTCAAATCACATGAGACTAATTACAGTGGAACCTCGGTTCTCAAACTTATTGTTTTGATTCGGTTCTTGAACATAGATTTCAATGATAATGCCCTGTCTCACTTCAGATTTTTTATAAATGCAGGCAAAAACAAACCTCATTGGACACGTTTTTAGTGAGACAGGAAAAATAAGAACCTCAGAAGAATAGTCACCTGACGTTTTTATGTAAGGTGACTTCCTTTCCAAACAATAACATCTATCCTCCTCTCCACCTGCCTCATCACCTTCCACTTATGCCATCACCTCTCTTCAATACAGGTAAAGTACAGTTAAATTTTCATATATTTAATATATTTACTGTGTATTTTTGTGGGTCTAGAATAAATTAATCCAATCAACATTACTTCTTATGGGAAAATTTTATTAGATTTTCGAACAGCCTTCTGGAAAGGATTAAGTTTGAAAACCGAGATTCTACTGTATTTGTACAAAAAATATTAATCAACACTACACAACAAAATGTTAATGAATGTAATTTGGGTTGAAAAAATTATGATTTTCTCAGTTTGATATCCAGTGGCATTCACAAAGTTCGATTTTTTCTGACTAAAATCCCTGAAACTTGTAATTCTAAATAATTGTTAGACCCAGAGAATTCCATGGATGTACACAACTTGTTCAAAACGACCCAACCACGAGATTTCCAAGTTTATTGTTACCGCTTCCAGTAATTGTCAAATAGATTGATACTACAAGTTCTTAAACCAGATTGTTCTAATTACACATGCTTAGTGTATTTTTTAAACGTTTTTCGCTTTTTTACAATAATTCTCCTTATTTTAAACTTCGTGATTTGAAATAATTTGAAGACCCTCACAAAATATTTATTTTAATTATCAACACTGCCGAATGCCTGTATCCGTTTATATGAAACATAAATATCTCATAATAAGTAAAGATGCTACCTTAAAATGTTCTCATGAAAACCCATATTAAACACAGAATATTCCTCAAAACTAATAATATATAGTTTTTCAGTAGATATATACATATATAATAAATTGTGTCAGGGATAATTTTAGTAGTATAATTAAAACGAATATGTAAAAAAAACATGTAAGGTGAATCGGGGTAAGTGCATATACGGGGTAAGTGCATCTAAGCCTTCCAACTTCCATAAATATTATGTTTAAGCACTATCATCTACAAAGATCTTTTGTAATGAACTAAATTCACACTACAGTAGACAGATAACGCTGTAGCACACACAGGGTCATTATTATTAATGTTCAAATTTTGACGGTTGGTTTTTCTCAACGTACGAGTCGGGAGGTCCTTCGTAATTCTTCTGTAACTTTACAATAACTTGTGCTAGGAGATTCAAATTTGGTAAGTGCCTTTCATACGAATTGTTGTTTGTTTTGTATATATTTATTTAATAAAAATTGAAAAGAATTGTGATTTATAAGACTAGATACACTTCCCCCATAATTTTACGTACTGGGGTAAGTGTAACTGGATGCACTTACCCTACTGGATGCGCTTACCCCCGATATTTTTGTATGGACGGAAATGGAACTAGTGATGTGCATTACTTTAAAAAAAATAACAGATTTATTAAAAAAAATAAAACAATTAAGTAAATATATTTTATGCATTTGAGATTTAATGAGGATTAAATCAGATTATAATTAATTTTCAAATATGCAAAAAGTTTACAGACGAGATTTACAATATGTTTACATAAGCAAATTTATAGTAAGTACCTACTGGTAGGACTATTTTTTTTTAACTATAACAAATAAAATTACGGGAAGGTTTTGTTAGCCTGTTACTTCCCAGTAATACGGTTTTTTTCTTTTATGAACAAAGATCTAAGCATTCCGGCTTATACAAAGACCCCACCACGCAAATGGTCTTTCAGGCTTGAGACCAGTTGTAAAATTTTTTTTTTTAACAATACACAGGCTATTGTATTATCGGCGAGCACCCATATCCGATAAGTGGCGGCTAAATAATCTCTCAAGTGCTATTTTTTTGACGAAATGGACGTTTCAGACCACGTAGTCTCCTTGTTAGGAGGCGACTGACGCGCCACCATGGGGTATAAATGATCTCGTGTAGGGGTATTTGTCCTCTTATTGCTCAGCTCCCGTGCCGGCACGACGCATAATACGTTCATATTGACTCGATATTTGCAAGTATTGCCTCGATACTTTGTCCAGTATTTTTTTGTAATCAAGAGCGGTGCGCTCTGTTTAGTATTTTGTTATATTCAATCGTGTTATATCAAAGGTCGTGTCGTGTGGGATTCTTTGAGAAGTGGGGATTTCTTGAGAAGTGGGGATTTTTCTCCAGAAAATATACCAGTCAAACACTCATTTGAAGAACTTGTGCTAAGATGTATACAGAAAAATGACCCTCCTAAGGTAAAAAAGATAAAAATTGCACACGGAGCTGAAGTAATAACTTATGATGATGTTGTAGAACGTTTAAAAAACAAACTGAAGGATTCTAAAAAGAAAATAATTACTAAAATAAACCTCCGGAAGAACAACAAAAATACCAAAGTTATTAACAAAAAGAGGACACAAAAATTGAATCATAAAAAATATTTGCAAAACCTGGAGTCATCATCAGAATCAAAAATCAGTGAATGGGAATGGAAATCAAGCTCTGAAGATGAAAGTGATTATTTGCAAAATATTTTAATGGAAGATAAAATAAACGCAGATTTCAATGAGATTCTGTTGGTAAATAATGATGATAACGAAAAATCGGAAATAGAAGTTTTGAAAAAAAAAAATTGGTTATTGGATACTTGCCAAATTTGTAGCGAAGAAGAGCCTCAAACATTTTAAATATTGATGAAAATAAGAAAATAACTGTCAAATTTGTAAGAAAAGTTTCACATTCAAGTAAAGAAAATCATAATGTTTTTTCATACCCGAAAGTTGATGACATATCTGAAATATATAACGCAGATATTATGACTATTTTGCCAAAACCCTTTACTGGAAGAAGAGGAGAATTGGTGTTTAAAATCTCCTTTGATGGTTTTAATATTCAATAAGTAATTTCATATTCTTAAATAAGTCACTTAAATAATCCAATTTAAATAAAAAATAATGTCTTTTACTTAAGTATTGTATCTTATGTATTTATTTTTCGTCTAATTTATAGACAAAATGTGAGCTTGCGAGTTATTATTTCTACAGCTTCATTTTCCATTTTGCTCATTCAATATTAGTGTTATCATTTTGAATTTTCAAATAATAATATTATAAACAAACAATATTTTTTTTTGTCCCATCACTAGCAATAAATAGGTGCACTTACCCCATCCTGCATAATTTCATTTGATATTATATATAAATACCACTATATTTTCTGATTTAAAATATCTGAATTACGTGTTTATTGTGTTTTATTGGATTGGATGTCAAACTTTTTCATTATGTTAGCAATTAATAAAACCAAAAGATACAGATGCACTTACCCCGAAGACGGGGTAAGTGCATCTGTCAGGACTTCCTTCGAGAAAATGCTTAAAAATCAAATAAAAAGAGCAGATAGTCCTCTGGCGATAAACTAATTAAAATATGAAATAGTTGAAGTCCTTTGTATAAAAATTTGAAAACAATGTGATGATCCTGAGAATGGTTAGATACCTTTGAATTTCATATATTCATTTTATATGACGCACTTACCCCGACTCACCCTAATTTTTTTCACAAAATTAGTACCTTTTTTTATCTTTACGATTTTTTACTATATGTTTGCAACTTTGGACTTGATGGGATTTCGCATTATTCGAATTTTATTTTATTTTGGTCACTTGAATTTCAAATAAACAGGGTTTTACTGTACAATCATACAATATTTGTAAATCTTCATTTCATTACAAAACGAAATTATTTGAGATATATTTAATTTCCTTAAATTAATAATTAGAACTTACTTAAATTCCATTTAAGTCCTGTGGTGGTTATTTCATCGCACTTTTTCCCAACTGGTATCAGAGCACACCATGATTTTTTATTTGTTTGTGAACAATTTGGTACTAAAATTGTGCTTTTTCCTTGTTTTAATAACCAGCTTATTGAATCATCAGAAATAAGATAAACTGGAACATCTTGTAACATTTTTTGCTCGAAACATTTGATCATTGTATTAATATTTCCCATTAACTGATCTATTCGTCCAGAAGTCTGGCAGAAAACAAAAAGAGCATCTATAAAGGAAAAAAATAGATTTCATATAAAAAAAGTTTATATTCGTATACGTAAATGGAAAATCAAAAGTAAACAGTGATGATAGTTCTGTATCCTTTTTATAACACTTGTTTGTTTCATGCGAGTGAAATTTAGCAATATGGTTATTTACAATTCAAAAACTATTTACAATGATTACAGTGTATTTAAATATGATATTTTTTTCCAACAGTACTTTTTGGATGTTTGTAGGTAATGCCAAATATCAAATATTTTTTTCCATTATGTTTGACAACTGTCATTTATAATCCGTTAATTTTATTAATGAAATAGTACACAGTGAAAAAACGCATGAAAATAATGCAAACTTATTATAATTCGTGTTCAGTAAAAAATTTGTAACACAAAATTTGTCAAATTTTCAATTCGCATAATCGCAATATAGTGAAGAAATTCGAATAAATTGGGTCTGTACAAAACATAAATAAACAAATACATGTTTATACAGGCCATTCAGTCGAAAATATTGCAACGATTCGAAAAAGTGTGACCGAGGATCTCAGAATTTCAATTCCTTGCCATTCACAGCAATCAGGCTTTGCTCAGTCCACCACATGGTGAATTTTGAGAAAAAAATTGGCTCTACGAACCTTTCTGAGCATTCAGGTATTGCTCAGAAAGGTTCGTAGAGCCAATTTTTTTCTCAAAATTCACCATGTGGTGGACTGAGCAAAGCCTGATTGCTGTGAATGGCAAGGAATTGAAATGGATGGAAATATACACATATAGCCACGTTGCTAAACTTCACTAACCGTTTCATAAGGCCATTGTAGTGTAAAACAATTGTCACATATCAAATAAAAAAGGATATATGGTAGACCTATCAAAGTGTTTAATTTTAATTTTTCTTAATAATGGAATTATATATGAATGAATTAAAAATACACATCAATATAGTACACATAAATGAATCTATTAGGAATACTTGCCTAAATTAGTATTTGTTTCATTACAATATGATGAAAGTAGTTTTATAGCTTTTGTGAAATCTGTTTCATCTTGATCTGGTGTACAAATTACCTAAAATTTTATTTTATCAATAAATTATCCAAAATATACAGATCTAATAAAAAAGCTCGATATAGATTTGACAACAAATAAACTAAATTTTTCATACATATCATCACGTCATTTCCCTGTTGGGATAGGCGGAGAGAACAGAGTGCTAAACTTTCCTATCACAAGATACTTTCTCAGCTTTCTCTATATCTTCTTAAACAAGTTCTTCTATTTCTCTTACTCCTTACATTTCCTTTTTTCAAAATATCATTCAATTGATCCAACCATAATTTTTTCGGTCATCCTCTACCATGAGTATCACTCGTGCTTGCACTGTCAATGTGTTTAGTTAGTCTTTCATCACCCATCCATTCTACGTGTCCAAAAAACTTTGTTGTGCTATTTTTCATCTCACTTAACACATCAATTTTAACTGTTATTAATTCTGGTCAATGCAACCCCGGATAATTAAGAGTTTACTATAATTTGTTTTAAGTTTATTTGTATAACATAAATAAGCTTTTGATAATCTACTAAAAATGTATTATTTTAGAATACATTGAATTTCAATTAATTTTTAAATAAGTATGTGTAAATAAATAATCGTCAAAATGTTTCACATCCCCAACTCAGCATTTCTATAGAAATCTTTAGTCTCCTAAAGATTTGCAATTATTTTTTTAGTCTTCAATAAGATAAATTTACTGTTTTCTCCAGCAAAATTTAGACACACATGGGTATCAAGTTTCATTAATTATTAAACTAAAAATACTGATTTTATAAAAAAATAAATTAAAAATAATAAATTTATCTTTAAATACAAATACAATAAAATAAAAACATATACCGTAAACACTAAGTTCACAAAAGTAGTACGAAATATATAGTATCCATGATATGCCGAGATAAATTTAAAAATAAAATGATTGCCTCTTACATTTTGTACCAAAATACCAAGTAAATACATCAGAACTTTGCTATAACAAGATTCAAGGGATTGCCAAAAAGTTTTTACTAAAACTGATAATCATTATACCCGATTTGATATATACCTCAACGTTTTTAGCTCGAACCTTCAAAATCGACTCAAACATTTAAATTTTAGATTAAGTCAAAAAAAATTCACAACTTATTAATCTTTTGAAACTGGTTTTCCCTGTTTCACAAATAATTTATATTTTTAACTACATCATTGACAATTTTTATTACATTATAGTAATTTAATAAAAAGAAGATGCATAACACAATCCATTCAATCAAATGAATTAGTGTAAAATTAGAATATTGAGTTTAAATCATTATACCTAATCACATCCATAGAATAAGTTTCTTTTAAACTCTGAAATTTAGGATGATTTATTTGAATTAGTGACACTATTAATGAACAAAATGTGATATACCATATACAAAATCTTTAGAAAGGTTAAATTTATTGCACATACCAGAACAGAGATGTTTTTGGACAAGTTTCATTCCAATTGCAATAAATAGCAAATTATAAGGAAAGGGATGATTGAATGGCATAATTGACCTAAGATAATTTTTGAAAAGCATTCAACATGGTTAAAGCCTTTTAATGTAATTATGACATGATTATGTAAGTGTTTGGGCCAGTTTGGAAACAAACAAAATATTTTTATTAAACTTCTTAAAATTATCCCTTAGAATTTTCAGTTTGTTACATATACTATATGTGCTGATTTCAACTGACAAATTTGTGTTTAAACATGTGAACACAAAACAAACTTGTAATTTACTCACTATAGTATAACTGAGATATTCGCAAGTTTATTGCATGTCAGGTAAAAGTATGTCTTCAAACCTCTATTTTGATTCCAATTTAATTTCATCATGTAATTGTTATTTTTATAATTATGTTAAATAACACCATTTTCCTTGTTTACAGAACCACTAAGAAGGTAAATTGCTATATGGAACAGAAGTTTTTACTAATTCAACAAAAAAATAAAGAGGACAAAATGTACATACTCTTGTTCTTCCATTATTAAATCTTTCAACTATGCCAGGAAGTATTGAATCAAAGTCACCAGAAATTATATCTATATCTGTAACATTCGATGTTACATTATTTCTTTCTAGAAAGGAAAGCCATCTGTTAGTTCCTCCATCGACTGCTATACGAATAGAAGCTGTGAAAAACAAAAATTATTTAAAATAATAGTAAAATCTAATTTATCAAGTTCGTTTGATATAAGTTTATAATAAAAAAAAAGTAATGGATTGTTTCAAGGATATAAGTATTAGGTCCTTACATATGAAATTGGCGTATTGTTTGGGAGGAACATAAAGTTGATTTTTTTTTAATATAATATATTTATTTAATCAAAGTATGTACCATTGCTATCTATGCACTTTTGCCATCTCATAGGTAGTTCATCGATCCCTTTACTAAAAAAACCATTCGGACGGGAATCAATAAAATCTTTGAAGTCGGTTTGGACTGCCCCATCGGAGTTGAATTTTTCCCTTGCAAGAAGTTATCCAAATTTTGAAAAAAATAGTAATCTGTTGGGGCAAGGTCCGGAGAGTACGGTGGATGTCTTAGACATTCCAATTGAAGCTCTTCTAATTTGGTAGCCGTCTGTTGTGCAGTGTGTGGTCTAGCGTTATCATGAAGCAGCAGTGGCCTAGAGCGATTAACCAGCCTCGGTTGTTTAGCAGCTAGCTTTTCCATCATGGTTTGCAGTTGCTGACAATAGACATCTGCCGTAATCGTCTGGCCAGATTTAAGAAAGTTGTAGTGAACGACACCAGCACTAGTCCACCAAACGCTCACAAGTAACTTTTTTGGAGTCAATTTTCGCTTGGGGCATGGTTTGGCTGGTTCGGCAGGGTTCAGCCATTGCGATGAGCGCTTCCGATTATCATACAGGATCCACTTTTCATCACATCACACTTTCGATTCAAAATCTCTTCATTATTGTGCCGATTGAGTAATGCAACGCAGCAGTCAACGCGCGTTTGTTGATTTGCTTCACTCAATTCGTGAGGTACCCACCTTTCAAGCTTTTTCACCTTCCCAATTTGCTTCAAGTGGATTAAAACAGTTTTATCACTAACACCGCAGCCTGCAGCTAACTCGGACGTGGTTTGCGATGGATCCGCTTCCACAATAGCCTTCAATTCTTCATTATCAACTTTCTCCACGGGGCTTGTTCTGCAGGTCGAAATTTCCAGAACGAAAACGTTGGAACCAAAAACGCACTGTGTTTTCTTTTGCGGCACCGTCGCCATACACATCATTAATCCTTCGAGCCGTTTCTGCAGCACTGGTGCCACGGTGGTACTCGTACTCGTAAATAACGCGATATTTCAAGTTTTCCATTTTGTAAACTGATTGACGCAAAGAAAAAAAACAATTGAGGAAAAAACAAATGAATTATAATTTTCGAAACACAAATACTTGAGTAAATAGCTGTATAAATTTTAATTTGGAATTCCTAACCAAAGAGAAGATATTTGAGATCAAAGTTGCCAGTACGGCAAAACGCCAATTTCATATGTAAGGACCTAATATATATAATATAAATCAAAAATCTATTTAATAAAACTGCATAGTAAATATTATATTCCAAAAATATTTTTTTTTATTCTTTTCCGTGAAATTTCAATAGTAATTTGAAATAAACTCAAATAAAATTAAAAACACAAAATTTTTAAGTGTATAAATATCTTAAAAATGTAATCCATTCAGTATATTAACACAAAATGTGTGAAATTAATGTTCCTCAATTCAAAGACTCCCTTAAATATTTTAAAAGCTGATTTCATAAAATTCAACTAATACATCGATCAGTAAGTCCCAGGACTAGCCAACAGATGGCGCCTCTAATAACAAATCCATACCATTCTAAGTTAGAAGTTATGTGTCAAACTTTAATGACATTCCGACATTGTGTCATTGAGTTACAGTGGTTTTAGTAACGCTACTTTTGCTATTTTCAAAACAATGGAAAAAACTGAATTTCGTGTGTTGATAAAACATTGCTTTTTAATGGGAAAAATACCGTTCAAACTCAGCGATGGCTTGAAAAGTGTTATCCGGGCTCTGCTCAGTCGAAAACAACCATTTGTCGGTGGTATGCTGATTTCAAACGCGGTCGTACAGACACAAATGATGCTGAACGCTCTGGTCATCCAAATGAGGCTGTTACACCAGAAAATATAAAGAAACCCTCAAAATCGTGATGGAAAATCGCAAAGTAAAGTTGCGTGAGATAGCTGATATTCTGAAGATATCATTTGGTAGTGTTTACACTATTTTGCATGAACATTTGGTCATGGAAAAGCTTTTTTCGAAATGGGTGCCGCGTTTGGTCACAATGGAACAGAAACAATAACGCATCTAAGATTCAGAGTGCTGTTTGGCATTATTTACGCGATATAAACAGGAGTTTTTGCATTGGTATGTGACAATGGATGAAACTTGGATCCACCACTGTACTTCGGAATCAAATCGGCAGTCAGCTGAGTGGAGAGCAGCCGGTGAGTCGTCCGAAGCGACCAAAAACTCAACAGTCGGCCCGGAAGGTTATGGCCTCCGTATTTTTAATGTGCATGGTATAATATTCATTGATCACCTTGAAAAGGGAAAAACCATCAATAGTGAATATTACATAGCGTTATTGGAGCGTTTGAAGGCAGAAATTGCATAAAAACAGCTCCATATGAAGAAGAAAAAAGTTCTCTTTCATCAGGACAATGCAGCGTGTCAGCGTATCGATGGTGACGATGGCCAAATTGCATGAGTTGAACTTCGAATTGCTTCCGCACCCACTGTATTCTCCAGATTTGGCCCCCAGCGACTATTGGCTGTTCGCAAACCTCAAAAAGATGCTCTAGGGAAAGAGATTTGGCTTCAATGAAGAAGTGCTTACCGAAAGTAACGCCTATTTTGAAACCAAAGATAAATCGTTCTACACGGCTGGCATAGAAAAGTTAGGAAAGCATTGAAATGAATGTATCGCTCTTGAAGCAGACTATGTTGATGAATAAAGAAGAATTTTGGCAAACAAATGTTTTTTTAGTAGTTAGTCCCGGCACTTATTGATCGATGTTATATCATAAATAAAATACTGGAATGATTGAAAAGGATACTAGAATGATTGAAAAAATTCTGATTTTAAGAAATTTTTAAGGAACTGAAATGTATGTTTGAATAAAATTCATTTTTATTGTCTTCAATAAAAATATAATACGAAAACGAATAAAAAACGCATTTTAATTGAAGGTATACCTTTATTCCAAAAAGGGACCATGAATTTCTGCGGATGTACTAGAGGGCGATTTAAAATCATAACAGAATATTTAAATGTATCAGAGTGATTAGTACTCAATAAGTTTCCTGGATCATAAACATTTGAGTGCTTTAATTTTATATCTGATGCTAAACCATTCATCTGAAACACAAATAATTTTATCACTTTTTATAATTACTGGCATTTTTTTTTTTTTTAATAATCAACTTTTGATTCATAAGCAATAATTATCGGAATCCATGACCATGTTTAGAGTATAGTGAAGTTACACTTCCATTTTGAAAATAAAGATTTAAGTCATATGTGCATATTCTGGAAGTTTAGCGAGGAAATTATAGTTAAAAAAATAGCAGACATGAAATGTATAATTTCATCAAAAAGTGAAAGCTTAAAAATAAATCCGAAAATAACAAATACATTAAATTATCGACACAAAATTAATGTTAAATCTTTATCATGTGCCTCATCACATCACATCCATATTAAATTTTAAAATGTTACAGGCCAACAATATCTAGTTGGTGGTTAGATGAGATATTAAATCAGATTACATATATAGGTAATGTTGACTTTTTCAATCCTTGAATAGTAATGGTAATATGACAATATGCTTTAAGAATCAATAATAGCGTAAAGAAAATTTATTGCCTCAGTGATATGAGCAATCAACAAGTAAAATTAAACTAACCATCAATTCCATACCCTTACCTAGAAGGGTAAAGGCTCCATTATTGTTTTCACACAATATATTCATCAGCTTTCCACAAATATAGGCTAGATGTGAAATATTTTCGTGTTAAGTGTGTATTGTTTCGTGTTAAAATAAAATAGATGTATGAAATTACGTAGCACTTTGTCGGGACTAGAATATTATTTCATGCTAACCGATGTTTAGCATTTTCATGTTAAACGATTTCCACTGTATTTTATAATCAGATCATAAATGTCAATCCTCTAAGCTCACACGAAACATTCTTTTATATAAAAATCTTTGGTGATAAATATGTGTTTTCGTTTTATACTTATTTATTTACATCAATGTACATTTCTGGAGCGATAGAATACTCCAATGGTTATTTAGTTTCAATATAAAATGTCTCAAATAGTGCAACTTAGGAAAATAAATGTAATATATGGGTGGGTAATGAAAGATTAGAGCATGTTAAGGAATCCTGATATTTAGGTAGTATTTTCTCAGGTGATGAAGGGCTACAAGAGATATTGAATGGCGTATAGCGACAGGAAACTAAATACACTCTAGCCGAACAGTATCAAGATCCGCTAAGATTGTAGTACCAACTTTGAAGTATGAAAGTAAAATGTGGATATGGAAAGACTGAAAGTCAAATATATGCTGTAGAACTGCATGCACTGAGAATACATTGAGAGAAAATATTTGACAGAATACGGAATGAAGTGATTAAGGATGAATGTGAACTTAAGACTGCTTGTATTAAATAAGATGAAGATAAGCACTCTGAGTATGTAGAAAAAATAAATAAAGACTAACAAAACAAATAAATATACAGTGCAAATATGAGTGGGAAGTGTGGTAAAGGAAGGCCAAGGAAAGTATAGTTCAACATGAATATTTTAAAAGAAGGAAATGGAAGTCAGAAAAATTGTAGATGTATGGATGTAGAAGAGTTGATATGTGTGTTGGGATGGGAAAGTCTGGTGCTGTATGTGACAGGGAAAAGGTATGATGGTATGTATATATGTAATAAATTGCTGCTTTAAAATTTAACTGCCAGAAGGCAAAACCACCAGTGGTTCGTGGCCTCAGCCATAGCCACTGATCTTAATAAAATCTAAAAAGTAAAAGCTATCTATACTTGTTTCATACATGGAAATATAAAAATTAATAACTGAGACACATACATGACAGTTTATTTTATATAGTTGGTATCTTCTCATTAATGTTAACATTTTGCATTTTCCCAACTCACATTTGTCGAACTTTTTTCAAAAATAAATAACATGCATGTGATCGTGTTATTTTATTTATTTAATGATAAATAATGTCATATATTGTCAGTTTGACTTACAGTATTGTTTCAGATTTTTCGCCACTAGGAGGGATGAATATAATTAAATAGATTATTTTATCAATTAAGATTTATAAATTTAGGCTCAATTCATTTTTATAAACTGAAAACGGATGAGTTTAAGTTAAGTAAAAAAGATATATATGTATATTTCATCTGATTTGGAAAAAACTGTTTGAAAATAAATCGACACCGATAGAATAAATTTAAAAATACGTGTACTCAAATACAACACTTATATTTTACAGTTTTAATAGATGCGTCAACACGCATTCATATAAAATTAACAATAGAAACTAAGAACCAGTTGACGACTAAATTTAAATCATTCAAACGATGTGAAATAAAGCCCCACAGATAACCTTAACTTAGACATGAGTCGAGAGAGATCGCACAAATGTTGGCGCTGAGAATGTCAACATTGACATTTGTAGTGAAAGGTCTCTTCTTCTTCTTCTTGAATAATGGCTGTGAACTACTATATATGAAGGAGTATACAGGCACGAATGTAAAATTTTTGAACATCGCATGATTCGAAATTGCATTCAATACATATTTCAATTAAGTAAAAAAAACTTGTCTTAAACCGTGCGCATATTACATGTGTTTAAATAACTACTTCAAATGCAGTTGCATTGAGAATTTTGATTAATTCCAAAATACTTTTAGCAATAAATTTACTAGGGTAAATATTATGTAGAATTTAAATAAAGAAAGAATAATAGGGAATAAAAAAACTAAACGCATTCACTTGAAAACATTTGAAATAATTATAAAGTTTTTTTATATATCACACGTAATGTATTGGTAATGTTTCAAAATTCACTTTGAATATTTAAATATAAATTAGAATTCTGTTAGAGTAAAAATTAAAACTATGAATAAAATCCCTTTATATTTTTTCCTATAACATGTATAATATTATTGTATAAAACTTACTTAGTATTTATTTTTAATTTATAATACAATATTTTTGATGCACCTCCGTATTAACTATTAAAATTATGAAAAAGGGATGGCGAACCTATTTCTTCAAGTGTGTTAAAGAATATGCCCAATTCTAAAAAAATCATCGAGTGCTAGATAAATAATATTTAAAAAGAAAATATCAAAATATATTTTTACACAATTAGGTTTATATGTTTTTTAAATTCATAACTCTGTGAGATTTTCGTTGATTGTCTGATGCTAATTCGTTCATTTGCGGTTTAAAGTTAAAGACTTTTAATCCTATCCGTACTATATTCAAATCTTGATCATGGCGACTTTTCGCATTCGATTTGATAAAATTCATCAATGAAAATAATTGCTCGCAAACATATTTATGTCAACCCAAACATTGTCAAAATAGTGGTTACTAATTTTATCATTGAGTTGTATGCAATAGAAACCAAGTTCCACTCACTGAAAATTACATTATCCAATAATGTCATGTCACAACACTCTTCGACAGTTTCCGTATTTAAATTTTGTTGCGCAAGTAATTTTTTTCATCTGAAACTATTTTGAAATTCTAACTCCATTTCCAAGTCTTATAACCAGGGCTGTGTAGTCGCTAAAAAAAAACACGACTCCGATTCCGACTCCGATTCCTATATTTACCAACAATACGACTCCGACTCCACAACTCCGACTCCACGACTCCGACTCCACAACTCCGACTCTACAACTCCGACTCAAAAAAGCTCAATTTTAGCAGATTGTTTCCTACCTTTGCATATAGCCATTTTTTTCATGTTATAGGGATAAAAATAAAACAAGATCAAACTTTAATAATTATTTATTAGAATTTATTCTTAAAAACAACATTGCTTCTATTAAATCTGTATTCGTAGAGGCTCTCAAATCAGAATTGAGAATTTTAAGAGCGGAAAATAACCGCTCTACGGATACTTGGGTTGGGGGTAATGCTGTAACGATCAATGCTGAATCTTTTACGATTTCTAGATACCGCTGTATTGCCATTTCAACATTTAACTTATAAGTTCGGTCAATTTTTTCCATTATTTTCAATGCATCATAAAATTCAATTTTAAATTTTGAAATAGAGTCTCCTTCATCTATATTGGGACTGTGATTCAAACGAGGACGTTTTAGTTTATCTTGTTCATTGAGATATTTTTCCAAATCCTCTTCAGATTCAGCGGTGTCGGATGAAGATGATACTTCGTGTACGCTGCCTGCTCTTTTTCTAGTCGAAGGCCTTTCATACGAACGGTTAATTCAAACAGAGCGTTTTTAGCTCTATTTATTTGTTCTTTCGTCAATATGGATCGAACCATGGGGTTAACATAGATCCCAGCCAACAGAATTTTCTTTCAACGTGAGAAAGAAGGAGACAAACACATGTTCGTAGACTTTATGCATTAAATGGATCTCGATGATTCACCATATCGGCGCGACTTGCGCCTGCAAGTTTAATATTCGTGCACAATACACATTCATTATAATAATTAAAAAAAAAATGTATTTTAAATTTTAACGAAAAATTAGTCGGAGTCGCTCGTTTTTTACGACTCCTACTCCGACTCCGACTCCGGCCCAAACACCGCGACTCCGACTCCAACTCCGACTCCGACTCCACAGCCCTGCTTATAACATTTGGCCAAAATATTTATTTTTCTCTTAAATCCTCACTCTATTATCACCTTCTTAAGAACAAAAGTAAAAAAAACATGACAACACAAAGCGCTGACATAATCCATTACATATATTCAATAAATGGTTCTGATATCTCATTTTATATTGAATATGACAGAATGTACCATTTATTCTCAATAGAGTCAATTGGGTAAGATTTATCTGGAAACCGAGTTCTTTCATAGCTTCATACAAGAGAATTAGTAAGACTAAGCGGTTCTTAAGTCAAAGAATAGTTGATAAATTTTAATATTCTATTCAAAGCTTCAGGATCTATCAGGACACTAAATACCAATCAGGTGTTGATTTTCCAGGGTGAAATTTAATTTAATACTGACCAATATTTTTCTCTGAGTATCCCTCTGTAGTCTGGTTGGCAAGACAACTCTCTTTCAACCCAAGAATTTTCGGTTTGAGTCTAACCTTTTAAACAAATTTCTGGTTGTTTGAAAGAAATTGCCACATGGCAATTAGGTAGTGTCAGTTTAATTGAATATTGGAAAAAATATTTTTTTACGATGTGCTCTGTACCATTATATTCATATTATCTCTCTGATGTGGAGGGCTGGCAATTTCCAAAGATTATTTTTCTGAAGCCCGTGTCCTGATAGGAAGAAAGCATCACTTCCAAACTGGGATTTCAGGTGAGATTCCTGATCTGGCTTTTCATGTAGGGCATTTTAACATCTTTCTATTTGGTCAAAATAAATTGCAATGTGGCAATCAGTTCAGTTGCATACAATCAGATTAAAGTTCTGTTGAATGCAGTTCATCATGTTGTACTGCATTCAACAGAACTGATTGTTTTTTAAGTGAAAAATAATTTTTCTATATTGAACCTTTCAAAAACATCATGTATAGGGATTTTTTCCATCTATCTTTATTAGGAATCTTAGATGAGGAATAAAATATTCTGATTGGAATGGGTTTCTCGTCTGCACCAGGGAAGTGGGAATGAGCAGAAATTCCGTGTTGATCCGCAGCAGTTATTGGATGAAAATGATAACATGGTGCATTTTTCAAGAAGCTATGCAAAAAGACAAAGATTGTATTCACTCTAGACAAATCGCGTGAAGAGTGTGTAATCGTAGATATTAGATGAATAGAATTTAATAATATTTTGTATTTCATCAATAACTCGGAGAGAATTTCAATAGAATGAGATATGAATGTGTGTAAAGGACGATGAAAACTTTCCACTGGAAACAATGGTTCGTCAGTTAATTCAATATACAGATAATTTAAATTTGCTGTAACTTTCTAGACTTTATGAGAAAATCTATATTTAAAAAATGTGTTGCAAGTATCTTCATCGTAAGAGTAACTGTCAAGTAGTGCTGCTACTATTTTTACTTAGCTTTTTGAGTAGCATGCTACCTTAGATTGAAAAGTTGTTGTACAATACAACTTTGTCAAAATAGTTTTGACAGTATGTACATGATAATTTTTTATTTAATACCATAAAGAATGTTGAGAAAACATAAATATATTATGATGGCAGCATTTGAAAAATTATCCATAGGTAAATAAAAAAACTCATGTAACATAATATAAACAGATTTATTTTTTATTCATTTATTTTAATTTTTTTAGATGAACTTTAAAGTGCTATTTATTAGTCAGCACTGTTGCCTGAAGTTAGTATACTTGTTTAGCATCCAGAAAATTCAGGTTCGGTTACTAGGGGATTACATTCTGGACTGGTTTTTATTAAATTTAGTATTTTTACTGGTGATATTAGCTGGCTAAAATAAATTCTTGGAGCACACTTGAGGTGTCACAAAATGGGTGAAATGGAATGAATTTTTTTACATCTACCTAAATGTGAACCATTTTTGATATCACTTTCATTAAAAATTTTGTTTTTAAAAAAATAACTGGTATATTTATACAAAAATGCTTTATTTTGATCAATTAAGTTAGTTTGTTTTTTGTTTATTGACATTTTACAAATTTTTGAAAAAGAATTTTAAATCTAATATTTCACAGTTATATCATACATTATTTTAAATAATTAAATATACATTATATAAAACAATATTTATACAAAGTGTCTTTACATTTTTTCTTATATTATTGCTCATATCCTATGAATTTCTTGTCTTCAACCTGAACAGAACTCAAATATTCATCAAGCCATTTTTCAATTACGGGAAGATTCTCATCGCTCCATTTAGTTTCTTCTCTTATATTTTTGAGAGATTTTTCGATAATGTGTTCTGCGCTTCCAAACTCTCCTTGACGTTCTACATAAAGTTTTGTTACCATATCCAGTCCTTCCTGTGTTGTAAATACACTTGTTGCAGAGGAAATCAAATTATCCCAGAGATTGGTTTTGTTTTCAAATCTGTAAAAATTATAAAGAAGTATTAATCCTAGCGATATAAAAACTTTTATATTTTTTGTGGGTCTTTCTAGAGAGTTACTTTCTTCTCCTGTCTTAAATATATTTAATTTTTGGTTTAAGAATACTAAAAAAAATCAAATTTGATTTGTATAAGATCTTCAAAATAACAGATTAACTTATGAGAATATAAACTTTGACTAACATACTCGTACAATTTCTAATGCAAAGAATACAGAATCAAATGAATTCAGTGACACAATGTAAGCTCACATTTTCAAAATATAGGTAGAGCAATAAGCCTGCCAGATGTACTATGTTTAATCATGTACACAAAATAATGAAAATAAAAAATAATACAGTTGTCCTCCTTAATCAGCGTCTTCCATAGATTCGTTACTTGTGGTAAACAACTGTTTGGAAACATTAAATTGAAAATTCCAACATATTGTCAGAATGTCAATAGTAATCTAATGCTACGTCACAATGCCTACATCATTCAACTCACTTCATCTGTAATATCATCATCATGAAGGGTGGACACAGTATAAAAATATATTTAGAGAGATAGAGACCAATTCATACCACTTATACTATAGAATATTGTTACACAATAATTGTATGGTATCATTGTTGTTAATATATTTTAACTGTGCCTCATTTATAAAAATTTCATCATAGGTATGTATCAGAAAAACATAGTATATGTAAAATTCAGTACTAAGCGCACTTTATATTTGACGTATTGAAGAACATAGTCGGGCTAATTTTGTTTTCAGCCCAATTATGAGTAAATCCTTCGAGAGAGTAGCTATTAAGTAGCATGTTACAATGTTTACATAGTTGCTTAAGTAGCCTACTACTTTGGTAAATTAAGCTGTAAAAGTGCTACTTTTTCAAAGTGACATTAATCCACATAGCTCATCGAAATATTCCACCGGTATTAGTAGAATGCTATTTTAAATTAAGAGAACATTTTAACTGTTGTCTTTAATTTCTACTTATACCATCCATATTTTTTTCTACACATTTTGGTTACATCTTTCCAAAGATATAAGTTTCCCTCAAATTCTAATTAAACTTTCTTTCTTCCTGATCTAACACAAACAAAACAATAAAACCCTCTACAACTGTTCTAAGTAAAGCCATTTGAAAATGTTTGTAAAATACAAAAATGTGATTCAAATTAGCATAAAACTTCAAACAATGTAATATGTACATTTTGCAATGGTTTAACTATTAAACTCCAGGCTAGTTTTCAAGTAGGTGACCTCTATGATCTAGCTGATAATATGTATTTTTTAAGTGAAAACTTTCTACTGAAGGTTTTGGATTTGCTTCTCGATAGTACCAAAAAACAGAGAGAAATCCCAATCTAGTTAAGAATACACCAAGAGGTTATTGTTATGTCCCCTCCAATGTTTGTATTGTTTACACCTATGATGAAAAACTACAAGTTTCATGCCTACTCCAGTGGTTCTAATTCTGAAGGCATGATTTATAAAGCATTAAAGCATGTTGTCTCATGGCTACGCTCTTTACAATGTCCACATTAGTGATTCCAATATATTTAAGAGTACCATACAAATTGATGAATGAATAAGTTTCCAAATCACTTGATAGGTGACTACGGTGTTCATAGGGAAAAATATATTGGAAAAGTAATTTTATCATAAATTTCCAAAATTCGTGATTTTTTAAATTTTATTCTGAAACATATGAATTACCTAAATCTGATGGCATCCCAGTGTTGTTCAAGAAAGTCAAAAAGCGTTGTGTATCCTCTTGAGCCACCAGTTAGCATACTGAATATCAAGAAAATGTCATTTTCTGTAAAATTACCATTTGATTCCAAAATGGTAATTTTAAGGAGCTTCTGTATCTTCCATTTAGTTATGGGGCATCCAGCCAATGTCTTGAGTAAATATGTTCGTTCACTTGGTTTTCTAGATGGGGGAAAGTTAATTATTCTTTCCAAACCAAATTCCCATTCTTCTTGTGAACCCCATTTAAATACAGGGCAAATATATTGGTTCGGAACTCTGAAAATTATAAGATTAATGTTATTAGATATTAAAAAATATATATTCAATGCAAGATTTATACCAGAGTACAATAAATATAGAACAACACCATTAATTGGTACTGGCATTGATGCTTGAGATATTCAGAAAATTATTTAATTTCAGCAATTGTGAAGTCTTATGAGGATTGCATAAAAACCCTAGCGGCTATTTTAAGAAATAACTGCCTCCTGTTAGTTCTCCAAGGTTAAAGTTGAAATATAATCATAAATCATATTTATAAATAAAAAAATTCTGCATATTACCCAAAAGAATATTTTCATAAAATTATAATAATATTTATTTGTATGTCAACTATGGAGATAAAAATTTCATAAAAATTTCCCTCACATTTATATTTAATATTTTTAATTCATAATACATTCATTGATTTGGTTGAAAAATTTAACTTAAGTTTATATATTATATATAATTTTCTAGATATATCAATATGTTCCTCTGTATAATTTACAATGAAAATCTGAATGTTATGTCTAAATTTTTATTCTATTGATTATTTAAAATTAAAGTAAGTTTTGAATTATTGTGTTTATCCTAGTAATTGAAAATTTGTTATTTTGTTATAACTTCAATGATATATTCGTATTTTGGGTGTATTAATTGGTCGGAATGTTCACATTTTTTAATATTCTTAAATTTTGGTATTGGTACAACTACATATAAATAATAATTCTTCCTCTATAACATATATATTCATTGATAATTTTTAATTATTCAAATTAATTGATCTAATTTTTATTCATTAAATATTTTACAGTTTTTGGTCTCTATAATTTACACTTGGTGGTAGATCTTTTTTCATCATATTAATTTCAAATTATTAGATCAATTCTTACGGGTTTCCTTCTTCAGGGTTTGCAGCATCCATCCACAACTTGAAAGCAGATTGTGCTTCTTCAATACATGGTCTGTAACCCGCACGACATAAGAATGTCTTTGACAGGGTTCGCAGGTTCACTTTCCATCCTTCATCATCTTCTTTAGTCTGTCCTAACTCTTCATAAAGTGGGGTGAGGAGCATACGTACATATGTCTAAAGGTAGGAAAAAAAATAATGACCAGAAATTTAGATAAAACCTAAAATTAAACAAAAAAAATTACATGAAAGAGAAACATGGACATACTTCTTCCTCTTAAAGGTCTTTTAGTTTAATTTTCAATAATAACAAAGTAATGTTTATCTGTTTTTTAGTTTAGAAATGATAAATTTCTTTGAGGTTTATATTATGTTAAATATGAGGAATGCAATATTTGTTATATTATGTGTACCACTTATTACACAGCTTAAGTTTGTCAAAGTTTCTTATATTCTTAGTACACAGGGCTCAACATATCTGATAATAGCCTCATAAGCCTTGTCTTCCTCCAGGGGGGTTTTGGGTTCCATTTCCAATGGTACGTAAAAATCAATTCTCGAAATGATTTTTTCGATCAGTCATTGTTACCTCTCACTTTTTAGTAGTATACCTACAGCACTTTCGAAGTGCATGCATTATGACAGTGAGTTATGTATCTATTGCAGTGAATCTTAATTCAGTTTTTATTAATGAGTTTGAAGATAATATTTTACCTCAATGTTGCGCATCATCAATGAGTATATATCTATGAATAATATTATATAATACATATATCAATGAATATGATTGATGATTCACCTTCATTTAATATTTGTTCATCCAAAAATTTGAAATAAATTATTGTACCTCAAATTTCTTGTGAACATCTGAACTATCAATATGCCTTCCAATATGATCGATCATTGTGAATACAGGATCCCAAACCAAGTGGTTTCTTTCATTTTTTAAAAACAAAGTCATATTGAGTGCTGTAGCAAAGCTAAGATCTCCAGCATATGCTAGGTTCCACCCGTCGTGGAGCAATTTGGCTCTGGTGAACACAGGGATGTCTGTTCGCCTGTCCGACATCAAGAACTGGGCTAGCATGTTCCAGTTATGGACATCATAGTTAACAGGGAAAGGACCTATAAAAACCAATGGAAATATTTTATCCTTATTTATCTTAAATATGCTATAAATTACCATGTAAATTTTCATTTATGATATAATTATAACAATTGTTGAATTATTTAGGGAAACATTTGTATAAGTTTAACTGAAAAAAAGTAAATCTTATATATTACTGGAGTATTAAAGCGTGTACGACAAGAGTGCATTCTCGCTCCTGATTTAGTTGATTTGTATGGAGAATATATTAAGATAAGAAAACTTGAAGACTGGGACAGCGAAATTGCTATCGGTGGAAATAACTCTAAAATCTGAGATCTGTAGATTACACTACTTTGATTGCCACATCAGAAAAAGAAATAACCACGTTCCTTCTAATGGTATAACATATGAATAAGCTTCTGGGCTTGAAAACGAATTGGTCAAATACCAAGTATTTGATAATAGATTGTAGTAATAAACTGCTATCAAATAATGTGAATGGTCTGGATATGGTTACTGAATTTGATGTAAGCTGAAGTCTGAAAATGAATTGGTCAAAAATCAAGTATATGATAATAAACTGCAGTAATAAAATGCCACCAAATAATGTCCATGGTCTGGAAGAGGTTACTGACTTTATTAACTCAAACTCTAATATAACCAAAAATGGAGGATGCAAAGCTGAGGTGAAAATAAGAACTGGAATGGCAAGGAATATGTCAAAGCTGGAAAATATATGCAAGACTAGAACCATCACCATCATAACATACATGCATTTAGTTAAGTCTCTTATCTTTGCAATATTTATGTATGGAGCGGAGACAAGGACTTTGAGAAAAAGTACAGTTCCCGGCAGTAAGTAATACACATCGTTTGTAGAGCATCGTCTCTGTCGCACGATGCGCTAACAGTCCGGTAACGACTGACAAATCGCGACAGAACACATGTATGAATAACAGACGATGCTCTACAAACTATGGGTATTACTTACCGCCGGGTACTGTAAAAGATTATTTTGTACACATTGCCTATGGCCAAAAACAATTTGAAGAGCCTTGTGGTCACCGGAAGTCTGGAAAAACAATACACAAAAGGAAGAACCCCAATAAGTTGTAACCCCAAACTGTGTAATTCAGGGATGGATGGAGAGGAGTCACCAAGGACTATCATTGGAGTCATTAATTAGCTGCATGCCGAGATGGATAGAAAATATTTCACTTATACAATGTTAAAAATTAGATAAGTTTTGACTTAAGAATTGTGTTCAGATTTGGATGAAATATTCAAATATATACTTAAAATAATAACTTTACCTATTTCCTCTGGATTTACAATAATGAATTGGTCTTTGCTTGTCAAATTTTTGAGTTCGATTTCTTTTTCTTCCATCCATGCCATGGGTGTTGTATTTCTGAAATTCATATCATCTTGTCTTGTTACGACTAAAGGAATTGTCCATAATAACTTATCTTGTCCGGGAACATCATGTGGGCGTTCTCGCAGATAAACTCTCTGTTAAATTAAATACCTTGAATAATTGCGCATAAGTTTTTATAATAAGTGACATATATATAAAAATAAACAAATAGTTATTGAAAAATGGATTTTAAGAGGCAAAACGTTAGATATTAATATCTATTTATTCTCTTTCTAAGATGAAAAAAAAAAAAAAATTTATACAGAAAGGCATAAAAAAGTATTTATTACACATTCATATATTCTATGTTCATATTGCTTTACTATAAGATTGTAATTAGTCTAAATGACAATTTCAAAATAATTGACTTTAACTGTGCAACCAAATTAAAACTTATTTCAGTAAGTAGTAATGAAATTTAATAATATTTAATTAATGCTTTTGTTGTTTAAAGCAAATGTTTTTGAAAAAAAATACTATGCACTAATATCAAACAATATTATTTTTTTATTGTTTGATATTATGTTAGTGCATATATGTTTATTGCATGCCATTCAAAAAACATTTTTTTAAAAGTCTTCTTTTACCACACTTTTAACTCACATTTGCACTGTATATTTGTTTGTTTACAAGTTCTTCATTCATTTGATCCACTTGCCCAAACCATCTCAGAATCTACTCAACACACCAACCTTAAGTTCACACTCATCTCTAATCACTTCATTCCATTTTCTGTCATACATTGAAAATACATGCTATAAACATTTGTTAAATAAAACAAAAAGGTATTTAAATTTTCAGAGAAAAATGTAAATATTTTTAGTTAACTGTGAGATTTTGAATTGCAAAATATTGAATCTACAACAATGGCCATGTTAAAATGAAAAGTCCTTATATATAATACAAACATATCATCATGCCATTTCCCTGTTGGGGTAGGCCTGAAGAACAGAGTGCCAAATTTTCCTTTCACAGCATCCTTCCTTCCCTTCCTTCACATCTATATATATTTTCATACTCTTCTTTCTGTTTCTCTTACTACTTACATTTCTTTTAAAAATTTCATTTGTTATAATTATATTTTTCACGACAAATCCTTAAAAAATATGTTTGAAGTCATTGAAATAGTGCTACATATTCTAATGTATGCTTGTTAAAACATTATAAAATGAAAAAAATATTTTAACCAAAAATAATCTAAATGTCTAAATTAGTGAAGCACTGGGTACTAAAAAAATGTTGGGTACCGGGTATTGAGTACATATTAGAGGGGAAAAATTATTCGACCCGGTACCCGGGAGGCTGGTCAAAAAATGCAGATATTTTTATGCAGATAAAAATGCAGATATTTATCCAAAGCTATCAAAATTGGCTGGACAATACTTATCACCTAGTAGTATGGCCAATGAAAGAATGTTCAGCAAAGCGGGTATTATCTACGAAGAGAAAAGGAATAAACTACTTCCGCGAAACGCAGAGAAATTATTATTTCTGCATTATAGTCTACCGTTATTGAGATTTAATTATTAAATAAATTTTTTTGTATTGCATTTTTTTTTCACAAAAATAAAAAATTATATTAAAATAAATTTTGTGTAATTTATTTTCATTAACTTATCTTCTTTTTAGTTTTCACGGGACCCAATACCCGGCATCCTTGCAATATTTGCCGGATCCGGGTAATTTGCGGATATTGAAAATATATCCCAATAATCTAAATTATATTATAATTTCAAGAAAAATCAGATATCGTTACCTGTCTAGCTATAGCAGTTTGTTTCTCATAGTTTCTCACAATATTGACAACTGGTAGACGATCTTTAAAAATCCAGGAATTAGCAAAATCAAGAACTTTCAGCTCTATTGGGATCACTTTATCCTCGCGAGCTGCTGCATGAAATCCAAACCAGACATCATCAGAACTAAATGTTTGAAATGGCCTATAATAAGAAAATTGACACCTAGTTGAAAAATAAAGATTCAAGATATTTGTACGATTTGGACAAAGAGTGTAATATGAACGAAGGATGTATTTTTTAAAGATCTCTCAACTTCTTTCATTAATTATTCAATGCAATTGAATTTTTAAATAATAATAATAAGACATTTTATATAGCACCGCTAAGAGAGACTCTCCTCAAGGGTGCTCTAACTTGGGATTCAAATCCACTATTATTGATATGTAAAAATATTACAAAATAAATATATACAAGTTGAGTACACAAAAGAATAAGAAGGTGGTGGATTCCATTCCAGCCATTAATATGATAATATTTATGACTACTATATATCAGCCTAGAAGCTGCATTGAAAACAGAAACGAACAGTAATAAACAATGTTTTGTGCAAATATATTCACTTGGTAGCTGTAGATCCAAGTTGATTGTTCAAAATACATGATTTTGGATTTATCACATTAATAACAAAGGCCACAAAAAATCAATAAGTGGGTGCTGTTTACATATGTCGATTATTTTGCCTACTGACTCCATCAAGTACTTAACTCAACCTTTGTAAATGGATAAATTATAATTATTACAGACAGGAAACATGAATGATAGACTCCCCACCTTGTGACATGCTCTTATCGACACAACAATATATCTTATCTTACCGTCAATAATTTAAGTGCATGTATAAGCACTTAAATTATTGACGAGTTTATTAGTTAGCACATGTGCTAGATAGAATTGGCATCAAATTTGGTAACATGTGCCAAAGTATTAAACTTTTTTTAGGATAGTGAAGCACAAGTTACATCTAAACAAGGGCTCATCAAATATTTGTTATACAGCAGATCATGAGACTGAGTGCTTAATCATGAGACTGAGTGCCGAGTATTAGGCATGTGTAAACAAGGCATTAGATATCTTGATCCGTCTTTCTAGGTAACATCACAATTACATAGAATATACTACCTTGAAATGTTATTCTGCGTAAACTCTTTCAAGAGTTTTTTGTAGTTTTTATTGAAAAATTCTACTTCTTTAAAAAATCCCTATTTGATTATTAGATGGCTTTTTAAAATGTTGATTTTGATTGGATTCTATCTAAACTAGAACATCATAATGATTTACCAATAGTAAAATATTATATTATAAGCAAGAAATCTATAAATTAACTTCATGGAAAAAATGTATGCTAGCTTTCTTTGCCTGTGGGAATGATAAAGTTAGCTCACAGGCAAACCAAAAACAATTATTGAAACCAAAGACAATTATTGGTACAACCGCTGTTATGTGGAAATCCAGCTTTAACACATTTTGTGCTGAAAATGTCTATAGGTATTCATATAAACTTTTGTTGGGTACTCAAAGCACCCATTGTCATTCAAAAGCAAGAAATCCCGGGATGGCCTAACAGTACTTATAGGGTTCGTAAGGGTATATCACAATGAATCATACCTGCTCTTATCTTTTTACTATTTTTTAAGAATTTTAAATATAATATATGTAAATTTTTATAGCTCCACTGTGATTTTAAAGGAAAATTCTATGCTATGTACTAATCACAAATGTAATAATTTACAATTTAAATATGTGTTCTTATGTATAGGATATATGTTTCCTAACTGTTGTTATATTCCTATGTAATAATGAATGAAGGGAACTAAATCAGTACTGTTTTGTTTGGAGCATACTTTTGTAAAACTTTTGTTTTTTTTATTTATTTAAAAACAATTATCAAAATAATACCTTGTACTTATAAATTCCCTTATTCCTTTTTTGAATGTTTTTTCACCAAGTGTATAGTTCAACATGCGGAATATCAATTCAATCTTGCTGCAAGCTGTCTCTTGCTTCAATCCAGTAATCCTAGAGTGAGGATAACGCTTACTGAACTCATAATAAAGAGAGTACAGCATGGTCATAGGCCATTTGCCATCCATTTCAGCACCCTGATCAATCTGTAAAGAATTTATAGAATTAATTAACAAATAGTTAAAAAAAAACAGATCAATTGTAATATATAGCACTGTTTTGAAATAAAATATCACTTCAAACTTTGTTTTTTAATTTATAAAAGACAGTATGGTCTGAGAAGAAGTTATAAAGTAGTCAACAATAAATAATTAGCCAGATCTATTGATCAGACACTGTTACTGGTAAAGCTGTGTTGAGTGTTTGGATAGATATTCAGATTATTACATAATAATCATTATACACAGGAAGATAAGTACAGTGGATAAATTAGAATAAAAAATATATGACAAATGTTTTACTTTGACATACGTTTATACTTAATCATTAATATTTCATAGAATCTTGCATCAGGGCAGTATCATAACTATTTATTCATATTTATGTGACCTGTGTCAGATTTTATTTTTTGTTTTATATTTATTAATAATTATTGTGAAAACAAGAAATATACAAGATTATTCCCCTGTATTTATTACATAAATGAAAACAATGATTTTTATTACACATTTCTAGCTTTCATTTCAGCAAATTCATTGATAACATTATCATAAATAATAGTTTTTAATTATATTATGTTCAATTTAAATTATGAGAAGATTGAATAATTGTTCCGCACAGCAGAGCATGATGGCGAAACTTTAAATTTAAACAAAATATATATATATATTTTTTTAACAGTTCTATTTAGAAATATTTCCTTTCTGTAAAGTGTATTTTACTATTTTATTAAATATTATTACTT
The DNA here is from genome assembly GCA_949825065.1 of Odontocerum albicorne. Taxonomy (NCBI): domain Eukaryota; kingdom Metazoa; phylum Arthropoda; class Insecta; order Trichoptera; family Odontoceridae; genus Odontocerum; species Odontocerum albicorne. The sequence continues at coordinate 31,310,951 of OX463846.1, forward strand.
AATCTTTTTGCATAAGAAGTCTGTCAAACTGTTATCGAGAATCCAAATGTACATCTGTATGTGATTAAAAAAACTATTAAAAAGTTTATTGCAATATTCAACACATTATTGCCTTTAAACAGCACTTAAGAGTTCTCAACACTGTGATTTTGGTAAGTCCACACCTTGCTGATTTTTCTTTTGATTTTAGTATTCTACCTTGTAACACTTGCTCTTACACTAATGTAACTGTTTCTGGACTGAGTGCTTTTGCTGATATGCCTTGACAAAGAATGTCTTCTATGATACTGTTTAGCTGAATCTTTCACCGTAGAATACGACGTAAATGATACTGTTTAGCTGAATCTTTCACTGTAGAATACGACAGAAAGGATTCTCGGTAGATAGTATTTAAATGGTGTTTAATAATTTCTGCTGGGTTTTTTCCTTCTGAAAGAAACTTCAAATTTTAACATTTCAGAATATAACAAAATAACACGTCTTCTATCGGTTCTTGTTACTACTGAGGGTAAAGGTAGTCAATTTTGTAATATCGCCTGACCACGCGATGGACATGACTAGTGTGGTATCTTAGTGGTAGACCTATCTATCTTCAAAAGGTCATTTTACAATATTTACAAATATAAAATTAATAATGCCCCATAAAATGTAACACAGTATTTTAGCATACAATAGAGAAACGAATATGCTATATCATACGAGTACGAGGCTATAAAGGTTAAAGTATATCCTCCTAAAAATCTTTACGTAAGTACAATATATAATATCTTTGTGCAAGAGGAATTGAGGTGAGATACAGGACAGATGAGGGACTACAAAATCTGCATAGATTACGTATCCAAACAATAGTTGCTCATGCATACATCACGAAGCTGCAATATGCGGATGACTGCGCTCTGGTTGCAGATTCAGAGGAAGACCTCCGAGAGATCAGTGTCTATATACAGGTGTATCAGATGTTTGGCTTTGAAATAAATGTGAAGAAAATCCAGCCACAAGCTGGTTCTGCAGAGAATGAGGTATTACAATCACCTGACATTTGAGTGAAAAGTGTAAACTGGGTAATGTACCTAACTTCACATATCTGAGCAGCATCTTGGTATCAAACTCTTTTCTTGAACTGAAGAGTCACCTCAGGAGCGCGTCAACAGCTGTTGCTAAACTGAATGATAGAGTATTTTACAACTGGGACATCTCCAAGTGTACAAAGATATTAGTCTACAAGGACATTGTCCTCCATAAACTTCTCTATGGGTCCGAAAATTGGGTTTCCTATAGAAGGTATATTCTAAGCCTTGAAATGTTCCACCAACATTTCCTTTGTCATATTTTTCAGATCCATTGGAGTTATCCTGTCACAAATGTCTCGGTCCTGCAACACTCTAACTGTAAACCTGTAGGGGATATGGTTGTTAAGGCGAAATTGAGCTGGACAGGACATGTGATACACATGGGCGATCATAGACTCCCAAAATTAATCTTGTCTGGGGAGATAGTGGCCAAGCGAAGGGTTGGTGGGCAGAGAAAGCACTACGAGTATAAGGACAGTCTGCGAGAGTCATCGACTTTGTACGCCTTAGGACTGGGAACAGGTGGCTCAAGATCGTGAAGAGCCACCTGTTTGTTCTCGGTGTCTGCATGGCTAGACTAGAGAAACATTCAGCGTGCTGCATACATGCATCAGCATTGCCAGGTGGCTCAGTAGAATTCACGTGTCTGTGACATCTGCGGAAGGGAGTAGGATTGGGCTGCTCACAGAACATCATATAATTGATGTGAAAGAGCAGCTCAAGTTTGACATAGGAGAGGCGAGAGAATTCTCAATTACGAGGCCCAGCAATCACGACGATAATATCTTAACTTGCTTCTTATTTTCTAATTAAAAATGAGACTTTAATTACAATACATTTGTATTTGAGTGTTTTAATTGAATAATAAAAATGTACCTTTATTGCTGTAGCAGCTGAAATATATCCGACTAGGGCCTTGTTAATGCGCGCTTCAATCCACCAAGCTGGAGATGTAAGTCCTCCAATCCACTGATAACTTAACTCCTGAGCAAGTATAAGATAACTTTTGGCAGTCAGCTCATTCTCCCTAAAAAGAATTATTAGCATAATTTATGGAATAATTGAAATCTACATATTATTGGATGGTATTTGAGTTCCATAATAAAACAATAAACCATAGTACTGTAGACAAATCAGACAACATTGAGTCAAACTTGGTTATTATGAGCATGAACCTAACAAATTCATCACTGTAATGAGTAAGTACTAGTTTACATTTTAGTTGACTCACTTTTTTTATATAAATGTACTTTTATAATGACATTGAAAATGTCTTCAACAATTTTGTATTGTAAGAATCCAAATTAAGGTAAGGAAAAAATAAATTTAATCTTTTTAGATCAACTACATCATTTTTGATTTTGTCAATGAGTTTATGATATAATCATGCCTATTCTGCGAGAGTAATTAAAGAGTAATAATTATATGACTTTTATAATAAACAAGACATTTCAAAATTTAGTAAGGGCTTAAAGTGATTTAAAAGTAGATAAAAACAAACCATAGATGCATATTGATGTGTAGACACTTGAACTCCATGGAAACACACAGTTTGAAGATGGCAGTAATAAAGTAGGTAAACATTTAAATGGAAATCCCCCCCATCATCACTTGACACTGGCGTATATTCCTTCATAATAGGAGTTCATGGCCATTATTCAAGAAGTTAGGAATAGGAATGGAAATCCAGCCGAGGGAAACAGATTACTAAGTTAGAACACTAAGCAATCTACTATCATTGATTTGATAAGTAATATTAGCACAATCAAACACAACAAACTTACTTGAATAGGATGAGACCCAAACTGTCAGCCGGTTTAACTCCAAGGTAGTTTGGTACAGCAACAATATCAAGTTTTTTAATTGGTAAATCAATTTGGAAAGTATCATCAAAAAGTGAATCCATTGTCTTTACCACGTAGGACGATGAAATTTCTTCTTTGAAATCATATCTACACCAGATAGAAACAACTAAAAAATTTGAACTTATTTAAAAAACTGTATTTACAATGCTTCCTATGTGGATTTTAATCAACTTAAGAATTTGATATAAAACTTAATATAACATGCAATATCTGGCACAAATTGGTAAGACCAGTGCAAGATTTCGAAAAATTAATTTTTTTGGTAATTATCATCAAATGACCAATTTGCATCACTGGTAAAAAAATTAAATGACATTTATACTACAAAAACTATTTTTACACAAATAAAAAATATATATGAGTACCCAAATGCATATATTGTATCATATATTGGGAGAAGTTTCGACGAGTTGACTTTTTCATCGGAGCTTTAATAATTCATTTTTTCATGTTAGTGTTCCTTTTTGTTCTCATAGAGTATTTCTTCACTAGATGATATTATAGTCAAAAGGAAAAGAAACTATTTGGGGTGATAAGTAAGGATTTTTGAAGTCCTTAATTTCGTACCATTCTAAAAAAGAAGATCTATTCTCTGTATAATGGAGAAAAGTATGATATTGGTAGTAGGATTAATTCTATGTTTCCATGTCATAAACTGTTGTACAAAGAAACTTCAGTTTTTTTTATGAAACATCCTCAAACATAAAATGTTAAACAATATATATTACTTGAGTATTGTACATTCATTAACTGAAAAAAATCACACTAAAAATTATTCCCACTATGTTTATAGAATAAAGAAAATATTTTGGTGTTAAGTGCAAGCATTGGAAACAATATTACATATACAAATTATTGCTATTTATTTTTGTGAAAGAATCATAAAACATGGCACTTTTTATCAACGTGTTCCGTATTCATAGATTCAACTAATCACAGACCGTTCTGTATTCAACAGTCATAGACAGTTCTGAATTCATAGATTTAACTAATCATAGACGGTTCTGTATTCAACAGTCATAGATAGTTCTGTATTCATAGATTCAACTAATCACAGACCGAAAAGTTTCCAAAAAAAATACAGGAAGTTCCGAAAAGCAGAACTTGAATTTGGTGCACACCAAGTATAGTACCCGGCGGTAAGTAATACACATCGGGCTTAAGAAAGGTACTGTCGTTTTGTAGAACGTCATCTCTGTCGCACGAACAGTTTGCGCATCGTGCGACAGAAACGACGCTCTACAAAGCGACAGTATCTTTCTTAAGCTCGATGTGTATTACTTACCGCCGGGTACTATACTACGCTGAATCCACATGAATGAAGCAATGTGTAGGCACGCCCTACTATAGCATCCCACCATTTAATGCTGTCTCTCTCCATCACTGAATTTATATTTTCTGTGTATTTCCAATCGTACGAAAGCAATTTATAAGTCTTGAATGAAAGAAAATGTTTTGTTGTTTTTCACGGATGTGAATGTTTCATCTGCTCTGCACTGCACTAAAATAAGTCTTGAATGAAAGAAAATGTTTCGTTGTTTTTCACGGATGTGAATGTTTCATCTGCACTGCACTAAAATAAGTCTTGAATGAAAGAAAATGTTTAGTTGTTTTTCACGTATATGAATGTTTCATCTGCATTGAAAATATTGTAATTTTTTTCTTATTTTTCCCTGAACAATGTAACTACTATATAGTTACACTGAATTTAAATATTAAAAGTAAACTAGAGATGATTTAAAGTATAGGGGAGAATGTGCGTGGATTATATGCAAATACTACTCCATTTTGTATAAGGGACTTGACCATCCTGGAATCAATCCCCCATGGATACTGAGGGAAATCTGTATCTGAATACTGCGTAATATTTGTATGAATTCGAAAATAATTGTTAAATGTGATATTTACCTATGCTTGTATTATAAGGATCTGTCCTAACAAAGTTGTATGTAAATGTTTTACGCAAATCAGAAATAATAAGTCCTACTCCGTATGTTGGGATAGGTGGTGTCCTCTCAAAGTGATCCCAAACTTTTTCAGTTTCATTTTTTCCTTCTTGTGTTCTGTAAAATAAATTTAAACTATTATTGTCAAAAATAGTGGTGCATAAAAAAAAGTGATGTTTGAATTTTCACTGCTGGACAGGTTTGAATGAAGTGATATATATTAAGGCCATTTCTGTCATATCTATTTATTTATTTGAGATTTAAGTTTCCTTTACAAATCATAGCACTATTTACTATACAAAAAATAAAATACTATCAACAAAAATCAACATAATTCTGAATACACTTGGCGCATCAAAGTACTAATGGAAAAACAACACAAAGATTTTTTTTTAATAAAACCAATCAAACAAAATACAGAGTTAGTTGAATTGCAAAAAAACAATAATTAAGACAAAATGAAAATTAAATAACCTGTCTTCCAATCAGACCTAAGATTGAAGAAATGCCAGAGAAGGACCCTGCTAACTCAATAGTATCTACATTAAAAACACTGTGGCTCTTATGATAGCCCTTGACGATTTCTTTTTAATGGCTGTACACTCCACATTTCAGAGATCAGCGGTTAAAGGGAATCTTGTTGAATGTTTTACTTGGCCAGTCCAACCCATTAAAGATCTTGCTCTTGTATCGTCATTTCATGTTTCCAGTAATCACAAGTTTTTCTAAACTCTAACTTTTACCCTGCACAACGGATGTCAAGAATTCGGAGGAATCCCTCAGGTTTATTCCTGATAATCTGTCAGTAACGCTCAATTCTTTTAAGATAGATGCTTTAGTATGGCTTGCCATCTCTTGTGAAATCGGGACATTGATATATTAGTGAATTTTATGCGATGAGATGATGAGAATAGCTGACTTCGTTATAATACTTCACAATTGATGAAGATATTATTTCCATGTCATGAATAAAGCCTAGTTTGTTTTTTTGCGATCAAAAAATGAAACTAAGTTTGACAGTTTAAATCAGTATAAACTTAAAATCAGGCTGATTTATAAATCACATTATTTGCTACATATCACACTTGGAATTGATGCAAGGCAGAACACCATAAATCATACTACTCTAGATATTGAATTGCCTGACAAATGAGCTAATTAATAATTACACCACAACCTGCTAATAATTACACCACAAGTATAATTCAACATATACGCTTCCTGAAATATTGAAATAAGCATTTTGTATAAAAATTGGTGATGATGGTTCTCTTCAAAAGTATTTGAAAAAATCTTCATCATTAAATCCATCATGAGTTGAAAAGAGCAGTTTAATTCCTTGACTAATTTGAGTATTACCATATTGGTTATTTGTTGACCTCTGATTTTCTTATGGGTAATGCATACAAAAATTATAACACATTATTCTTGTGATGGATTTCCATTTGATTGCAGATATAACATGAGGTGTCTTTGTGTCAACTGTGTTGACTGTATCATGTCGAAGTTATGGTACGGTTTGCATTTTTTTTTTTGACAGTGTGTCATGTTAGATCGTATGTGTCTGCCTGCTGATATTTTTTTACCATTGGATAAACCATTATGAAGCTTGCGGTGTGACTGTGATCCAGTTGGATTTTAGCCTTTGTTGTTCCACAAATTTATATAGATATTTAAATTTCTTTTTTAAAATGCCATCGAATGGAATTGGATAAAACAATGTTGAAAGTTTTCCTCAGAGCTATGACCTCTAATAAAAATAAAATAAATAAATATGAAAAAGGAAAAAAAAAGAAGACATACACTTCTTCAGAGCACCGAACAGGAGTGTTAGATAAAGCTGTCATTTGTTTAGGCCTCAGCACACTTATATCAAATGGTATTCTGTAAGTTGGTTCATCGAAGCTTGGGAATACTCTTCTGGCATAATTTGGTTTTAACTGAAGACCAACTATTGTTCTGAAACAAAGTAAATATTAGCTTAATTATGCAAATAAAATATTTATTTAAAAAAATATTATATTTTTTAACTTAAATAATCTTCACATTTTTAACTTTGTTCAAAATATAAATATAATTATGACTAAATAACTTATCCAAGGTCTTAACATTAAGAGTTTGGAAATTTCAATAAAATACTGTTTTATTCCATAACAATAACTACTTGTCCTGACTATTTTCATTTCATCTTCAGGAACATAGATTAAACTAGACGATAGAGTTAATTAGATCTAATTGTGGAATGACACAATGTTTCATAGCAATAAAATATTATAAATTCTGGCTGCAGCTTGAAGATTCTCAAAATGGTGAAAACATGTTAGTATTCAGTTTTTTAATCATTAAGACTTGATTGATCAAACAATTGTAAAACTTATAAAAAATATGTATGCTTTTGTTCAATAATTTGTGCTGGCCCCAAAACTCCATTACTCTGCATGAGTAGCATGTAGTTAAAAGCGGTACAGAAGGCACATGAGTATGTCAAAAGAAAGCTGATGTTATCAGTTAGTGAGCGGAGTGCGGTAGTAATATGAAATAAATATTAGGTTGTCGAGACGAAAATGTCTTTTTTTAAATGAAAGAGTTAGGTCGAAAAAAAAAAAATTTTCTTATGACATCAATACAATATATTCTCTTTCGGCAGTTACAACCTTCTTCCATCTATTTATCAAATTTTTGATACTGTCAGAATAAAATTTTGCAGATTTGGATGCAAAATATTTCTCGATGCCTTTTTTCACTTTTTCTAGAGTGCGAATTTTTTTTTCAGCTAAATATTGCTGCATTGATCTAAATAAATGCTAATCTGAAGGAGCCAAATCGAGACTATATAGTGGGGGAAGAATAGTTTTCCATCCAAGCATCCTTTATTTTATTTTCAGTTTCATCTTTGATGTATGGGGTCAGGCGTTGTCGTGTTGCAATAAAACACGCTGCATGTAAGGACCAAATGCAGAAAATGATAGAGAGAAAAGGAAAATCTGTTATGGTTACGTAACATTATTTGATTGAGAATTTTTCCAATCACTTTTTGAAACATGTCAATGATGGTGAAAGTCTATCATTAGCTGGTAACTGGTTCTATAGTCTCACTGCACGGACAGTAAAGGATGAAGATAAAAAGAGAAGAACTGGGAAAGTCAATAAACAATCAGTCTTGAGCAAAGCGTAAGTCAATGATAGGAAAGATGCTGAATATTTTCGGTGAGATAAGATAATGAACAGGTTTATTAAGTTTTGTATGAGTAGTTAATTTACAACAACAAAAGGTGGAACCTTTGGTCCCTAATGATGAACATGACAGCTGATAAACATTAATTTATAAGAAAATTTAAATGTAATTTTTCTAAAATAATAAGAAATAACTTACCCTGTCAAACTCTTGTCAGGAGGTTGAATTATGAAAAATGCTTCTGAATTTTCAGTTTCCAGCTTTCCTTCGAACGTCATTTCTATTTCCCCTATTGTGCCCTTCGGTTGTTCTTTAGATAGTCTTATCACATATATTGGTTTTTTTGGATTCCTGTTTGCCCTTGATATGGTTAAGAGTGTCAAATTTCCAGCTGGAATTCTGAAATATATATTTTTTTATTAGACAAATTAATATTTAAATTTAGTAATTTTCATATGGAATTTCTTTTAAACTATTCCTCATAACAAATATTCTCCGTTTCTCCATTGTTAATTTTATTGTTCAAGTTGACTTTTATAGTCAAATTTTCTCATTAACAACCTCTGTGGCCCAGTTGATGAGATGCTGGTCATCCGCCCGAGAGTTTCAGGTTGCCAGTCTGGCTAAAGAATTTGTATGGGAATAATACTCATACGTGCTAGACGTGGAGTATTGTTACCTGTCCATGTGTGTTAGTATTTCTAGCACGTGCAATGTCGAACTGTGAGTTACCTGCCTACTGAAGTGGACCTTAACCTGATGACTCGATTACTGGCGTCGAAAACTATATTATCTCCCAGCCACGCTCGTTGACGTGGACATGTTGAATAGTCAACATGTCCATGTTATCTATTCGAATATGTTGAGGAGTACTATATGAGTGATTGAATGTCACATTACTTTATACTCCACGTGATTTTTGAGGTGAAGCATTTAGATCTATCTCAATAATAAATATTTTAGTTATTAAGTCAAACAATGCCCACAAGTGAAATTGTTATGTAATTGGTTGGACCTGATCTATGGAATGGTCTTCTTAGGGATTTGTTCTTTAAGGATAATCCAGAATCTTTTAAAAAGTAATAGTAAATTGTTTTTTATATGAGAAATCGACTGCTTTTAATCGGGATATTTAAAATTTGTTTTGGTTTCTTTTAAACAGCTCTATTGTATTTATCATTCCAAATCATTTTTATTTCTTAATTATCTAAATATCTACTCAAACATCATATACAGACCAATGACAATAGTTTAATACAGGGGTTGACAAACTACAGCCCGCGGGCCAAATCCGGCCTACCGCCTCTTTTCGTACGGCCCGCGAGCTAAGAACGGATTTTATAATTTCAAATTCTTTAAAATTACAAAGCACACACTACAATGCAATGTCCGACCACCGAGTTAAGGAATTTCGATATTCGATCACATGTGGCGCTCCTGAAGCTTCGCATTCGGTGGCCTCTGCTGTGACACCACACAGTTATAATTCGGCAACGTTTCCAGTATCAGTTAAATAGGCGTACCTATATAAATATCCTCGAGTTTGCCTCTTGGCCCACAGAGCCTAAAATATTTACTATTTGAACTGTTACGAAAAATGTTCTCGAACTGCCGGTCTAATGGTCTGGCGAATAGTAGACTAGTTATTCATTAATGACATTTGGTTTCTGAAGTTACTTTCCGAGAACATTGAGACTGAATTTATGTATACATTCTAAATATAAGCTTTCTTGAGGGGTGATATATTACTAAAAACAGTCTCATATAACTTATCTTTTTACTATGAAGACATTGGGGTAACTTAATGTCATTAGAGGTTGTCAATGAATAAGTCACAATGAATTCAAATACTTATGTATTTACTTACGCTGGGTCATTGATTTGAGCCCGGACATATGTTTCCAGGATTTGGAGATCTTGATGAGCGTGTAACGATATGACATCACTGTCCATCGCCCATGTGATGTTAATCACGACAGATCCCTTGAAGATGCCCTCAGATATATACGGCTCCAGTTCCAACTTGTATCCTTTAGGCTTCACTTCCCCATCGAGCCTGGGCTCATTTATTAAACTATGAGCTGCACTTATGTCAATACTTCGAGGCATCCGTATAATATTTGGCTGAAATATATAAGACACAAACAAAATCATATTACATTCATTGTGGATTTCATACATTTTGTTTTTATTTCATATTACATGTCATTGTAATTAAGCGAACATTGGCTAAATTACATGTCCAAATGTTTAAAAGAACTCCAAGTACAGTATAATAATTTATATTGAATTAAATTTGAACTGTCAAAATATTATATTGCTTCAAAGATGTTTGCCTATGATTCTCTGTTAGATTTTGATGCACTTTTGAGGCAAGGAATGTGGAGAATACGTATAATGTGAATTGATAATGCCTTATTTAGAAAAAATGCACGGCATTTAAGTTGCACCACTGGAGAATGCAGTTAGCGACTAGGTAATTTATTTAATTTATTACAAGAAGTGAATAATCTGAACAGAAAAGGGTTCAAGGATTGTGATGTTATGAATTACTGTCTCTAGCCTCTCATCATCAACTCCACTCCCACCTGTGCGAGGTGAACCCTACATAGTCGTACGGTATCAAGATTGAGGTAACCAACCTTTTTGGAGTTGTGGTGCGAAGAACTGACGGGAGATCGGGGAGTTGGGGCAGCCGGCCGGACTTCTCCGTGCAGGTTCTCTTAATTTTAGTGTAGATTGGCAGTAGGGAGTAAATTTTAGAAAATGAGCTAATATGTTACTGCGACGTAGAAGGTCAGGGTAAACCACTGCACTATATTCCCAAGGTAACTACCATGATGAAGGATGAATGGAAAGGAGTGGTCAAAGGCTATCATGGAAGTCATGGTGCTCAGTCATGAGCTACACGACAGGTGATGTTTTTTTTAAATATACTTTTTTAATTAATCTTTATTTTTTTATTTATTTCTTTTCCATTGTCAAAGTAAATTATTATTATTATGTATATCTTAATTAAGACCATAAGACCAACAACCATTAAAAATTCAATTAAATATGAATATAATTTAAATGCCAAAAAATTTGGTAAATATAATATACATTTTTCTATGCAGGATCTTTTATGAATGAATGTATAGAATAATAATTAATTTATTGACAACAAAAACAAAACAATATATGAAAAATATACCATAATATGTACATTCACATAGGTTTCACATAATTCATATAAGAAACAAGGTATTATGTATCAAATGCTTTTTTACAGATACCATCAGATGATTTACGTTCTTTATTCCAGATTTACACATTAGTGTTATTTATTTCAGATTTGTACGAGTACAATTGCATTATGTATTCTAGATTTTTATATTCACCTTGTTTATGCTAGATTTTTACATTGTAGCGTATCTAAAAAGTGTCAATTTAAAAAACCTTTTTCAGACTTACCCTATTGGCTTTTAGCACACTGCCTGCAATGCAGGCCAGGCCCATTAGCAGGACCATGGCACGGAGTGCCGCCATTGAGTGGAGGTTTTCAATCTGAAACAAAATCATGAAATATTCATAAACAAGGGAAATATATATTTAATTAGCAGATTTTAAAAGTCGGCATCATCAAAATCTGTTAAGACGATAGCTAACAGTTGTATTCTACTACTACTTTTGATGTATGGTTGGAAATGTGTTCTACTACTACCTTTGATGTATGGTTGGAAATGTGTTCTACTACTACCTTTGATGTATGGTTGGAAATGAGGGAAATATATATTTATTTAGCAGATTTTGAAAGTCGGCATCATCAAAATCTATTAAGACGATAGTTCACAGTTGGAAAACGTGGATGTAGAAAAATACTGAAAAGAGTTGAATAAATACAGTAGAAATGTATGCACTGAAAAGAATGGATGGAGTGACAATGTTTGACAGAATACGAAGTGAAGTGATTAAAGAGTAATGTAAACTTAAGTTTGATGTATATAGTAAGACGAAGAAGAGCACTTTGAGATGATTTGGACATGTAGAACGAATAAATGAAGGAAGACTAACAATGCAGAATAAATACAAGCGGGAGGGGTGGTAAACGAAAACTTACAACAGTAATGTTGAATCAAGTGTATGATATTTTGAAAGAAGGAAGTCAAAGAAATCGTAGGAGTTGTATGAGAAGGCGTATGAATGTAAAAGAGGCGAAATATGTGTATCATGATAGAAAAATCTGGCACTGTGTTCTCTCTGCCTACCCCGACAGGGTATGTATGTTTAATGGATGGTAAATCTAATTTGACATTTTTTTATAAAGCTGTTTTGTCTGGTTAGAGACATTTCTAAAGTTTAAGTTGACAATATTATTTATCTTTAGTTTTAGACATTGAATCAAAAGTTACCGAAATGAAAACTACTCTTTAGTACTGTGTTGTAGATTCAGAACATCTGACTGAACACCATAATATATGTTACAAAACCAATATGGGTTAGATCAACGGTCGGCAAACATTTTTTGTAAAAAAAAAACAAATAGTAAGCATTGAAGGATCTGGGCGTCAAGATGTAAATTTTAAGATATGTATTATATTTAGGTATGATACTTAAATAATAAGAGAAAAAAGTTTTCACAAATTTACTAAACAAAATGTAACGTAATAATAAGTAGACTAAAAAAGACTGCAATTGTTGAAATACGGTTCTACTAATTAGAAGAATGGAATTGCTTTTTGTGATAACATTTTACCAAATTGGGATTCGAAGCTAGTACTCCCTATCATCGAAATTGATTTTAAATGTTCTTTTTATTTAAACCTGGCGAGTTTATTTTCATGTGTCGATCTCTTTCAACCAACCAGAAATATGTTTTAATGGACCCTAAGGGAAAACCATACTGAAATCCTTTTTTTTTAAATATGAGTTTCAGCGGGGATCGAACCCCGTAATTTATTAATACTGACTCGTATTGACATTTTATGTACTTCATATTTTTAAAATAACAGCGATGCATGTGGCACTGGAAACGCTGCCGAATTATAATTGCGTGGCGTCATAGCAGAGTCCACCGAATGCGAAGCTATAGGAGCGCTACACACGTACGGTAGTATCTCAAAAACTCCTGAACTTGGCGGTCGGTCGTTCCGTTATAGCACGTATTTTTAAATTTTAAAGAATTTGAAATTGTTGAATCCGTTCCTAGCTTGTAGACCTTGCAGACTAAAATATGTGGCGTCACAGGAGCTGCATGAAGAGTCACAAGAGCTGCATGAGAAGGTGTATGGCTGTAGAAGATGCGAAATATGTGTGTTGTGATAGGAAAGTCCGGCACTCTCTCCTCTCTGTCTAGTCCGAGAAGGATACGACTTGATGGAAATTATGTATTTAGGTTGTTTTAAACTTTTACAACATTTTTACTCAATCAAATTGCCTTTTACCGTATCGTAGATAAAAAAATATTAAAGATATCTCCTTATCTCTACACCCACGCGTATTTGCATCGGTGTGTTTTGATTGTTATCATAATAATAAGCGATATCCCTATTTGACCGCACATTTGCCAAATTCTAGATTATTGCTTCCTTATGTCAGATGAGAACCAACTTCAGTATTGCAGCGTTCCACCTGTTATTTATTTTTTACCTTAAATTCCCGATTCCAGAGCGATCAATTGCTTCGCTCAACTGAGATTTTGCCTATCGGAGATTGTTCAATAAATATTTATTTGAACGAACTGGTCAAATTGATCAACCATTGGTTAAAATTGATTCAGACAAGTTGTTTGATAGTTTGACTTGACGTGTCGTGAAAAAATATACATGAAATTAGTGTTACCGTCCGTAAAACATGCTAAAGCCAGCATGATTGTCGATCTTAAATATGTGGGCATGTTAAATATGGCCTTAAAATGATAATATTTTCATTGGTACACAATACTATTATTTTTATGTATTAAATTTGTAATACGGTCATTCAAATGGCAATAAAATAATTACTATACAGGCGAATAAAAATTAAAAGTTTTCAGTAAAATTAAAAAATATACGATACATAAGTACCATACACAAACCACTGCAACTTTTACGAAAAAAAAGATAAAATATCAACACAATTAAAGCACTGTTTATGAAATTATCAATTTAATAATAAATTAAATAGCATGATAAAAGTTATCATTATTTACGTATTTAATAATTTATATTCAAAATACAGGCTTAGCCCAATTACATAGGAATTTTTTTTTTTTTTTTACATATTTAACAATAAATCACTTTCCACTAATTACTTAATCCCCTCTATACACACTTCTACCTCCTATCCCAAGGCACCCTATAGACGGAATTATTGGAATGACAAAGTTATGTATTGTCAAATATGGTAATATGAAGTTCCACACAGTCGAAACCTGTGGTAAAGAATTTACATAAAATATTTTTTTAAAAGTTGATGAATGCTTTCTAACTTTCCGAGTCTTAGAAGAAAATTGTCTTAATTTGCAAAATTCCATATGAAAAATATCCTGTTCAGAAGGGTTAAGGCCTTTCTAATTATTATTATGTTTTGATTACTTAGAAAATGATCGTAATTATTAAATTTAAAAAAAAACTGCTATTTTGCACAAAAAAAATATGTAAGTTTAAAATTTCTCTGAATAAACCTTTTGGTCATCACAGAATACGCTTCTCATTTCATTAATAACCGCGATGGTAATCTAAACTTACGTATTCTGCGATGATAATCTAAACTTGAAACTTCGACAACGGTTAGTCAAATGCTACGTTTGGTCAATGTTATTATATGGAATGGAATCATGGACCCTCAAAGTTGGTAGTATGAACCGACTGGAAGCATTCGAAATGTGGATACACCGGAGAATGCTACGGATACTCTGGACGGATATGGTCGGCAACACAAGGGTTCTTCAAAGAGCCAAAGTTGATAGAGAGTTGCTGACTAATATTAAAATCCGAAAGGTGTCCTATTTGGGGAGACTTAGAGGAGACAAATACAAATTACTGCACCTGATCATCCAAGGCAAAATAGAGGGTCGAAGAGGTGTTGGCAGGAGGCAAATCTCCTGGTTCCGCAATATACGTGATTGAACTGGTATAAGGAGCGTTGGGGATCTTTTTCGGGCTGCCGGGGACAAAAATGCTTACTCTCAGGTGATAGACAACGTTGAGGGGACCTGGCATGACACTAGGAAGAAGAAGATACCTTTTGTCGTATTATTCATTTTATATTTAAGGGGTACTGAAAGAAAAAAAATACTCAAATGCAGCCTACAATAATACAGAAAAAGGAAATAAGTAAATCAAAACGGAATAACTAGTCTCCAAGTCAAGATCTAAAATTTAGGAAATGCCGGAGAAGGACCCTTCTGAACTCCATACCATCTATCAATATTAATATATATTATTTTTCAATCCAGACATGGTATGTACAAATATGATTCAAAATGTGTTTATTTTCAGTGATTCTTGATTTATTACCTACTATTTGTCTTAGCTCAAATGACCAAGACCCGATTAAAGTTTTAACATTCTTTTACAGTCTGTTGATTCAATTTATGTCGAAAACCTTCTAAATTTTAAATTTTTCTTTCAAAAGAGAAGATAAGGAATCACGTCAATCAATGGCATTTATTGTCACCAGAAGCTAATTCTAGAATATGATTTAATGGTGTATGACAGGGGTGGGGTAACCTTGTGGACGTAAAATATTTAATATAATTTTCACATTTTGCGGCACTGTAATGAAAGTCGGGTCAGTGACTTAAAAAAAAAATCCATTCAACCTAATATCAATCAATGATTCTTCTTACTGCTGTTCGGTGACCTACGTTATTCAAAAATTCTTCTTTTTTGTTGCTGCATATCTCAAATAATTCAAAACATAAAAGCTCCGTACAAGTGGGAGCAAACAGAAAGAAATAAAGCCAAATGGCATAGAACTTTTGCTAGTTATCAGTGACCTAATGGAGAAAGAAGACGTAGACAACCTGCAGGTACTAAAGCTGCTTGCCCTATATGCAATATGATGTGCCTATCACAAATTAGCTTGCATAATCATCTCCGGTGGCACCAACGTCAAATACCCTCACTTTGTATTATGCTTTCTATTATATGGGCATCCATTTCAAATAATGATCTTAAAAAGTTTAAGTGTGTCGCTGCCGGACAAGTAGTTTTTGGGGTAGTTACTTCATTGTCACTTTTTAACATTACAAAAAAATAACATATTGTTCTTTTTTATTAGGATATATTTTTTAGATCGATTAGGACTTAATTTTCGATAACAAAAATAACTGAGATTCAAAAACGAAAGAAACTTGACCTAAAACAGGCTGTAGGGTCGTGGATACTAAGATTCATCGAAGAATCTCGAAAATCATTGATACGGGTACTTATTGACAACAATTTAAGGCCGCGAAGGTTATTACATACATACGAGTATATGTCATGTAAGCTGATCTCGGTGGATAAAGTAAACACTATACAAACTCAACAACATGGAATAATGCCACATTGCAGACCGAAACATAGGTTTTTAAAAAATTGGCAGAGGAAAATAAATGACCAGTCAGCTTGGAGAAAATGTATTTGCAAGGTTAAAGCTTCACAATGACCTGTATGCCAATCCGATCTAGATATGTTATGTATGATAACGGAGATCGAATTCAACTTATTGTCCGTTTGTGCTTTTTGGTACTCGTGCTATAATTTTGACATCCTTGTCAAGAGATAATATTTTCGTCAAGTCATTTTGAACACTACCGATGACATATTTATTAACATTTTATCGAGTAGTTAATAGCCAGGCCCGATTAGCCAGTAGAGATAACAGAGCTTTCGAATTGCCTGATTGTGCTTTCATGTTAAAAGCTTCGTTTTTCATGAGAGTCAATCGAGACTATTCAAACATACTAAAACGATCGCAAGAACAAAGAAATATCACATTGTGATGAATATTATTTGTTGTTTCTGTGATCAAAACTATTAAGTACGTATAAAAATAGACTGCTGCTACGAGTATGAATTGACACAATAATATCCATCCACATGCATATGTTATACATGTTTTAAAATTATTTGAAATATAATATAATACATACGAAAATGTGAATTTCGTAAAATATGCATTTTATGGTTAAATTCAGTTTTAAAAATTAATTTATACAATATCGTTATAACTGTTATTAGGTTTCATTAAGTATTTAAAAACAGGAAAAATTAAGATTTGTAAATTTTAGATGAGGAATTTTTAATTTATTTTAAATATCAGAAAATAGAACGATCCTATATATTAAAAAATATCGACAAATACATTTAAATGGGTACACCATAGACAAAATTAAAAAAAATGTTTCATTTCATTGAAACAATACAAGCCTGTACAAAACGGTGTGGTGATTCCTCAATTATTTCAAAGCAGGTGCTAGTTGATCTGCTAAGATAGTAGTACATAAAGAAGAGCACGCTGAGAATGAAAGAAGAAATACTAACAGAACAGACGTATAGTGGAAATGTGAGTGGACGATGTGTGAGAGAAAGACCAAAAAAATATGGTTAGATCAAGTGAACGATATTCTGAAAGAAGGAAACGTAGACAGTCAGAGAAATCGTAGAAGTTGTATGAGAAGGTATATAGATGTGGAGGAGGCTAAGGATGTGTGTCCAGATACGGAAGTCTGGTTCTGTGTCCTGTCTGCCTATCACGACAGGAAAATGGCACGATGGTATGTATGTATATGATCCATATTAAAAGCAACGGGTCATGAATCAATCTGAGTACGTATCAAAAAGTGTCAGTTATTTGATTTGTGCCATGCGTTTGAGTTTATTTATAATAGCGATATAAAAAAGGCACTGAAATCTGACGATTTCTTATTATTAATAATTGGTGTAATTGCAAAGTATGACATTCGTAACAATGTTTTTGCAATCCATTTAATTTTATCTCTTTCAACAGTTCTGGCCAGTCAGTGGCGGACTGGCAAATAAAATAGGCCCAGAAAATCAGTAGAGACTGGTCCAGTTTGATGTCAAACACTTCATACTTTTATACATGAAACTGTACACATAATATTTCGATCCATTCACACATGAACCACCGGGATAATTTGCTGTCCTTGGGATGATCAAAACCAGTTAAATATTTAATAATAAATTACTTTGTCATTCCACTAATTACTCTAATCCCCGCGAGACGTGTTTCTACCTCCCATCACGATGCTCTTTTCAGGGAGAAATAAAAACCGTTTTTTTTTCACGTTTCATTCTCATACATCAAAGTTGGCATCAAAAATACTATTATGGACTATCATTATACTGTTCAGTTCAAATATACGAGTATACTCGTATGTTCTAGTGCACTATTGACTTTCCCATCGCTACACTCCATTTATCAATATCCTTTTAAATCTTCCATCATCTGAGAAAATACTACTCAAATAGCAGAATTTCTCAACTTACTCCAATCTTTCATTGTTCATCCCATATATCGTATTTTTTTCTTTTCACACTGTTCTATCACCATTAGTGTATAATAATTGATTTGTGATATTTTTTTAATTTTGCTACAAGTAACAAAAAAAAACTCGACTCCATTTTAGAGAACATACCGAACAAAGCTGCATTACACACATTTCCCGTGACATATTCATTTTTATCAGCAGCATCTGAAGAGCGTAGTAAAACAATACAAACACTCGAGCCGATTGCCGCTATTTCATGCGGCTATTACAGCCGAGTGTCTCATTCATAGTGAGAACTTCTGTTTAACAAGATATTGTCTCGTTGCTTCCGAAATACCAAACATTTGCGCAAAACTAAGAACTAAAAAGAACATTTTAAAAAACATTGGTGTTATCTTTTAAGATGGTGTACAAAAAATATTGAAATTTAATGCGACGCAACACAATTAAGTAAGTACACTTATGCTCGCTAGAAATGATGTTATAATTCATACAATTTATTAATTTAACAACTTTAATTTAATTAATTACATAACAATTGACGACCTCCGTAGTCTATTTGGTAAGACGTTAGACCACCACACGGGTGTTTCGGATTAGATCCTCGATGAAACTCAAAAATAATAAAAAAGTATGTATTATGCTTCAAGTGTGTGTCTGCTTCCTTGTCTGTTAATAATCCTCGCGCGTTGTATTTCAACACGTCCACGTGGGGCTGTATTTCCAACACGTGCGATAGTGAATTACTAGTTAAGTAAATGGTTTACCTACTCCAGGGGTTCTTAATCCGAAGACTTGATTACTGGGGACGAAGACAATGTTGTCTTCCTACCACTTTCTTAAACATGTCCGTATCATACTATACATTTGGATTTGTTGTGAGATACCATATGAACGATTGAATCGGTCGCTTGTATAAAATTAATGTATTGTAAATAAAATTAGCGTAGAAGGTATATATTCTCATAGAGCTCCTGCGAATTCTCTTACTTTATAGCTTTCCCTTTTTTCAAAATATCATTCATTTGATTCAACCACATACTTCTCTCGGCCTTCTTCAACCACACCTTTTACTCCAATTTGCACTGTATACGTATTTGTTTTATTAGTATTTCTTCATTCATTCGTTCCACATGCCCAAACCATGTCAGAGTTCTCTTCTTCATCTTATTCAACACATCAGCCTTAAGTTCACATTCATCCCCAATAACTTCATTCCGTATTCTGTCATACATTGTCGCCCCATGTATTCTTCTACGTGCCCAAATTTCTATAACAATGATTCAGTGCTTTTTAGTATTTTTCCACGTCCATTATACATTAAAGTTGGTACTAAAATACTGTTGTGAACTATCATTTTCTAGGTTCGAGTATATATGTTTTAGTGTCTCATTAACGTTTCATATCGATACACGCCGTTCGATATCCCTCATAACTTTTCCATTATCTGAGAAAATACTATATAGTATATGTTAAATAGCAAAATTATTCAGCTTGCTGTAATCTTTAACAGCACGTACTTTATAAAAGAAAACATGTTTTCGAAAAATCGCAGGTTATTTTTGGATCATTTCTAGCAGCCCTTTTGAATATTTCTATAATTTTACGCTTTTTTTTGTAATAATTTAAAATTATTTTCAAAACCTAAGAATTATCTGCTTAAACCAAGTTTAAACTATTAACATAATTAATGTTTATAAAGCTTAAAGTTGTACCATAACAATGGGTATGTATATAATAAGAATTATTAAGATGGAAGGGTCAGTAATGTATCACTTGGGGTAAACCACTATGTGCTAGCAAATCATCGTTTCATTATGGTTATTGTAGAATGTAGAGGATCTAGACCGCGAGCGAGGCTTGGGTGATGGGGATCATATGTTTTTCGAGTGTCCTTTAAGGTGACATATTTGATTTATTTAATGCCATACCTTTGCTGCGTTTTGATAATTTAAATAAGTTTAATCAGTTGAACCGTCTAACATTTGACATTTTTCAAAAAAATATTTATGATATTGACTCTTATAATTGCATTTTTGGCATCAATAGTGATGACACAAACCATTTGAGTGGATTGTCTATATACATATAATATAAAAAAACCAATAAGGTATTTGCAGCCTATTAGCTTAAGGGTAAATCGTTTTTGATACACGAAAAAAAGCAAAATATTTAATGCAACAACAGTTTATCTTCAATTTAAAAAGATGCTATGAGTTAGGAAGAAAAAATATTCATGTCGCGAAATCCAAGGCAAATGTTGAAAAATGTAAAAGAAAAAGGAAAATAAACGTGACATTTCAGTGAAGAATGATAACAGGGCAAGAAGAGGAATTTTGTAACGTAGGTAGTATATTATTGGATGATGGAATATATAATATTAGACGGCATACAAAAGTCTGGCACTCGGCCTTCTCTGCCTACCCCGATAAAGAAACGAGTTGATGAAATTAATTACACAATTAGTACAGAAAAAGACGTTTTTCAAGGCGTTTTATATTTTTCTCTGATTAATTATAATTCCCATTTCTTGATATGATGACTTTCGTAACCTAATTTGTAAGATGCCTGTCTTCTAATCCTGGGACTGTGGGTTCGATTCCCATCGGAACTCAGTTTTTTTAAAATGATTCTAGTCTGGTTCTCTGTCAAGGTATCTTTTACATATTTCTGGTTGGTAGGAAGTAATTACCCCATGGAAATAAGTTCACCAGGCATTAGCGTAACAACGCGTTGGCATCTAGGTGTCCCCGTGTTATCGACGCCCCTGTTTCAGTATAGTTATCACTTAGAGCCTCATCAACTTTGTCTGGTAGGCTGGAAGAGATTACCACATAGTAATATACCTGTCAGGTTGTATTGTATACAATGAAAGAGTAATGAAATATAAAGCGGTTAAATGTAGTAAAATGTGGGTTGAGTCTTTTTTGGATATCATAATATACCGTTCAATTAAACAATATTTTTATAGAAGTTAAATCCATTCGTTCAGAAAAACATAAAAATCGCTGTATGGCCTTAAAATTCAACTCGTATTTCAACTAATACTATATATATGAAAGTTAATTGAACATTTGATAACCTTCGTGCCCTAGTGGTAGAACTCGTTTCTTCCACCCGAGATTGCCGAGTTTGAGTCCCTATCGTGACAAAAAAGGAAGTTTTTGTAAGTATTTGTTTTCAATCGTTTTTTGGTAATTTCGGTGTAAAGGCTTGTTTTCAAACGTTAATCAACCCGCTTGACAGGCTCGCGTTGCTTTAAAAATGCATTGTCTTGCTGCCAGTGGCGTCGCTAACGTTTTCGCGTCCGGGGATAAGACAAAAAATCCGCACTCCCGTGCAGAAAGCGTAAGCTATTTGTTTTATGGGAAAAGGGGAGGAGTGAACTGCCCATGGCAAAGCCTGTAGATGCATTTCATATTGTCATATACATCATGAATCATTTTATTTTTAATTTGTTTCACGTTTGTTTCATAAATAGGTATAAACTACACGTATAACCAAATGATCTATGAATGAGCTCAATTATGAAATATGTATATTTAAAACAGAAATTATTTTATACAAAAGCTATAGTATTAATATGTTATATAATAGGTCCGTCCTTGGCATGCTTTAATAAGCGACTGAAAAAACTCTTAATTTCTAGTCAGTAAAATAACGTGTTTCATTCCTGATTTCTTTTCCTTTCCTCTCCACCATCCCTTCCTTTTCCTTTGACTAATGATATCTCACTTATATGAAAAGGAATGTTCCGGTGATTGCCCATCTTTGTGGGGTTTGTGGGTATATGCTCACGTATGTGTTCATAGATTTCGTGGGGATGGATAGTCATTTGAATGGTTTATGGGACCATGTAACTTGCTTCATTTACTTTGTCTGGTTGGTTGGAAAAGATTGCCGCCTGGCAATAAGCCCGTCAGAATATATTTGCAATAAAAGTATTAAATAAATAAATAAAAGTAAAATAAATATTATAAAAATATTATCAACACTATGTTAGTTTCCAATTTTAAGTGCTTTTTAATGT
Organism: Odontocerum albicorne; assembly: GCA_949825065.1. NCBI lineage: Eukaryota > Metazoa > Arthropoda > Insecta > Trichoptera > Odontoceridae > Odontocerum > Odontocerum albicorne. The sequence continues at coordinate 31,333,499 of OX463846.1, forward strand.
AGTTCACATGCGCGAAGTGCGAGCGAAAGTCAAAACAAAGACGTTGTCACTAAAACACGGTCGCTAAAATTAAAACAGGGCGAAGGGACTTGAATGGTAATCTAAAAAAATTACCATTAAAGCTGCGATTACCGGAGAGAAATTGGGTAGTCCAATAGCTTGGAACAGCTATGGATATGCTAGGCGCGTCCTGATTCCAAGATACTCGTATATACTCGTATGTTATAATCTAAATGACTGTCTTCCCTCTAGACAGGCTTTAAGAATTGCGCGACGTGTCATCCCTGGAAACTGGTGAAAGTGTACTGTATAAAAAAATACTCTCTTGGAGATTGCATTGTATTATTGTCTTAATAATATTTTGTTGTATGCTGTAAAACTTGACGGGTTACTTAGCAAGGGGCAATATCTTCCATAAAGGTTTTAAAAAAGACTTAAGTAAAAACTAGACCCCTTGTTAAAATAAATTCAACTCCAACATGAGTTTCTATTCCAACATGAGTTTAAACCTTAATTCTTGGTCAGGAAGACGGGCACTTATCGACTAGGACAAGGAGACCTCTATACATACCTTCTTTAAAAATGCCAGGTATCGGACTGGCTGAGAACCCTGACACCATGGAAGATTAAAAAATTAAACCTGACCTCAAAAATCCAATCTTATATCGTCGGGCTTTGGCACAAATTGGTAAAATATAATATATTTGACTGTTTCTGAGACATTTCAATTTAAATGTTTAACCGTTTTACTGCTGGACATTTTATTCAATACAAAAAACGTCTATTTATAGTCTCTCAGCATTGTAACGGTTAAATAACTTCCAATTTATATTATATGCATATGTGCGTTTACATTGTTTTCGATAGTATAATAATAATACATAATAGTATGTTGGTGTCGACCTTGACGTATGGAAGTGACACTTGAACTTGGCAGAAGAGGGGTAGTAATATGATTAATGCTGAGAGATGCATGTACTCAGAAACAAGTGGACATTCAATGTGTGAAAGAAGGTGGAATAAAGACATCAGAAATTAATGCACGCATAAAATGGATGTTTTAAGTAGGACGAAGACAGGATATGTAAGAAGGTTTGGATATGTGGAGACAGTGAATGACGAAAGAATGACTAAGCGAGTATGGTATACAAGTCGGAAGCGCAAGGTGTGCGTGGAAGAGTTAGACCGAGGAAAATGCGACAGGATCAAATGGATCAGATTTTGAAAGAGGGTAAAAAGGGAGAAGTATGAATAATAGATGATTGTGCATGACGAGATATATGAATGCGGAAGAGTCAAAAGTCGTGTGCTTGAAAAGAAAACTTTGAAGATCTGTTATCTCTGCCTACACCGCAAGGGGTGCGGCATGACGATATGTATACCATATATGTAAAAAATGTATTTCCAGTCAATATATCGATTTCAAATTTTTACCAGACGTGGACATTGGTCATTTGATAATAATTACCAAAAAATCCTTTTTTTTTATTTTTGTCGAAAACCCGGCGATGTATTTCTTCTTCGTTTTGTATGTCAAATCGCAAACTTATTCAACTTCCGCTTATCTGTTATCTTTTGTTCAAATTTGACACGTATTTCTAGCTTGAGGGATTAGTTTTATTTTATTTGTTTATGCGCGTGTTCTCGTGGAACTCTTCGGTTGTTGCTGTGAAAATCTGGAAAATACCATGAATGCTACTGACATTTTTTAATTTTATTTGTTTATGCGCGTGTTCTCGTGAAACTTTTCGCTTGTTGCTGTGAAAGTCTGGAAAAGACCATGAATGCTTCCGACATTTTTTAATTTTATTTGTTTATGCGCCTGTTCTCGTGAAACTCTTCGCTTGTTGCTGTGAAAGTCTGGAAAATACCATGAATGCTACACACATTTTTTATTTTATTTGTTTATGCGCGTGTTCTCGTGAAAGTCTTCGCTTGTTGCTGTGAAAGTCTGGAAAATACCATGAATGCTACCGACATTTTTTTATTTTATTTGTTTATGCGCGTGTTCTCGTGAAACTATTCGCTTGTTGCTGTGAAAATCTGGAAAAGACCATGAATGCTACCGATATTTAATTAGTTTTACTTAAAAAATCAAAATTTGATTGCTTGCGGTCAAAAAATGCATAAAAATGTTTGATTACACATTTAATGTTGTAAAAAGAAAGAAAAAAGGAAGCATTTACTGTATACTACTCGTATTTTGCTTTTACTATAGTATACCAGACGAACTACGAGTATCGTGCTTTATCCAGAGGTTCTAAAGCTCGAAGCTTCTATTTGTGGAGCCAAAGACAAAATTGTCTCCCAGAGACGGTCTTCAATATTTCCAACGCCAGTTTGGATGTGTTGAGGAGTCAAATACATTTAAATAGTTTAATGCAGAACTGAAGCAACAATGTATGACAGAATACATAATGAAGTGATAAGGGATGAATGTTAACTTAAGGCTGAAGTGTTAAGTAAGATGAAGAAGAGTACGTTGAGATGGTTTAGCTATGTATAATAGAACGAATGTATGAAGAAAGACTAACAAAACAAATATACAGTGCAGATGTGAGTGGAAGACGTGTGAGAGGAAGACCAAGAAAAATATGGTTGGATCAAGTGAATGATATTATGAAAGAAGGAAATGTAGAATGTCAGAGTCAGATATAAAAATTTATTACAGACAATAAGTACTAAACACGCCCTCACTTCGAACAAATTGGTTAGAATGACTTATTACGTACATATCGTCACACCGTGTCTCTTACGGAGTAGTCAGAGACAACATATCTTACAACAGGTCGTGATTTCTTTGATACATTCGAAAGTAAAAAAATATGCACATATTTGGTTTATAATATTCTTCGGATAAATGTCACGTTAACCAGTGGTTCTGAACACTAAATTGTCGCTGGCTCTAATATATTTTTTTTTGCACTTTCAATGTAGTCCCATTTCTGAACTGCATCCGAATCTGAACTACATCCAGGGCTCTGCCTCTCTCGACCACCGCCCCTGGGTGTCAGTTCCACTTCTGTGTATCAGTTTAATGATCAATATAAATTTATTTTCAATTGATTAATATGTACTCGTATAGATATTTTATCAGAGCATTTAATTTTTTTTTTTAATACAACGGTTGAAGCTTCATTGAAGATGTTAAAAGTCAATATTAAATAAGAACCTTGTATGTACTCGTATATTATTGCATTAGCGGGCGGTGCGTCCCATCTTATCGTGTGGTTTTTCTAATCTTGTATATTTTCTTTTTCAGAAATGAACAGCATTTTTATGTGTATTGTGTTTGCCGCTCTTTACAAAGATGGATTGGCAGAAAAAAAAGCAGTGAGTTTTTGGTATTATTAGGACATATGTAATGAAACGATACAATATACAAAATAACTTGTTTAATTTCTTGAATCTTAGAAAAGATGTTGGTTTCTCTTTATGGTGTCATGTTTATAAGTTTTTTTAATAAAATAAATAGCATTTATTTTTTATTTGTATTCACCGATATTTTAATTGAGTTCACTACCGGTTTCAAAGACCTCCGTCTTCCTCGTCAGGTGAAGATGAACTAAATGATGTCAATTTTTTTCCTAATTGTAATAGGTATATGAGGGGAGGGGGAGTTGGTTGGCGATCACTACTTTCCTCCCCCTCTTATGTACCTATTACAATTAGAAAAAAATATTTTTTAGACATACGAGTACTTTGGTTCATCTTCACTTAACGAGGGAGACTGCAAGTTGAAATGTTTTATACACATTTATGTTGCAGATAAGTGAATTATATTTATTTAATTTTCAGGTATTTAATAATCAACTAAATAAATAACTTATAAATTGTTTTTACTTTTTCCGTTGTCGAAAATTTCATTGAAAAGTGGCAAAATTGAGAGGTTATTTTAATGGCTGACCATGCCATTGCATAAACTAACTTTTCGTAATAAAAAAATAAGTTTTAAGCGCGAATTCGCAATATTTGAGTATGTTTGTTGCTTGAAAATAGTTTTGCACATCTGCGTGCAATTTCGTTTGTGTCTGCATTTTTTTTCTTCTATTTGTTGTATTTTTTAAGAAAAAGGAACACAAATTTGCACATAGTGTAGATTTCAATGGGAATATACCTATAGATGAACTTCAATTCGCTTGTCCATAATTAGGACGTATTTATGTAAAAAATAACCAACACACAAATGACATTTTATAGCTTTATTTTAGAATTACAATAAGCACACATTGATTTTGTACATGCTAAAATGTCAAACAAGAATATTCGGTTTTTCCTAGTTAAATTCTGTTTAAAAAATAGTTACGACCCCGTGTAAAATTGTTTCGATGTTCTTCGATTATCTTTAGATATGTTTTTGAACAGTAAAATGTAATTGGGGTATTTTTGCATGAAAACAAAACCGAATACAACGAAACGAAAAAAACATGGTATAAATTTAAAAAAATTACATGTGCAAAGTTTCGGGTTCAATTCCCGATGGAAACAAGAAAATCATTAAGTGTCCGAATCTAGTTTAACTAATTTTAAGCATGTTTCTAGCTAGTTAGAAGAATCGACTATGTTGTAAAAAGCCAGTCAGATTGTTATGTATACTATACAACGAGGCACTTTTTGAAATAAATACAACAGAATGATTTAATGTGATTGTTATCAATTTGTAATAATATGCATTTTTTTCAGTTCTGTACAGAAGAATCAACAAATGAGAAAAGCCCAGTGATTTGGCCCTACACAATTGTTGGTAGCAAAAAAGTTGAATCAACCCCACTTTGTCTATCAGAATCTCTGGAGTTAGTTTCGAGAACTTGTGAAACGACTGGTTGGGTTCCAAAACACGAAGATATTCCACAATGTTCATTAACCATGACTCGACATCTTAAAGAAAGATGCCCTCCTGGTTTTGGCGAGGTATGGGAGGAAGATGAAGAAATAAAGTTTTGCTATCAACTAAACAAAGTATCCAGTTGGAGTTATCCATGCTTCAATTCTGGGTCTGGACTCACAGTATTTGACCTTGAAAATGGAGATTTACAAGATTTGATAAATACGTTAGTATTTGAAGAAAAAAAATATGTATGGTTGCCTGCAAAACGGATTGTTCCATTTGGACCAATAGTCTGGACAATACCGGGCGAAAAATGGGGACAACAAGTTGAATTTGGAGAAGAAATAATTGCCACTCGATTGCCTGTCACTCAAAACTGTTTGCTGCTAGATCTTGACAAGCATACCGTGAAAACAGATAATTGCTCTTACCAGTATCCGTCGTTATGTATAACGGAAAAGGAACATTTATTACCATTGCACTGTCCATTGGGATACGAAGCTTCCAAAAGCGGCCTTAATAATGGCCTTTGTTACGGCTTAGAGATAGTAGAAAATAGTTTATCATGGGACAGATTTATCGAATCAGGTTGTCCGCAGCCGATGGTTATTAAAAATGAGGATGAAAATTATTTAGTTAATGAGCTATCGGAAGAATATGATTTTGATATGGATGATATGTGTTGGATCGGTTTGATGCGAAAAGAGAACAACTTTTACTGGTATCCAAATTTATCTGTAGCTTACGTCAACTGGGATAGTCAAACGAATTTCAATCAAAAAGCAAATAAAGGAGCTATGAACGATAAGTACAATTGGTTGCTCCTGAACGAAGATAAACGTCTTAAATGTATGGCATGTGAAATAAATGTCATGTGTGATGAAGTAGATCTTTTGTTACAAGATAATCACGATGATACTATTCAGTTAACTATCTACAACCATAAAAATCTGTGGAGAGTCGAAGACGATGATATAGGAGTTCAATGTTTCTCCAATGCGCAAGGTTTTGAGAAAAAAGTTAGAATCGTTAACATACCTTATAGGAAAGCAAACTTACATTATAGAAAAAAGGGATCAGGCTGTCACATGGAAAAAATAGTTTATAATATTAACAGAATTAACGATCAAACAGGAGAATATTGGTGTGAGGGTCATCATTCTAAAAACTTTAGTCTTATTACTTCGCAGAAATTGTTATTGCCTTCAAAGAGTTCCAGCTACCACATGTTTGTTTTAAAAGTAAAAATAAATAAAGTCTGTGACGACTTTTCAACTTGCAATCCAGATTGGAATAGTGAAGCAAAACACATGGAGAAACTTTTGAAAGCAAAAAATGTCAAAATTATGAATGTAGAAAGTATCAATAGTAACTTTACCGCTAGTCTGACAGCTCACGCAAAGCTGAAATTGATATCGAGAGAATGTGAGATGGTTTACTGTAAAATAATTTTAACCTTTAATTCATTTCTTAATGTTTGTAGGTTGAGGCTTTCGAAGAATACGAGTTACGAATTTATATCATTGAAAAGTACCGAATTTTGCCTACCTGAAAACGAGTTCGAGATGTTTGGTAAATTATCCTGGGAACTGACACGTATCGGAGAAAATACGGCGCCCAGAGAGTTCTGTATGCAGAGTAACGGTTTGCCAGTTACGAGACAATGCTTAGGATCGTTTCTGAATGGTGGACAATGGGGACAAGTTCAAGGAAATTGCAGTGAAAATTTTGAACCCACAAACAGAACTACCTATTTATACAGTATAGCTAAAGGTCGTACGGATATATCGACTACTTCGTCATTTCTTGTTCATGATCTTATATCGTTATTAGACAACAAGGGCGATTTGATTCCGGCAGATATTTACTTTTTAGCAATGTCTTTGAAAACAATCGTAGAATTATCTAACGCGAACTCTTCATTGATAGACTTAGGGGATTCTCTTAATATAGCAACCGCTATCAATAGTATTATGGATATTCAAGAAAGTTATCTCAATTTGGCTCAAACAATGAATTCTTCTAATATGCTACTGGAATCAATCGACTTAATTTTGTCAAAAATTGCTATAAATGAAGATGATATTCATTTTGAAGACTATGGAATCGATTTAGCAGTTATGCCCCAGTTTATAATTCAAATATCAAATCCATACGTAAATAATATATCTGGGCTCGCAATCGCCCGAAAGCCGGGGTACAATTCGACATCCTTTCGAGATCATGAAATAATTCAACTAACCACCAATACAACCGTGCAAGACGTATTGGCCATTCCAAATTTAGAGGCAGCGACCTGGATGACTCAAGAATTGCTAGATAGCATGAAATATTCAAATCGATCTATACGTAACGACACGTACTCCACAATTTTATATCCAAAAATTATTATAGAAATATTTTATAGTGATATTGTTTTTCAAGAGACTAAAAAACAGAAAGATCAAGTAAATAGCCGCATTATCAGTGTTACTGTTCCAGGTTTTGAATCAGACCTTCCTTTGGCATTACCACTCATCTATCGGCGTCTAGACGATAATACGCCAGATGACAGAATATGCGCTTACTGGGACTTCAAGCCTTATTACACATCATTTGGTCAATGGTCTAAAAAGGGATGTTTTTACACAGAAAGTCATGGAGATCTCGACGAATGTGCGTGCTTTCATCTTACACATTTTGCTCAGTTAGTTTTAGGACACAAAGGCTCTACTGACAATTCTGGTGAAATAATCATTCTTTATTATCACAGGCGCGCCCTAAACGCTATCACTCTGGTGGGGTGTTCTTTGTCAATGGTGGGGGTGGCTGGCATTGGGGCTACCGCTTTACTGTTTCCCGCCTGGCGGCAAAAAGCTGGTTCAAAAGTCTTATTACAATTGTCTGCAGCTATTGCTTTACAATCAATCATGATGATGTCGCAAGATTTTTTACACGAAAGTGATTTACATTGTATAGCACTGGGTGTCATGCTTCATTATTCGGTCTTAGCAGCTTTCACATGGATGCTTCTAACGGCACTATTACAATTTGCAAGGTACGTACGTGTTCTAGGGGTGCAAAGACCCGCGAGGTTTATGGTAAAATTTTCTCTACTAGGGTGGGGATTGCCTATATTGCCTGTAGCGATTTTACTGATAATTGACCAAAACGCTTATTTGCCTCCTGCTACAATGCCAGACACTCCAAATAAGACGGCGAATGTGACACTGGAACCACAACGAGACCCTTCGGCCTTTTGTTATCCTCAGGGATTGGCCCTATATTTGACCGTTTTGTTACCAATAGCATGTATCGTTATAACCAATTTGGTTGTGTTTGTTATGGTAGTTCGCTCCATCACTCGCGGTCCAGACGGAAAGAGGCGCACTGCTGATCCTGAACTAGTAATATCCCAGTTACGGCTTTCTATTCTTTTATTCTTCTTATTAGGTTTATCTTGGATATTCGGACTTCTCGCCACTACAGGAGGCATGATCTTGTTCTCTTATTTATTCTGTCTCACAGCCACACTCCAAGGCTTCGTTCTATTTGTGTATTTTGTAGTATGCGATCCGGCGACTAGAATACTTTGGGTCTCTTTAGTAAGAGAAAAGTCGAAAATATCGAAAACTTTATCAACGGAATTAAGCAGTTGAAAAAATTAAATGTTCGCACATCGGTACTCGTAACATTTTTGTAAAGTAATACTTATTTTAAGTTTCAATCTGATACATTCAAGAAAGATTATGTAAATAATATTACTTTTAATAACAAACTGTATGTGTGATATTTCTTACACAAAACTCCTGGATGTTGCTGGTTCGATTCCCGATGATACCCAGATTTTTTTATAAAGGGTTCTAGCCTAGTTTTTCCTTAAGGGATGTTTAAATACCTTTCTGGTTGGTTGGTAGACATTGAGACAGGACCATAAATCTGTTAGCTTGTACCATATACAACGAAAGTGTATTAAAATAAATTTATTTTGACTTTTTGCTCATAAACACCATTATAATTCCAAAGCAGTGACATAATATTTAAAACAAATTATATATACTTGGACGTTTCCACGAAGCAGTAGCGTTTGTTATGTGATATCATTATAATATGATGTATTTGAGGATAAAAAGCAACAGTTAACGATTTTTGCCACCCAAAATATGTCGGAAAATAAATACATCATTCGAATGAATATTGTTTCAGGGTTGAAAATAGTTCATATCCACGAATATTATTTTACTATTTGCTTAATTAATTTAATTGGTTGAATATTTTCTTCGATTATAGGGTAAAATTTGGCATGAAAGAGATATTCCAACTATACCATTAACAGTATTTTCGAAAACTACCCCTTGTAGAACCACGGAGTAAGATAAAGCTTAGCATGGGAATGAGAGCAGAGCACTTACCTCGATACGAAGAGACAGTGACGTACGGCAGCCACGAAGCTAATGTCAGCAGCGGCTCTGCAGAGGGTCTCCCTGCCGGTCAGCCCAGTTCCTCTGCTCGTCGGCTCTAATACAGAGTGTGCAATTATCGACCAATTTCCATATTATTTATACTTTATATTTATTAATGTAGAATTGTAATATATAATATTTTGTTTGTTTAAAATAAATATAAGTACTATTTTTTATAGATTTGGAGTGAAAGTAACAAGAATGTATTCAAAAGTGTTCCAAGCCATATTTTACGTGCTATGGAATAGTTTAGAAATCTTTTCATCGTCTAATTCTGGCTAGAATGATATGAATTTTTATTTCAATTTAATTTACTCCGTCGTCCTTTACCACCCATAGCGTTAGGATCTGGAACCAGTTGATAACTAACACAAGACTCACTCCGTCGTTGACATGTTTCAAACAGCGACTAAATAAGCGTTATATTTCTCTTCTGTGATGTAGGACGTTTCTTGGTCCCCCATTATCTATCTTCCTAATGTCTCTTACATCCTAGCCGCAGATGAAATTGATGAAGTCAAATTTGTTGAAAAACTGTGATACAGTTTGGCAAATTATTTGTCAAAAACATGTATTTGTAAAAAATAAATCACTAAAAAAATCCTAGTATTTTCTTTTTGTCTTACAATATCGTCTTTATCACTTTATTCCCTGTGTATAAAGTTGTAATGTAAATATTTCAGGCAACACTGAAAACAGATTTTTAGACATTTTTCTATTTATAAACCGGTTGTATTGGACGTATGCGTCACCTAAAATATATGATTTTATTTGTAATTGCTGTGTAAATATTGTAGAGAAAAAATTATAATCATTGTACCTATTGTAATGAAATGTTCCTTATAAGTGGCCTTCGCGATAGTCACTATAAATAATCGAACAGCCCATGCATGCCGAAAGCGCGTGGTACACATGATATCTAGCAAGTATCTAGTAAGCCGCGACGGCATACACTGGCGAATAAAGGGCTTAGATGGGCGATGGGCTGCACATAAGGAACGAAAAATAATCAAATTACATTTTTAGGTTTTGGAACGTCTATTGTGTTTTATTTACGACAAACTTCTACCCGCTAAAGAGGAATCTCTTCACCCTGCTACTTTTCACCGAAAAAAGCAAGAAGTGAACCGGAATTATGGAGCGGCAATCATCCACATATTTCACAATTTTTGTACCGGTACTGTACACCGGTATTTGTAAAACATAAACTAGTAAAAGCTGTTATTGTCTTATTTATAGCTAATGATTCTGAGTTCTTACTAATTTTGAGAGAATTAAATCAATAAGTCTAATTATTTATCAACTAAGAAATGTATAATATCACGCTACAAGTGGCGTGGAAAATGTATGACAAAAAATAAAAAAGAATAATACACGTTTGTGGAATTGGAAAAAAACATATGACCGCGTGATAAGATATGGAAAATATTGAATAAATATGATATTAAATGTAAACTAGTACGTAGTATCGCGTCATTATACGCCGAGATTAGAGCATGTATTAGAGCGAATGATACCTTGAGTGAGTGGTTGATATTTTGAAAGGGGTAAATCAAGAATGCATAATGTCGCCCAGGTTGTTTAATATTTATATATATTCATATGTGAAGAAACTACCCAGGTCAATTGATAGCAAACAAATGTCGAATGGGCACTATGCGGATCACTGTATGCAGATGGCATCGTAGTGTTAGCGATGAGTGAAAATGAATTGCAGAGTTTGATAAGTAAATTGTATGATAGATGCAAATCGAAAGATCTGAGAATTAATGTTGCATTATCCAAATAAATATTGATAGAAAAGTGTGAAATGTAAATTAAATGCAAGTTGAGGAATTCTGCTATTTGGGTAGTATTTTCTTAGCTGATGGAAGAGTTAAGATATCGAACGGCGTGTCGTCGAATATCAATTCAGTCAATGGGGCTAAAATACACACACTCGAACCGGACAATACAAAAATCTGCTAAGATGATAGTCTGCAAAAGTGTTTTCGTGTCATCTTTGATGTATGGGAGTGAAAGCATGACATGGAAAAAGACTGAGAGGAGCCGAATAAATGCTGTAGAAATGCGTGGATTGAGAATAATGCATGGAGTGATAATATACTCGTATGATAAGTAATCATTTATATAGACTTACTAAATACAAATGGAAGCTCGTTTATCTAATGAAAATAAAATATCTGGAAATATATACTCGTACTAGATCACCTATTTTATACAGCGTTCAATATCTCCGTTTAAGTGCTCTTTTTCTGGAACCAGTTACTCGCATAAATGGAGGTATTAATATTGTTGTATCCAGAGCTAAACAGTCCAACCATCTATTAATACATAAATTTCGCTAATAAACATCTGAGGAAAAATAATCCATTCAAGAATGTTTTATACTGCAATGAAATAGTCGTTTTCTTAAAAAGCTCGAGCTACGTTTTGTCGGCTTTACCAGCAAGATTATCATTCAAATCCATATTTAGTACTATTTAGTAATATTTAATCCCGATAAATTCATCGTTTCTCGACCCTTCGGGTGTCAACCAAGGATCCTTCTTGGGGTCACTGTTTAGTCCACTCTGGCGAGCTTATCTGGGTTTTGCTAGCTTCATGTGTATTCGGATAGGAAATTATCGGAGTCTGATAAATGTTATAAAGATCTTCAGTCCAGATGTCTCCATCCTGGACTGATTCGTCATAGGACATTACTCTTCATTTCTGTTGACTTGATAGTGGAATAAGTTTACTCATTAATAATACAAGAAGAAATAAATAAAATTTCATCATCATCCTATATTCACTAGAGTGAGTCTCGTAGCGGCAAAAAGTCATTGATATGCTAGTGGTGTAACGAAATTGGCCAATCATCCAATCAGATTTGTGGCCAGGCAAAAAGGATTGGGAGCGGTTACGGTGGAAAAATAACGAGGGTCCGGGATCGGCAGCAGATGGGACAAACAACTTGATGGCCTCTAATGGACGGCGGGCTTTTCATCCTCGATTGAGGGGCGGACGTGCGTGATAGATGCATCAACATACCGGAAAACGGTTAAGATTGTCTTCTAACAATGGTACCAGAGAAGACTTCACCCCGAAGTTAGGATTAGAAAAACTAATTGTCTTTAATTGTTTAATCTGTTTATCGTACGATGCTGATATTTGGAACATATTTACCTAGATGTTGATCAGTATTTGTCATCATGATCACATAATCAAACATGCATGCCAAAGTAGAATAAATGAGAGAATCGATCTTTATTTCATTCTAATTTGGTATTTGTATTTCGTTTCTGCTAAGTTCGCACACGTACTTTATCATTACCTCTTGTTTTAAAAACTTTAAGCTATTCTCATTTTTTTATAATTACAACACAATTTGGGTGATACCGCCCTTTTTAGGTCTTCCCATATTAATCGTATCGATTTTTACCGTAAATCATCCATCAATCATTCATTGCGCTTTTGTTACGTTCAAACTTCGTTTGAATGTCCTAATATTAAATATAATATCGTTATATTATATGTAAGCGATATGAAAGTTTGCATAGATAATTGAAAATCCGATATTATGAAACTATTTAATATGTTTTCAATGACTTTGGAGCTCTTACCAGATCTTTTTCAAACATATGTCGAGGCTTTAGCGGTTCTTCATATCAGTTGGATAAAACCTTTTGGAGTGATGTATACCGCGTGGTTTGATTTATGATGCAGATGTTTCGAAAGCGTTGCAATTTTCATCTTCAGAGCGTGTTCGTAGTCAACTTAGCCCTGAAGATGAAAACTGCAATGTTTTCGAAACGTCGGCATTATAAGCCAAAGTACACGGTACAACACTTCAAAATATAATACCTTATCCAACAGATTTTTTCATTCACAACTCGGAAATAAAACATATATACAAGTTTATCGATTTCAAAAAATATATCTGAAAATTACTTCAAATTTAAAGAAGAAATTAAAGGTTTAACAGAAAAAAGCTAAGAGCAGTATATACATAAGTATAACGCAAAGGAGCAGGACTATATGAGTCAACTATGGACCCAAAAATCTGTATATATCGCGTAAGATATTGGATGATTTAACGCAACGCGTACCGTTATTTGATCGCCCCATACATTTCTGTTCAATTGAATTGAACCGAATAAGGACAGGACATGACATTTGAGCTCATACTGTGCGTCAATGGACACAGAAACAATAACAGTACTTATCCTGTAGGATTCTGCGTCATCCTATTGGAATCCGTAATAAATTTGTTTAAGTTGGTCCACAAATGGATGTTATTATGCAAAAAGGACCTAACCCAAATTTTATATAATCTGAGATAACATAAAGAATATCTCCCCGCTTTGTTTGTCTTATATGGATCAAAAACTTTCAGTTTTAAGTACCCATTTAACCGACAAGATTTTCTTGCTCAAACAAGATAGGTTTTGTTGATATTTCTAATAAACCAAAAGAATGTGTTTTGTGGGTTGGGACTTATTTCAATTATAACGTATAAATTGTTGACAAGATTATTTTAGGGGTTAATAAAGAATCGCCTACACTAAATAAATATAGCCTTAAGTATGATAAAGTGTTTTTTAAACTTTTCTTTATCCACGAAAATAGGCTTTAAGGAATGTTTATGCCACTTCAATGTTTCCGCGAATGTGTTGAGGTGGATTTTTGTATCGTTTTGAGGTGGTTTTTTTTATCTTTGTGGATTTTTTGTATTAATATTTTTTAATGGAATTGTATTTTATCATATTTTATTACGCTATCGTTGTCTACAGTATAGCTTGTGTACAATAAAAGCGGATTTATTGACATATAGCAATATCTTCTAACCTATCAATAAGATATTATAAAGGCTAGTGAAAACCACAGTAGAAATCTTTTAAAAAAAAATCAAAACGAGTACCAACGGAAATCGAATCCGTAACCCTCAAGCTGAAATATGGACATCTTACTAAATAGGCCACAGAGGTCATCTCATCAGTATCATTAATATTTTTACACTGTATTAAAGGTCTTACGATTGTGTCTCTTAAATAAAATAATATTTACTGTTGAAATTTGTGTGATACAGTGGCAAGGATATTGTGAATTTTAAGACTAGCCATAAAGTCGGAGAAAATACAAATTTATTGTTTATGTTCGAAATATAATTTGATTTTTTATTCCTGTCACTTTTTACTATACTCTGAATGCTTTTACTTGTAAGTCTGAATACTTTCACTGCCGTCACTTGTTGGTCTTAATGCTTTCTCTGTTGCCACTTGTTAGTCTGAAATTTTTATTCATATCCTTTGTTTACATCGGTCTAGATGTGATTAAGGGAACAGTTTAAACCTTATTTAATGTATATTTTTTAAATTTGTAAGTACAAAGTTTTAGTATTTACTTTAATACCAATAATTTTTTAAGCTGTTTTCGACATTTTTTAAATTAAAAAAGATTAAAATTACATTTAAAAAGACTTTTACTTGAATCTGCGATAAAAATTAAATTATAATCAAATTTGAAAACTTCAATCAATTTCTGGCCGTTATTCCGAAACGAGATAAATACTGATTTTAATTAATTAATTGTTCAAGACAAAATTGGGCCAGTCTCTTTCTTTCAAATGTTCTCATATTAAATCATGATAGCGGGAATATCGGGGTATGATCGTAATTATTATAGCTGCGCGCGATCTTCTGTCAAATAAGCCCTTAGCGAAAAATGCGCCCAAATTTTCATACGTTGTTTTAAATTAGCAAAGATGTCATTCAATGAAAGAGGTCAAGACTGCTAAGGTCAGGCGCAATAATCAGCAGCGTAATATATTTAGGTCATTCTTCAATTCAGCCATCATTGACTGAAAAATCAAAACTGAATATTAGCCTCATTCAAGAGGTTCTTCCACACTCTTCCGTCACGCTTCAGGTGCATTCGGTTAGATATCCAGAACATAGAAGCTTGGCCTTATCAATTAACATATGCGATGTACCTCGGTGGTTGAATGAGCTCATTCTTATTATGTGATCAATCAATCTGAGTTTTCTATTTCTTTTGATTTGGAGGTTCATAAAATTGTCCACCAAGTCCTCGTATTTAGCAATTTAACGAATTCCATATTATTATGACCAAATTCGGAAAATTTAATGCGTTGCCTTTCGACATACCAGATTTATATTATTTTTTTCAGTAAAAGTTTTGACTAAAATGTCAGCGAGAATTACTCCATCCAAAGCGATCCTAAGTCATCTTGCAAGGACTCAATGGCAGAATCAGGTCAGTCTCCTAACTTAATACCCGAAACACTTCATTATGCGTCCCAATAATATAGATTTTCTCCTCAATCTGATAATCCATGACGATAGTTACAGATTGTACCGGACGGGTACAAAGACTGTAGATAGGCACATTGGTTGCCGCGTAGCGCTCAGAGAATCGAGGTAGCGAATTCCGTAGTGAAGATCCAGTAGAAGAAGAAGAAGAACAGGGAGAGATTCCTCTCAGGCAGTCGATGTAGGGTAGCGGGTCTCAAAGTAAAAACACGGTAAAGTCGGTAGTACTGAGAATAATTTATATTTCCAAAATCGGGGGGCCCTCTATATTAATGGTCAGTCGGCCGTCACAAGCACCCATTGCCCGCGAAATACAACAACTTTCGGGGTTTGGGCCTTGCTTACGCCGACTGGGCCCCGACCTACTCCGATCGCATCGTTCCCCAAGTCACTTATTTCCAGTGCGGTCGCGAACGCGATCGGAGTCAAACAAACATACATTTTACATACAAGAACATATATCAGATTTACATACAAGGAACATATACTAATATTAGGGTGAATTTCCCTCCAGATCTACACAGCATTGTCTATTTCATCATACCACATATACACACACAAGGGTGACGCCACACGTCCGATACACAGATTGAGAAGTGCGCTTGGGGTATTCATGAAACGCGTAGCAAACGTCACAAGTACAGCATCAAACGTCATTGTTTCTATTCTGTCCAGGAACGGAGAAGATTTAAGAATCTTACGAATACTAACCGTTCAGTCAAATCTCATTATAATGAACTTCTAGTGATCTATTAAATCGTTTCGTTATACTGAAAATTCGTTATAACGAAACTGGAAAAAAATATTTTTATTCGCATATACTATTATATATTTTATTAATTAATCGCAATACATAATAAACACATATTTACGTAAACAACTGCATTCATAAATATTATGTATATAAAATGATAGGAAAAAAATAGTAATGAAATCCGTAATTTTTTATTGGTTTGTAACAATGTTTTTCTTCTGCCCCGTGCTCACTGCACCCAAAATTTCCATATTGTATTTCAAGGTCGTCGTCGTTTTCCGTTACTTTTATCCATTTCAAGGGTGAAGAAATTAAAAAGTTTATAAAATCACGAAAGCATGTGTCAAAATTAAACACCCCGCGACAATTAATAAAACACTGAAGACTCATTGAGTACTCTGATCAAGACTCGCTCTGGCGATGGCGGCTGTAAAAACAATTGCGACATTCCGATGGAGACTGAAATTAGACGACCTAAACCGAAGTAAAGTTGCGATGTCACATGGGACTAATCTCGAAATAATTATATGGTCGTGTTTGGGCGCGCATTTAATAAATTTCTTTAAAAAATCGCTGTACTGGAATTTTTATTTCGTTAAAACAAGATTATTTTAACATTGCCGTTAAATAATTTTGTTTTAGACCGCGAAAATAATTCCATACACTGAAAATTTCGTTATTTCGGTATTCGTTAAAACGAAGTTTGACTATTTTGTTCATATTGTATTTTATTACAATTCCGTCGTATACGGTACAACCTGGTGAGCGTATTACCACGCGGTAATCTGTTTTAACCAACCAGAAATATTTTATGTGTCTTATTAAAAATCCAGAATACAATCCTCTTTAAAAAAAATTAGGCTGGAACGAAAATTGAACCCGCAAACTTCGGATCGGAAATCATGCATCTTACCAACTAGGCCACGAAGATCGCCAGGTTCATAATGATTCATTTTAAATTATAGGCAATAACTTCATTGAATTATGTACATAATATATTTAAATACACTTCAAAAACACATAAATTGCAGAGAATACATTAAAGACAGAAGATATCAAAAGGTCTGGGCTCATCCAAAAACATACCCTCGGCCAAGATATACCCCACCAATATAGGGCGAGCCCAGCCACGAGGACACCAGATGTTTTTCAGCCCACGCCCTGGCACATGTAGAATAAGAAGAAGAAAAAAAAACTTTACTCTTGTATTCCCACAAATCTTCACACGATAAGGAGCTAGATTGGTTGAACGTGAGAAGTAAACGCAAAATTCACATACTGTCACTATTGTATAATATCCTTAACTGTCCCGTCGTCTCCTCTTATCTCGGCGAAAATATTCAGTGTCTTTCCGATCGTGGACTTAACACTACGCTCTATCCTCTTGCGCTACGCTAATAAACAATTAGCTTTCCCAGTTCACCACTCTTCTTCTTGGACATCATCCTTTACTGTCCATGCGGTGAGACATTTCCACGGTCCCTCCCTTTTCCTTTGATTGATGATATCTGAATTCTATTTTTATACAATGATTATTGTTCATGAATTTGGTCAAGGTTTAATTAATTATTATTATTTGAATATTTTTTGCAACCATTTAACTTAATTTATTATATTAACTTTTGTCTGATCGGCTAGAAGAGATGGCCACCTGGTGACAAGCCCGCCAGTTACAGCAAAGTGTAAAATAAATCTCCTAACACGCAATTTCCTAACACGAATTTTCTTTGTATAGAATAATAATACAGTTCCGCATAAAATTAAACGTCGTCTTTTTCTTGTAGTAGATTTTTGATCACTTTTTTTTTCAGCATTATTCCTAGGATGTAGACTGTCAGCTATCCCTCCATCTCTTTGGGGGTCTTTATGGTGGTCGACCTCCTATGGGATAATCATGAGAAACGAAAAAAGAAATTCGGGTCCCACCAATTACGTCTTCTTTGTCTTTATCATCTTACGATGCCATCAGTATAACATATTTCTTATTCTATTTCCGAGTGTTTTGCCGGAACACATTGCTAGACTTTCATTTCTGATGTTCTAAGGAATGCATTCGTTCATGCGGTATCATTTTCGTGGTTGCTGGGCCTCGTAGTTGAGGATCTCTTCACCATTCCAATGTCAATTCAGTTGGAAAGCGAATTTTCTTGATTTCTTGTTTTATATTTTTTAAGTGAGTGATCCGTTGCTCATCAACAAAGTTACCGGCTACGCCGCTGTACTGGATCCAATGGCACACCGAATTGAGATGACCGGAGTACATTGGTATGCTTTTTTATGTAATATATATGACCAAAGTCATAGATATCCTTATGCCGTCGAAAATTCGATGGAAAAATGCATTTATTATTAAAGGGGATTAGCACAGAGCGAGGTTCGAACCGATGAATTTTCGCAAGGAGTTCAGTGCGTCCAATGCACCTGTGGTATCAGAGCTAGTTTTAAGAGCATATTTCATTACATAAATAACACATGTTTATCGATACTTCCTTTACTTTCTGTTGCCATGTTTATTTATACACATGCTATATTTGTGGCATCCAGATATTGCCGAGACTTTGTTCACCTGTCCTGTAATTTATTGTGTACGTCATTGTGGCTATAAATATCCACTCCAAGGTATTAAGACGTCACTTGCTTAATTATCTTGTTTATTATTACGTTGCATCTCAGGTTCATCTCACAGGTTCTGTATATATTTTTAGACTGTTTTTTCATTTGAGATTTTAATTCCACATTATACGGATTTATCCGATCAAATAATGTGGATCAGACTTTTATTCATACTGAAGAAAACTAGGGAGGATTTTTCTTATATGACTAGGTGGTGCTGAGAAAATATAAACTGTGTTACTCAATTAGTTCAAATTCTCTAAAACGCGCGTCGTTGAGTGTTTAGCTAAACGCGCGTCGTTGAGTTGATAGATACCCTTATTGCATTTCAATGACGCAAGGTGAAACTTTTGTAGCAATCTTTGTAAGTCATCTTCAGATACAGCCAAGTGTACGGCATTTAATTTAAAATAAAAACATGATCAACACAAGCTTCATAACGACAACCAAAGGTAATCGTTTTAAAGTTTGCGCAATCAAGCTTGCGGCATGACAACGGTAATGTGGGAATTCTTAATTGAGCTTTTTTTTCAATTCAAAATAGCTTGAGCTAAGCGATAAGTTAAAAGTAAAGCTTGATGAAATACTAGTATTAAAAAAAACGTGTCACTAGTAATGCACTTTGTTCTAAGATTAGGTTTAAAGTAGCGTCGGTACTATTTTTATTTTGTTTAAAAGTAGCTGTATCGTACTTTTCCAAAGTACTTTTGACAACTATGTAAAATATCAATGCTGTTAATAAACGCATTACAATGAGTGCACTTCCTCTTAAGAGTAGCTGTAAAATAGCTCCAATACTACTTTTTACTTAGAATACTTGAATATCACGCTACTTTAGGTTTAAAATTAGCTGTACAAGTGCTACTTTTTCGGAGTTGCTTTAAAACAATTGGAATATTCTCATGTCCTCTAAACTTGATGCACATATTATGGTTTTAGTTGATTGCATAAAAATATCTAGGATATTATTTTAAGATTGGCATCGATATATATATTGGAAGGGAAATAAGAATGATAAAAATACAATTTATATAGCGCCGTTTAGAGAGCAGGTTCTCCTCTAGTGTGCGCTATCGAATCCACTACTCGTTTAATCAACAGGTTAAAAATATTACAAAATAAATGTTTTTAAATTAAGTGTAAAGATAGGCAGATGGAGGCTGCGGCAGTTAGATTAGGTAGATCCCGAAGCTGCATTTGTTTAGAAAACATATTTTGTAAGAATCCGTAGAAAACTTACCAAGAGATGACAAACTGCAAATAAACTATTGTAGATCTTTCGATCTGTGAAAGCACCAAATTCGGTATTATGAGTATAGTATATGTGTGTGGGGGTTTATATTAGGTGTTAACATAGTGGTGTCCGTTTTTTCCTAATTCAAAAATGAGCACCAAAAGTAAAACAAAATGGTAAAGGTTATACGTCATTCGAAAGAAAATTTTCTGATCTATAAGATATTGTGTTTGATTTTACGTTACATATATTATTTTATTTGATTACAAGCCTTCAAAATGGAATATCAAGTAGACGAAAGTGAGCGCTCTTCTAGTTGGTTCTCTTCATACTTATCTGATAGAACTCAGAGAGTCAAATTGGGTGATAGTGTATTTGGTGAGCCTCTTTTTGTGAGATTCGGAGTACCTCGAAGTAGTGTTCTGGGACCTGTATTGTTCCTGATATATGTCAATCAGTTGTGTAATCTTTCTATCAGGGGTAAGATTATTACTTTTGCGGACGACACGGTTCTTCTATTCCAGGGCCGAACATGGGATGATGTATTCTCAAAGGCTAACGAAGAATTACGTGTAGTTAAAGAATGGATGGACTCAAATTTATTGACTCTAAATTCCCAAAAAACTAAATACATCACATTTAGCATATCTACAAGAACTCAAGCACCTACAAATAAATACATAACACTGCACACTTGTTCACCCATGGCTGACTATAGTTGTGTTTCCTTGGAAAGGGTTGACAGTATAAAGTACTTTGGAGTTTATATTGATCAGTTCCTTCGTTGTGAGGTCCATATTAACATTTTGAGCGCAAAAATCAGAAAAACTAGGATACATATTCCGTATGATTCGAAATGTGCTCAGGGAAAATATTCTTATAAGTATATACTTCGCCTTATGTCAGTCAGCACTTTCCTACGGTATATCAGTTTTGGGGGGGATGCACCTTAACCGAAAAACACATATTGCAGGTTTCCCAAAAATTGATTGTGAAAATAATTAATAAACTTCCTGCTCGGTATCCCACGGCGGAGCTTTTCAGAGAGTATCAGGTCCTGAACATAGCCAATTTACATCTCAAATCCATTCTCTGGCACTACCATCGAGAGGAAGGGAAGATGCAGACTCAGCAGACACACATGACACGCATGGCAACTAATAAAATGTTCACCATCCCTAGAGTTAAAACCTCTTTTGCCCAAAGGCAATATGCTTATTTGGCTCCCAATACATACAATGGCGTGCCGACTTCAATAAAGGTAAAGGTAGGAAAACCATTTAGACAGTCGATCGGAGCGTGGTCGTTAATGCGACAGGATTTTGAGTACTTGGGCTTTCAGGATGAATGACGAGTGGGAACGATTTGTGTGAGCTCGTGAGTGTGGGTTTCTTCTCGTTGTTTTAATTTTGGTTGTTTTCGTATTTGTGTTTCTGCGTATTTTTTGTTTTAATTAAAATTTTTATTCTTATGATTGTGTGCGGTATATTGTGGGATGAATATTTTTGGTCTTTCTGGAGTGATGATCTGTGAGGAATTGAATTTCGCAAGATGTTTCCAGTTGTAGTTGAGTGTCACTGTTTGTCAGGTTGATGAGAGCGTGCAACGGGGTTTTGTTTTTGTGTAATCAAAAATCGGAAAGAAGTATCGATTCATTTTTTCATGCTAAATATCCTCAGTGAGATACAGGCTAGTTTACTGGGGATACGACAAATGAAAGGCAACAAACCCAGATCCATTAAAATTGTATGTCCAAATCAAATTACCTGTTGTTTTTTCGTAAATTGTGTATATTTCTTGTCATGTGTAATAATAAATAAATAAATAATAATAAAATAAATTTTCGACACCTCCTTCTGTTCGCGTTCAATCGAGGGAATAAAGCTGCCGAAGCTGCTCGCGATATTCGCGAAGTGTACGGTGAAGATGCTTTGAATTAAAGGACAGCTCGTCGATGATTTTTGCGTTTCAAATACGGTAATTTCGACCTGAAAGACATGGAGCGTTTCGGACGACCAGTGGACTTCGATGAGGACCGCTTAAACCATATTATTCATGAAGATCCCCTTCAAACATTTTTCATCACCATTTTCAAACCATTTTTCGTCACTAGTAATGATGCGGTAAAGGAACCTTTGCTTGTGGCCATGCGTAGCTCGTTGACGCGCGAGCAAACCAGCAGAAATTGTCGAACCTGTCATAATATTATGTCATAATATTATGACAGGGTTCTATACATAATATAGAACCCTGTCATAATATCCCTTATACTGGATCATTTCAGAATAAAAAAAATTATATGATTAAGACGAAATCGAGCTTAAAGTCTACTCCTTTTCAAAGAAACATCTCTCTGACACAGATTCGAAAAATACAATGGAGACATCCTGTTAAGGAACCATAATACAAAGAGATAATGTTCAACATCGATGTTTTCGAGATACTTGGGGCAATATTCACATTTTAGAAGTGGACTGATATGACAATATTTATGACTACCACATATCAACACAGCTGAGTTGAAACTACACTAGTCTAGAAATTTGCAAATCAGTTCGACCAGAAAAAAAGATTAGCATTTTACAGATTATTACAAAAATGTTCATGAAATTTAGAAATATTGCATTCGATTTTTCATGCGTGTCTAGCAACTATAACTCTTTCAATAAACATCCATAATATGGTGGTAATATGGCTATGCGGGTCTGCAAACATATATAAGAACCGTGATTTTAGACATTTTGGTCATTTTCTTTTTCACTGAATTATTAATTAAATGAAAACCCCACTAATCGCGTCTATCAATTTCATCATCTTGTCGTATTGAGGTACTTAGATACAGCAAGGGTGACATTATAGAACCAACGTAGAAGCATTCAAATTATATTCGCTCGATTTAGAATCTTTCAATCAATACGTAGAATCCTATAAAAAATAATTACAATGTCAAATTGACTCATGATAAGGCCAAAAGACAAGAATTTGTTCAAACGATGAACCTCGTTTCATCTAGGATAACATTAACGTACGTTTCGTAAAAACTATCGTATTAATAATAACTTCGGTTCACCCTACCAATGGGAGTTTCAGGTTTCAGGCTTTAGGAATCGTAACAGTAATTTCATACAATGTATCAAATGTATTTTGTCTAAGTGATGCCATCTATGAATGATTTTAAGCACTAAATACATAATCAATAGCCACTTTTACAAAAACGTGTATTAATGCCTGTAAAACAGATAACACCATCTTCAGGAGATTGTTGTTTCCAACTCGAGGTAGGTAACACAGCTAATAAATATGTATCATAATAATTGATATATTCGTAGTTTATACGACTATTTAAAGAAAACAAAGGCAAGGTTTTTCAATATATCATATACGTGAACTGTGATGTCTCGTGACCTCTGTCTGTTAAGTTTTTCTAGATTTATTTTATTTGGTATTTCTGTGTTCTCCTTGATCAACCAACTGATCCTCTTACTCCTGCCAGCATTGATAGAATCATTTTTATCGAATCGATCTTCTTGTTATATGGGCATATCAAATACTATTTATGTTGGTGATCAATGAGGAAAAGCCTTTCTTTTCAAGTCTAACGAAAAAATTCTCCAGTGACATGACTTTTTTAAATATAATGGTGTGATGTAAGAGGTCATATTTCTCTCTCCATGCAAATGGACAAAAAAATATACACTGATAATTTAATTATGAATAAATCCTTTGAATTTCTCATCACCGAACTATAGAAGACTTTTGTTTCACTACTCGCTGCTTCTATTCTGTGGTGAAGTTAACTATTTTCCCGATGATACCCCAGAAAGGGAGCCTGATTAAGGGTTCTCGACAGTGATGCAGTAGTATTCTTAACACGTACGACACCAGAAGTGAGTCACATACGAGTATATTGATTTGAAACCTGAACACAGAAGCGAGTCACATTTATTGGTTTGAAACCTGACAACAGAAGCAAGTCACATTTATTGGTTTGAAACCTGACAATAGAAGCGTCATATCAATTGGTTTGAAACCTAAGAACAGAAGTCAGTAACATCTATTGGTTTAAAACCTGAAAGACAAATTTATGGGTTGAAGAAAATAATCTCTCGTAATGGTGTTTCCCGGCTACTTTCTTCAACATCTCCGTACCATTATTATAGATATGTTAAAGAATACCATACAAATAAATGAAAAAACTATAATATAAAAAAACTTATTTCAAAAAGGCCATCTATAAACTATGATAAAAAATGTGATTATAGAAATTATACATTTTATTTATATTTACAAATGTTGATTCAAATACAGGATGGCCCAAGAGAGACTGAATAGTTTGAAAAAATTATAACTTTTTTATCTTTCATTCAGTTTATCTTTTTCGTAATAATAAGTACGCTTGCAAAAATTTCATATGGCAAGGTTCAGTGTTCACCAATGGACCAAAATCATTGATTTATTATGCAAGTGAACGGCCGACTATTTTGACAAAGAGATATGTCGGTATTTTAATGTCAAAAATTCTCCTAGTGAAAACCTAATTGAAAAAAACTTAGCCGCCCTGTTTGAATATCAGGGATTAGTGACCGAACTTCCAGGAAGAGGTGATCGTCGTACTGTTTGTATTAACGCAGCAGTGGAGGCACCTTTCATATATAGGAATTCACAGCCATAATTCAAGAAGAAGAAGAAGCAGTGGAGACAGTATGGGAAAATGTACACGCGGATGCATCTATCCACTCGTTGTTATACTCAATAAGGTATTTGCAGATCATAGCTATAATATATATTTTGCAAGGGTCGTAAAATGTTTCCTTACAAGGGGTAATTGATATAAGAACTCTTTCCCCATGATCATCTGCAGCGCCTTTAATATGAAATTTATTTTTAACAAGCCTTCAGGGTAGAAGATGATTTTTGGAACTATCTGATAATAAGTGATAAAGCTTATTTTAATTTCAACGGATAAGTATAAACAAAATTGAAAATTTCTAGGATTCTGAGAATCACACGGAAATACACTACTTTCAATTTCACTCTGGTAGATATACTGTTTGATATAGTGTTATGACCAACAGAGTAATTGAACCGTATATTTTTGAAAACGAGAAAGATCACAAATAAACTGTTACTGGCTCCCTATGTAAAACAATCTTGTATTTTTTACACCCGGCGATCGAAAGCAATTTTCGCATATAGTTCCAACTGTAGGGAACTATTGTGTATACCGTCAAAGCGACCATGAAGTTTTTGTAGGAACTTTTTGATAACATAATAATTTCTAGCAATTTATATTTTCGAAACAAAAAACAAATAACAATA
Source organism: Odontocerum albicorne (assembly GCA_949825065.1). NCBI lineage: Eukaryota > Metazoa > Arthropoda > Insecta > Trichoptera > Odontoceridae > Odontocerum > Odontocerum albicorne. The sequence continues at coordinate 31,359,003 of OX463846.1, forward strand.
AACACTTTATGGCCACCCTGTATTTGCAGCTGAAAAAACCTTTTATAATATTACATCTAGGCATACTTGATCAAAATCATCCCAGAAGGCATTTGATATGGATTTCATATAACCCTTACAATTACAGAAATATGTGCTTAAAAATCCAGGCAGCTGAAATGAGAATCTCTGACCAGGGGGAGGTCACACGTAGAGACAGTCACTGGAGCGCAGAAATCCGAAAAGAGCTGGGATTGAACCCCTGTTATTGTAGATTAAGTAGAATCAACTGTCTCTTAACTCGGTGTGAGTCAAACCGTGGACGAACACCTAAGCCATACTTCACCAAGATTAACACCACACTACTGGGGGTTGACTTGGAGGTGGTTTAGTATTTAATTCAGAAACGAAAAATTGAAGTAGAATAAGTTTACCGCTGAACCTCATAAGATAAGAAGCAGAAGATAATAAAAGTGAAATGATGATGTATTATTGTATTACGTTTATTTTTATATACATTAAACACAGTATAACTTAGCGGGTGTATTGCCATGGGGTGACCTCTTCCAACCAACCCAAAATATGGTAATGTGGCATTAAGTGAAAACATAACTGAGAATTAAAAAAATTAAACTTGGGTTACATCGGAAATCGAGTCGATAACCCGTGAGTTGGAAGAGAGGCGTATTACCAACTAAGTTGCTTTTTTATTGCATAAATACATTAATTTTTTCATCGAATTGATTATTATTTTTTTTAATTTTGTCTAAACCTTGTCTAAAAATATGACCCTTAAATACTCGTATATTAGAATAAGCGAAATAAGTGGTGTATACTGTATTGCCAGAAAAAAGTGTCGTTTATATCGAATCTAATGACACATTATTTAGTGTGAGTTATTTTTGTGTGTGGGGTACCAACAGGAATCGAATCTGTAATCCCTAAGTTGTAAAACAAGAGTCTTACTAACTAGGCCATAGAGGTTGTTTATGATAAGTTATTATTTTTGTGTAATTATTTCAATATTTTGTCTTATTTTTTGCAGTTATGTTGTGATTTGTGACGTTGTGAGACATTCGTCTCACGAGAACCATTACATCATGCGCACGATTAACAAAATAAATCTTCGTTTACTTGAAGTAGCCATGACGGCAATTGAGATAGCAAGTGCAATGTCAGACTGTTTACTACAGATTACATAATTCCTGAATGTGAACCGTTTACTATGGAGATATCCTTTACACTTTACACTGCCTATACTCAAGGTTGCCTTAATTATTAACGTAACGAATGCTACTCAAAATGACACTACATAGCATATTTTATAACAATGAACATATCTTTATTTATTGAAACATTTATTGTGCATTTATTTTATAGTATGCGTAATGAATGAACTGGCCGCAAGAATCAGGTAGATTTCGTTTGTGTATGAAAGGAAAGGATATGTTCCGTTTTATCGTACCCAGTAGATACTTGACCATTTCTATCAAACAAATTGTATCATTCTATTGGAAACATTTCATAATACGAAGCTAGTAAATAAATATATAGATACACTTCTTAACGCAAGGTAGTTTTAGAGTATCCTGGCCGTGATCGAAAAAAGTCAATTTTCCAGAAATTTTTAGGAAGTTGCAACATGAAACCCTCTGCAGTAAAGTAGTATCAAAATATGCCTAAAAGTGCTTAATTTTGAATGATCTGTTATCGATAAATTGATTCCACAAATTCTGGATTAATTATATGTCATGGACTTGTAAATATATATTTTTTTAGATTTTATATACAACTGATCAAAATGAATTCATTGAGATTGAATGATACGTTACATAATTATCATCATCATCACGCAATGGTTTAGGTAGAGAGAACAGATCTTCATAAGATGATGATCTCCACTTCATTCAATCCTGGCACATATCTTTAGCTTCTGTCCCACCATTTACCTCGTCATGCATGCTCCTCTATTATAAATACTCTTCACTTCATAATTTGATCGGGCTTCGTTTTTTTGAGTCCCCGGAAGGAGAATCTGCTCACTGAACGGCGCTATATAAATTGTTCTTTTATTGTTATTATTCCACGATTTCTCAAACTTTTCGTACCTTCTATACTAGACGTATAGATAATTTTTTATAAATATTCCATCATTGATTCTTTCTACGTAGCCGAACCGAAATACTCCTACCTTCATCTTAAGCACTGCATCTACTTTCAATCTACATTCCAAATATCCTTATTATTTCATTTATTGTATAATAATTCCTCACATTCTATACAACCCTGTCATTTCAACCGCATTTTCCATCCTTTTTTTCTACGTCTATGTATTGCTTTTTTATCCTAACGTTGGGACCATAATTCCATTATGAGGCTGCTCATAATGGAAGATCTTCGCACCTCTTAATACTCAGGTCGGTAAACACATTGTATAAGCAACTAGTCACTGTCTTGCCTAAATGAAAAGTTACAATATAGTTTTAGGAAAATAGAATGAAGTAACACGTTTTCCCGAATAAGTGCAATAGGGTCGGTTTTCTATGGAAGAATTTCGTATTTGAAACTGATTTTTGTATTTTTTTTTTCATAAATACTTTAAAATTCGAATATGGCTGAAATAGTTCGCATGCAATTAAACTGTATTTTAGTATTCTCATAATAAATTGTAACGATTATATTTTTGACAACTTAAATTGTCAGTATAAAAAAAACATCCATCACATTCAAGTCACCTGATATATTTGAGAATCACTGATTTAAGAGAACAAATACCCAGCAAGGTAGGCCAAGAATAACTGGACCACGTATTGTTGTAGTTTAGTTTAGATCAGGTATTCACAACAATTTATATAATTAATTGTTTTGTCTATGTCAACAGATTAAATTTCATTTCATGAACAACAATACATTTATATAGAATTTTATTAAAAATATTTAACAGAAAATGTAGTAAAAATTAGTTTCCCTTTCATTTCAAAGATTTTCATCTCTATTTATGTTATGTCGTCTCTGGTTCGATGGTACTCAAAAATAATATATTAAATTGAATACGTCTGATAACAATTCTCACAAGCGTTAAACGTGTGCGAGCGTTGTTGCTTCTTCACGTGTGGGTTAGTATTCTAAATGATGTAGTGATAAACCGCAAGTTCCAAGCCTACGAGTGCTTAAATAATTCTTAACACGAAGGTTCGATTAATGGCTCGAATATTGTTTTCCTGCACTGCTTTTCAATATGTCCGAATAACGAATTCGGATTTATTTAAGGGTTACCATATGAATGAATGAAATAAGAAATTCATTGGTGACCAGATATTAACCCCATGGATATTTAAAAATATGTATTTTGTGCATATTTCAAAAGCAGAGTGAGTTGATGCTATAAGCCCTTTTCTCTTCGTAACTATTTCATATTATTTTCAGAAATAATTATAAGAACAAATACAAGTTAGCAACATGTCTAATAGATCGCACCGGACCTCTAAAGGGTCTGGTTAGCTCAATCTCGATACGGTACGGACTATGTAGGGTTCATCTCGCGCTCGTGGGAATGGAGATGATCATTAGAGGCTGGAGACAAGTCAACTTTCGCATTTGAACCCCAAATCATATAATATCTGTCAGAAAATCATTAAATTTAGATTGTTTTCTTTTTTAACTATATCATATAGTACTAGGGGCTTCGCCCTTAGTCGCGTATTTCAAATCCATTTGAAAACTTCAATTTTATTTTTAAATAACTAAGAGTAACATAGACGTACTGAATAAAAAAGTTTACTAATTATTTCGACATTTGAAAAAAATCTTGTTTGCAAATCGATCAGTCAGAATTTTTACCATATGAATGATATAAGTACCACAAAATATAAAAAGTATACAATTTTTTTCCTAGGAAATAATACAACTGAAAATTGGTTAAAACAATACGATGTATAGCTAACTCTTCACTACGGTGACACTTGAATACTTACTTGAAAAGGAGCGACTCAAGGGTGCTTTAAGCCTCTTAAATATTGTTTTTTTTCCATAATGAAGTTGACTTAGTACCACACAAAACATAAATGAATTTGGAATTTTATGCTAATCAAATTGAAATGTGTTTTTCAATAACGAGGTACATCACCAGCTTACTTTAAAAATATATACGAGTATATATAAAGTACGGGCACATTTGAGATTACAATTACATATTATACGAGTATTAGAATATATTCCAGATTGAAAAAAAACAATTTAAAATATGTGAAATTTAAGTTCACGACGGATGCTAACTAAAAATATCCTAACACACTCGATAAATAGGTATAAAATGCTTTTTTGTAAATGGGGGTAGCTTACCGTGAAATCCGAACAGGCTATGTTTTACACCTAAGTTCAGCGTGTACCAATGGATCACTACAGACCAATTGATGTGAGAACAGTTGTTCCCTTTCCTGTTTTGAGAAAATGAATTTCATTTTCTTATGCTTATCTCTATGAATTATACATTTGTCTCACATGTTATGTACAGGCGATTTTACAATTTACCGCCAGAATAGATATCAATAGGTTAACATTCTTCGTAGGTTTCAAAAATGTAATTTTTTTATTGAACAGTGAAAATGATTTGTTTTTATCAATCAAAACAACATTAATTGAACTTGATTCTTTATTGAATTATAAAGATCATATTTTTCTGCACAAACTGACATCAAATCAATTTATGATCACAACTTTTTGACTTGTTTCATTTCATCGATACTGCCAGTTTTTGGAAACACACCAAGCAATTCGGCACTTAAAGCAATTGTCTAGTTAACCTATTACTAAAACCGGTGTTGTGGCCGAATAAAAATGCTACGTTTATGGATAGGGTAATGTATACGCGTTGACTATTGTTAAAAACGATTTAGTATATAATTTGCACTAGTCTTCTTCAAGCTTAGATTCTAGAAGGTTGTATCCGTATTGTTTCATTGAAGAGTAATAATTCTTCATTTATTTGACAATAATGTGCTAAGTATCTTAATCGGTTAGTTTAAAAAATCTGTAAAGTGAAAACAAATTGAAGCTATTGCTGGATTTTTGTGTTAATATTTACTTTATATTGACACTGGTCTCATATCGGGAAAAGGTAAGATATTTATTTAGTGCCTATTTTTTCATTGAACCGAAAACAGAGCATAATACTCATAATTATAGATCAAGATTATTTTTATGTGCTTATATTGTAAAAATATTTAAATTTAATAAATTTTTTAAGGATGTAAAAAATAAACTTAACGAAGTTTATTTTTTTATAATAATATGTAAAATAAAAAAAAACTCTATTCAATACTTTTCAAAATACAACAATAAAACTTTTTGAATGTTTGATGATAATTTCTAATAATCTATAAGAGTGTAAATAAGCTGACTAAAATTAAAATGAATTCGGCGCAATGGTACGCTTATTAACATAAGTATTAAGACGTCCTGGGTTCGATTCATAATGAGTCCGAACAGATAATTAGAAGGGTCACTTAGATTTGATTGGCTTTGGATTTTATATAAACAATTAATTTGTAGTTTTATTTTTCTCTATAGTTTTTTTTGTATATGATACTCCCAGTTGGGCTTCGTATCTTTCTTTACCGGTGATGTCTTATCAGGAAGATCGTACATAACGAGACCAAACCTTTTGATAGCATATGAATTACCTCTTTTTATATATTGACATATAAAGATATATCAATCCTAAGAAACCTATATTAAATTATTTTCTTCTCTTTTATCGCTATTAATACTCTAGAGTATAATGATTGATGAAATTCAAGCCGTCCGGTTCTCATAGAATTTATTGTCTAGTTGAGAGGGATCGGGTAAACAGACCGGGCTACCGGGGTTTTCTGACGTAGCTGACTCTATATCGTGGAATATACTTGTTCTGAAGTACAAATAGGTTTGGAAGGATTCCATAGGATATTCAAGATTATACTGTTTGAGAGATGTTACATTGAAATGTATATGTTTTGGAGTGATAATAGGAATATTATATAGAAACTCTTTTCAACAAATGTGGGTACCAACAAGTTCCAGATACCAAGGCTTGCAGTTCATTCTTAAAAGAAACATCAATGCATTACAATAACAATTATTACTTTTTCAATACCACTGAAAAATATTCTGAAGTTTTATTCTCAAAATGATATTAAAAAAACATAAAAATAATCACTAGAGGGCAAGCCGAGATTTTAGGATAAGTGTTTCAATTATTAGAAAATGTTAAATGATAAATAAAATCAGCGTCAAATGATAACCTTAACGGTGACAAAAGTGTGCACAGTTGTCGTGCAATAATCTCACGCCTCGTGACAGCTTTCCTCGGCATTTTGTTTGTATGGCATCCTTTCATTTGTAAGTTTATGACGCATATTACTCGCCAGCAACTGAAGTTAATTCTCTATATTAAGTCAATAAGTAGAATTCCCTGACTATCCCTAAAAAATGTTGCTATAACCTTTTTTTGAACTTGTATCACCTTGACATTTTAGGATTCTGGTGATCACAGATGGCACTACTCCATCGAGTCCGTTTTCGACAGATACTATGGTACAAACCCACCGTTTCATCCCCCGTGACAATTGATTAAATTATTTCGTTTCTTTCCCATCGCAGAGCACTACAAATTCATTGGAACATTCAACGCGTCATTGCCTTTGGACAGTACTCAAGAGTTTTGATACCCATCTTGCGCTCAACTTATTTTTGCCAAGCTGATCGTACAGAATTCGATGCACTGTGGTAATGAAAATCTCATACCTTGCTCCTAGTTCTTTTTATTTTGGTCTTCTATCTTGTAACACTTGCTCTTGCACTAATGCAACTGTTTCTGGAAGAGAGTGATTCTCCTGGCCTGCCATAGCGAGGATACTCTTCAATCGATTATCTGCCTAAGTAAAACTGTTAATATGTCCATACACGCTCTGACTTGTTTGAAACTTTTGAATCTTAGTAGTCTATTTTCTTTTCAATATACTATTTACAAAAATGTTGTTAGATATTTTAATATTTTTTTCTACTGTATCTTATAATACAGAGAATTGATGAATTGAGAATAGATTATGAATCTATGATTATTAACATAACGACATCTCCGATTAGTGTCCGAAGCCATGAACGTCTTCGCTATCGACATGTGAGTTTAGTTACTTGCCATAGCTAGTTCATGTAACTACGCACCTTAACAATAAAAACTATATGTTTTTATCGTCAACTTTTTTACATTTAAGTTGCTGTAATTTAAAACTGTTTGTAATTTAAAACTTATATTTTTTCAATACAGAATATAGATAAATATTTTTATGATCTGATAACATATTGCAGTAAAAATCGACTGTTTTAATGGTCTCCTTGACGACATTGTAGGTTTGAAACGTTTTCATTCCATAGCTTGAACGATAACTCCTTCATTCTATTTTATATTATTTATCTTATTGTTTAATTTTTTATTTCACTATTATTTTATTTAAAACAACCTAATGCCTTAACTGTTAAATTGGCAATCTCGTTGAAGCAACTATATGCATACATGCGCCGTTCCCATGTTAGGATAGGCAGAGAGGACAGAGTAGCAGATTATTATATTATGGCATACATATTTCGCTTCCTCAACACCCATATACAATACCTCTTGACACTAATTCGGTTTCTTAGACTTGTATCATGTTGTAATAACTTTCCTTGTATACATTATAATCTGGCGGGTTTATTGCCATGTGGCAACCAACTTGAAAGGTGTTAAAGAAGCATTAAGTGAAAAACAGACTGGAACCCCTTTCAAAATTCTGGGTACAAATGGGAATCGAATCTTCAACCCCCGGTTTGCAAAACAGGTGTCTTGTCAACTAGGCAACGGAAGTCGTCTAACCTTCTACCTAAATCTATTTTATTTAAACCGAATAAACTATTTAAATGATTTTGTGTTTTATACAATTTATTCGTTTTTATATTACTCGTAATTTGAATCTCAGGTTAAATTCAAAATTAAGAAGGGAAAACCAGTGAGAGATCAACAGGGAATGGAACCAGTAAGAGATCAACAGGGAATGGAATATGTATATTAAAGCTAGCATGCATACTAATCGATACGCCACCTGTACTCTCTCGAATATGGTATACTCTCAAATATCGATTAAAAGTGTTAAAACTCTCAGATACCAAATAAAAAATTTATTTGTGTATGCGTTAACCGTGTACGTCATTTTAGCCTCTTCGATAATAATCAAATAATTGTGAAAACGTGTATGCTAGTAAAAAAGTGTTCATTCATTTTGATCAAACTCGCTCATACAAAAAAATGGTGAGGATCAATAAATATTAAATGGTTGACGTGGAGGCAGTAAAATATCAGTAGCCACGTAATCTTATTAGCCACGATGCTGAGTACTGGACAAAAACTAGATCCCAAGAAAATATGTCATGCTATCGACATGCATATGTTGCGCTGGATTTCTGCAGAGAGAAAATATAACGAGAAAGAGATTTAAGGAATGAATGTGTGAGAGGTCCTCGGAAACATGCTTGTATCACTTAGAAATTACGAGAAACTGAGTTTCGGTACGAAGGAAATCTAATGAATATGTAAGAAACCGCACAAAAAGATAGGGTTCGATATACAGTGGCGACTTTTCATAGTTACAAAAATCAAATTAAAGTAATCCGAGGATGATGATAATCATGTCATGCGCGAAAATGATCTATAAAACCCTTTTTTTTTTGTTGTCTGAAATATCGAATAGTTAGTTATTCCTACGCGTCCAAAAATATCAAGTAAGTTAAAGTCGGAACTTTATGGTAAAATTACGTCTTAAATTATTTTTCTTCTATAAAAGGACGAGATTATTGCCATGTGGCAATCTCTTCCAACCAACAATAAATATGGAAGGGAAAACCAGACTAGAATCTTAAAAAAAAAATCGAGGTTCCAACGGGAATCAAACCCGCAAGTCCCGGCTTCGGAGACATGCGTCTTACCAACCAATCCCCGGAGGTCGTCACTTGATACAGAAAAAATTTAATATGCAAACCCAGCGATCCCATGGGTATTTTATGAATATTTAAGTCATACAAAAAGCGGTTCGTGAGCAGCACGTGGTATGGCAGCGGTCAAGTGGGAATCGAGCCTTTGTGTTACATTACGTTACGTATACCACGGTTTCCAGAATAATTAATAACGGGTATATCATAGACATAACAGATTCCATGTAATTACACGAGTATTAAAGTGAATACCAGATCAGAAAAGCGGAGTGATCCATGGACTGTCGCAAACGATGATTTATTATTTGCATGTTGACCCACCGCCGTGGTATAATGTGTGTCATCGCTTGCTAATTAATTTATGCTTTTAATTGACGCTACTGAATACATAACTATTATGTTACAATAGAGCTGTACATCTCTAGTAAGGTAAAAAAAATATGAGGTATGGAATTATATTAAAAAAAATACTTACACATTTTTGGCTCTATTTATACAGAAAATAATTGGACCTACGTGTATAAACAAATTTTAATTAGTTTTAAATTTTAAAAAATCATTTATGTTCGAAAAAAAATATCGACGCATAAAAAGGAAAATAGTTTATCTCACTTTTTGACAAAAATGTGTTTTTATTACCACAATACGAAATCTCTGAATGTATTATTTGTATGAAAATCCATTTATGAAAAATAAAAACTATAGTTACTCACTTGTGTATAAATGAAAGTTGAACGATTATTTCTTAATACTTCAAAGAAAACAGAATGTTGCACATACAGTCAAACCTCGGGTCACGAACGCCTCTAGTCACGAACAAATCGGTTTACGAACATAATTTCCGAACTAATTTTGACTTGACCTGCGTACAATGCCTCGGCTCACGAATTAGTTGTAACGGCGCATTACGCAATTACGCATTAGTTGTTCTCAGGTGCGCGCGTTGTGAACATTGTTTGTCGTTGTTCTTGATACATTTTTTTTTGCTTTTTATATACATAATATACAGTATATATGAAATATATTTTTTATATATATAAAAAATATTTCGGTTTGCGAACATTTCGGCTCGCGAACGGAATCAAAGAACGAATTAAGTTCATAACCCGAGGTACCACTGTATATTAGTCAATAAGATTGGCAAATTGAGAGGTCCTCAGTATAATGGATACTGATATATATAAGTGAGGAGGAGAAAAGTGAAACACCATTATCTCACCTTTCGCGGCTCCAAATGTATTCTTCAACTTATTCTGAAAAATAAGATTTAGGGGTGAGGGGGGGTAGCACGTTAAAAGATATCCTCACGCATTGTAGATTTGAAATCGTCTTCGAAATGAAATCCATCACGCAGCGATCACCCAAATTAAAAAGGGTGTAGTTATAATTGAAAGTGATAGACATAGCTGTTGTCCTGCCCTTTTTTAGAGAAGGGGCGTGGCCTACGTAGAACTGATGTTTTTATATCTCTTTTTATCGTGATGTAACATTTTATAATGAGCTGGACGACGATTACAGCGAATTTAGTCGAATTTTAGAGAACCACAACGCTTTCTGGAGTGTAATAACTAATATTGGAATACAAAAACTGTTCGAGAAGAATAAAAATATAAATGTTTAATTCAAAATGTCCAATGTTATTCCTATAGTAGAGTATTCTGAAAAATTACAATATTAATTATGAACGCTTATACAAGATCTAAACACCAATGGCAAAACAAGAATTCAATTGGATGGCGAGCTCTCTAAAGATATACCTACTGTAACAGGAATCAGACAGGGCGATAGTCTCAGTCCATTTCTTTTCAATCTGATCATGGACAAGATCATAGAGGAGGTCGCATCTCTTCATCTCGGATATAGGATGGGAAAAAAGCTTATCAGCGTGGTATGCTATGCTGACGACGCAACTATACTAGCAGAAAGCGAAGACGATCTACAACGAATGCTGTATAGGTTCCATCTTGCATCTGAGAGATATAACATGACGATATCCGTCAGCAAAACAAAATATCTAACAATATCCAGACAGCCTCTTAAATGCAAATTGGTTGTGGACGATAAACCCATAGAACAGGTCATAGAGATACTATAACATAATATACTAAGCATGGAAGAAACCCCAAACATTACAAAAAAGTTCTATAGGTATTGATAGTATGGAGTTCTATAAATTACATGTATAGAACGAACTTCATACTGGTAACACCTTAACGAACGAACTTCATACTGGTTAGTATTTATTTGTTTATTTAATAAAATATACATGACAAGATTAATCAAGTTGCATAAGATATAACAAGATATTTTTTATCTCTTATGCAGGATAAGTGAAGAGTGTGAAATAAGTAATTTCGATACATGAGCGAACAATAAAAGATTGGAGCAATTTGAAGAATTCTGATACTTGGGAAGTATTTTCTCAGATGAAGAGTTACAAGTGGTATCTAACGACGTGTAGCGATAGGAAAAAAGTCAATGGGGCCCTTAAATATATACACTCGAACCGAGCAATATCAAAATCTGCTAAGATGATAGCCCACAATAGTATTTTAGTACTAACTTTGATGCATGGGAGTATAAATCAACGTGAACATGGAAAAAAAAGAGTTGAATAAATCTTATAATAAGTAGAATACATTGGGTGACAACGTTTGACAAAATATGGAATGAAGTGTTTAGGTATGAATGTGAACTTGTAAGATGAAGAATATTACTCTGATATGATTTGGGCATGTGAAACTAATGAATAAAGAAATACTAATAAAATATATAGCGCAAATTTAAGTGGAAGGCGTGGTGAAGGAAGACCAAGGAAAATCTGGTTGGATCAAGTGTATGATATTTTGAAAGAAATAAATTTTAAAAGTCAGATAATTCGTAGGTGCTGTATGAGAAGGTGTAAGAGGTGAAAGGTATGTGTTGCGATATAAATATTTGGCTCTCTCCTTTTTGTCTACTTTTGATAGGGAGACGACGTGACGGTATGTATGTAAGTATTAATTTAGATACCTATTACACGTAAAGAAAAAAAAATACACCCACAATATATTGTATTTTCTTTTTATTTTTTTTTCTATACCTAATATTATATTACTATTATTTTAGGTCATATTTAAACAAAAAAAATTATTTTATTAAATCCTTGTCGGATATCTTGATTGTGTCGCTGTTATTAAACTGTTCTGATTAAATTATTTATTTCACGATTTATAATATAAAAACAGGTTGCGGGCCCGCGGATTGGATATGCCTGATTTAACTTATAGGTATCTTTATCCCCCCCAAGTACTACATCCGTGGCCTAGTTACTAAAGACACTTTCCTTAAAGCTCAGGGGTTTCAGGTTCGATTCCTGGCAGAACCCGAAATAAAAAGTTTATAGACGTATGCGAGTGTTGTGCTTTTTCACGTGAGGTAGTATTGGTAATACGTATGATTGCGACCAATCAGTCCCGTGCCTACTCAAGTGGTTCAAACCCGAAGGTTAAGGCCACACCAAAGAGCTTCGCTTAGTGCTAAGCTAGGTGCCACGTGACTAATACACTAGGTGACTTCAGGGTTGACCACACCAAAGTGCTTCGCACAAATTCATTTGACATTTGGGAGCGGTTCAGTCAACAAACGATGCCCCTCCCAAAACTAACCAGAAAGCTACTTCTCTCAGAGAATTTTAAGTATAAAATTTCTAGCATCTCAAATTCGAACTTGTTGGGTGCATAATGTTAATTTATCTAGAAGTACTCGTGGAGACTTTCAATTTCTCTACAAAGAATTGCGGAATAAAACTTCCTCCATCTTGTAAAATCACTTGAAAACACAATAAAATTAACCAACACGTCTGTTCGCTAGGATACTCACTAGGTGACTAATAATCACGTAGCGTAGCGCGAAGCGTGCAGTGTGGCCATTGCGATAGTATGCGGTGCGTTGGTTCGCTAGGAGATGTCATTTAGCTCGCAGCGTAGCTCTAAGCACCAAGCGAGGCTCCTATTTGTGTCCGAGACCGAAGGCTTAATTAATGGGGCTGAAGACAATATTGTCTCCGGGTTATGTTCTTCAATATATCCGCATCGTCAATTTGGATACACAATGCTTTGATACTCTCAATCATACCTGAGCATCATTACAATCATCCATACAACATATACTGCGGCATTTTTGTATTTTGCTTAAGATTTACTGTTTAGTTTCATATTTGTAATATCAGGTGAAATATAAAATGCGTACATTATATTTAAGATTTAATCAATTAAAAATCATAGGTTGCTAAGATGTTTCCCTTCCAGCCCAGCGGATGCACATTAGATTCTCTTTGATACACAAATTATTTATTATCTTTGATACACAAATTATTTTATTAAAAAATGGTTGTAGTCTGGTTATCTCTTAATGCCTCTCTAACATATTTTCGATTTAGCAAATCCGTCAGGTTGTACCGAATATAACGAAACTGATACAATACTGTGTCTATACAATAGTACTATATGTGCAAGTAAGTATATTGGACTGGTCATTACGGTCATTTCATGAAATAATGACTATACAAATTTTTGGCGTCATTTTGTCTATTTCGAAAAATGTGATACAACGTGAACAAATAGTGAACCAAGTGAGTGGTATTTACATTTTCCAAGCTCATTGTCAAACATGACGATCCGTCATGATAATTGGAAAATGTCATACTTTGCTTCTCCTTGAATTGGTTTGAGTGCTTTTCAACGCGAAATAGTCGTGACAAGAATTTTAACGATTCTCTTCAATTCATTCGGCGCATTATTTTTAAGTCATTTTCTGGACATTTTAACAATCGAATATGTTGCAAATTTGCATTTTGTTAACTCGGACAAGCTAAAGACTATCAATTAATGAAATTGCATAAGAGATAACTGCAAAAATACATTAAAACAATTCGACACGACACCTTAAAAACAGCCATTTTAAAAATAAAACATATTGGTGCAATGACAATAAATAATTCGAAATATATTGTATTGTATCACGATTTCGTTGTAAACCTATACAGTACAAATTGGCAGGTTAAGTGTCACGTGGCAATCTGTTCCAACCAACTTAAAAGGTGTTTGTAGGAATACGGGAAAACTAGAAAGGAACTCATTTTATATTTACTAGACTATTGACACAGGTGATGCTGCCCGTCGAGTTCTGGCAGCTATTTAGATTACAACGACATAAGAATGCCGTAGTATAGCAAATACAGTGAAATTAATTAATAAAACCTTAAAATAATGTTCAAAGACCGCTACGTCTGTAGTAAGAAAGTAAATGAAGATGTAATCAAATGTAGGCTCATAGACGGTGAGTGCACGATAATCGAAAAATTTATTCGAAATTGGCGAAGGACGACTGAAAACTATTTCGATTTATCGATCAATTTATTATGTGTACACAATATATCCAAGTGGTCACATCGATCCAGGTGGATGGAACGCAGCTAGAACAAGTCCAACAATGCATCTACTTAGGACATTTGAGGATTGCACTTTCAAAATAAATAGAAAAGCAAGACTAGCTTGGAATTCTTTTGGATGACTGAACTACATTTTCAAGAACAATCTAACAACCTGTTTCAAACGGAAGATATTGCACCAATGCATATTACCAGTACTAACATATGGATGCAAAACATGGACGCTTTCTGTGCGAATGAAACAAAAGCTACAGACAACACAACGCAGCATGGAGAGGTGCATGCTAAGTTACAATATGAGAGATCACAAACGCAATGAGTGGATAACTGCTCGAACAAAAGTTGACGATGTTTTAAAGGTCGCAAAAAGACTGAAGTGGAAGTGAGCTGGGCACATCGTTCGAACAACGGAATATCGTTGGACGTATGAAGTAATTCAGTGGTACCCAATAAGAAGAACAGGACCTGTAAGAAGACCAAAGGTACGCTAGGTAGACAAAACATGTAAGCAAGCAACGATTACTTGGCAGCAATGCGCAAAGGACAGTATCTTGGAAACAACTTGTAGATGCCTATATCTTGCAGTGGACGAATGTAGGCTGATTATGATGATACAATATATGAAACACATGTGGAAAAAAAATGAAAATAGATATTATGATTTATGCAAAAAAAATATTTTAACTATACACTGAAAAGCATGTAAGTACACGCTTTGCCTTCGGCAAGTGTCTTTCTTCCTCATTCCCGACGACAATTAGCTTACCTTACATTTTGACTCCAACGACACTTAGCTTACATTTAGTGCCAAAAAGGGCAGATGTCTCGAGACTGGAAACTTTCGAACTCAAGAAACTGGAAACTTTCGAACCTTAGTGGTATATTTAAGTCACTAACTTTTTCAAGGGGTTTTTCTTGCGTGTGCTCGTTCATTAAATATTTCAAAGAAACCAAAAAAAATGTGTTTACGTTGAGTGTGTATCTTGGAGGCAAAGTCAGGACAAGGGTGGTAGTAACTTGAATTCTGGCCCCAGGAGAGATATGTGAAGGGTGCCATAAAAATAAAATAGCATAAATCAATAAAAAATAATATCTTAATATTGATATTGTACTCCGTTATATATGTTTTATTATATGAAGGAAGTTTCCGTACATTAAAAATAAGCGAAACTTATTTGCGATCTAGTCATGGACAACAGAGATTGTCAGATGTGACTTTTCTCTGTAATAAATGTTTTATTTCGAACAAAATCAATTTCGATAAAAGTATTGATGATTTTGCCACCATTGAAGCTAAAAACATAAAGTTATAATTGTTTGACATTTAATTTTCATCCATTGATTTTTATTGTCAGGTTAAGTGACCTTACATCACTTATTAATTCTTCCACAATATTTGAAGACGGAAGGGGGGGGGGGTATTTTTTTAAAGCAAAAAACCAGCCATTTTAAAGTAAGGAGAAAATATTTCCGCGGTACAGCAATTTTAACCGTTCCTGAAAGTGTTAAGGAAAAAATGTCAGTGTAATGTAAAGGGGGAGTATTTCCTAATGGATACTCCAAGTGCCATAATACCTCACATCGGCTCTGTTTAGAAATACATCAAGGAAGTAAAATAAACTGAAATAAGTTGGGTATCTCAAAATATTCGGCTTCTTTTTGAGGTAGTTCATACAATCACACCTTATCATTTCGATATTCATTGCTATTTGAATGACTAAAATTATTTTTTTTAAGTTATCGTACAAAATAACTTATATTTAAGCATAGGAAAGCTAAAAGAAACTGATTTTTTAACTATTTTCAAGAGATGATATACCAGGCATGACCAAATAATGACCCGCGGGCTCGATCTGGCCCGCAAGTTCCATTTTTGTGGCCCGTGTAGGAAACAGCGTGATGTCACACGGCATAAACTATACCATATACGCGTAACCTAGTAATGTAGATTTCCTACTATGGCACTTATTATTTTGTTATAAAATTACTATTTTGTTACATCTCTTACTGGAAACGTCTTTCATTCATCCTGTCATGTAGCTCATGATTAAGCATCGTGACTCCCATGATAGCCTCTGACGACTCCTCTCTATCCATCTCTGCACTCCGCGGCTCGAATGACAGTTGTTAAGGATAGTCCAATTGCGTCTCTTCCTTGGCCAGTCCAACGGACTAGGATTCTTTCTCTTGAGCGTCGTCCTGCCACGCCTCCAGTAACCATAACCCTCTCCTAACTGTCTCCTTGACCACAAGCAATGTGTCTGTAGGATACCTACCTAGTAAATAAATAATTGTCAAAATAATAAGTGAATTGTTAAAACACAAATAAATTAAATTAATTATTGTTAATAATAAACATACAGGGTCATTGACCGATGAAGTATTCATAGATTGCTACACGGCAAGAACGGCGACAATGTTTACTATTTTTGTAGTACCCGCGATTTGTCTAGCCATCTCCAAATACAAATAAATAAGCTACCGCCAATTCACGTGCCAGAGTGAGACGGAGCATGTAGCGCGAACTGGTTCACTCATTTGTATAAAACACCTGCACTCCGAGAAATAAAGATATTAGTATTGTCATTCAGTCAACTGTCAAGACTTGTTATTTATTTACCTGCTGTCCACTTATCGATTTATATCCGCATTCCTGAGTCTATATTCATTGAATATAAATCAAGATCATCATGACTTATCAAGATAAGCAATCCGCTATATTGATGACTCTGAACGAGAAGTAACGCAGAATCAACTAAAACGAAGAGCGATGTCGATATCAAAATCATCAGCACGTCCTAATAGGACACACGCTACATTGATAACGACCATCGTTACATTGGTGACCCCGACGTGATTGATCCACACCATCGTCAAATTGGTGACCCCAAAAGAAAACCGAACACGTACATCGACGAACTACACCATCGTTACATTGGTGACCCCGAACGAAAACCGAACACGTATTTCGACAACGACGTACCATCGCCACCATCGTTACATTGACCCCGAACGAAAACTGAACATCGCCACATTGGTCATCGCCACATTGGTGAACCCGAACGAAAAACGAACATCGCCACAACGCTACATTAGTGAACCCGCACGAAAACCGAACCCGCACGAAAACTGAACCCGCACGAAAACTGAACCCGCACGAAAACTGAATACATACCTCGACTATATCGAATATCGCCGACTCGATAGCAATGTCAAAACAATTGCAACTCGACCCCGCCATCATCAGCAGCAACGCAATGAGCATCATGAACAGTTTCGTCAACAAGATTTTCGAGTGCAACGCCGCCAACGCCAACCGCCTCGCCCACTACAACAAGATGATCATCATCACCAGCAGAGAGATCCAGACCACCGTCAAGATTCTACTGCCCGGCGAATTGGTCAAGCACGCCGTCAGCAAGGACACCAGAGCCGTCACTCAGATACAACACAACATCTGATGTGGACGAGCCCGACGCCAGCTCATGTGAGGTCAGTCCTGGCGATCAGCCACACGATTTACAGGATTGCCTCCCTCGACGAACTACTGACCGACAAAACGCTGGAGCAGACAAGCATCGCCACAACGTCGCTACAACCACGCTACAACCACGATACAACCACGCTACAACCGTGCTACAACCACGCTGCAGCAACGAGCACCGCAGACTCCACCATCATCAAGCACCTGCAGATCAACCGTCCACATCGGACGCCATCTGCAACTTGATCTCCGCCATCATCATCATCATCAAGCCACCGCAGATCAACCTTCCACATCGGAAGCCATCTGCAACTTGATCAACATCATCATCATCATCATCAAGCCACCGCAGATCAACCTTCCACATCGGAAGCCATCTGCAACTTGATCAACATCATCATCATCATCATCAAGCCACCGCAGATCAACCTTCCACATCGGAAGCCATCTGCAACTTGATCAACATCATCACCATCATCATCAAGCCACCGCAGATCAACCATCCTCATCGGATGCCACCTGCAACTTGATCTACACCATCACCACCATCATCAAGCAATTGCAGATCCACCTTCCACCGCGGACGCCATCTGCACCTTGATCCACACAACCAATCATCGACGATCAACGCAACGACCAACCAAGCACCGCAGACAATCCAAATCTAGTGAGAGACGACCAAACCTACCCCCCGCTTCCGCATCACCCATCTGACCGACAGATCTGGGAAAAAACGCCACGCGCTGATGTTATCCACGTACCTACTTCGACACGGGAAACGGATAACCAGTCCAGGCGTCAGATGCACCGGAACCTAACGTTCACGCAAGGCACGCGCCCTCTGCGTTCACTAAGAAGGGAGCCATGTAGGATACCTACCTAGTAAATAAATAATTGTCAAAATAATAAGTGAATTGTTAAAACACAAATAAATTAAATTAATTATTGTTAATAATAAACATACAGGGTCATTGACCGATGAAGTATTCATAGATTGCTACACGGCAAGAACGGCGACAATGTTTACTATTTTTGTAGTACCCGCGATTTGTCTAGCCATCTCCAAATACAAATAAATAAGCTACCGCCAATTCACGTACCAGAGTGAGACGGAGCATGTAGCGCGAACTGGTTCACTCATTTGTATAAAACACCTGCGCTCCGAGAAATAAAGATATTAGTATTGTCATTCAGTCAACTGTCAAGACTTGTTATTTATTTACCTGCTGTCCACTTATCGATTTATATCCGCATTCCTGAGTCTACATTCATTGAATATAAATCAAGATCATCATGACTTATCAAGATAAGCAATCCGCTATATTGATGACTCTGAACGAGAAGTAACGCAGAATCAACTAAAACGAAGAGCAATGTCGATACCAAAATCATCAGCACGTCCTAATAGGACACACGCTACATTGATAACGACCATCGTTACATGTCCAAAGAATCGAAGGACTCGTCGAAGGCATATTGTTTACAATATTTCAGTGATTCTCAGTTCTTAGAGAATAGAGTCGTTAGTTCGCCTTGCTGTCTATGGAATTCGTAACATTTTTAACGTTTTTAGAATTTAATTAAATAAAATTTTCAGCAAACGCATGAAAAGTGATGACCGTTCATTGGTACTCGATATAACGACTGTACGTGTATTTCGATATTTTTTTATCCTGCCTTGAAGTATAAACAGTTCTCTTTATTTCCAATAGATGAATAATTTGAAAATAATATTTTAGGAAAGCTATTGTTGTTCAAGTGTCGAGTCATCAGTCTTTTAATCAATAAAGAATATCTATAAAAACCCAACAAGGTCAAGGTTAATTTATACCCATTTGGAAGTTATATTAAGAATGCCAACATCAAGCACAACAACCTGACATAGAAAAAGATTATGGATTATACAAAGCAGATTATTTTTTCCTTGGTTGTATTTGAAATAATTGCAATTAATTGTAATAAGTATATAATAAATAAATCAATTGTTTCATTTAACTGTATTTTTTTTTGTTTTCATTCTCGCGACTGCTTTTGTCAGATAGCATATGGCCCGCCTAGGTAATAGTTTGACCATGCCTATGTGACACAATAATGAAAGAGCCCTTGGTACTATCTAAAAACAATTGTTGCCTTGATCAAGTGGTTGGTTTGTTTGTTTAGCATCTAGGCATCCTGAGTTCGACTTCAGTGGGTTTGTATTGGGTTTACTTTCAGGCTCCTTTTCATCTGAATTACTTGTACTGGGGCTTAGAAACTAAAACAAATTCTCGGGAACTCATTGAGTTACATTTGTTAAAAAAATATATTTCTTATATTTTTAGAGAAAAGATTTATTTTTTATTGTATCACAAATTAACTATAATCACGTTTCAGTTTATATAACGACCCCCAAAACCTAGTTGGTAAGACGCTTTTATTCTACTCTGATGATTCGAATTCGATTCCCAAAAAAATCCCATTTTATTTCATAGATTGTCTACAAAATTATTGTTACCTTTCGCCGTGTGGTGGTGATGCCAACACATTAGATGACTGACTTCAGTGGCCCTAAACCCGAAGGCTCGATTAACGGGGTCGAAAACAACATTATCCCCCCCGCCACGCTCTTTAACATGTATGCATCACCAATGTATGAATAATGTTGAATTGTTCCATAGGAATTGATGAAAGTTATTTTTCTATTTTTTTCCTATGGGAACCTTAAAAATATTCGAATTAGTAATTCGGCTCCAGAAATCGAGTCTTCAAATTAAGAACATTTTAAATTGGCACGAAATTCACGGTTCGTAATTGCATGTACAGGTAGTCACCGACTTACGACCTACGCGACTTACGACTGTTCGAATTTACGACCACAATCCGCGATCGGTATCTTCCGAGATGTCTACAACAAGGAAAATGTAAATTTCTCAACGTGCCAAGAAACAATGAAAGGCTATTGATTTGAAAACAAAAATTATGGTTATTATGCAGTACCGAAGGAGGAAAAAAAGTATCTACCGGAGCCAATTTTTAATGGGGATGAAACGGAATTATTCTGTAAACGAATGCCAACACGCGTTTACATCCATATAGAAGCCAAAAGCATGCCTGAATTAAAAACTTTAAAAAATAGGTTGACTCTGCTGCTTAGCGGAAACATCGCGGGTTTCAAACTCAAGCCTTTAGTAATTTATCAATCAGAAAACCCGCGAACATTAAAAAATGTAAACAAGCACATACTGCCCGTGTACTTTCGTTCCAATAAAAAAACATGGATAACGAAGATCCTATTAAGACTGATTCGTGAATTGTTTTATTCCTCAAGTTCATGAATATTGTGTGGAGAGTAAAATTCCTTTTAATATTTTGATGCTCTTAGATAATGCACCTGGACATCCACCCAATGATCTGATCTTCATCCTAACGCGAAAGTTATTTTTTTGCCGCCAAACACAACTCCACTCATTCAGCCTATGGACCAAGGCTATACTGCTACATTTAAGGCTAACTATCTCAGAATAACTTATAGATGCTGACACAGAGCTATCGTTGCGAGAGTTTAGGAAGCAGTACGATTTTCTTAGGCGTACCAAAAATATCGCTCCTGCCTGGGAGGCTGTGACAAAGAAGTGCATGTATGGTATCTGGGAAAATTGTGATGAGCGTTACGCAAATACTTGAAGAATTCGATAGTGAAAAAGAACTTGAAGTTATAGAAAAAATACTAAAATTGGCGAAAGATCTGTCTTTAGAGTGTGAGGTAGAGGACATCGAGGAATTACTAGATCATGAGTCTGGAGAACTTACGAATGAAGAACTTATTGAATTGGAAGAAGAAAAAGTAGCGGAAGAAGAAAGAAGAGAAGCAGAAAAAGAACAGGAGGAGGAGCCAGAAAGAAAATTCACCGTTAAGGGACTATCCGAAGGTTTACTTATCTTTGGAATAAACTTCTTCCACATTTTGAAGAAATGGACCCAAACATCGAACGGTTTGTAAGGATTGAACGGATGGCACACGATGTGGTTCGTCCATGTCGTGAAATATGCGAGGAGAAGAAGAAATAAACAATCTAGACAAACAAGCGGCCAATATTTTTTTTATATGTATAAGAACAACTGTATTTTCATGTTTTATTAATACATATAACATTTAACCAATTTTACTGTAGGATATTTTTTTAATTAATCCTAACAAATGTAAAAATAAAAAACAAAGCAATACGTAAAGATATACGAATATCAGGAATGCTAATGATAAAGAAAACAAAGACAAACTCGAAAAAAAAAAACAACCTCATAAACGATAGTGGTGATACACTGATTATAATAAGAACATAGAAAACAGTCTTATGTTATGATATCATCACGCACTATAATAATTCACATGTGTACCGAAATTATTGCATAAACCGACTTGCGACCTGTTTGTCGGACCCGATTGTGGTCGTAAGTTGACGACTACCTGTATTGGCAACGCTAATGCTCATAAAGATGCACCAACACTGGTACAAGTCTAACGTGTATTGTTACCAGACGAACATTTTTACTAGACTGGCGACCTGAAATCCCTTGGTGGAAGTCAAACATTTTATCAACTAGGCCACATAGGTCGTGATGAAGTTATTTAACTTTACTCATCCTTGAATGTAGCACCGTCTGATGGTTACTTTGTTTATCTATTTATCAGGGGTGTGAATACGATCCAATCGATAATATAACAAATTTAAGAAAAAAACTGTTAAGAAGAAGATTAAATAGGCATAAAAGATTTATTACCACGTTACTATTTTACAATTTACGTCAGGCAAATCTGTCTATTGTACATTTTCACAACAAGCTCTTAGCGAATCGAATGGACGCGGAAATGTGCAAAAATAGACTAATGAAATGTATGCTAACGTAGTCGAGTTCATTAAATGAATATTTTAAATCAAGACCAGAAAAAATATATCACATATTGTTCAATATTTCGCTGTTTACTTTTTAAGTTATTCTATTTGTATAGAAACACTTTTTCTTTTAGCAAATCAAATAAACATGGTTGTTTTTGTTGGTTCATGTCTGTCTTGAACGACGATGAATGTGCAGTGTCTAATAAATAATAAAATACACGTATAATTACATGTGAGAGTTGCAATCGAATCATAATAATTAAAATAGTTATTCTAGTTTAAAATATGGACATGATCCTTTTTGAGTGAACAATTCTACTTTAATCTTTTTTGATTGAACAGGTCTGGAACATGATGTTTTTTATTCGATTTCAAAAATATTTTTAAAAAATAATTCGGTAGAGTAATTTATTTTTATTTTAATCAAATAAAATAAGTAAAGTGTTACAAAATAAGAAGAAATATTACTATAAATATACGATATGTTATGTAGGTAGATAAGTAGCTGTATACTAAAATTACACTGCACGACGATTTAAAACTGACAGTTGCAGTTGTGAACTGGTATGAAGTTAGACACAATCGGAAAGCTATGATTGGACATGATCTTTTTTGATTGGTTTAAAGCCTGGACAAGATTATTTTTGAAAAAAATACTGTTTTTTTTATTATGATTTATGTGCTTTTTTTATTAAAATCAAAATGTTAAACGGCTCCGTACCATCGATAAGAAAAAATATCCTCAATATACTTCTTGAGTGGGATTTTTTGGGCACATTTCTAGATAAACTGAAGAAATTGATTAGTTAGAGAAGTGTGCCAGGAAGAAGAGGCAGAGCCCCAGCAAGATGGAGCGATCACTTTGCACTGCCATATGAACGGCAAGTAACGGAAAGGAAAGGATACATGTCATTGCAACATCTACCATCAACATCCGACAGATCACGACCCTTTGAACTGAGGGACGACGGAGATGATTACAATTACAAATTATCATTGAAGGGAAGCTTCGGGCTGTTGAAATCTTTTCTGATGACTATGAATACCAATTATCAATTCACATATACGGGTCAAATATACAGCAGCAACATCACAAAGAGTCGTTGTTTGTGGAGATTCCACGCTTCGCCCACCCTCATTAAAATTTAATAAGTCTATTTTATTCACAGAACTCCCTGCCTCGACGAAACATTTAACACCACAGATTTTCGTCCTCGGCCTGGTTTAGATTTCAAACCTACGATTCGAAAATTAGGCAATAATTTTTCATGTCTCTTTTACAGACATCCTTATAGCGTCTGTCCACCGCAAGATCTTTTGGGGCTGAATTTCACTGTAGAAAATAAATTCTACTCGAGACAATAAAAAACGCGTTACATATCAAATCAAGGCGTGCGATTTAAAACTTGCTCTAATTTCATTAAATTATTTTATGAAAATGATTAATGAAATTGAAAACGTGCGAACATTGTGGTAGTTGATTGGGTGGAATCCTAAATTGTTTAGCCAATTAACTTTCATGTAATTTTCATTCAATATTCGATTAATGGAGTTCATTTTCGTAATATAAATCGTATGGAAAGTTTGATATTTGGTTACGTAATTTGCCAAAAACTGCATCAGAGACACTAAGATACAGGAAAATAAAACATACATACTTTCATTTTTATTACAGCACACAATCATATCATTCTACATCAGGCTAGGCAGAGAGAATAGATCGCAAAATTTTCCTATTAAGGAATACTTTCTTCACTTCCACTATATTAATATATCTTTTCATACGGTTCTTCCTGTTTCTCTTACCTTTCCTTCTTTCAAAACTTTATACACTTCTCGTGACGACCTGCGTGGCCTGTCACTCAACCTTGAGGTTTGTACTTTATTTTTAAATAGGGTTCTGTCTGGTTTTCGCTAAAGACCTGGCTGGAAAAGATTCCCATATAGCAATAAATCCTTCAGGTTGCACTGTATACAGTAGAAGTGTAATACAATATACTTGGTCTTACTATAGTTTTCTTCGTCTTCCCCTACGATGACTTCTATTCATATTCTTCTCAGTGCACGTAGAAATCTACAGTTCCTATCATTATTTTCTACACCCATGTTCACTTATATTTATCCAAATTATGTACCCATGGTTTTCTTATTCTAAACTGTTTTATTTTTTTTACAGTACATATCTATGCCAGATGCCAGCCAGGATGACCCATGTTTGGTGATCTGGAAAGGTGTGATTGTGGAGGAAGGGTGGGGGTGGGCCCAGAAGCAGGAGGGGGGGGCAGGCGGGGATTTGGGGATCAGGGTTTCTCAGAATCTTCAGGGTGCAGCAACCATTTCAGGGAGATAGAACTTACTTCCTCACCCAGTCGATTCAACCGACGAGGAATTTTTCAACAAGAAACAAGTAAATAAAAACCATTAATTTTAGTTCTGTATGACTTACTATCATATCTCTATAATGCTCTGTTGTTTCGAGTAACAGTGGCGTATCATACTATGAGATATATTTCAAGAGCATTGGTTAAGTCTCAAACTCTCTTAAAACATGTCAACAATAAATTCATAAACAAGGACAATTTCTACACATATTTTGCAGCAGGCACATATAAATGGAGCGACAGAACACTCCACACCCCATTGCAGCAAACTGAATAACAAAGAAATATCTTGAAGACTTTTTCAAGAGCTGTGTATTGTATTAAATAGTGGTTTATGACTGATTGTTTTTTGACATTTCAGGTATGATCCTCACAGGAAATAGACAAGAGTTTATCGCAGGAGAACCGGCAGCAGAAATCAGCTATGGAAGAAAAGGGGGAGTTTTCATAACGTACATGGCTATTTTTGGCTATATTGTGGTTGCTTTGCTTCTTGCTGTGGCTGTTGGACTTCTTGTTCATTTCTATATCCCGATAAGTAAAGATAAGGTAACAATAATCTATGAAAAATATTATGTGTGGCTGCCAAAATTTGAATAATCATAAATTTCCAAAAAAATATTACAGCGAAAGTAATGAAAAAAATCATGAATGACAATAATCCATTGAAACATTATTTTGCTAATCGAGTTTTGAAATCTTGGAACAAACTTTCCAATAATGTAGTGAATTCTGTGAAGTGACCATAACATCATGGATACAGGAAATTTACAAATCCACAAAATTCTTTAATAATAAATTCACTTATTATGGGGGTGCCCCAGGTACCAAAATATCTCATCCTGGCTCTGAAGAAAATTATCAACAGTATTAAATTCCAAAAAACTACAATATTATAGACATGTCATTGCCCTGCATTCAATAATTCAGGCTGAAATTGAGTATAGCTGGAATATCTGCACCTGTAGTTTGTTAAACAACTGTTTTTCGAATCAATTATCAACAAAATCATGATAGTTTGTCAATGCTCTGTAAGCAAACAAAACATACCTAGTGTGAGATTTATTTATGATTACGACACAATTATTGCTTTTATAATGACCTCTGTACCTTAGTTAATAAGACACCTGACTTTCAAACAGGGGATTGTGGGTTCGTTTCCCGTTGGTACACAGATGTTTTGAATAAGAGTTCCATTCGGATTTTTGTTTGAGGTTTATTTAATACCTTTCTTGTAGATTGGAACAGATTGCTACATGGTATTAAGCCCGCTAGATTATACTTTATACAATACAATATTTTTTTTCTTCTGGGTTGGTCTGCACCAATCCTAGGATTGGTCTGCACCAAGCACTCAATCCCTCCACTCATCTCTGTCATCCGCCGGTCTCTTCATCTCCTGGTAGCTGCCACAGCGCACATCTCAGATCACCAGGTCCATGTAGCTATATCTAGGGCGGCCTCTATGGTTATTGCCCTCAATGATTCTCTCGACGATGGTAAGGAGCAGGCCTGGGTGCCTGATGTTATGGCCTATCCAACTGGATCGTTATTGGGCAACTCTATTTAGGAGTTGTTGCCTTGTTTCTCCAACTCCACTCAATACCTCGTCGTTTCGGATGTGATCTGACCAATGGACCCTGGCCATGCGCCTGTAGCACCACATCTCAAAGGCAGCACATCTCAAGGGCAACATCACATGTAGTGACGGCAAATATAGACAGGGACCGAATGCCGGCCGGTATAAGCTGGCCACCAACTCTGCTTCCTGGGTAAAGTTGGATAGGGCACTCTTATGTCCTGGGGTGTGAAAAGCTCCCTAAAGGCAGAGGAACCTTCGTGGTCAATGGCATAGAATATGGAAAGCAAGGGGAAACTACCACATTAAGAGCCCATGTTGGCATCCCAAGAAACAGCAAGCATGAAGAGATCTTTAGTAAAATACTCCGGAGTTAAAATAGTCCCCCATTCGGATCTCTGGGTGGGGACTGCTCAAGATTCTGACACGAAAAAAAAAAAAAAAATACAATAAAAAAAAATATTCAATAAAAGACAAACGGTATATTAAAATTAATGTTATTCTTTCAGGACGCTGTCGTGGTTGAAGATGTTCTCTCATGGGATGTGGGAAAGATGCATACACGAGATGTGGATGACAAATTGCGTCTTTCAAGCAACATTGTTCCTAGTTATTACAGACTGAAAATCAAACCAAATTATACCAATTTTACATTTGAAGGCAATGTGTCTATAACGCTTTCTACAAAAAAACCTAATATGAAACATATATTTTTACATGTTAGAGATTTAGAAATTCTCAATAAAACCATTCTGACTGAGCAAATAGTGGTAATTGATAAGCCACAGGATGGGATCAAACCAAAAAGGACTCGTCGCAGTATTGAATCAGATAAAAATCAGCAAAAAACTGTGGTAAATGGAAATATAACTCAAGAGGAAACAAAAGCAAATACAGCTGACAAATTAACAATATTGTCCAAAGATAATGCGTCTGTTTTGACTAATAATACAAAAGAAAATGGAGAATCAATATTAAAGGACTCGTCAGAAGAATCTCTTGATATGCAAGTTATTCATGATCTTAGACGTATCATTAAAAATATAAACTCAACTGAAAATGATGAAATAACTACCAAATCTCAAACAAGTACTCCGACATACAATATAACAACAGTTGGCCTCATAAGTCATAGGAACTTCAATAGTACACAGATTTTATCAAAGGCAATACAGAGACCTGTTGAAATATCATTTGTTGAATTGGACTCTTCAAATGAAAGATTTATGGTTGCTTTGGAGTCACAGTTAAAGCCTCATATTAATTATACTTTAGAAATCTCATTCAGAGGGAAAATAGAGGAGTCACTTACAGGATTTTATAGAAGTGACTTTACTACTGAAAAAAACTCAACTGAGTAAGTAAATTGTTAATTTCCCACTTTCCATTATCACATTCATTTGGGGTTGACTGATCGAATTTTTTTCTATAAAGATTTATTCAATTAGATTTTTTCTATTGATTTTTTTCATAGGTATGCCAAGTTGAATGAAGTCATCCTCAACTTTTTTTTCTAGGGTCTTCTTAAGTCTCCCTTGTCCTCTGTTTTGGAAATCCAAATTAATTGTTGTCTTCAGCCTTCACCTATATGTGGGTGTTTAATAGTAGAATTTACTTTAAACACCCTTATATAGGCGGAGGTACACTCCCTCGATTTAGTCTTTCATTGGCGCCACTTAGACTGTGGAGGTCGTGGGTTGATCCAGAGCTTGCCGATTTGATTATCATTTTAAAACAAAAGATTCTAGTGTGGTTTTAACTCAAGGCATCTTTAAGGTCGGTTTAAAGAGTTTGACATATAGCAATAAACCAGCCAGGTTGTACCGTATTCAAAGAAAGCATAAAACAATACAATATTGCACTACAAATGTACTCATTTCCAATGAGGGAATAAATTAACCAAATATCTGTTTGAATATGGAGTACCATATTTATGTTATGTGGTTCACAGGACATACATAAATATAAACTTTTAGCAAGTCTATATGATGACAACTTTAGTCTAAAACGCTTGTTTTCCACCCAAACTTGTCGAGTTAGACCCTTTTAAATCTTCCTGGTTGATTGGAAGAAGGTTGTGATATATATCTCTAGAAAGAGTAATAGGACCTGGTTACATCTAAAACCGTATGATCTTTTGATCCCTAGAGTCCAGTTAAAGTTTAATGCATTTTAATCAGTTCTCAGCCGAGCACTGTTACGTGTAAACAATGTCTCAGCAAGTATTTGTTACTTGAGTACTTGTCATGTTTAAGCAAAGAAATAAAAAAAAGTTTATTAATAGCAATGTAGTATGTAAATATATATATCCTGTATGCTAAAGTAATGAGAAAAAATACATTTGGGAGAGATAAGTTATAAAAAGGTCTGGGCTCACATCATCAAAATTGAGATACATTCTCACCAATAGGAGGGTGAGTCAAGCAGCAAGGAAAAAATAAAATCATAATAAATAAATTGTTAATAAAATTATTATGTGTTTATTGATTTCGTGGGGATGGATAGTCATTTGAATGATTTATGCGACCATGTAACTTGCTTCATTTACTTTTGTCTGGTTGGTTGGAAGAGATTGCCGCCTGGCAATAAACCCGCCAGATTGTATTGCAATAAAAGTGTTAAATAAAATAAATAAATATTATAAACACATATTGTTAAAAATATAAGAACAAAATATTGTTAAAAATATAAGCAAACACTCTCACATATACAAGCCCAGATAAGAAAAAAAATATAAGAATCCAAATTTTGACAAGACAGGGAAATAAATTAGATGACAGTAGAATAATAAACACAAAGCAACAGAAAAAAAGAGAAAAAATGAAGTGTTCAAGCAATCTTCAATATGTAAATTTCTATATTTTGAGGGTATTCCAAAAGAAGCACACATTCTCCTATTTATTCAAGGGAGAAGATAACTCATTCCAGCATTTGCTGGTCACATAAGAGAAGGTTTTTCTGTAAAGAGATTGATCATAGTTTGAAAGTGGCAACATAATTTTTCTACTCTCGAGTTTAATGTAATTTGTCATAAATATATGGCAGAGATATGGTTTAATGATTTTACGGACATAGACACAAAAATGAAACTGTTGCCTTTATTGCAAGTTGAGAATCTTAAATGCCTCCAAGTAGAAAGATAAATGTCCTCTAGGAGAAGGTACTTAAATGCCTTACAGATATTTATATAAAAATATGTCATTTTTGTTTCAGAACCCTTTTCGTGACACAGTTTGAACCAACGTCAGCAAGGAGAGCTTTCCCTTGTTTCGATGAACCCAATTTCAAGGCAATGTTTGAGATAAGCATTGCGAGGCCAAAGAATATGACTGTTTTATCAAACATGCCATTGGTTACTGAAGAACCAATGTAAGCTATAAAATATTTATATTTTCAACTATTACAATGAAAATATAGTGTTTTAAGTATTAAATGAAATATAAACTGTCTTAAGTTATTTTTGTTGTAATTTTTAAATGTAAACTACAATTATAATAGTTGGTAAATAAGTTTCATTCAAACGATTTGTTCTGAATATATAGCAATAGAAAGCAAAAGCACTTAAACATACATACTTAAACCCAACAGTATCAAAATCTCACAAGATCTGTTCACGTCTGTATTTTAGTACCAATAATGATATATGGGTGTGAAACATAGACATGGAAAAATACTGAAAGTAGTAAAATAAATGCTGTAAATTTGCATAATTTATGACAGAATATGAAATGAAATGATTAAGGATGTATGTGAACTTAAGGCTGATGTATTAAATAAGATGACAAAGAGCACTCTTAGATGATTTGGGCATGTAGAATGAATGAATGAAAAAAGACTATCAATTCAAATATACAATGTAAATGTGAGCGGAAAGAATGAGTGACGGATATTTTGAAAGAAGGAAATATAAAAAGTCAGAAAAATCTTAGTTGAATATACATATTATATTTGTTTTAAAAAGATAAACTAAACACAAAAGCGGATTAAACCTACTCATTATCTTGGAAGTTTGACATCGTAATTTTGGGTTTGATTGGATTTGACAATTGAATGGTTGAAGTAAAATAGGCACTAAGTACCAAAAAAAATCTAAGTATGCAGTTTCGTTCTATATGTCATATAGAACGAAACTGCATACTTATTTTTTTTTGGTACTTAGTGCCTATTTTACTTCAACTATTCAAATTAATACACATATATGGTAGGTATTTAAGATGGCTGACAATCATATTTAATCACAATAGGAATACATGAGGGATAGCCTAAAGAGTGGAAACTGGTTGATAATAATAATAGTATGTATCAAGGAAAGAAATTAGAATAATGAAATTTAAGTTTTTTATTGTGTTTTTAGAGATGGAGAAGAGTTAATCTGGAGCCATTTTGAGAGATCTCCACCGATGTCAACATATTTAGTTGGATACACCATATCGAATCTTGTAGCTATTGACATACCACAAGAACAAAACAAAGTCCCATTACATGTTTGGGCTAGAAAGGAATTAGTGGGCCAAACACAGTATGCTATAGAAATAGCCCCAAAGATATTGAACTTTTTTGAAAATTATTTCGGAGTACCGTACGCCTTGCCTAAAATAGACCTTCTCGCAATACCAGACTTTGCAGTGGGAGCAATGGAAAATTGGGGCATGCTCACGTTCAGGTATTTATTTATATAAATTTTATTTATTAAAGTATAAAAAATATATTAGTTTACAATAATCCCCATTTATATGCAGTGGAAACATTCTAAGTGTGATAGGATTATTGTTGACCTTCTGACAACATGGTATTTTTTAACCAAACCCGCATGTAAGAGTGTACCTAGTGAGTAACAAATTTTCATTGAGTTATTATTTCTACATAAGTAACTCAACCAAGTACTGATTTGAGTAATTTGAACAATTGCAACTACCCAACTAATCCAAACTATCTAACCCACGTAATATTTTTTTGGTTTATTTGAAATGTTAAATAAATCTACCCCAATATGTATATTTTAAGTCAATAAAATTGTATTTGTATGATTCAATTCTGTCTTAAAAAAACTCATAAAATACAAATAAATAGGGATATTAAGTTTCTTCAGATATTACCTTATAAAAATAAAATTTCCCTTCATATTTTTCACATATATTGTAAAATCTTATGTCAACACATGCTCACTAATAAGCTCATGAGCTTTGCTCTAATCTCAGGTGTACTCGTACTGACACCTATTGAGTTCCCATCAATTACTTAAAAGAATACCAATCATCACTCCCCAAAACTTGTCGTTCATATGGAAACTACTCAGCCAAGCAAATGAGACCATAGTTTATCCACTTTCATGGAACATTTACTCGCTAATTAAAATTACCATTATACAGATCGAGTTTAATACTAGGCACATATAAACAAGGCAAAAATAGTCATTGAAAAGGTCAAAATACGAGGCGTATCCAGAAAGTAAGTGTACTGAGGCTCTTACGACCGGATGGATTTTATTTTCGACATGTTGGCTACACTTCCGTGTAGCCTGACTCTTCCCCTCCGCAATGAAACCGGTTCGAGGTCAGTACGTTGAGAAGTGTCGACGCGACAACACGTTTCGTGAAAAATGTCAATCCAATCTCCCGCCAAGTGCGAAATACGCGGCGTCATCCGTTATCTCGTTTGGAAGGGAAAACCTCCGGTTGAGGTTTATAATGAGGTGAAAACTTCATATGGTGATAAAGCTATGAATCGTACGAGTGTGTACAAGTGGTGTCGCGAGTTTAAAAATGGTCGTACGTCTGTGCATGATGATCAGAGGAGTGGAAGACCTTCAATTGTGACTGACGAAATTGTGGAAAAAATCGAAAATGCGTTCCGTGACGATCGCAGATTGACTGTGGATGAACTTTCTGCGATGTTTCCGCAAATCTCCAGATCTCTACTACACGAAACCATCACAGAAACCCTCGGATATCGGAAACTGTCCGCGAGGTGGGTCCCAAAACAGCTGACAGACCAACACAAGTTGAATCGAGTGGAGGCCGGGCAAGAGTTTTTGAGGCGCTGCAAACTCCATGGAGATGAATTTCTCCGCTCCATCGTTACTGGAGATGAAACTTGGGTTACACACTACACGCCTGAAACCAAAAGGCAGTCTCAACAGTGGCGTCACACCTCTTCATCCTCCGCCAAAAAGTTCAAAACCACAATTTCAGCCAAGAAAATCATGGCATCCGTGTTTTGGGACTGTCAAGGCATAATTTTAATTGAATATATGCCTCAAGGGGAGACCATCAACTCTGCAAGATACTGTGAGACCCTAAAAAAATTGCGGAGGGCGATTCAGAAAAAGAAGAGAGGCATGCTGACAAAGGGAGTCTGCCTGCTGCACGAAAATGCCAGACCACACACATGGCTAACGCCACGAAGGAACTGCTCGCCTCGTTTAAATGGGATGTCCTGAACCATCCCGCGCATTCCCCTGACCTAGCACCTTCAGATTACTATCTCTTTACCTCCCTGAAGCGGCACATGGGTGGAAAAAGGTTTTCAACCGACGAGGAGGTAAAGGAGGAGGTGGAGAAGTGGACGGAGGGGTTGGCGAGAAACTACTTCGAGGAAGGCATCAAAAAGTTGATACCCCGCTTCACCACCTGCATTGAGAGGAATGGCGACTATGTCGAAAAATAGCTTACATATGTACTACGGTAACCACGTAATTTTTTTGTTTAAATAAAAAAAATTGTAACCTACAAAAATTCAGAACACTTACTTTCTGGATATGCCTCGTATATCAAATTGAATTTAAATTTTAAGGGAAACAAGTCTCCTGTTAGATCCAGAATCAAGTTCAGAGAAAGCAAAAAGAGGAATAGCCACAATCATAGCTCATGAGTTGGCCCACCAGTGGTTTGGAAACCTTGTGACGATGCAGTGGTGGTCTGATATATGGTTGAATGAAGGGTTTGCTACATATATGGAATATATCAGTGTTCATCAGGTAAGATTATAACCGGTTGAAAATCTATACAGAAACACAATTACTGTATAATAATGCTAATTCTTTTTTATTATCATGATACATATTTAAAATGCATGCAGCACACAATGGATTTGTATATTTGTAAGAGAAGATAACTGAGTACTAGACTTTTTTATCACATTATACACCTTTCAGTTCTTCTATATTTTTACATAAACACCGAATCAAGTTAGATTTCTCTGAATCCTAACATTTCCTTCTTTCAAAATGAAATGTCATTATTCTTACTGTATATTCTATATATTCAAGTACACTATATATTCAAGTTCACATTGTACATTTTTACAAACTTTCATCATACCGAAACCTCTTCTAAGTTTACTTTTTCATTCCACTAATAACATCAGTCCTTGGTTTATATTCATCATCAAAATCTTCATTCATATTTTATGAAATTAAAAATTTCAATCTATATTTGAATAATTAGAGACTCATTCTGAAAAATATTAACTTTATTATATCTATAGTTAATTTCTAATGGCAACTCCAAAATTGATGAAATTGACACAAGTCTAAAGTTTCATATACTTTTCATAAACATTTAAATATTTATGAGATTTAAAAATAGTATTTTGTATATAAATCATTATATAAGGATAATTGATATAAATTTTTCGATATGCATTAACTCCTTCAGAATTGAAAACACCTATATGCATTCAAATAAACTTTTGCTGAGTGTTCAATACACCAATCATCCAATAACATGCGAGACCGAGGTACTTTTAGGGTTAATACATATTGATGACAATGAGTTATACTAGCTCTCAACTTGTCTAATAATGTGGGCAATTTTTTTGTCTAATAATGTGGGCAATTTTTATTGTCTAATAATGTGGGGTCTCACTTGTCTAATAATGTGGACAAATTTTTTAGCATGACTGTGATTTTAAAAGAAATTATTCAGCAGTTAATTAACAGAACTTTATGACAATAAAAGATATACATTATTCCATTTATTATTATATTTTTATGATTATAACAAATGTGTTTTTCTGCACTTCACAGATTGATCCCTCATGGATGATATATGACCAATTTACTCTTGATAGAATGCAAATAATGATATTAGACAGTTTAGAAAAGACCAGAGCCATGTCTGCAAATATCAATGATGAAAATCTAATTAGTCAGATTTTTGACGACATTGCGTATGTAAAAGGTAATTGACATTTTTTATCCTTTTAATTATTATTTCTCTACTTTTTATACCAAAATGTAAATTGATGCTTGGCTTAAATTTATGTATGCGTATCTTACACTTGAAGTAAAAAAATAAGCATTTTAGCCGCTAACGGGTGATTGTGAATTTGTTAAAATTGCTTCACAATGTTTTTTTATTTATTTATTGGGTGTTAACATAAGTTGTGTTAGTTTTTTTCGTCATTCGAAAAAAAAAATTCTGCTCTACAAGATTTTGTGTTTGCTTTTACGTTACCCATATTATTTTATTTGATTACAAGCCTTCAAAGTGGAATGTCAAGTAGACGAAAGTAAGCATTTTCGACACCTCCTTCTGTTCGCGTTCAATCGAGGGAATAAAGCTGCCAAAGCTACTCGCCATATTTGCGAAGTGTACGGTAAAGATGCTATGAATGAAAGGACAGTTCGTCGATGGTTTTTGCGTTTCAAAGACGGTTATTTCGACCTGAGAATATGAAAAATCATTAATAATAGTGACTCAAAAAATAATATTAAGAGAATATATTTGTGAGAAAAAGAAGATGAGGAGGGGGCAAGAAAGAAAGTTGATAAACCAGATTGATCCAGATAGATATCACCAAGAATATTAATAACAAAACAGTGGATAGAGCAAAAAAATATGTGATCATATTTTTATTTGAACTAATTGCAACATTACTATCTTACATCATTATCAGGTGACGCGGTGCCTACTTTTTTCATGTTGGGTGGTTATTTTTATTTTTTATAAAAGCATAGTTTATGTTTTTTACTAGATAGTATTAATATCAAAGCAGAAGTTATCTAGTGTGAGGGGTGGGGGGGTTGTTTTAAGCTGCCGAGAGGGCTTGTCACAATAAGTAAACACTCTCCGTAATGGGAGAAAAGTATGAACCTGGCAATAAGAAATATATTTCCAAGTCATAAATTGTTATTAAAAGAAAAAAAACACTATTACCAGTTTCAATAGTCTGATGAAAAAGTAGGCCTAAAAAAATGCCATTATGGGAAATAAAATAAGTCCCCATTCAGCAGGATCAACACTGAAAGATAGAAATCTTCTCTATTTATCATGAGCGTAACGTCTCATGGTGATGAAGAAATAGCTGCCCAAAGGAATTCCTTCTCCAGTGGTGACAATCTAAGTATGCAAAGAAACTTTACTAAAGCAATGATTTTATTTCATATAATTTCAACCTCCATTAAGAACATACGGATGCTGCTAAACAAATCCATCCTGATCAATTCACAGCCTACCACTTTTCATCCTTCGATGCTAGACTCGCACTACAAACTACTAGTATGGTGTGGGATGGATATCCAATTCTATGGACTGGTGATAAAACAGCGCCCGACAGGGACTCCATTCAAATTATTTCTCAGCAATTATTAAGAATAGTTAATCTTCTTTATTTTTTAATACATATAAATATATATTTTTTATTTCAGCTGCCAGTTTACTGAGGATGTTAAATAACACCCTCACGGAAAAGATATTTCATAATGGCCTGGTTGAATATATGAACAAGTGGTATGTATTTATCTAATTATTCTATTTCACACGCAGATGCGAGGAAGTACCCAATCTACTGGCTTCAATTACCACCTTATTATCCTTATTCTCAATTTATAAATTTTTTTTGTAATATTTTTAAGCTTTCAATAAGAGTAGGTTCAATTCCCAGATTAGAGTGCCCTTGAGAAGAGTCTACTCTTTAAATGGCACTTTATAAATTGTCCATTTATTTTTTCTTAGGCAACATTCTTAATTTATATCCTTATTTTTAAAATTATCATCACCATCATGCTTTACTCCTACTATATTGTAGTAGATAGAAAGAACAAATTTTCATTTTTTTAAATCCTGGTATACGTCTTTTACTTCTGCCATATGCATACTCTTATTTTTAATACTTTCACTGTTTCAGAATGTGATCAATTTGTTCCTTTTATCACTCGAATAGATTTTATTCACAAATTTTTCATCATTCATCTGAATCTATGGCTGAACCATCTAAGTTCTCTTTTCTTTACTTTAACATTATATCTTCTCCAAACCGCATTTGTTCCTAATATCTTCATTTCTTATTCTCGTCAAATATTGTTTTCCCACATTATTCTATGCAATGCTTCCATTTCTTTAGCATTTATCTTGCATTCTAAGTGGCTGAACCATCTTTCTGCTTTTTCTTCATCTTTAACTCTACATCTTTTTTCAAACTGCATTAGTTCCTAATGTGTTCCTCATTTCTTATTCTATCATTAGTTTTTTCACATATTTGCAATGCTCTCATTTATCTTACTTTCATTGCATATCATCAAGTTGTGATTACGATACTAATTTTATTAGCTACTTCTACTTCTCTGGAAATGATATGGTCAGTACAGTCTTAATAATTCACTCTATTATCTGATGCTACTCTTCTTTCAATTTCACATATCGAACACAGAGTCGAGATGAGGTATTTTGGCGCCTGTGGTACCCATTCAAAAACAGGTCCCATAATAAGGTTACATTTTTTTTCTCAACACATTTTCCAATATTTTGAAACGGGCAATATTTTTGCTTTATTTTATGCTATTTTCCTTTTTGGCTGGTTGAGCTGGTGCCAATGCCCTGGTTCTGTTTTCTACATAATAAAAAGTGAGTTTCATCTTATTTTTTAAACTTAAAATAATGATTTTTTAAACTTAAAATAAGCCATTGATGAAAATATTTAGAGTGCATTATCAATATTGGATCTATTTGGCACCCTTTAGATATCGCATTGAATCAGTTTTTACATACTAGTGTAAATAAAAAAAAAGTCTTTAAATACATTTTTAAGGGAATACAAAAATGCTAATCAGAACAAATTATGGGAGGCATTTACTTCTGCTGCCAATGGGACATCTATTTTGCCAGATAAAGTTACAATCTCTGATTTCATGAATTCATGGACTTTACAAGCAGGCTATCCGGTTCTCAATGTTACTAGAAACTATGAAAATGGAACAATCACTGTTACACAGGTTTGTGGAAAAACAATTATTTTCAACACACATTATAAGTACTCTTTTGATTTAAATATTTAAACTTTTTGTTGATAATTTATATTACAGTTTGATATTTAATTTTTTGTTAATCATCTATGAATCACCTAGAACTTAATATACAAATTATATATAAAACGTTTTTACCTCTATGACTTCAAATACTGATTATTTGACTTAGTCATGTGGTAAAGTTAGTGGTCATTGTCTATAGTTAGCATTCATACTATGATAGACAATTTATCGTTATCAAGCATGAATGTCAGCCATTATGTGGATGGAAGACTGTTGGACTTCAGTAAGCATAGAGTCTTGGCAGATGAAACTCAAAATACTAACAGTAAGGAGATCAAATCAGAGTTTATGGTAAGTATGCTAATAAGTTACAGAAAAATATGAATTAAGATGCAGTATTGTTTATTTTATTTCTTTAACACTTACAAATCTGCTGAGCAGATTTGTGTAATAAAAAAATTCTGCAGTGTCAATGTATGAAATAAGGCAGAATGAAGATATGGATGTTTAAGATGGTGAAGAAACAAGCTTTAAGATGGGCACATGGAGAGAATAAGTGACAAAAGAATGACTATATAATCGAGTATACGAGTACATGTGAGAAGTACAAGATGTGCATGAAACTTAAAAATAAGAGGCAGACCCAGAAAAACATGGCTGGGTAAAATGGATAGCCTTACAAAAGAAGCTAAGTGAGAAGTATGAATAATAGAAGATTGTGCATGACAAGGTGAAAGTGAAAGACGAAGTTGAAAGTTGTGTTTTGATAGAAAACTTTGGAGATATGTTCTCTCTCCCTACCCCGCAAGGGATATGGCATTATGATATGTATGTATTTAACACTTACAAAGGGTCTCCTGAAGAATATCAATGAGTTTGTATGTCAATATTGAGATGAGTGGATAACATTTCCAGGAACTTATTGACTCAAATTAGGAGCTGGTAACAAACTGACGGCGATGGAGAATTCTGAAGGTGACCAGGATCCAGTCTGAATTATGGTACTGAAAATGATAATGACGATTTGAATTTTTCAATTAAGTATTTAAGAAAGGATATAAAATCGCATTCATATAAAATATTGATATTTAAGACTTTTAATAATTAAGGATGTAACAAATAAAGGAGATGTCAAGATCCTCTTTAAGCATTTTATTGAACATGGCCCAGGACCAAGAGGGATAGAGACAGGTTGTACACCAAGTTTGAGACATAGCAGAGGACTGTGATGCTCAGCATTGAGTTCGCGATGAAGAAGAATATATTATTAGTGATATAAATATTTTGTTTGAATGTGATGCTACAAGTACAAATTGAAAATTCTGAAATGAAATTAATCGATATATTGGGTGTACAAATTAGTTGAGTCCGTTTTTTTGTGTTCAAAAATGCATTTATTTCTAAACAAAATGAATGAACAGATCAATCAAAGTATTGTCCATCGCTGGCTACTACTTTTTCCCATCTCTCAGGCAATTTTCGAATTCTGTCTCGAAAAAATGACTCGTCTTTTGAGGCGATCCAAGTTTGGAGCCAATTTTCGGTTTCTACAAAAGAAGTGAACCGGTGACCTGCCAAATCGTGCTGCATCCTTCGGAACAACCAGTAATCAGAACAATGTCCAGGGAATACAGCGGGTGCGGTAAAACATCCCATTTGAGCGTTTCCAAATATTTTTTTACGACTTTTGCGACATGAGACCGAGCGTTGTCATGAAGAAGAATAACTTTATCATGTCTTTGGTCGTATTCCGGCCGTTTTTTTCGCAATGCACGGCTCAAATTAATTAATTATAGCTGATACCGATCGCCCGTAGTGGAATCACCAGGTTTCAGCACCTCATAGTAAACAACACTCTTTGGTCCCACCAGATACAGAGCATGATCTTTGAACCATGTATGTTCTGTTTTGGTGTTGATGTTGAGGTCGATGGCAACGATTGACCGGGCTTAGCGTAGTATTTTTTCTTCTTGGGGTTGTCGTAGAATATCCACTTCTCATCTCCAGTTACAATCCGATGCAAAAAACCTTTTCTTTGTTACCTTTGAATCAGCTGCTCACAAGTGAAAAATCGCCTTTCAACATCTCTCGGTTTCAGTTCATAAGGCACCCAATTTCCTTGTTTTTGAATCATTCCCATTGCTCTCAATCGTACGGAAACGGCTTGTTCAGTCCCTCCCAATGATTCTGCAAGCTCCTCTTGCGTTTGACTCTGATCTTCTTCGAGTAATGCCTCTAATTCTTTGTCCTCGAATTTTTTTGGCTGTCCAGAGTGAGGCTTGTCTTCGACGCTGAAATCTCCATCCTTGAAACGTCGAAACCATTCCCTACATGATTTATCAGTTGGAGCAGCGTCACCATAAACTTTGACAAGCATTCGATGGGCTTTAGCTGCACTTTTCTTCCAATTAAAGCAGAAAATTAAAACCTCCCGCAAATGCTGCTTGGTTAACATAAAATTCGACATTTTCAACACTGTACAAAACAAGGTTTTTGCATGAAACTCAAAGCGATATAAACTGAATTTTATTGGCAGATGTCTAACCTCTCTGAAACCACCAAAATCAGCTGTCACTATGAACAGCTGATTTTGGCGGCTCATAACAGCCAGAGCCATCTTTTGGAAACGGACCGATCTAATTTGTACTCCTAATATTTTTTTAATTTTAGAACCGATTCTATCTATTGAATCCAACCAAAGGTATGACTGAAGAACTATGGTATGTTCCAATATCATATACCTATGCTAACACCAGTTGGGATGAATGGGACTCAGTGCCTAAAGCATGGCTTCAAAAAGAAAAGTTTACCACAATTCTCCTTCCAGAAAACTCCAACAGTTCATGGGTTTACTTTAACATTTATGGAATTGGTAAGTTCTTTCTTATATTATGTTATTTGGTCTCTTTATTTTATAGGAATTCACAACAAATATTAAAAAAAATCCAAGCCTTAACCCTTTATAGGGCAAGTTTTTATTTTTGAGATATTGAGTTTTTTGTTCAATAAATCATTATTATGTGTATCAAATCAACTTTATGTCTTGGAAAATGTGTTTTAAATTTTTTTTTTTGGAAATGAGGCGGTCGCATATGAGACCTGTGCCCATTTCAGGGGTCATGTCAGTGGTCGCAAAAGTGACCAATGAATGTTAAGGTAATAATATCTAAGTTTAGGTTGTATTAGGAAATAAAATTCTTATATGAGATATAATGAATGGTGATTTACTTATAATACCTATTTACATATTTGACAATAAATTGACCGGATGTTTAGATCAATGCTACTGAACATGCAGCTAACTTCACGATGATCTGTCTTAAATAAGACCTCTGCCCGTCCACTACATTTGCCAATTTGACATTTGTGTTACTTAAAAACGTTTCATTAAGAAAATGAATCCTTATAAGTATAACCATAAAGGTGGTCGCATATGCGATATTTACTGCGCTGTGAGTCATTTTCATTATCCGTCACGTCGGACCTTAAGTCTGTTATCACTACTATTCTTTTCTCATTCAGGTGTGTTGCCACCGGAGAAGGAGTCACTCTTGGCAATTCCTTCTTTGTTACTATGAAAAAATAAATAAGATTTCAATCTTCTAGTCTATATCACGCTGGAATTAAATTTTTCTCCATAACAGCATAGGTGGTGGTGGGATCGAACTGAATAAATAAATTTTTGCTCATATTTATTATTTAGATTTGTTATGGTTTATATTATCGATCCAAATTCTTAATAGTAAAAAAATATAAAACAACAATAATAAAACTTATCTATTATGGTACCATTTAGTGACTGCATTAATATACTTTGAGACCCGATTAAAATCATAACAACTTTTCCCAGTGGCCGGCTTGTTTTCGAGAAATTCTGATTTTTGTGGAGGGGTTACTAAAATTACTATATCTATGTAAATATTAAGATAATTGTAATGAGATTTTGTTTGTTTGTTTAAAATACTTTAATAATTAAGTTAAGTATGATATTTCTGCCAACATTCTCCTTAGTAGAGAGCTACATCACACTCCTTACACGTGTACCGAATCTCATTTATCTTCTTGTACTTAACACACACATAGCAATTTCTGTAGGGATTTTTTTTGACAGTTGTTGGAATATATATTAATACATTTTTAGACATGCTTTTTGCCAACCTGTGGAGGATCCTGCCAATTCCTTGTTCTATTTGGACTCATAGAGGGTAGATTTTATGGTCTCTAGATTCATACTTCACTGCATATTGTTGTCTAGCACTTCACTGCACATTGATAACACATTGTCAGAATCTCCAAAAAATCAATTGATGCATATTTTCCCCATCCAGGGAATTGATCACATTAAAAATCAGGAGACTATCGTTTCAAGGTTGAATTGTTTAGAAAAATATTTGCTAGATGCTAGTGATATGTCCTTTTTTGGAAGAGGTATCGATCATGTGAAAACATGAGATCAGGACTCAACGCAAAACTAGTTTATCACGTTAAAACATGGGATCGGGATGCAAAGTGTTAAGACTTTGTTTAAAATGGAAATCAAAAGTTGAAATTTTAAAACAAAAAGTTTTGAATCCTCACCATCACCACCAGTTTAGTAAGATTTTTTAGACATATTTTTTATTACATATAAACAAATCAAAGAGTTCTTTGTCTGCTTACAAATTTCATTTTCGAGGATTGGAAGGTAGTAGCTGTAACTTTCTTAAAGGGTTTCCATACATTTGGATTTGTAATAAACACACATTTGGTTAGAAAACAAAGGGGACGATGAGATATATAGCAAATCATTATTAGTATTTGTTTAATACCAGAAAATGAGTAAGATGATTTTAAGTATTTAGTTTTCACTAAGCAAATACATTTAGACATAATTGAAAAATAAGTTTTTAAGAATTATTGAACACATCTCCCCCAGCAACTCCAGATATAATAATTAACGAACCCACAACATTGGAGGAGAGTGAAATTAGACAAGGAATGAAAAGACTCAAAAATAGAAAAGCTCCTGGAAGTGATAATATACCAAACGAATTTATAAAATATGGCGGCGAAGAACTAGCGAAAAGTCTCCACAATCTTTACAACTTGATCCTTGAAACTACAACAATACGAGATGAATGGAGGGCCAGTATAACGATTCCCATCTTCAAAAAAGGACAAAAATCTGATCCTGGTAACTATAGAGGAATATCTCTTTTAAGCGCATTTCATAAGCTCTTCACCACATCCTAAGAGCAAAATTAGAACAACAAATTGAAAATAGAGATGAACAACAAGGATTCCGAAGAAACAGATCTACTACAGATGCTATATTCATACTGCGGCAAATTAAAGAAAAGTCTTTGGAATACAACAAGACTGTTTACCTTGCTTTTATCGATCTGGCCAAGGCCTTTGATAGAATCCAACTGGAAGATGTAATAAGCATTTTGCTCGAAAGGAACGTGTCACCCTCCATCACCAAAACCATTAGAGACATAAACCTAAATAGCTCCACAAGAATTCGCGTAGACAGAGAACTCTCTAATGACGTTCCAACACCAACCCGAGTAAGACAAGGAGATAGTTTAAGCCCATTTCTATTTAACTTGGTTATGAATAACATTATAGAAGAAGTTGCCGACCTTAACCTGGGATACAAGATGGGTGACAATATGCTAAACATTATATGCTATGCTGACGATGCCACCATCATAGCCGAAACAGAGGAAGGCCTGCAACAAATAATACATCGATTCCACACTGCTTCCAAAAAATACAACATGTCTATCTCCATCAGCAAGACTAAATGCATGACTCTAGCCAGAGAGCAAGTTGGATGCAGTGTGGCGATCGACGACACACCAATTGAACAAGTTACAAAATTTAAATACTAGGGTGCTAGCATAATGTGCAATAATGACCTCTATGGCGAAGTACTTGAACAATCACAAAAGGCCGCAGCTATTTCCGGATGTTTAAAGAACGCTATCTGGAAAAACAAGTATATGAACATACAAAGCAAGGTGAGGATATACAAGACCTGTATCCGCCCCATAATGACATACAGCATAGAGTCCAGAGCCGACACTGTCAGAACCAAAAATCTCCTTCGAACCAGCGAAATGAAAATACTCAGGAGTATCGCTGGCAAAACCCTTTGTGATAGAGTACGAAACACAGAAATCCGAAGGTTGTGCGAAGTTGAAGATATCAGATGGGACGACAGAGAAGAAGGTTCTGGAATGAACATGTATCCAGAATGGCGGAACCAAGAGCCGTAAGAATGGCCAGGGACAGTATCCCCCAAGCAAGCAGACCTCCAGGACGACCTCCCAAAAGATGGAAAGACAGCTGGCAGTCAACGTCACAAGAGGGAAACGATGATGCAGGACCATAACAGGCCAACGAGGAAGAAGAAGAATTATTGTGGATTGTAATCTTTGCAAGCAGAACATATCACTATAGAGAAAAGACTTTGCGATTAGCTTAAAATGTTTACTCGAAGAATGTTAAAAAGTTTAGAAACTATTCAGAAATATGTTAAAAAGCCTTAATATTGTAGTAAACCCAGGCTCAAATCAATTATTTTTTAGGTTTCATCAGGAACTGAACACGAAACTCCCCAGGTTGAAAGTGAAGCAATGTACCTTTTAGGCAGGGTGGTAGTTATATACAAACCTAATTCACTAAAATATGTGTACTGGCATTCTAATGTGTTTTGAAGTGTATTATAATAAACAAAAAATCAATTAACAATTTTATAAGAAAAAAGTTTTAGTGTGTTAGAAATTCTCATTTATTATTTTATCTGTTACAAAGTATTGCTTGTTAC
The DNA here is from genome assembly GCA_949825065.1 of Odontocerum albicorne. Taxonomy (NCBI): domain Eukaryota; kingdom Metazoa; phylum Arthropoda; class Insecta; order Trichoptera; family Odontoceridae; genus Odontocerum; species Odontocerum albicorne. The sequence continues at coordinate 31,403,796 of OX463846.1, forward strand.
AGGTCATTATCGAGTTAACTATGATAAGAAAAACTGGAAAATGTTACAATATGCTTTGGAAGACGACCTAGAAGTATTCCCAGTAGTGACAAGGGGTCAACTGTTAGATGATGCATTTAATCTGGCCAGAGCGGGACAGTTAAACTATAGTGTGGCTCTGGATCTGACCAAACATATGATTGGGCAAGAATTAGAAATGTTACCCTGGTTTTCAGTGTTGGATAATCTGGCGTATTTGAATTTCGCTATGCAAAAAAGTACCCAGTATAAAGCATTCCAGGTGAAATATTTTTGGCATTAATGAGAACATTGCGGTTCATATTTTTATATGCCTTTTATTTTGAACTTGAATCTTAGTATTGAAGTTCATATAGAATTATCCTATTTAATATCTAGATAAGCTTAAATAGGTGTGCAAAATACACAGGTATTAAATAGGTGTGCAAAATATGCAAATTGTATTTCATGGGCTAATTCAGTCTACAAAAGATCATTACATACTAACCAATATACAACTTAGTTTTATTGCCTGAAATGTCTCCAAATAGATATAATGTGGGTTGAATATTTTATAAATGTGCATCAAAATATTTCTATTATTTTACACTTTCATAGTTTATAGTATAATCTGGTGGGTTTTTGCCAAATGACTATCTCCCAACCAACTAGAAAGATATTAAAAAGGCCTTTAGTGAACTACTGAATACTGAAACCCTTAAAATAAATTAGATACCAATGAAAATCAAACCTTTAACCCCCAAGTTAGAAAACAGATATTTCTTCAATCCATCAATTACTTGTTATTTTTTCCTAGCTTCACTCTACCCCAGCCTTCTTGATGTATGTTCTCTAAAACGCTATGCCTCATACAACTCTTTAATCATACGTCTAATTCACTTATTTAAGAGAAGATCATGGTATAGTCTCCTAGACTTCTCTGGTCAGACCCCAGGTATTGGATCTTTGCAGCTTAGAGATCTGTGCCCGGCCGCTGCAAGATCCTTATGATGTAGGTACCTATCAATGATTTCGTTTTTGTGATTCATAAAGAATGCCAAGTTGAAGACATGGTCAAACCTATGAATGTGTAATATTTTATCTAAGGAATCAACTCAACACCCTCAAGGCCTGTTGATAACTGTCTAGCAAACTGAAATGATCATCCAATTAGTGAAAATAAATATATAGAACTTAAAATCAGTGTTTTAGTTCTTATTTAAATAAAAACAATGGAGTTCTATCTTATTGCCCTCCATATCATATTATTTAAAATTTAAGGTAGAGGTCATATTCTCTATAGAGGGTTGATAAGAGGTACCCGTATATTTTGTTTTACTAATAGCAAATAACCATTTTAATAAGTACGTGTTTCTTCAGGAATATATATCAGATCTCATAATGCCTACATTAAAAGTTTACGGATTTGAAGCAACATCCAATGATTCTACACAAGATGCCATACTGAGAGACCATCTCACATATTGGGCCTGCCTTATAGAGGACCAGCAGTGTGTAGATTGGGTGTGGAGCCAGTACAGAATGTGGACTAACCAAACAGAACCAGACAAGAAAAATCCGTAAATATATTCCATAACATTCATGTTTTTTTTTTAAATTCAACGTATCTGTTAAATGCTTTTTCGTTACACTGAATACTTCAAGAGTGTTCCAGAAATTTATATAACACATATGCTAAATGCCAAGAAAAATAAATTCAAATAAAAATAGAAATAAGCCTTGGACACCTAGGTGTTAAGTAAGCATGCTGACATTATGGTCACGGCACACACATATTAAAGATCTTTAAATAGTTATTTAAGCAAAAATAGTTTTTCTTATCTTTGCAGCTTAGATATCTGTAATATATAAGATGATTATTAATTAAAGAGTAAAGAATACAACTGGTAAAAGACGATTTTACGATTGATGACTTTAACCATCCATTCTGCATTTTTTTCTGATTTTGTTTTTCATTAGTGAAAAACTAAAGAGCCAAAACATATTTTTTATCTCACTACAAAATGCATTGTCTTGTATTACACTTTTTTGTATACATATAATGGGTTCATTGCCATGTGAAAACCTCTGTCGATTAACCAGAAAGCTTTCAAAGAGAAATAATGTAAAAACCAGACTGGGACCTTTTGATTTTTTTTAGTATCAATAAAACTAGAATACGCAAGTCACATATTGGGAGATAGTCGCCTTACTTACTAGGTCATGAAATCGCCCTGTACTGCATTTTATTTGTAATGTCCTGTTGTTATCAGTTTTATTAAGTTAATCATAAATTTTATTAAATATGCGTAAATATTCAAATAATTTAGGATACCCCACAACAGCGTATCAATTATTTATGAAACAGTGCTGAAGTTGAGAAGTCAGAAGGAGTTTGATGTATTGATGAATATTTAAATAATTTAGGATACCGCACATGAATATTTTATGTATATTGATGAATATTTAAATAGTTTATGATACCGCACATGAATATTTTATGTATATTGATGAATATTTAAATAATTTAGGATACCACATCACAGCAGAGCAACAATATATGGAACAGTGCTGAGGTTGGGAAGTCAGAAGGAGTTTGATTTCCTTTATGAAAGATATTCCAACTCCTATGATCCAGATGCACAAAATGAAATACTTGCTGCATTGACACAGACTAGAAATATATGGCAATTAAATTGGTAAGAGATGTTTATAGTTCTTGGCATTGGTTCATTGTTTGGCAAGTAGTCCAAGAGACATTAAGACTGTCTTAGATAACATACCATCTGTCAGGAGATTCCTGGAAAGTACCAACCTCAAATAGATGGATTGTGCCCAACAGGGTGTAGCAAACATAGAGGTTGATGACTGGAGAGAGGCAGCGCAAGGTCGATTCACCTGGAAGGCAATGGTGAAGTCAGTTGTTGACCTCTGCAGTCTTTAACACCAATAGAGACACAAATATCATACAATATGCCAACTGCTGTAAAAAATGAGTAATCGTCGGATATTAGTGTATTTTCTCATATGGATTTATTAGCAGTCAAGCTCAAATATATGACAAAGATCAAATCACTACCATTTATGATTTATACTCCGTGAAATTCTTATCCTTTAACAGGATCTTTGTATATAATAGTCATACTTTGTATATAATGAGTCATAGTTCTTAGCTATTTTTTAAAATGTAATTTTGTAAGGGCTTTAATGGTAAATGTGTATTATTTTGTTTTATCAACTTAATAAATTTACAAAAGTACTATTGGATTGTATGAATAAATAAAAATATTCAAAGGGATGAAGATTGACAGTCTTTCGAATGACAACATCTATAAAGTAAAACCAAAAGAGGATGGTGTTGGCTACAATCTAAAATAATATGACTTATCTTTAACAGTGCTCTTCAAGTTAACTGGAATAAGTACAAATTTAGAGATACAGTTCAATCTTAAGTTAAATTTTATTTTAACAGCTAAGTTAAAAGTGGTAAATCTCAAGAGTTTAAAAACAAGGCGACTTTATATTCTGAGATGCAGCCGTAATGTTTATAAACATTCCTTGGATTCATTCTTTACATCATTACTTTAAAATTGATTTTCATTACTTCAAAATGTTCCAGGATTTTTGAAAATTCTCTAACATCAATGGAACCCCAGCTAGTCCCGACTCTTTGGGGTGGTTTGGAAAATCAAATAGCAGCTCAGACGGCTTTCAAGTTTGTTGTAGAGAATTGGCCCCGAATGCATGCAAGATTTTCAGTAGTTGATGACCAAATAATTCAGATGGTGCTAAATAATGCTTTTGGTCATATAACTACTGAGGAAGAGCTAAGAGAGGTAATTTTTTAAATAACGCTTTAGATTCAATGATGAATGGGAAAAAACAACAAAAAAAATTCCCTCATTTGAAATAGTTTCAAGGTTAATAAATAAAATCAGGTAAATAAAAAAAACCCAGCCTTTAGCTACTTCGACACAAGAAATAAATTTTCAATTTAAACACCAAATTTCATTGCCTAAACTTCATAAAAATTAACGATTTACTAGGTCAACAGTCCGCAAACTATGGTACGCTTACCACTAGCAATACTCAAGCCCCATTCTAGCGGTACGTGAGCAAGTAAGGGTCAATACACTTTCATAGTTAAAGTTCCATAAAACTTCAACATAATTTACAATATGTCAAAAGAAAAAAATCATTGTGCGAAAAAAATTTGCTCCGCTAACCAGGGTTAATGCTTATAGATTTCATCCTTAAATTATCCAAATAATGTGTATTGAACCTATAGGAAGTACTATTTCTTATACGTATTCATTAATATTTGTTGTATACATAAATTTTCTAATTTCAAATTCTAATTACACAATGATTAAAGTCGATAGGTATAGGAACATATATTATGAAAATTTGTTTATGTTGGGGTTGAGAGCGGAGTTTTATTTGACAGTGCTGTTTCAAAAAAGAGTAGCATATTGATAGGAAATATTTAATTTTTAACTTTGATCAGCTTCAGGTTAAACATAAATACAGGTTATGGTATATCTTTTTGAATTTACACAATCACTGTATATTTGTATGATATTTTAGTTTAAAAGATTCATTCAACAAAACAAAGAAAGTCTGGTGAATGCATCTCAATTCATACAAAAGAATGTGGAAAAGGCAGTTCTAGCCATTGAATGGCGTAAAAACAAAATGCAAGATGTGGAGACATGGCTGGTTAAATTCCATGACAGTCAACAGACAACCGTTGATGACTTCACACTATGGTAATTCATACATTTTTATTTAATTTTTTTCATGAGAAAATTAATGGCCTGATAGTATGATTGAATGACCCCAATCAAAAACCTACGATGAAATCCCTTTTACACTCTATTGCATAGTTACCTATGGGGTTGCGACCTGAAATTGGGTCAGTTGGCATTTTGAATGAGTTGCTAAACATTTCCAACAATAATTCAATATTTTTGACACATAAAAAATATATAAAAAACATTTAAAAAATATTAGAACCACCGTGCATCGAAAGTAAGCTTCTCGATGCTCTGAAATCATTAGAGTTTTTAGCTTTTAGTATAATAAAAACTAAAATTGTAAAACACGCTGCAGCCTGAAGATGGCCTTATCTCATATAAGATCAAGATTTAATGAATTTCAAAACTTATTCTATGTCAAGGTTCACACATCAATAAAATTTAATGTTGTTACTAATTTTAGTAATTAATTTTATGTAACAGAATGATTTGACACATGAAGAAAAAACTACACAGTAACTTAAATTAAAGTGACATCAGTTTTGCTTTACAAAAACATTGTCCAACTGTTTGACAATGGAGTTCTACAATGTAAATACCAAATCAATTAATAATCTTATATTATTAAAATGTATTTATTTGTTATCTGTATGTTTTTTTTTATTAATCTTTACTTGGGTTGCAAAACCAAAACTTATCTAAGAAAAGGTAAAGAAACACTGCTCTATAACATTATGTGCAATCACTAAACTTTATGCATTAAAAAAATAAGTAGAACATAAAATGTTACTTAACAAACTTTATTTTCTTCTATATGATATATCGACTACGCTAGTTCTATTTTCTGGTACATATTAAGTATTTCAAAGAAAAAATATTTTTATATTTTAAATAATATCTCAAAATGTAAAGATTAATTTTTTTACTACCCCCGAACAACCCAGTTAATGCATCCCTGGATAATTGCAAGTCTACTGTGCTTGATTTTATAACTTTCATTATTATTATGCAATTATAACTATGAGTTTTTGAAGAAAAATTATTATATTAATTTGAAATTTCAGATGACTTACAGTGCCAAATATCAACCGAGAACAAGAAATATGAAGTTTCTATTTACTGAACTGAATAACGGATGGTTTTAATATTTGTCTGAAGTATCTGAGAAACATTTCTTTTGTATTGTTTGTTAAAAGTAATATAAAATATTAATGAGTGATAAAAACACTTACAGTCATATAATAATATGAAATTGTTTATATCATTGTTGTTAATTTGATATTATTTATTGTACTAAAAAATTTAATAATTTACTGTAATCGAATATTTCAAAGATTAGTATTTGGTTTCTCCAGAATAAGTAGAGATTAAGTGTTATCTAAATGTAAAAAATATATATTATTTATTATAAAATATTTTACTTGTCTTAAATTTTGGTGAGGTTTTTGGGTTATATTCCTGATACGACCTACAATTAAAGGTCAAGCCTAGTTTTTCAAATAAAGTATTTTAAAATATTTCTAGTTGATTGAAAAAAATTGCCTGTAATGCAATACAATAAAATACTCTTTCCAAAAGAAATAACCGTTAATTCTTAAATTGAAAATGAAATCACCATATCTTCAAAAACAAGGAAATATAAATTCTCCAGTATTAGGAAAATACTTTTTATTTTACTATACCTATAAACACCAATAATTGCAAAAACTTAAATATATTTTTTAATTAATTTAAAATTACATTATAAATAGACTATGACAATGCTAAAAATTAAATCACAATGTGCAAAAGTTTTAGAATAAAAAAATACAATTAACATTTTTTTCCCATCGAATCAATCCTTATCACAAATTATTTGTTTATTTATGTTAAATATGAGAATATATAACCCTTCAACTAACTTAAATAAAATCTGGAGATATTAGTTTTGCACAGTTATAAATATTGAAAAAAATATCAATGAATATAATGATAAATTTAAAAGTGTGTAATATACTCGTATTTTAATATTTTGATTAATATGAATAAGAAATTTGATTATGTTTCTATTTTACACATATTCATTATTTTCAAATATTATATTTTGAATGAATCAATCTTTTATTTAATTTTAAGTAACAGGTGTTAAAATATGTGATATTTAGTCTATCTTTGATTAAAAAAACATCTAATAGAAAAATAAATAAAATTCAAAAGGCTACTTAATGTTAAAAAACAGTTTATTTATCAATGTATAATCTTCATAAAAGAAACCTAATAAATAAAAAGAAAATGTATGGTAATATAAATTATTAAAAACAATCCTTTTGATAATAATTTTTAGTTTCATTATTTGTCATTCTGACATAATGAACGATTGTACTGGACTAAAATATATCCTATCATGGAACATGATCAATAGTTCATTTCTCCAACTTAAAAGGAGAATAAAAATTGTTTGTCATATAAATGTAGCAGAAAATTTTAAAAGTCAATTTCATACTGAAAGCTGACTATCTTAAATCATAAAAAGTCATGTAATTATTATATTCTTGTTTTTCGTGTTAAGTTGGCGCCATGTGGTAGATTTTATACTGTAGTGATAATAAACAAGAACTGTTGAATTTTAATACTTAATGTTTTACTGAAATACTATAATATGGTCTTCTATTACATTTTCAATTTCAAATATTATTTTTTTATGATTATCTTGTAAACCTCAGATTTTTTATTCCTACATATCAAAACCTCTAAAAATTTATTTTTCCTTATTTTTATAATAAATTTGGAAAAAAACTACTGCAAATTTAATGTTATATATTTGTTTTACCTTGATACTATTTTTTTTTACAAGACGAAATTATTTTAATGAAGATGTTTTAATATTTATGTTTAGATACTTAATTATAATTAAAGTGATTGGACCATTGTCATGATACATTAAATAATGATTGTAGTATAATAAAAATTCAAATTTTTTATTCTCGTTTTTTTTCTTACCTGAGGAAAAGTAAATCATCTTAATCAAGGATAAGTCCATTCTGTCAATTGATGATGCATGTTTATGTATTGGTTTATTGTATGCAAGCTATTGAGCTTCATGAAATAAACAGTATCGACAGATCAAAACTAATATTTTGATGGCACAGATATAGGAAAAAAAAATAATGAGCGCTTAACAGGTTTTAATCTAAGATTGGAAAAAAATATCTGTATATTAACATTGTTTAAATACTTTTCGAGCATTTACTTGTGCTTTTACATAATATTTGGACTAAAATGCTGTTCCATTGACCCATCATGGCCATCTATGCAACTAAGTCAACTATCAGAAATGACGAGTCATCAATCTTAGTGTGATATTTCATATTACTACTTTAGCAGTTAGCTAAAATCTATAATATAGATCAAATTGCTACAATTTGTCTCTTATTATTTTATTATTATTGCCCCCCCTATATCTTCCATCAGAAACACAAGGATACCATCAAACACTTTCACCCAGAACAGTTCACAGTCTGGCACTTCATGCCCTTCTAAGTCATGACTGAACCAACTCTGATGGGATCTATGACTATTGCAATAGTATATTTTAAGGGAATTGAGGGATTAACCCAAAGGCCCTGAGGATATCCCTAAAGGAGACTCATCCTGGAGTCTTATTTACCTCTTACAAACTACTTGAATAATATAGAGGCTGTGCCCAAAACCCACTTGTTCTTCATGCCCAAAACCCACTTGTCCTTTAGCTTGACCATAAAATAAGGCAATATTTTACAAAGTAGCCAATCTGAGTTATTTAACATTTAATATACTCGTAACAATAGTTGAGATTGGTTTTCATAAAAATCAGTTGTGCCCAATAGGGGAAAAAATTTATTCCAATTTATTAAATATATTTAAAAAAGGTTTTATTCTCTTGAAGTTTTCTCACAATTTATTTAGATAAACTGACTGGCTAGAGAAACCTATCTCCCAGAACCCTAACAAACTCAGTGTGGAGAGCTTGAGGAATAAAGCCCATAATCAACAATCTGGTGGAATGTCATATTGAAATCTAAGGTTCTACAAGAGTTATTTAACCATCAGAAGTAAATATAATAAGTTGTTAAAAATAGTAAAATAACTTAATTCATGTGTCAAATATCAATTCAACAAGCTGTCAAATGTCATAAAATATGTCATATCATTGACCATAAATTAACCTTAATTACATAAGGATCTGAAAAAATTAAAGCTTATTTTGAAGTTTACAAGCAATTACTTAATATCTTGCAATATGTCAGGGTCGCAATCTCCTCCGTGGTTGCAGTCCTAAGACTGGTTTGCAGCAATTTCAACTCTTCTCCTCCATTCCCCCCTGTCCTGTGCGGCTCTTTTTAAATCTGTATATGTTGAGCAGCGCACGTCCACCAACAGGTCCTCCAGGTACTCTCGGCGTGGGCGTCCCCTAGAGTTTGTCCCCTCATACCCTCCATTATGGCATGCAAGAGGCCCTCTTGTCGTATTATATGACCGATCCATCTTGCACGCCTTTTGGACAGGATCCTGAGCAGGTGCCTTCCTCCTTCGATTCGTTGGAGAACCTCTTCATTTGTGATGCGGTCTCTCCAGGAAATTCCTAATAGTCTTCTATAGGTCGCAATATGACCCTTGAATTGGAAACATTCTGGTTGACTAAATAATGTTTGTATTTTCACCCATCTCTACACACAGATCCTATTAACAATAATCAGAATCTTCTCAAAAATGTTGTCTCTTTATGTCCCATAAATATTCCCCGTACAACAATATGCAATCTCAATGTTGCACGCTGAATGTCCGTAGCAGACAGTAGAAATATCTATGTTCTACGCTATTTTTTAATGGACTCAGAAAGGAATATATATTTGTTAAATTTAATACGCCTTATTTTAATAAGCCATATTAAATTTAACAAGTGTTCAGTCAGTGCACGAGTTTACTTTAAGGCCTTAGATCACAAGTTTATTTTTCTGCCTACTTTTAACGAGGATAGTGATTTTTTATACAACTTAGATTATATCAAATAAAAGATACATTTTTTTACTTTTAATTATACACAGAAATATTTAAAATATGTACGGAATTTTAAAGATAAGCTATTGATTCATTTATTATCTACAATATATTCAAACAATTAACAGCGTAGATGGTTTACAGCTTTCTCAAACACTTCTTTCTTTATCTTAGGACAGTCCGGGTGAGCAATTAATACTTCTCTGCTTACAGCTATAGCATCTGGATATCTAGAAATGAAAGAAAGCAGATCATAAGAAAAAATATTTTATTTTAATGGCACCATTTAATGTCTGTAGACACCATGTACCATGTAGAATTTCAAAAAACTATCAACTTAAGAAGCCTTTAAAAGCTTTCTATGTCAATAACTTTCCAAAACTCCAAAGATAAGGAAATACAATAAGACCAGCTATTTTTAAATTCGGGATTGAGTTTATAAAAATTAAAACATTTTACTTTATGAAAGTTATTATATTATGTTGTATTACACTTCTTTGTATACCGTACAACCTGGCAGGCTTATTGCTATGTGGCAATATTTTCTAACCAACCAGAAAGATGTTAAAAAGGTTCAATTTCATTATTTTTTATAAAACAAATCAAACACTTATTTTATTTTGTATTCACCGCTGTTATATTTTACCATAAAGTGAAACAAACGTCTTTTTTAATACTCAAGATATAAATTTCATTGATGATCTTATATTATCTATAAAAAAAATTCCAAACTCTTTTCAAATCAAATTTTCTTTCCAAGTATAGTATTTTGAATTGCATTTAGTACTTATCTGTAATCTACACATATTAAAACATATTCAAATAAGATGCCATCATTCTTTTCAATGATTTTTTCCATCATCTATATTTATCACTTGACACTGGTGTATACTCCTTCATATAATATATTGGAATTCACAGCCATTATTCAAGAAGATCATCTATTTTAATACTGTTACTAAAGTATCCCTTCATTTAAATAAATAAATACAGGTTTATTGATAGCAACATAGTATGTACATAATACATTTAGACACATTTCAAGAACACATTAAAAAGAGAATACATTAAAAAACAGAAGCTATCAAAAGGTCTGGGCTCATCTAATAACATCCTCCCGGCCAAAATACACCCCCCCCAATATAGGGCGAGCCCAGCCACGGGGACATCAGATGTTTTTCAGCCCGCACCCTTGAACACGTAGAACAAGAAGATAAAAAAACCACAAAATAAATGGATGACAAAAAAAAAATCATACATTCAAGAGAGAAGACGTTAAAAGGTCCGGGCTCATCCCACAAACATTCCCCAGCCCGAGATACACCCCACCAATGTAGTGCGAGCCCGACCGCAAGGGCATCGGGGGGCTTCCATCCCACACCCCCGCATATATTAGATCAAAGAATAAATAAAAAAACAAAAACCTATGGCAGAAAACAAAAAAAAAGTAAACCCACATATACCACCTCAGATTAACCGTCAGCAAGAACGAAAAAAAGAAAAGCCTTAAAGGAGTCCAAATTTTATAAAATGACAAATGGGAAATGAAACAGTTGAAACAACATTGAAATAGTTAAGCAGTTTTAAAAGAATGAATGAGAAGATAACGCACAAACACGTACGCACAATCCCCGATTCACCACCAGCGAAAAGAGAGAAAAGAAAGAAAAAAAAAAGCAAATAATTTCTTTTGAAATCAAATAATTAACCCTGATTTGACATTTATGTAAACAGTCAATTTGGTTTTTTCAAATCATGTAATTTACATATTTCAAACTCAGAGATGTTGAAATGTTATATTTCTCTTATATGCCATTTTTCAGAATAATGCACATGCAAATTTTTTTATAAATTTAGGTGGCATCTGGTGGCCAACTTTGGTGTTCTCATATAATATGATAATAGTTATGTTTAGATTCCTATTACTATCCTTTTCTTACTTTTTTGCTTTGAGTAAACTATAGGCATATTTATATCCTATAGAGGCATTTCCATGTCCTCCGAACTCCCAGGCATTTTCATAATGCTTAGCAGCTTGCTTGAAGGATTGTTCCTTTTCCGCCAACAAACCTAAAATTAAAGGTTTAAATTTAGAACAAATGAAAATTATAGCAAATTTATTCTTTCATCAAAGATCATATATTTTTTCTTACTTCATGTCTAAGGAAAGATGGGACATCACTCACTTTCATCTCTCATTTCTATGGACAGACTTCCTCATACAAGAACAATTCTGAAGAGCATCTGTAACAGCTCAATGACAAAACCCCTTGTGGTATCACTCATATTCAAGATTGAAACTAGGATTCCTGAATATCTTGGGCAATACACACCACTGCCGCTATATGTATATATTTTCTAGATGTTCAGGCAATTATTCAGAATATAAGCGCGAGTAATAAGGCCTTTTTTCATTTGTATGGTACTTCTCAACTTATCCAAACTGGTGATTCGGACACATTGAAGAACATGGCTGGGATACATTATTTTCAATCTCATTGATTGAGCCTTCCAGTTTAGAACCACTGGAATATAGGCACGGAACTCACAATTTATCAAGATCCGTGTTAACAAGAGTAGGACCATTTTTTTCCGGGTATCATTGGGGATTAAACCTGAAACCCCCAGGTGTAAATCAAAGGTCTTACCAATTAGGTCACAGAGATCATCACCTAGAGGCTAGAAACAAAATTTACTTTGGTTTATTAAATATATACCTAGATATTCATGAGCTGGAGCGCAAGACATATTATGTTTTAAAGCTTTCTCCAACAACTCCTTGGCTGCTTCAGAGTTGTTTCCTCCTGCACTGATCAAGCAGTCGGCTAGCAAGAGCCAGCAGCGCTCAAGCCACTCTGCCCGCTCGGGGGCCCATAAGCTGCGGGATACACGTTTTAGGGCATTGCGGGCTCTTTGAGGTTGTTTCAGCACTAAGTAACTGAAAAACCAAAACATTTATTTTATTTACCCTAAGTTTCCTGACATCAAAATTGTATAATCTTTTTACCTTTGTTACAATTTTTATACAACAAACATAAAAAAAATGTAAGTTAACTATGAATTTTATTAAAAGTATAATGTTTAGTATTTATGTTTTAATTTTATTTTTTTAAGGAATAGATATGAATGAAGTCAAAGGTATCCTTATCATATCTTTGAATAATAAGTAAAAAATAATTCCGGTGTCATTCAATGCGACTAGTATAATGTGCAGTTCAAACCAGCTGCCTTCCACATACTATTCCAGTGTATTACTACTCAGCCCTGCACCAATTTAGTCCAGTATGAAAAAGATACTTTCAAGTAGACAAAATCAATACAAGGTTTATTGTATATATATAAAATTTAGCTCAAAAAACAATAAAGTACTTTAAAGTATTGCCAAACAATAAAGAGTTGAATTATTACTTCTTAGACTAGATACTCTCTTGTCTGTGGTTATACCATAAGCTGCTTTTGTCTGTCAAGACAGATAGGTTATATGTTTGCATATTTTTGACAATTGATTCATATATAGGAGTTCACGGCCATTATTCAAAGAGAGAGAGAGAGAGAGAGAGACAATTGATTTATTGTTGTGAAATTTGAGTAAACAAGCTGGCAGTATGACCCCAGTCAAGTGGGAATCTGGTCTTAGGGATCACATTTGAGAGGATATTTAATTATTTTATATTAAGGAAGGGTAATGTAGACCATTCCACTCATCTTCCTGCTACTTTCTTGAGTATTTCAATTTATACTTCAAAGATGGAATAAATAAGATAATCTTATATTTAAAACCTGGGGACACAACAAAAAATCTGCACCCCCTTGCACAAAGTGTTAGCTAACTGTTCTTTGGGAATACGGTGGAAGTCCAACCGTGAAGGAAAAGCATGTATATTTATTTTAGTGTAAAATATATTTTTTGCATATGCCATACATCCTTTTTTAATATTTTTCACATTTGTAACATATACCATATTGTACACGTATAACAAAATTAACTATAAAAGTGCTCAGTTATGAAAAAAAAAGTAATTTTTCAGTTCAAAAGATATGTTCTTTTAAAAACTTCAGTATCAATATTAGTATAATTGTTTCAAATTTCAAGTAGTTTTTACTACAGTTTCCATGTTCAAAGTGCAAGCAAAAGTCAAACTAACAGACATTGTTTAGAATAGTGTATAAAAAAACTCTTATACCAACAGAGCTTGGGAAATTAAGAAAAAGTTTTCAAAAAATATTACTTTTAGTTTTTGACTTTTTTGCCCCTTGATTAGTGAGCGCTTCATACATTACAAAAGCAAAAATATTCTGAAAAAAAAATTATAACACATATGAAAAATTAACAAATACAATCATGAGAAAAATTAAAACGACCTATAAGTATTCTTTTTTCTTTCATATGGTACCCTTCAACAAATTAACATTGGTAATTTGGACTTGTTAAAGAGCGTAACCAGGAGACAACTTTGTCTTAGGCCCAATTAATCGAGCCTTCAGGTTTAGTACCACTGCAGTAGGCATGGAACTTATGATTTTTAATTGCTGGCAACACTACCACACATGAAGAAGCAACAATAATCACACACATTCTCGGCACCTGCAAGTGTTGTTACCAGAGAAACTCTTACCAGACTGGGACCATTTTTTAAATTCTTTTTGGGTATGATTGGGAATCAAACCCTAACCCCCTGGACAGAAATTTAGCGTCTTATGAACTAAGCCGCAAAGAACATAAGTATTGAAATTCTGTTATTGAAAGTGCTTTCCTACAAACACAAGTATGCATTACTAAAATTAATACAAGACATTCGTGCTTTAACTACATAATATTAAAAAAAAATCTACTAACGCAGTCGCTAATGTGACAGCTACACCTATGTCATCTGCTCCGCCATCTTCAGACGCCAACTGGAGAAGATTTCTCAAAGCCACATCAGCAGTTGATTTTCTGCGACCAGCAAGAGCCAATCTAGCTTCCAAAAGTTTTAGCTCTAAAGCCTCTATAGGATCTTTGTCACCTTCCTTTTTCAATTCTCCTAATAAACGCTCAGCCATACCAAGAGCAAATGATCTCGTGTCCCTAAAAACAATATGAATAGTCTTATTGTATCGGACGTGTGCCGTCACCTGTGTGTGTGTGTATGTGATATGAGGAAAAGGACATTTAGGTGTAGATCTGTTTATATATAAAATTGTTGTATTTGTCTATTTCATCTGTGTATGAACCTTTTATATGTATCGTGTCATTCTAATGTTCTTTTATTTGTATAATCAATGTATATGTTAATATGATAAAATGTTATCTGAAAATATGTATGTTTGTTTGAGTCCGATTGCGCTCGCGACCGCACAGGAAAAATGTGCTGGCGGCCGAGGCATCGAGACTAAGGCCAAAGTCAGTCGGGCTAAGCAGCGCTCCAGGCCCCGAAAGTGGTTGTACTTTGCGGGTAACGGGCACTTGCTATGACCGATTGGCCATTAATATAGAGGGCCCAAAGTTGGCAAAATATACTTCTCTACTGGACTACATCTGTGTTTCACTTCTCCTGAACTTCTTCAACTTCTACAGAGGAATCTCTACTCGACAAACCATCTTCGCTTTACTCGTCATGCCACTGGAGCCGTTCCGAGCAGCCATCTTGAATAGCCACGACAGGCTCCGCCCCGAGCAGTGAAAAGCCCCGCCCCTAGTGCAGTGGCGTAGCGGCGAAAGAATATTTCGCCATTAATTAACTTTTGGTGATTGAAGCTTTCGAAACCGCTACCTGAATTCTACGAGCATTGTGCAGCAACCATCCACCTATCTACAGTCTTTGTACCTGTCCGGTACACTTATAATTATGAAAAAATAATATTACATAAAAGCTTCTTTGAAATTCATGAAAAAAACGAATATCTGATACATTGAAATAATTTAAGTTGAGCTGAGCATTGAAAAGATTGCCGCATGCCAATAAACAAGTCATGTTGTACTGTGTAACACACATTACAACACACATGGTGTAGTAAGTGAATGACCAATAAGAAGAATATTGAAGAAATAAGCAATCATTTTGAGTATTTTTTAAGCTCCTTCCCATTAAAAACACTTCAACCTTATTATCTACAGCTGTTGTAATTCTGGTATGAGATCGTCTTCCCAATTATCCCATTTCTTTCTATTCTTTGCCATCTTCTGCAAGCACGAGTCATTGAAATTCCAAATTTCATCAATCAAATAGGTTTTGGACATCTTATTTGTCTTCTCGTCTCGCTAGATCACATCAATAGTGGATAGTGCTTGGTCAATAAAGATTTTTTATCTTTGCAGCCATTTCCACTTAAGTCTCTTTACTTGAAATTTTACATGGTAAATTAATTTATAAGTCTATTTTACCTGTACTCAATGTCTTCAGGAGTTTCCGGGCCACCATCCTCAGAGAGTGGTGGAGGCATCGCTTCACCCGATGGAGCTAGGCACACTCCTACCACACCCAAGGCAGCAGATCTCCCCCAGCGCCCTCCCTGCCCCTGGGTTCGGGCTTGACCCCAGAGTCGCAGAGCTGCATTGGGATCACCTAAGTATCGCCACTTTAGACCCGTGCAATACAGATAACCTTAAATATTAATTTAAACAATTAATTGACATTTTCAGCCAAGAAAATAAATGAATCGCAAAAAAGATTATTGAACATTTATTGATCAAACTATCTAAATACTAAATTTGTAGAAAATAATATGGTGAAAATCTATTTTATTATACTTGCAATATATATGATACAATTGATACTTGAATATTGAAAAATTTAAGAAACCATACTTAAAAAATAATATGAAATGTAACAAAGTATAATCATCAAACCAATCCTAAAGACATGAAAAATCAATTGATTAAACATCAAATTATTTATTAATTATGATTCAATTTTCGGCCTAATTTAGTAAAAATGAACTTAGGGGTGCCTTAAATAAAGAAGTTTTTAATTTTCTTCTAAAAACCTCCAGATTCTCATTCTACTGTATTATACTTTCATTGTATACAGTACAACCTAGAGGGTGTATTGTCATATGGAAATCTCTTCCAGCCAACTAGAAAGATTTAAAAAGGGCTTAAGTGAAAACCAGATGGAAATCCTTTATAAAAAAACCGTATACCAGCATAAACCAAACCCGCAAGCCCCAAGTTGAAAAACAGGTATCTTTTTAACTAGGCAACAGAGGTCAATCATTCAGTATTATCATCAATTAGAAAGCTCTACCGAAAATTTTATTGTTGAGGTGGCAGAAATCAAAGTTCAGCAGGGGGTATCGTAATCATTAATGGATAAATATTTCAGAAAAAAACCTGGTTCTTGAGAGAATCCTGCTTCCTGTGCTCTTGTTAAAAATTGAGTTACATCTTCTAAACTCCCAAGTCTCCTCTGCACATCAATTAGTCTTTCTAAAGCTGTCCAATAAGTTGGCTGAGATGTAAGCAATTGTTTTAAATGGTAAGCTGCCGTTTCAAAGTCAACCTAAAACATTTTTAATATTACAGAATTTCAGAAAAAAAAATACTCAGAGATACTTTATATGTTATCGTTAAATGTCTTCTTATCTAGATATTAATTTATTCAAGCTATAAACAATTTATATTAATAGGAAATTTTATTCGAGAAAAGGCGAGGTTTGGACTGGAGAGAGAAGGAATAATTAGCCAGAGATCTACAATAGATAAGTGGATATCTGTGCTAACGACGCTACAACCCTTAACTGAAAGAACAAGTGAAATATAATGATAATGATTATGTAACAGTATGAATGGTTTTTTTTTAATTTCCTCAAAATTTATAAATTGCACTGTTGAAAAAGGGCACCTAATTTAACACACCAATTATATTTCTCACCTTTCTAAAAGCCAAATCAGCCATCATTACAGAAGCAGCTTCATTGTCAGGATCTGCACTCAACAATATGGCACAAGTCTGCTGGCATAGGTCTGGTTCGTTTACCTTAAATCATCAAATTCAAGATTTTAATCATATTTGATGACCAAATAGTCTTCATCCTACATTTATTTCTCTAGCACATAAGAAGCATATTAAAGACTGCTAAGACTATGAAAGTATATTCCATTCTATAGAACAAATCACTCAAAAAGATTTACTAAAAAAAATCGGATAGCAATTAGCTTAGGAAATTCACATCCACAATGCATTAATTTCTCCAGATTATTAATTATTGTTAGGTTGGAAGAGATTTTTTTCTTTTTGTTATTACGAGTATATGTTGATACAGGTTATATGTAATCACATCATATATTAAAAAGAAAATAATAGTAATCTGACCGATATAAAAAATAATAATTCATGCTTGTCTTAAAACAGCTTAATTATATCAACAAAGACTTTTATGAAAGCAAATTTTTAATCTGTAGAAAATATCAATTTCCGAATATGTATTAAAAAAAGTCATTCCTATGTAATTGTACATACTCTTAATAGTTCGCCGATCAGGGAATAAGTCAGCTGCAACAATAGTAAAAAAATATGTATATGAAAAAAGAGGCCTTAAATCAATTTTAAAACTCCAAATTTCGTGGCTTAGTTGGTAAGACGCTGGTCATCCATGGCTTTTGAGTTCAATTCTCGATGGGACAATATAAAAAATAATTTTAAAAGTGTACTTTTCGGATTAATTGTTTTGTCTGATAACAATATTTGCACACGCTAAATGTGTAAACCTGTTTACATGCGGTAGTATTTTCAACACATGTGATGGCGACCTGTGAGTTACTTGCCTATTTCAGTGGTTCTTAATTCGAAGGTTTGATTACTGGGACTGAAGACAATATTATCTACTAACTCTTGAATATGTCCGATTACCAATTTTAACATTGAGAGGTAGCACAGAAATGAATGAATTCATTTAAAAAAATATATATCTTTACCTGCATATATAGCTTAGCCAGTGCTAAAAGTACAGTTGGATTCTGTGAAGTGTATTGCAAGGCTTCTTTATAAGTTTGAATTGCTAATTCAGTGGCTTTGTTTGAAGCATAATGAGTAGCCAGTGAAAAACATATATCTGAGAGAATCTTTTTTTCTTCATCCAAATCATCTATTAAAAAAAAGGTATTATTAATGCCTTGAGATTAGTTTTCAAAGATCAAAAAATTTTGTAAGTTATATGATGAGAATTCTTAAAATAAGGCTTGATGAATGGGGTTGAAAACAATGTTATTGACTCCATTATTCCTTCTGGCCACGTGCTTTATTTAACATGTTTGTATCATACATGAGGATATGTTAAAAAGCCAATAAAATGAATGATTTAGTGCATAAATAAACAAATTACCATGAGATTCAAGTTGTTCACGCTTTACTAATCTCAATTGATTTTCTCTTGCCTCCTTCAGAGTGATCAGAGCTCCCTTTCCTGTCACCTCAGCACCCTCTTTCCTTTCTTTCACCTTGGCCAGCATCATTAGTAGTTTGCTCTTAAATTTCATAGATATTACATCTGTAGCATTTATCATGGTCGGAATGTTAAGTTCATTACTCAGAAGTTCCTCAGCATTGTCGTACTGTTTAAGCTGAAAATATTTTATAAATAGGATATTAATTATCAAATCAGCTTTATTGTAAAGATATTTTTTTCTTTTCTGAGAACCTCTACATTTATGTACGCAAGTACACAAATGTAGAGGCTGTCAGATTGCGGTACAGTGTGATAGTACATAGCAAGTTAAAATATGAGCATCAGTGTGGAGCCCATGAAAGATTCGTTCCTCTCAAACGGTAGAGAAGGTCTAAAAGAAATGTTTGAGATAATTCTACTTGCGGGAGTGTCCTACAAGGTTTTATAGGCATATTGGGATACAATATTTTAAGCATAAGGGGAGGGGCGTGAGGGTCTCTTCTTTTATCTTAAAACTGCGGACACAAACAACAAATTGTTTTTAAAGAAAGTATATTGAGCTTTTATACTATGGGAGTTAGTTTTTTCGACAAAACAATTATTTCTTACTTAATTATTTTATATTTTACATATTTATTTTAAAGCTTTATACGTAATTGGTTTTAACATGTGTATGCAAGCTATATAAAAATAAATAAATAAATATAAAACAGTGTAATGCTGGAGATGTTTAACTGACATTTAAAAACTTCTGAGACAATTCAATTTAAACTTGTTTGTCCCCTATTACAGCAAGGTTGGTGGGATAGAACTGAGCTGAATGTTAACTATTTAAAATACTACGATATAGAGCTCTTACCTTAATATAAAGTTCCGCTAATTCCAGTTTGAGTTCTGGGCTAGTCAAAGTTCTAACCGAATCTCTGTAATGTCTAATGGCTTTATCATAGTGATGAGTCTTTACCAGAGCCAAACCCATTTTTTTAATCAAAGATATATCTTGAGGATTTTGTTGAATTGCCTTTTCATACGCTTCCACTGCTAGACTTGGCTCTTTAAAATAAAATTTCAAATATTTTTAGAATCGAAACTAGAACTTAAATAAAATGTACCATAATTTTGATACAAATTAATTATATAGCTTTTACTGTCAATTAGACCTGGCACCACATGGTCAAAATGCCTTTAGTGTGTCATGTAATTGATAATGAATAGTTGCATTTGATCCAAAGGGATATACATATTGTGTAGAAAAAATAATGTTCCATCAAATAGGATTTGTCCTTTTTATTAATTGGATTACATACAGCAATTAGTGACAGGACGTAGATGTGGTGTACTCATTTAGATGCGGAGTCAGATCTATTTACTTGGAGTACATTGATATATTTTAGAAAAATGTTATGCAGCACTCCCAATATTTTGATACCAGCTGCCACTGACTGAAAAATCTATTGAAATCAAAGATTAACAAAATTATAAACAAACCAAGTATGGACATATAGGCATCTCCAAGCATTGTGTGTCCATCAGATCCTGGATGATTTGCAACAATTTCTCGGAAGCAAGTAGAAAACATATCTCGATCATTCTTCTCTTTGAGATAAATATTAGCTAGTTTTGTGTGAGCCTACAAAACAAAATAACATTTCAACTGAATTATTTATTAACATTTAAAAAAATATTTTCAATCAGATAAATTTTAAATAATTTGAATTTATTCAGACTATCAATGCATACATAAACTGTTCAAGATAGTAAATATGTATGGAGTCCTCTTTGATAAAACTATGACATGGTCCAAATTGATTGATAAAATTCAAACATCATTAATCAACTTATTTGAAATTTAAATTATAAGAGTCAAATTGTATTGACTATATTAGTTACCTGTAAATAATATGGCTGCCCAGGTTTTATTTCTGAAAGTAGGTCAATTGCATGATCTACATCAGATTTTCTTAGAGCCAGTTCTGCATTTGCCAATGTTAAACGAACCTCTTCTGTTGTATAGGAAAACTCTTCGATTGCATCCTAAAAATATTAATTTTAAATTTAGCAAAACTGAAAATATACATAAAGAGATATATAGGCATTATACTCTAAATAAATCACATGTTTTTTGTTAAATTGTTCCTAAATATACCATAGATTAGGAGTGTAGCGCAGATTAATTCAATTTATTAACTTTAAACTACAAATACCGTGGCGTGATCATTTCAATGACTATTTGATAAAATTGTTGTACTTGACAACCTTGTCCGACAGAAGGAAATTGATATATTTCATACTTTTGTTGTACATTCAAATTTTAAATCATTCTGAGCTTGTTCCACTTTTTGTTTGCACACTCCCTCTGCCATTGGTTACAAATACATATTCAAACTAACCAATAAAAATGGTGATAAAACCTGTAACAGAATTGTTTAAAATCACTTAAAAATGTTTCCAAGCTTGCACACATCGAAATTCCCAGACTAGTTTAGTTTGCAAATTGTCTACCCCAATGGAAAAATAGCATGAAATAGTCGTGGTCCTTAAGCAAATAAAAAATGGTAAATCACCGGAAAAGACATACTTTCTAAGAATATTAAGATATCCACCAAACCATTAAAGGAACTCATAGCTCTTCTCTTTAACAAATGCCTACAAGAGTTACATATTCCGACTAACTAGAATAGTGCGGTCAGAGTACTAATAAGAAAGGTGACAACACAAAACTTGAACTATCGTGCAATAAGTCTTTGTTCCAAATTTGAGGTGCATGGTCGTGCACTAGCCCACTGGAGTTCCGTGAGAAAAGTCGTAAGTTCAAAAACCATGCTGTGCTACTCGACGACACAGACATTTTTTCCACCTAGTGTTCGAGGGTATAAGGATACCTATGACTTCGGTCATATCTATTCTTTTTATTAAAAAAAATAAACAAATTGTTTAAAAGGTGATTTGCAATAGATTAACCTCAAAATCAGACTCTTACCAACTAAAAAAATAGGCAAGGTTTTGATTAGCATACAGTACTCATAACCATCTGCAAACCCTGACACTCCTGAAGGAAAAACGTAATGAGTATAAAAAACCCTTCTAGTT
Source organism: Odontocerum albicorne (assembly GCA_949825065.1). Classification (NCBI taxonomy): domain Eukaryota; kingdom Metazoa; phylum Arthropoda; class Insecta; order Trichoptera; family Odontoceridae; genus Odontocerum; species Odontocerum albicorne. The sequence continues at coordinate 31,426,022 of OX463846.1, forward strand.
TATATTTGTGGATTACAATAAAGCTCTGGAAATCCGGGACGTACTTAATGATTTAAGTGCTGGTAGAATCGATGATAGACATAGTCAACTTGAGCATATTTATTGAAATACAACGTCACTTATATGGCTCTACGAAAATACTTACAAATTCAATATAGAGTGAAGCATAAAAAAAGTGAGATACTGTATACCAAAAGCTTTTTACTCTGGCCCTAGAAAATATTTTTTTAAATTTAAAATTGGAAAATTAGGGCATAAAGATAGATAGAGAAAGACTTTACCACTTGCTCTTTGCTGATAATATTACTTTTATATCATATCTTGATGAAATTATTAAGCAGCTAAAAATAGAATCAGTCAAAATATTTTTTAGTAAAACAAAAGTAATGACCAATATCAATATAAAAAACCGAAACCTGCCTGTAGAGAGTAAATAGGTAGTTTTATATCAGTCACAAAAATAGCTGGCACCATATAACCAAGCTATCAAAATAGAATAAATCAATTTTAGCTCAGCTCAAAATTTCAGAGCAATATTCAAAATTCATTGAATACTAGGTTATTTGACCAATGGATCCTTCCTGTCTTAACATTTGGCTTAGAAACAATGACTCTCACTAAGAAATCCTGCAAAAGGTTACGTATTGTGTAGAGGAAAATGAAGTCATATTGGGGATCTCATTAAAAGATAAAAAAAATTAAACAATGGATCCTAGACTATGGTGAACGATATTATTTAGATAATGGCTTGGCTGAAGTGGAAATGGATAGTTTATTTTGCACAAATTAAGACTGAAAAATGGACAAAAAGGGTCCTAGAATGATGACTCAAGATCAGATTGAGTAGAGAAGGAAAAGAGAGAACTACATTCAGCAGTGGACAAGTATGGGCTGAATGATGTTGATAATGATTCCCTCCAGACCCACATATCATCAACTATTCAATTGCAGTTATCAAGTTTGCACAGTAATCAATATGGATGTTTTTGGAGTAATCAATATGGATGTCTATCCATATATATTAATTTTATAAAGTAGTTTTCTTCACTCCAAATATACTATAGAGGTTTGTTGGATCGTTATGAAGTTAGTTAATAAATATACTTATCTCTGTCATCATTAATGTTTACATTGTATAAAAGGTCTCGCAATGACTTGTCTTCAGAAATCAATTGATTAGTTGAAAAAAAAACATAGTTACCTGCATTATCTTTGTAGCTTCTACATGTTGACCAAGTTCTGTATGAATATTTATGAGCTCCAGGAAAAGAGTTGCTTTGTCCGGAAGATTGAGCTCAGAATCAGAAGTACTTTTGATTCTCAGACTATTGGCATGCTTTGTACCGATCAGATTCATTGATGATGTAAAACATGCCAGGGCTTCTTTATATTTCTTTTGATGCTTAAAAATTATGCCGTTCAATAAATGGTACAAAGGGTTATCCCTTATTTTAAAGTTATAACTGAGGCAAGCTTCTAAACTTTGTTGAGCTCTATCAAATAAATTTTGATGAATATATATTTGAGATGATAACAAGTGAGCATTGGCATAACTTTGATCTATATTCTCAATAATATTCTGAACATGTTTTTGAGATTCCATCACTTTTCCATACAAAAATTGAATTTTGGCTAACTGATAAATTGCTGAAACTAAACCAGGACAAGATTTTATAACTACTTCCAACACATGAGAACTTTGTGTTACGGCAACTGGTAGAATTTCTTCAAAATTAAATAATAGTGAATCGGTAACCACTGAAGGTTTCTTAGGAATAAATTTTTGATATTCTTCATTAATTAATAAAAGCAAATCAGGGTTAAGCAATCTCAAATATTCTACACCGTAAGGAATGCTTTGAACAGAAGATAATAAGATATCAGATGCTTGATTCAAATCATCTAAGGATTTATCCTTTGACTTTTGTTCCAATTTAGCCGACATCATTAGAAGTAAAGGATTCTTATTGTTGCCACCGATTAATTCATTTAGCAATTCAATTTGTTGCGCAATTTGATCTGAGGGTCCATTTTCACTCAACTGACATAGAGTGAGTCCACAGAGAGCATCAATACAATTATCATCAACTTTAGTTGCAGATTTAAAGAAATGATTGGCATCCTTATACTTAGCTTGCATTAAGCATTGATAACCAAGTTCTGTGAGGTAATCAGTGTTAGAAGGATATAATTCCGCTGCGTGTTTAGCAAATCGATATACCTGTGTTAAAACAGAATTGGATCGTCCGCACACTCTAGAAAACAACTGCGCAGCTTCGTGAAAAAGAAATGCATTCTTTGGTTCCTTATTTTCTAAACAAGCAAAATAGTTATTAAGTAACTCAGCTGCTTCAATGTAATCTCCATCTTTACAAATAGTGTAAAGTATTTTATATTTCAGAGAGTGCAAATTATCTTTGTCTTGGTGAAATATCTGATTTGCAATATCGATTGCATGTTCCCAATTATACAGAGCCATTTCATTTTTAATTTTCTCTATCTGTACAATTTCAGATTCAGAGTATTGGACGAGTATATTATCTAAAATTGGAATTGCCTCAGAAAAGTTTTTCTGTAAATATTTCAAAGTAGCTAATCCAAGTTGAGCATCAAAATTATTTTCAAAATTTTTTGCCTGAAAACATTCAGCTATTTTATACGGCGGATTATTTTTATTTTTATACATATCAATCCAACCCTTCAAAATAATAATTTGTGAAGATGTAGAATCCATTTTCAAAGCTTTTGTAATGAAATCTGAAGCTTTGTCATACCGTTCAGAAAACATTAAAAACAAAGCCGCATAATAAAGCGACATGCTAGAGGCATTTTTCTTTTCATCTTTGAGGCGTCCTTCTAAATGTTGTAGAGTTTCGTGATCCACAGTTACAGTTCTTTTATTTGCATATATCAAACACATTACTGCTGCCAGAGAGATATCGTTATGTGATTGGATTAAGTTTAATTCTCTGATTCCTTCGAGGACCCGCCCACTCAGCACGAGTGTAAATCCATTGTACATGGAATAAACTGGATCGTCGGGAAATTTTATGATATATTCTTTAACTACATCCTGACATTTTCCAAAAAGTTTTTCTTTACAATAAAATATAAATTTTCCATATAAGACTCCTTGATCCATTTCCTATGGTTTCAAAGCAATCAAATTGGTTCAAAAACACTTTATACTTGGACAGAAAAATGTATTCGGAGATCAATAAAAAAACGTGACGTGATAATCCGCGTGAAATCAAATAATTTTTAATGAATAAAAATATTTTTCTTAAAATCTCTAATTGTTAATGAACTTATTCAAAATGGTAAATTTTTGCCATCGTTTCGTTTGGTTTCCATGGACACCAATTCAAATGACAGCAATGATGAGTGCTGCAGTAACAAAAATTAAAGCGTAAGGGCAAAGTTCCTTTGCGGGGTACCGGCGATTTTAAGCGATGTTATTATTTTAAGCTACCTTTTATTTTGTGTTAAAAGTTCACGTGTTCTTTTAGTTATATTTGAATAACACTCTTAAAGGGTTAGTGGGAAAAAATCAAGAAAGTTAGGTAATAAATATTCCATGTGTACAATTATTTGTTATCAACAATATTAGTTTTATCAAGCACAGGAAATAAAACAATATTTAGATTTTTTTTCAACTTACGAGGTTTCTAAAAGTAAAGTTTTTGTTGATAAATGTTTAAGACAATATACAAACCATAAATCAAAACATCGTTTTGTCCAAATTCTTTTGCTCAACCATCATTTTGGGTTCATGTTACTTTGAACGATGTAAAGAAAAACTGGAGACTTGAAGAAAATAAATTTTAGAATTAAGAGCTATTTTTTAACATTTGTAAACTATTTGATCGCAAAGGTGTGCTATTTCAAATAATGAACGAATTTTAAATCTAACTTGAATTTATTATTATTGTATATAACAAATGCTTTATAGCTGTATTCAAGCTTGGCCGCGCGATTTATATCTGTATGAAGTTGTATAATTCGTATCTGTTGCCATAAAATAAAAACGGATGTTTTAAATTTGACAATTCACAATATTTGCCGGCTTGTCAAAAAACCAAGTCGCAATTTGTAGATAAGATTTAGTATATTGTAGAATTGAATACTTAATCAGTAAGGTATGTATTTAAAATTGTTAATTGCTTGTGGTATATTTGAGCTATAATGTATTTGGAGTTTGAAACGTCTTTTCTACAATTAGCGCATTTGACTTTTGTTTACGTAGAGATTAGATAAAACAATTTACTATTTAATTTAATATTTTTAAGACAGTGATATGTAAATATTTGTCTGTTTTAAGGATGTTGAATATTTTCACAAGTCTGCAGCGTGCTCTAACACAACCGAAAATGTTGACAAGGTCACAACTTGCTTCGTTCTCTCCAAGCTCTTTAAATGTGAAACATGATCCCAAGAAAGCGCAATTTTACATTGAGATGGATGGTGGTGAGTATTGAAATTATTTAGAGCGAATTGGCAAAATATGAATTCTTCATCAAAAGAGATATTGTCATTTTAAATAATGTACGTTTCTACCTATAAAATTCGGATCTTTTAACGAATTAAGCAATTGTATAGATCTATTTGAGGTAAATAACAATTCGTAGATTCTCAGTCAGTTGTAAAAATATGTAGCAAAATATGCATTCTAGATCCAAAGGGAATCTCACTTTGGCTCAAATATGTGTGCAAGTTTTATTTAAATGCGTTATTTGTGGATGATGTGAAACTGGCATCCAGCAAAATGAATGCTTCAGGTTAGCCTGAACCTTTTTGTAGAGGAAACTGAGAATGACTATCAGTACATCGAGAACAGATCTGATGAAATTCAAACATGCATGATCCCAATACACGACAATCCCATGACAACTTAGGAGTTCAGTTTTAAAAAGATGGTCAGTAACTTTTTTGGAATTATATCATCTTTTAAACCATATTGCTACCGAATTCCCTCATTTTTATTCTATCATGTACTGTTAAACACATATTCAATGCAAAAATTAAAATCCTTTATTATTATTGACTAAAGTAATTAAGAAATAATGTGAACTAAAGTCACTTTCAATAGTTTATCTGTTATAAATTCTCCATAAAAAACTTTAGGGTGCCTTTTAAATTATCTGAAAAAAAAAATAGAAAGAAATAATTAAACTAAAGTATTTGAAACTGGAGCGAGACTGATGGACCATCCTATATATTCTGTATCAATAGTATTTTTTTTAAATTTGGTTTCATTGACTTGAAAACAATAAATAGGGAATATTTTAGATGAAAATTTAAGGAATGGGTAGTATGGAATCCCACATCTCTGAAACCAAGTAAAATTTGTCTAAATTAGACATATAAAACTCCAAGATATATGAATATTATTTTTTTATAACAGTGATTCTTTATTTATTTCGTAATTTTCTGGTTTCATAGATCAGTTTTCCAATCAACATAGTTTCCTTTCCATATTTTTTGGTTAAATCAAAATTATGTATTTGATTCAATGTAATTGTATTAAGATATGTTTATATTTCAACAGCAACTTTTATTTTTAAGATTTGAGAAATAATGTTTTTTTTTACATTTCTCTGAATTGCAGCTACAGCAGTGATTGATTATTCTCAAACTGGAAAAAATATATCATTTTTACACACAGAAGTACCTGAAATATTCCAGGGAAAAGGTGTTGGAAAAATTTTGGCTGAAGTAAGTTTTTAAATACTTAAAGAATGCAAACTAGTTTTTCAAATTTATTGATTTTATTACAAACTTCAATCAATTAGAAATTTCTCTGAAATGGAAAAGATATCCAAAGTGTGTGTTTTTAAACTTATCACTCAAATGAATTTTGTGCAAATGTATTTTGTCACACTACTGTTTTATATTTCAACTATATTTATTGCACAAACAGTTATATTTGGTCATGATGATCACACCAGTGATGAAATTTTCTCAGTATATTAATTTTTTCTTACATATTCTTTTTTTTTGTAAGTTAAATAAGTTCACATTTTATTCTTCCACTATGAACGTTGTTGAAGAGGACAAAGAAAGTGTACCAGGTCTGTAAATATGAAACCGGATATTTTTTATAGGAAATACACATTTATTGTATGAAAATGGTAAAAAATATTTTATTCAAAGTATTACCCATCGCTAGCTACATATTTTTCCCATCTCTGGCAATTTGTGGATGCCACGCCAAAAAAACTGTTGCTCTTTTGAGGCAAACCAATCATCGACCCATTTTCGTAAGAAGTGAAGCGCTGCTCAGCAAGTGCGTGTCCCATCGATGCAAATAAGTAGTAATTGGATGGAGCCAAGTCTGGTGAGTAAGCCGCATGCGAAAGTATTTGCCAACTAAACGCCTCAATCGTTACCTTGACCGATTTTGTTGTGTGCGATGGTGCATTATCATGAAGCAAAATCACTGTGGGTTGCCTCTTTTGATATTCTGATCGTTTTTCATGCAATGCTTGGTTCAAATCCATCATTTCTTGTCGGTAGCGTTCAGTATTAACGGTTTCGCCAGGTTTTAGCAGCTCATAATAGATAACACCCTTCTGATCCCACCAAACACAGAGCATTGTCTTCCGTCCATAGCGATTTGGCCTTACAGTCGATGTCGCCGGTTTGCTTGGAGTACCCATGATCTTTTACGCTTAGAATTTTCGAAACATATCCATTTTTCATCGCCAGTCACAATTCGATGGAGAAATAATTTTCTTTTGTACCTGGCAAGCAGCATTTCGCAAGTGTTTTTCGGTTTTCCTGCTGTCTTTCATTCAGTTCATGTGGAACCCATTTTCCCACCTTCTGGATCTTTCCCATGGCTTTCAAACGTATGGAGACGGCTTCTCGTGTCACATTTAATTGATCCGCGAGTTGTTGCGTTTGAGCATCATCCTCATCCAACAACGCTTGTAATTCGGCGTCTTCAAACTTTCTCGGTGGTTTTCCACGTTCTTCGTTTCTCACATCAAAATCGCCACTTTTGAATTTTTTAAACCACTCAAAGCACGGTTATTTACCAAGAGCATGCTCACCGTAAGCTTCGACAAGCATTCGATGCGATTCTGCAGCAGTTTTCTTCAAATGATAACAGAAAATCAATGCTGTCGGCAAATCATAGTTTTGAAGCACAAAAACAGACATATTCAACGCTATGAAAACATATGTAGTTGTATTGAACTTGTATTGTTGTGAGTTAAAAGTCTTTGACAAATGTAAACACAAGAAAAAGGCGCCAATGACGGGGTTTGACAGTTACTACATTGACAACTAGAGCCATCTATGAGCAAATTCCTGTTTCATATTTACAGACCTGATATATACATACGTGAATGATTTTGACCTCTGCAAATTAAGGTTCTTGTTAAATAGATTCATAGGCTTTCCCGGTTATTGCTATTTATGTTTTATCTATCATGTTATAACAAACAAGCTCTTAAGATGAGAACTCAAGCCCACAAAAAAAACAGTCCTAATGGCCTTATACCTGAGGTTTTTGTTTATTTTTAATAAAAAAATATGATTACTGAATTCATTATTATTTCATGTTCTTAGTATTTTATGTTTAAACTTCTTATAAATTATTTTAATGATAATGATGACAGACTGTCAAAATATATAAAGGTATAGTAAAAACTTGGGGGATAACAAATCTTATTTGTAGCATGGGCACAAATCTTGTCAAGCCTTGTATGAGCTAAATTGATTTAGGTGATCTTAAAAGTTTTCTTATATTCCTTGCTAATTTCCCACTATCTCACAATCACAAAATTGCATATTTCACAATTTGTAACAAAAGTATTCGATATTTTGAAAATTATATCATACAAGTAAACCTACTTTCTTTTGATGGGCGGACAATTCTTGCAAAGCTTTAACTTCCAGAATATGCCTCTCTATCTCAAACTATTTTGGTTCATATTAACAGAAGTATAGTATAAGACAATATTACATCAAAGTATTCACAAATATTACAATATGACATATTTTCATAAAATTATATGTTAATGCTGATATTGACAGCTAAAACTGGTCTTTAGGTTACTGTTGCTTTTAAATTTTGCATTGGACTATTTGTTCAAAATGCTTTATGCACAATGATAATTAACAAATTTAATATTTTAGAAGCAAAAATTAATTACAAAAAAAATATAACGATTGGAAATAATATACACATTTGTATGTAATTTTTAAGATCTGGAAAAAAGAACTTTTTAAGCAAGAAAACATCTTAAATGGGAATGTATTGAGTGGTTTTCTTTGTATCTGTGATCCCTGCATTGCAGATTTTTAAGGAAATATTTTTTAATTCCTCTGTTTACTATTTCAGGAAGCATTTTCGTTTGCAGTAAAGAACGACTTACAGGTTAGCATTAAATGTGAATATCTTCAACATTACTACTCTTGTAATAAGGATAAATATAAAAATCTAAAAGTAGAATAATTTAAATTGTTGTTTATCAAATTATACAGGCAGAAAATTTACATATATACTCAATTTCAACTTTTTGTGTAGTTATTGTAAAAATAAACATTAGATTTACTATGTTTGGATTAGATTTGGAGGAACTTACAAGTAAAGCTTCATTTATACTTTTTTTTATCCAAGAATACGGGTAATAAAATGAGCAAGCTTAACACGAAGATGAACTATAAGGTTTCATCTAATTTGTCACCAAATTCACAAAAAGGTTAGTTTATATATATTTAATAAAAGTGACCAAAGATAAAAATGATATTATACTCTAAAATTAGACACAGTAGATGTTCGCATACTGTAATTAATGTGGACCGAAAAATCATTAATGTGAGAAAATTTCACGACCAGCAAACAATCTGGGATTTTTTTATAGGCACGTAAATTTTTGTTATATATGTCTTAGCATATAACTATAGTATTTTATACATCAATTTATAATTAACAAGTAATAAAATCTTTCAAAATGCAACAGAAATAACAAAATAAATATTTTTATTCAGAACATTAATAAAAAATATATGTATAAAAATTGTTACTCAACTTTATTTTATTAATTTTGCATATGTATTTATTAACTAAAAACCGGTCCTAAAATGGGGCACTTAAATTATTTGATTCCAGATGTGGAGGGGGTAGATATTTCTAAAGATGAAGGGGTCTTATTATAAAAAATAATTCATTCCGGTTTTCTTTGGAATAGACAGTTTTTAAAAATCACAGTTACGTGGACTTTTGGTCATTTTTATTTAATGTGTTCTAAAAGTAAATCATGGCGATGTGAACATTACGATAAACAGTATCACAGTAAGCGGACACCTACTGTATTAAAAATTATCTTGCCAGCTGCAGCGGATTTCAAATTAAAAAAAAATCTGCTCAGGAGTCCATCTTGAAAACTTCATGATGGATATTATCGAATCCTAAAACTTACTTAATTATATCAGCATTATTTATCTATTGTTTTAAATACCATGCACTGGTTTTACCTTATCAACAAAAATGGAATTTCTAGTATTTGTGGAATATCCTGAGTCATTGTTTAGTTTAGTGTAGGTGTATTTTAATTAATTTCTTCAATATTTGCCTATTTAAAATATATTATAAGCACCAAGTGAAACTCGGCAACCAGTCTAGGTGTTAAACAAAAGATCTGATTATAAAATTAACACTGATAAATGTTATTAATTTTATTTAATCAAAACAAAACCTCGTAAGTAGTAGAAGTTATGCTTTGATTACATTATTAGATTCAACTGATTTTTTTCAAATTTACTCTTTATTCCAAGAAATGTTTCAAAGATGACAAATCTTGGGGTAAAAATTGAAATAATGTTTTAAGTATTGTAATCAGGATAAATTTATACCAATATGAATGAATGTTTCATTCATTTTTATTTCTATTCCACAATACCACCTAAATTACTAATCAAATTAAATTAATCAAAATCTTTCATATTTCAAATTGTCTTATATTGTTTTATGATTATACTCAATTTTTATTAAATACACATATTATAGGAGTCAAAGTAATTCAAAACTTGACATTTATTAAAATTGTATATATATTTTTCTTACATACACATCTTTTTTCTGTATATTTTTCTAAAGAAAGTAATTTGTTAACTTAATAATGTATGGAAATAATTGTAATATGAATGTATATTTATAATTAATTACTATAAATATAGAATTGAATTCACGCAGTGTTTATTTATTTTCTTTTATCCTATGCCTTTATATAATAGAAGTGTGCAAATGTTGTTGCCTCTTCTCATGCAACGTATTATTGCCAACATGTGTAATGCCAGTCCAAGAGGTTACGTGACTACTCGAATGGTTCTAAGCCATAAGGCTCGATGTATGGGGCTGAAGATAATGTCTCCTGGCTACGTTTTGCAACACATCCGACTCACCAATTTAAATGTGTTGAAGGGTATCATAAGAATAAATAAATAAAAAATGTTAAGTACAAAGGTTGTTCCTTGCACTTAAAATGTTTACAGTAAGGTGTTTACAATATGCCTTGCGCACAGTTTCAACTTATTTTTTACTACACAGTATGCGGAAATGAGTTAGTACTTAATTGTACTGTGTATGATATGAAAATATTTTTAGCGTAGTCTTAATTTACAAGTCTCCAATGAATGTGTTACAATTTTGAATATGGTTACGAAACAAACTCTGTTCAGTTCAACTTAAGGTTTATTTGGTTATCCAGCAGTTTTGAAGATTGTTCTGACTCTCAAAGATACTTATCAGCATTCTTATTTAATAAAAATAGTCTTAAAACCGGTATAAAGAAAAATTAACCTTAAAACACCGTTTATTTAATAACCATATTCTACATAAAACTACAGAATTTTTCATTTTGATAATAAAAAAGTTACCGAGATATGGAGTAAAATAATTGTAATTTTGACAAATTATTGTATGAAGATGTCAATTAGTAGTTTATTAATCTTTTTTGCAAGCATGATATACATACTCGTACATACATACTGAAAAATTTGCAGCCTCCAAAAAATAAGTACCGGTCACTTTTAATAGCTGTTTGACATTTTTATGAAATGTTTTTATGTCTGCTCTATTATACGCAATGGTTAAAAAGTGAACAGCTGAGACTCAGACGGCAGGTTATTGAAGACAACCCTTGCAGTACAAAGTCATCGACCGGTATTAAGGTGATAGTAACGGTCCTAAAGACTTCACCTAAATGAGTGGAATTCATCTTAACTTTGGAATTGTAGTTGTCGAAGCTTTTTACTTGGTGGATGCCAAGGATTCTAACTCTGGAGCAGAAATATGTATGTCCGGACTTCACTTTAGTGTTTAGCTATACTTGACACTAATCATGATCATTTCTTGGCTCGATTTGTGAGTATGGATGAGGCCTGAATCGACCACTACAAATCGGATTCCAAATGACAATCCAAACCGTGGCGGCATATTAGTTCACTGCTTCCGAAGACGGCCAAACCAGTTTTGTCAGTTGGCAAAGTGATGGCATCTGTTTTTAGGCTTTTAAGGGCATAATCATAATTTACTACATGGATTAGGGCAAAACAAACGGACAGGCCTATGCTAGCCTTATGATCCAATTGAGACAAGAAATCAAGAAGAAGAGACCCTTTTTTTCTGCTATCTATTTATTTTCTGTTTTTTTCTTATTCTACATGTGCAAGGGTGTGAGCTGAAAAACATCTGGTGTCCTCGAGGCTGGGCTCACCCTATATTGGTGGGGTTTATCTTGGTCAGGGGGATGTTATAAGATGAGCCCAGACCTTTTGATAGCTTCTCTCTTAAATGTATTTTCTGCCATTTATGTGTTTTTGGAGTGTATTTAAATATACTATATTATGCACATACTATGTTGCTATCAATAAACCTATATTTAGGATATACTCATATATGCCTTTAGCATATTTGATGAATTCTTTCCAGCGTTGCGGAGTAGCTTCTATATGTGGTTAATGTGAATATAATAGATTAGGTTATAGTTATATAATATTATGAAAGTGTTACAATATTTTACTTACATAACCTAATCTTGGGTACGAGGTGTGAAAGGTAAGAGGGAAGTATGAAAACACATATTTCAAAGCAATGATCTATTATTATAGCAACAAAACTGACACATCAAGTACCAATTATTCAACAATCTTTTATTATGCTCATTATATAATTCTTAAGAAAATTATACCCAATATAGCTGAAAAGCTGGATATTATATTTTTGCTTCAAAATATTTTTGTATATTATGAATAATGAATTAATGAAGTAATATCAAAATTTGTTTTATTTATTTATCTATTTGAGTGGTCATAGAATAAGTTTATACATTGATTTTTATTGTTATATATTTCGCATAGTTTCCACAAATGACTGCTTAATTTATTTATCTCAGTTAATACCCCTTATTATGGTAACACTTTTTTTAGGACAGCTAGAATTTTAATCACTCAACTGCCTATGGTATCTGTTTGTTTTGAACAGAGCTGTGGTATATCAAATTAAGACAACACTTCCTAAAACTCATCTGTGGGCTGATCAATATTTAATGAGCAAATTATACCGTAGACAAATATAATTTCATGCATGCATATAGGTGTTCATTTAAATAAACTTATAGGATATTTTACTATCCTTAAAGATTATATTATGTTCGAGTAAATGGAAATATGCTTAAATATGCAATTGAACACTTTCAAAATAGTAAAAATTTATTTGTTTGGTAATATTGATTAGGACAGCTAAAACCGGCCCATCACCTCTTTTTGTATGGCCTGAGCTAAGAATGGATTTTACAATTTCATATTCCTTAGAATTTCAAGGTACGTGCTATAACGTAACGACCGACTGCTGAGTTGTGAAATACGTTCTTATGTGGTTCTCCCATAGTTTCGCATTCGGTGGCCTCTGCTGTGATGCCACACAGTTATAATTCGGCAGCGTTTCCAGTACTACATATATGATATTGCTGTTCAGCAACATTTTGTTCTCATTTTATTACCCGTGATTATTATGAATAAATCTACATTCGTTTTAAAAAAAATTACCCATGCATACGAGTCCAACTCGTATCAATCATGTCACTGTCAAAACAAGGAAGCTTTTTCTTGTCATTTAAGTAGGTTCATTTAGATAAATGTTCACTATTTGGACCTTTACAAAAAAATGTTTGCCGACTGTTGAATTAGGATATAAATATTGCAATTTATCAACATTGCTACCTATGGAGTATTGATGAAAGTAATAAGTCAACTGAATGTATATTTGCAAAAAAGAACAAACCCCCTAAACCCATTTTTTTGGGTTTATTTGAAATATAAAAAACAAGTAACTGTGTATGCCTAATATTGATGTTACATTGAAACACGGGCACACACCCCTTGGACTATTTTTTGTCACTAAATAGAATAAACAAAATTAAATATAGAAGAGTGCAATATATTTTAATGTTATATACTATGTGAATTCAAATATTTTTTGTAAGCCATAAGTAATTAAACCTCTACAATGTTAATGCCTTAACTATAATTAAGTCATTTAATTTTCAAACTATAAACACCTAATAAATTGCTATCTGATCAAAATTAAATAGTGTATTATTTACAAAGCAAAAAAAGATATTTAATTATTTAATCCTATGTTTTTTAAATTATATCAGTATGTAATTCGTCCATTTATCTTATGACAAGTTAAAATACTATATTGAATGTGATCCATTTTCAGCATAAGTTGATCACATTCGAACATATTTTTTGTGCTAATACTTAACCTTAACTAGATAATACTATTTTGAGAAAGAAAGGTAATATTTAAGGTACATATTTATAAATTTAATATTAAAATAAGCTAGAATACATGGATACAACAAATGTTCAATAAGGTTAGATTTTTACTTAACTGCGACTAACGGGAGACCTTTGGGTTGACTAACATGCCAACAAGACAATAAGGTTTGCGTACAAATGGTTTTCAAGGTGTGTCAGTCACGCTGTTTGGTTGCTGGTCTGCATCTTGTATACCATTGGTTGATCATTGTGAAGTTAGTTCAAGTAAACTTACAGTAGAAATTTGGCCACCATCAAGTAAGAATATAGTTATTTCTAAATTGAAACATTTATTTATGTGCTGAAGGTTTTAATCGCACATTATTTCACATTTTATGATTCGCCTTGTTTTCTTACGCTTAGATTGACGTTTCACAACAATCAGTAACAGAATTTCATCATTTTGCCCAGAATTTATTATCGGATTGTTTTTTCTTTGTATGAATATTTTTTCTTCATATTTTAGGTCAGGTCACTCCTCATTTTTTAAATGTATTGATAACATAATCAATACATTTTTTCACTCAACCTTCAAGTTTTGTATAATGTTTTGTAAAATTCGTATGGCAAATGTGCACCACTCGCTGCACCGATCATTCTTTCTAGTCATCAAATTCAGTTATAAATCGAGCAACAAAATTAAATAAAGAAATTATTTAAATCTTTAGTATGGAAAAGAGTCACAATAATTTACAACATTAAGCACATTTTTTTTACAAATCAAAATACATTATTTGTGAAGCTGCAATAGCACCGAAAAATGCCAAGCAACTGGCTACTGACACAACAGCAGTAGTAGTCCCTGAATAACTGACTATAGACCCCATGCACATGGAAAGCACAAATTGTGCCAGGAACACCATGCTACTCACAATGGCCACATCTGTCCCTAGACCTCTTAGTTGATTGCCGAGTTTTCCTTCTCCATCTGTCGTCATCTCAAACTAAAAATGAAGAATGGATAAGTTAATCAAATAAAAAAACAGACAATTCCTATCCATCGACCCGGAGATCTTCTAGAATCTTGCTATATTTCTACCGATCTGAGCTGGCCAATAGAAGTAATCGTATAAAATAGAAAACCCTCCAAGGTGTTGCTTTATGTATACATTTGAGTGAATTGTAAACCATATATATTCTGTTGACGTTTAGGCACGGTGACCTAGGTCAAGGACTAATAACCATAAAAGTAATGGTTAAAACGAAGCAGAATCAGTTGTTGTAATCCGAAACTCCAGCTCGGGGCTGGACAAGGTCGATCGACCAATTCCGTCAAGCGACCGGGTGCCGCTTGAAAGGGAAGTGAATTGAGTTAGGAACAATTTTATTTTGAAAGATTGATATACATACATTGGTAGCATCTAGGGTTAGAGTAAATATATAATAAATAAAAATATAGAGGAAAATAAGTGAACCCTAATACCTCTTACAGCAAAAGTAAATTTTATATCAAAAGTTTTTTTTGAAACTTTTTTTAAAAGTATTTGTATCATAATATATTCAGTCCCTCATAAGTGCATTTGTTATTTTTATTATAAAATATCTTATGACTGCATAATGTCCTTTTATAATCATATATTTCTTACCGTTCCATGTGCATGATAATGGGCTATCAATAAATAGGGCATTGTGAACATTGTGGAATACATGACTCCGGCAGTCCAGCTGAATATTATCACTCCTGCTTTGTGTTTTGTGAGAGCCATCAGTAGAAGTCCTAAGCTGTTTGTCAAAAGTCCTCCAACATAAACTTTTTTAGCTCTGTAAAAAAACGTAATTAATTGGTTACTGCATTAAATATTCTTAGCAATATTGTAGGTAGGTTCAAAAGTTCTAATCTCGAACAAGTTAGAGTATAAATGTAAGAGTAATAAGTTACCTCACTCGCCAATGTTATGCTATGTTTTGACATCCTCACGGCCAGACTTACCTTTCTATGGTTGGGATGTATAATTTGTGAGGATGTTATGAGAGGATCCCAGACCTTTTGATAGCTTATGTCTCTCAAATGTATGTTTTTTCACCATTGCCATTACAAACATATATGTGTAATTACAAGATATATACGAGTACATACTATGTCCATTGCTATTAACAAACTAATTATTTATTTCATGTTATGCTGCTGTTAAAATTTGCCTTTTGTTCTATGTCAGCAAGTAAAGAAAGGAATTCTTTTGCTTTATACTCTAAAATATTTTAGGTAGAGTATTGTGCAGCCATTAAATTCCTGACCAAAGGAGGTTGAGCTTTGAAGAACTTTGCAAAAATGACAATATTTAGATGTGAAGTATGGATAATCTTCAATCTCGATAGAGTGGGCTTTACAGTTGTGATAAAGGAGAAAATCCATTGAAGATGTCAAGATAGAACTATTCAAAACACGTCGAAAAAAACTACACTGGTGTAAGAACAATTATAATAAGATGAATGTAGACTTTCAAAGGCAACACTACCTCAAATTTTTCCATTTTTAGTTTGGCATGTATAAGATAAGTACAAGTTGGGTGCCAAATCTCTTGAGTGTGTTTACTGAATAATATACTAAATTTATAACACTTCCAAGGGCAAGAGTGACGATATCATGAATCACCACAATAAAAAAAGATATGCTGAGGAAAAAAAATGGAAATGAATCAATTAGATTATGAATCTACTCGTATTTGTTTTATAACCGACAAGAAAACTAAGTAAAAATTGAATGGTTTATTTTTAAGTAAAAACCCACTTTAAAGTCTCTTGAATTGCCATAAGATTGGGATGGTTCATCACACCAGGTAAAATTTTCATTTGAAATCATATAAACCAACAAAAAAATACAACAGGTATTAGAAAAAGGTTATTTATTTACTCTTTTCATTACTAACCTTATGAGTATTGTTGGTTTAAATGATTTGCATGAAAGGAGTGTTACCAAGATATATATCTTTGTCAACGGTTAAGGTTGTATTCTCATGATAATCTCTGCTGCCACATGTGGAGGGAAGCCTTATAATAGAACAGGTGATATAATAATGCACGACAATGACAATGAAGATGCCAAGGTTTCTTATTCAAGGGTTGAGTCTATTTGCATATTACGTATAGTTCATACAACAAAATCATAAGAATGATAATATAATATTATATTATATTTGTATCAGAAAACATATATTTTATATTTCAATGACTAAAATAATAAAAATAAACATACTATCAATTCAGTAGATGAGAACTTTTTGGAAAGAATTAATTTTATAAAATTTGTTTTATCTTTTGTAAACTGAAGCCTAATTTTTTTTCTTGTAAGTGAATAAAATCCACACGGAGGGGTAGGTTTTTTTAAATATTTTAAAACAATCTGAAATTCTTCTTTTTTTTAACGAATGTTAGTTTTCTACTTACAAATATTTTTCGCAAATAAATAATGTAATTACGACTGCCATATACAAAATAATTAAATAGATAAAGTCACTTAAGCCAGGTGTCCGAAACCATTGGTATTAGTAAAATTGTAATTATTTTATTGTAATTTATTTTTATCAAACACTGTTTATTCCACTTTTTTGTAACGGTATAGTCGTGCTCCCCTGAAGATGGGGTGAAAGCCTTGAAACCGGTAGGGTTATTAAAAAGTGGAATAAACAGTGTTTGATAAAAATAAATTACAATGTCTTTAAACCTCCACAACGTTAATGCCTCAACTATAAACAACATAATTATTTTAATTTAAATTTGTTGGTCTTTCGTCAACAATTCATTCTATATGCCCAAACCATCTCAGAGTGCACTTCTTCATCTTACTTAATACATCAACTTTAAGTTCACATTTATGTCTAATTATTTCATTCTGTATTCTGTCATACACTGTATTATTCTCTCTGCACATATTTCTTCAACATTTATTCGGCTCCTTTCAGTTTTAATCTGCGTTCCACTCCCACATCAAAGTTGGTACTAAAATACTGTTGTGGACCATCATATTTGATTTTGAAATTGTTCAGTTTAAGTATTTATGTTTTAGTACCCCATTGACTTTGTTTTCGATCGCAACACGCCATCCAATATGTCTCGTAACTCCTCCATCATCTAAGAAAATACTACCTAACACATCGATCAATAAGTTCTGGGACTGACCTCCATAGGTGGCTTCGATTTAGAGCCAAAATTTGCAGAGGCCTAAAACTGCAGAGACAAAAAAGAAGATCTCTCCCTTTAGTATTCTAATTTAATCCCTAGTTTTCATTGGGGCTACTATGAAAATTTAAAAACCTACACCAAAGAAAACCCTTCTTGGTCACCTGCCGATGATGTTGTGGACGACTGTTAATAAATCTTTTTTTTTTAAATAAAATGTTTTTAAATTTCTCATATATAGTATAAATATATGTAGTACCAAAAAAGCCCCGTAATTCAGTTATTATTTCTAAATAAATTTCATTTGAAGCACGAATGTCTGGTTCATTACTACGAGTAGTACAAATCGAAATCATTGAAACAACTCAAAATTGTTTTCAGTCTATGCCTGGTTCATTTGTCAGACAACTCATAAAACAGCCCATAACTCCACTTCTGTTCGGAATTTATAATTTTTTTAAATAAGTAACTAATATTTAAACATCTATTAATAAAATATATAAAACTCGGACCAAAATGAATAGTATTTGATTTATGGTGACGATTACAATATTGCTTTTCTCATTATCTCAAAACAGGTTATTTGGAGTTGTCTGACTAATGAACTGGACGATCGATATATCAGAATTCTTTAACTTGCTCTTATTTTTCACATTGCACCCATATATCGCATTTTAAAAAGTAGTCTCGTAAGTCAAATTAATCATGTGAAATTTACTAACATAAAATTGACAAATTTATTAATCATAAACTGTAAAGAGAAGCTTACCCAAACCGTTTTAAAAAGTCTTTCTATGACAAATTAGTAAAAAGTACAGGATAAGGAATTCCCCAGCAGCCAAATTTCATTCCTAATAAATAAAATTTACTAACATAAACTTGGGAGATTTACTAAGTACAGACTGTTAAAAGGAGCTTACCCAAAGTGTTGAGTAAGTCTCTCGACTACAAACAAGTAACAAGCGCATTATAAGGAATACATTGACCTTCCCCAGCAGCCAAATCTCACTTTTTACCAAGTAAAATTTATTAACATGAACTTGGGAGATCTACTAATTAGACTAAGAGAAGCTTACCCGAAGCGTTTAATAAGTCTTTCTATGACAAATGAGTAACAAGCGCAAGATAAGGAATACATTGACATTCCCCAGCAGCCAAATCTCACTCCTTCCTCATATAGTTCTCTTGTTACTGAGCCTTCTTGAGCCTGTAATCAACAAAATAGTTCTATATTCAAGTGTTTTTTTTACTTTAACAATGATGGTACTTTGCAACTTTGGTATTGTATTACACTTTCATTGTACACAGTATGACCTAGCAGTCTTGTTGCCATGTGGCTATCTCTTCCAACCAACCAGAAAGGTGTTAAAGAAGTCTTAATTAAAAAAACACAGACTGAAACCCTTTTTAAAAAATCTGAGTACCAATGGGAATGGAAATCCAGTATTGAAAGACAAGTATCTTAACAATTAAACTACAGAAGTCGTCTTCGTAGCTTGTGGAACTTGTTTGCTTGATTTTAAGAAAGTTTAAACTTAATATGTTATGTTACGATATTTAGGGTATTTTTAAGTTTATAAATTTTAATTTGTCAATAAGTATATTATTGTATTGAAAAAGAAAGTTCCTTTTTTCTAAACTTGTTGACATTGAATTATATGTGAAACAAAGGTGAGAATTTCAAAGGTGGGAAGCTCAAAATGAAAGCTTAAATTATAACTTAACGAAGTGAGAGTTAAATTATTGTTACCCAAAATTAGTACTTGGCACAGTGCTGGTTCACATACAGCCTGTAACTGGGCCGTGTCGAGTAAAAATTAAATAACAAGTCGAGTAAAAATTAAATAATACATTTAAAATACAAAGTTATTTTTATTTGCTTTGAAATCTTATTTTTAGTTTCTGTATATTTCTTACTTATTTAGTCTAAAAATATTAAAAAAATGTTTTTGAATTCGGTTCCGTTAGTTTTAAAATTGTTTTTCTTTTCCGCAATGGTTTGGAATGAAAAAAATACTTGCCCATGAACACAGAAAGTTGAACAAGCACTGAGTTATATGGTATATAATTAAAATTTATATAATAAGAAGATTGGTATATTTACCGCAGGATTTCCGAGAAAAACAGCCTCTCCAACAAAATCAGTGAAATATAGTGAGTAACAAACATGTGCCATCCACGAAAATAAATTTGTGATACAGACAATTCTTAAGGAAAAGGGCATGATGACAATCGATTTCAAGTAATGTCTCAAGGAAATTTCTTGAATTTCCACAATTGGTTCATGTGTTTTTTTCTCTGCTGGGATGTCATAAGTTTCTTGTGGTCCATCCTGTATTGTATTCTTCTGTTCTTTCAGAAATTCAGGATTTCTGAATGGGTTAGTCTGAAAGTATTATATATTTAGTTATTGTTTATTGAGTGATATTTTTATTCCTGTTGAATAGAAACATTAAATTTTTAATTCAAGTTTTTAAGAGGTCTAATTAAAAATTAATAATTATATATTAACTCTACACACACACACTATACTCCACCTAAAGCCGAATGTGTTACTATCACATATAGGAAGATGTACAAAGATTTCTTTATAGTTCGTCTTTTCTTGGTAAGTTTTATAGGGTTTTCATATCAATATGCGGGGAAGGTCCCAATCTTATGGCCGCAGTCACTACCTTCATATCCTTACACTCCACAAACTTTGCTTTTTGTAATATTTTTAATCTGTCAATAAGTGTAGGTTCAATTTTCAAGCGTCATTGAGGAGAGTCTCTAAACGGCACTATATAAATTGTCCTTTTACTATTATTTAATATGGCCAAAGTAATACGGTTTAACTAATGGAAAATTTATCGGCATTAGTTTAAACTAATGGAAAGAGAATATTGTATTTATTGAAAGGAATAAAATAAATGCGAATTTTGAACTAATGAACTTTTTCACAAAAAGCTTATTTCTTACATGACTAAGCACTTCCTGTGTATATATTTTGTATTATGTTACACTTTCATTGTATAAAGTACAACCTGGTGGGCTTGTTGCCATGTGGTAATCTGTTCCAATCAAACAGAAGAAAGATGTTGAAGATTCCTTAAATAAAAACCAGATAGGAATCCTTTTTAAAAAAATCCAGATTTCAATGCAAATCGAATTGGAAGATCCTACATCATCATTGTGTCATAATCATTTATCTAGCTACCTAAACATCAGAGGCCAAATCACCAGTGTCAATAGTTAACTTGTTATTTAATCTTGATGGCCCGATACTTTGATACTTATTTAATGGCTCTTATAAGTTGTTGCTCTTATAAACTGCTCTTGAGGTGATGTTATGTTATATATAGAAACAGCGCAATACAAGTCATCTATTTATTCTTTATTGTTATTAAGAACAAAATTAATGTACTCACTTCAATTTCACCAACAGGATCTGATGAAACAGTTGCTCCATAAGACTTTTCATCGTCATTCTTTATCAAAGTATTTTCATTGTTAATATTTGACATGTGAATAATTTCTTTGATACGAAGATCATCTTCAAGAATATTCAGAGGTATTTCAGCAAAACTTGTGATTGTGTATGTCACACAAATGATAAAAATTATGGTTATGAGTGAAAATACTGCCCGCACATGTCCACCAAATATTACGCCTAAAACATCATTTTGAAATATTAAGTCTTAAAAAAAAAAAAAAATTTTAAAACTAAAAGATATTGAAGGCTGTGCCTAATCCAAGGGACTAACAGATCACTAGCAGTCCCTGGGGACTATTTTGAATCATTCATTCATTCATTTGTATGGTAACTGTTCAACAAATCTGAATTGGTGATTTGGACATATCCAGGAAACAATTTTTCCTTCGGCCCCATTAATTAAGTCTTCAGGCTTAGAAACACTGGAGTAGGCAAAGAAATTATGACTCATCATTACACGTGTTTGAAATACTATTCCGCACTAGAAGACGCAACAAGACTCGCACACGTCTAATATGTGCAAGTATTGTTACAACATAAACTCTTTTACCAGGCTAGTATCCTTATTTTCTTTTATAGACTAGTTGGTGAGTTTTGTGGCTAGTTGGTAAATGTCTTACTAACAAGATCATGGAGGTTATCGCCATTTTATTGGGTCCTTAGTGGGTTTGTCTAAAAACGTATAAGTAGGACCTTTTAGGGATAATATTACAGCAAATAAAATTTCTTATTTTGTATTCATGAAACATTATTTGGTTAATTTCAAACAAAATTTGGAAGATTTTAGGTGTCCTAAATTAATATACGATAATTTATAAATATACGATAATCATGGCATACAGACCTAAATTAATATACGATAATCATGGCATACAGACCTATTGCGGTTGCATCCCAATTGATGCCGCCTAGTCCATAGCCAAAGAAGCCTCCCAATCCAGCCATTATCGTGAATGTACTCAGTCCCCGAGCGTGGTCCTCTGAAAATATATATTTTTTTTCAATCTGTAATTTTTATTCTTTCTGACAATAAGTTCACTTAAGCGATAATAATACTAGAAATGCTATTACAACAATTTTAATAAATATTTTTTTTATACTTGGTTTTAAGTAAATAGAATGAAGAATTATTGTTGATTGATTATGAGTGAACCATGTCCTCAGGATTCAGGGCTATTAGGCTAACCCCCAATCCCCTTTTAATAAAAGTATCTCTTTTAAATATAACTGTTGATATTCCAATATCTTCCTTGTACAATGTAAAAAAGAAGGAATAAAAAAAACTTTCATAAGTATTTTTATTGAAAATAAAATGTCAATTGCTTTAGAACGCTTAAAATCCACAATTAGCATAATTTTAATGTATTGCCCATTTCAAGGAATAAAACACATATGTATATCTTTTTTATTGATTTTGAATTAAAAGTAAATATTCTATAATAGTGTATTTGGACATATATAAAAAAATATAATTCTGTATTGTAAACTTTAATTATAAATTTAAATTGATTTCTTTCCTAACCTGGTACAGTAACATCTAAAAGGTAAGCTCTTGATGGACTTTGACAAGCATCTGCATCAAAATCCAGTAACACCGTCCCCAGAATTGTGAAGAAGACGCCCCAAGGATGAGGTGTGATTGCAGGTGTTTCTTCTAGGAGGCTGTCTGTCGAATTTGAGTCCTCAAATGTTTCAAATTTATTAGCAGATGTTCTGTGAGGGAGAACTGGAAGAATCACTTCAGAGTTGTTGTCATCATATGGGTAATAATCTCCCATGGCATATCCTAAGTCTTCTCCATTTGGCACCAGCAATAACCCTATCATGAAAAAAAAAATTAAAATAACAACTATGCAAATTTAGAAATCTAATATATTCAAGTATGAGAAAGGAGAATTGAATGAAATTAATTCGAAAAACGTATAAGACGAATATGAAGTAACCAAAATTTATATAATACATACTTAATGAGATTTTTTTACCTTAACTGTCCCATGAGTCCCAGGTCTCAGGAGAGCTATATCATTTTGGTTCCCTAAACCTCTACTACAATCATCAAAGGTTAACAAAAGCCTTAAAAAAGCGCACAACACAACAAATATGACTAGCAGCTGATCGGCTCAGGTAGAAAGAACATTTAGCTTTCATACGCTTCATGTTGTGATTGTAAACAGTTGTTGTAGTAGCAGCAGTTACTATACTAACATATTAGACAGTTTACTCCTAGATTCCATAACTTGATTAGCAAAACTGTGTTTCCTCAGGTTGTTTTGGAGCTTCGTTTCGGAAAAGTGATGTCCTCTAAAAGATTTGTTTTGATTGATTTTAACTATAGTTTGAAAACTATTGAGTTCGGAATCTAAACTCTTATGGGCAAGTTAATGGACAAATTTCACACTGAGTATATATCAAACGTGTTAATAATTAGATCTATGATTTTTCACTTGACTGCTAACAAAGTAATATGAAAAAAAAAAACACAGATCAGTAGATACCTAATTTTTGACAGTGGCTTAATTGTATAGTTATTCTTTATCATAGAAAGTTTATCTCACTTGCAGAAAGAGAAAGATTTTGAAAACTAGGATCATATTAATATTTTAAGCCCTTGAATCTCATTATAACCAAGTTTCATTGTAATTACAAACAAATAAGTACAGCAGCCCTTAGCTTTTTTTATGTTTAATCAAAATAGAATAGAAAACAAAAGCACACATAAAAAAATTGAAATTTATCCGAAAGCCGGAATGGACCTGTACAATCCACCCCAATTCATCTGATAAATTGACAATAACAAGATAGTTAAAGAGTCCATTGTGAATAATTAAAAACAAATAATGATCTCTTATAAGAGCGAGAATTGAAGATGATTGATCTTTACTTATAACATTCAATCAAATTTTTTAATTTCTTGGAACAGCCAATTATTTTATTCTAGTGTAAAACAGTTTTATATACCTAGTAATACACCCAAAGAGAGAAGTAAAATGAATGGTCTTCTTTTCCCAAAGTTAGAACGACATCTGTCACTGAGAGAGCCAAGAACTGGAGTAACAAAGAAGCCAACAAGTGGGGACAGCGCCCACACCAGTGTCATATGTTGGTGGACAACTCCGATCTTCAGAAGTGTTGGAGAAACAAAAGCAGTTTCCCCGGCATAAGAAAATTCAATACCCATTACAGCAGTTGATATACGAATAAGTTCTTTCCTTGTTTTTCTCCTGAAAAAAGTTTTACAGCTTATCTTTGGATAAAGTATATTATTTGTAAACTTGTAGCAAATTATTTAACAACACTGTATATATACAAGTATATGTTATAAATGCAATCAAATTTACCTGTAAATGTGTGAATAATCCTTATCAAGTTTGTTCACTTCATTCTCTTCTTGCGGAGGTTGTCCTCTGCCCCTCAACCTGTTCACTAGAGCCTGTACGGGGTTTTGAGGTGAGCTTTTGGCCTTCCAAGTTTGGTAGCGTTCTCTGACATTATCTCGAATAGCATGAGCCCGCCCAGCCCACCCTTGGTATTCATTCAGTTTATCTACCATTATGTTACAATATTCAAACTCTTTTTATCTCAATCACTTTATATATCATCACTTTGATTAAAAAATTAATGAGCTGTTCACACAATGTATTATTTGATTTAATTTTTTGAAAAATATCTGCAGTTTTAAGTCGATTTCTGTAAAATGTAAACTTGGTTAAATTGGCATGAGTTTTAAACATCTATTTTTTTTTTGAAAAATATTTAAATATGAATGATATTGAAAACAATACTAAAAAAACTTACACGCAAATCTTTTATGAGACTTCACAGTAGAACGTTACGATGTTCTACAAATTTATTTAACTCTCATCTAAAAAAAAAAAATTTTTCTTTTCTTTTTAAGACATTAACTACTTCATTATCTTTTTTTTCTGAAGCATGTTGAGACAATATGGTGTTAACCTCTTAAAGTAAGTAAGTAATATGTTTTTCCTTTTCATAAATGAAAGAGTAATGTTTCTATTGTGTTATTACAGAAGTTTAGAAAATGACTCATTTCCACAATTTTTTTCCAGTAAGTAATAACTTTTTTTTCCAGCCAGTGTGCAGAATGGTGAAATGCAACACAAGCCATAATTTTACAAAACAAATACCAGAAAATAACAAATATATGTAGTATGACAAAAACATATATGTACCAAAAGCACCAGTACAACAAAAAACATTTTGAAAAAAATTACATACATATTATCATCACGCTATTTCCCTGTCGGGCTAGAGGTCACACATACTTAACCTCTTCCACATTCATACACCTTTTTATACAACCTCTACCATTTCAATGACTTTCCACTTTTCCTTCTTTCAGAATATCATTCCTTTGATCCAGTCATACTTTCTTTAATCTTCATCTCACACGTCTTGTACTTACATTTGCTCTGTATATCTGTTTTGTTAAACTTTCTTTATTCATTCATTATATATGCCCAAACCATCTCAACATACTCTTATTCATCTTACTTAACACATTAGCCATAAGTTCACATTCATCCCTTTTCACTTTATTCCGTTTTCTGCCCTACATTGTCACTCCATGCATTATTTTCAATTATCGTATCTCTACATTTATTTGGCTTCTCTGTCTTTTTCCATGTCTACATTTCACTCCCATACATAAATGTTGGCACCAAAATACTTTTGTAGCAGATTTTGATACTGTACGATTTAAGTATAACACATTGATCAATAAGTCCCGGGACTAACCAACATATGGCGCCTCTAATAGCAAATCCATACCATTCTCAGTTAGTACCAGCCTTTAGAAGTTACGTGTCAAACTTTTATGACATTCCGATATTGTGTCATTGAGTTACAGTGGTTTTAGTGACGCTACTTTTGCTATTTTCAAAACAATACAAAAAACATAATTTCGTATGTTGATAAAACATTGCTTTTTAATGGGAAAAAATAATGTTCAAACTCAGCGATGGCTTGAAAAGTGTTATCCGGACTCTGCTCAGTCGAAAACAACCATTTGTCGGTGGTATGCTGATTTAGACGCGGTCGTACAGACACAAATGATGCTGAACGCTCTGGTCGTCCAAAAGAGACTGTTACACCAGAAAACATAAAAAACCCTCAAAATCGTGATGGAAAATAGCAAAGTAAAGTTGCGTGAGATAGCTGACATCCTGAAGATATCATTTGGTAGTGTTTACACTATTTTGCATGAACATTTGGTCATGAAAAAGCTTTTTTAGAAATGCGTGCCGCGTTTGCTCACAATGGAACAGAAACAACAACGCATTGATGATTCAGAGCGCTGTTTGGCACTGTTTACGCGAAATAAACAGGAATTTTTGCATCGGTATGTGACAATGGATGAATCTTGGATCCACCACTATACCCCGGAATCAAATCGGCGTCAGCTGAGTGGAAAGCAGCCGGTGAAAGTCGTCCGAAGCGACCAAAAACTCAACAGTCGGCCAGGAAGGTTATGGCCTCCGTATTTTGGGATGCGCATGGTATAATATTCATTTATCACCTTGAAAAGGGAAAAAATCATCGATAGCGAATATTACATAGCGTTATTGGAGCGTTTGAAGGCAAAAATTGCAAAAAACGGCCCCAAATGAAGAAGAAGAAAGTTCTCTTTCACCAGGATAATGCACCCTGTCACAAGTCGATGGTAACGATGGCCAAATTGCATGAGTTGAACTTCGAATTGCTTCCGCACTCACCGTATTCTCCAGATTTGGCCCCCAGCGACTATTGGCTGTTCGCAGACCTCAAAAAGATGCTCCAGGGAAAGAGATTTGACTCCAATGAAGAAGTGATTGCCGAAACTAACTCCTATTTTGAAACCAAAGATAAATCGTTCTACACGGCTGGCATAGAAAAGTTAGGAAAGCGTTGGAATATTAATTCCATATATATATCGCTCTTGAAGGAAACTTTGTTGATGAATAAAGAAGAATTTTGGCAAACAAATGTTGTTTTAATAGTTAGTCCAGGGAATTATTGATCGATGTGTGCCACTACCTTCCTATCCTTACACCCAACTTAATATGTATTTATTTTGAAATATTTTTTATCTATCAATAAAAGTGGGTTCGAGTCCCGAGTTTATTTCATATATTTTACTGACTTTGTTTCCTATCGCTACACTCTATTCGATATCTCTTTTTCTCTTCCATCATTTAAAAAAAATACTACCCTAATAGCAGAATTCCTCAACTGGCACTAATTTAGTTTATTCTTCCATATGTCGCGTTTATTTTTCATTAAACATTTTTCTATCACCATTACTTTCGATTTTATATAATTTATTCTCAGATCTTTCTATAAAATTACAAATCTGTAAAATAATGACTTACTCCTATTTACACCCTTTTATGTAAGAAACTAATTTTTTACGACAATGCCCATGAAAATTTGTGACGATACCCAGTGAGATATAGTTTTAATATTTATAGGATTCAGTGATACGCGATCAAAATCCAATAAAATGATGTGATATTGAGGGTTCAAACAAATGTATTTTATATTCACCTAGCAATGTTATAACGTCATTTTGTAGCAATTCAAGAATGAATAAAGTTTAATACTTTGTAAATATTATTATCATTTTATCGAAAATTTACAATACCACACAGATATAATAAATTAATAGAAATACATTGTTTTCTGAATAACTGCATCAAACCTTAAAAATATATATACTCACGTTAGAATCACAGATTGTAATAAATTAATACCGACCAGATTCAGTAGGCAAACACTAAATATTTTTATAATGTCAATCCTAATGAAAAAATGTAACTTCTTTTATTATATATAATTTATATTATAAATATTAACTTTTAGCTAACACAACATCCTTGCGCTAATTATATTTTTAACTGAGATATGCCTGTTCCGCGGTTTTTATCCCAAAATAAATTGATTGCGATTATATCAATATCACATTTCGTTTCCAGTTTTTGGTTAAAATGAATGTTTAAATATTGTTTAGGAAGCTGGACTTTGCTCCGTAAGATATGACGAAATATTCTTTGCAATTTGTGTTTTTGACAACCAACCAACCAGAAAGATATTAAAGAAACCTTAAGTGAAAACCTGACTGGAATCCTTTTTAAAAAAAATAGGGTTCCAACGGGAATCGAACCTGCAACTTCCGGGTTGGGAGTCAAGCTAAGCACTTTCTTTCCGTATTCTGTCATACATTGTCACTTTATGTATTTTTCTCTATATACGCATGTCTACAGCATTTACTCGACTCCTCTCAGTCTTTGTCCACGTTTCACTTCCATACATCAACATTAGTAATAACATACTATATTGTTAATAGTTAAGGCATTAACGTTGTGAAGGTTCAAAGACATTATAATTTATTTTATCAAATACCGTTTATTCCACTTTTTTTGTAAGGGTATAACCCTACCGGTTTCAAGGCTTTCACCTCATCTTCAGGGGAGCACAAACAATTGTGATAATAAAATACTGTTGTGGACTATCATCCTAACAAATTTCAATACTATCCGGTTCGAGTATATATGTTTTAGTGTTCTATTGACTTTGTTTCCTATCACTATATCCGTGACCTAGTTGGTAAGACGCTTGTCTCCCAACTCGGAAGTTGCGGACTGAAATGCCGTTGGAACTCAAATTTAAAAAAAAGGAGTACAGTCTGGTTTTCCCCTTAGACCTCTTTAATAGCTTTCTGGTTGGTTGGAAGAGTTTGGCACATGGCAATAAGCCTGTCAGGTTGTAATTTTTACAACGAGAATGTGTAATACTACACGCCGAAGTGTAATATAGTAAAATACTACACGCCGTTCGATATCTTGAGCAATTTTTTCACCATCTTAGAAAATACGAGTACTACCCAGACAGCAGTATTCTGCAACTTATTCCAACCTTTCATTGCTCAATCATTGCAGTTACATTTACTTTCGAACTTTGCTTTGTACAATATGTAGATACTTCTACGAGT
This sequence comes from Odontocerum albicorne, assembly GCA_949825065.1. Taxonomy (NCBI): domain Eukaryota; kingdom Metazoa; phylum Arthropoda; class Insecta; order Trichoptera; family Odontoceridae; genus Odontocerum; species Odontocerum albicorne. The sequence goes on from OX463846.1 coordinate 31,455,433, forward strand.
ATTTGAGTTCAGAAGAGTGGCAAGTCATCACTTATATTTTATTTACCAGACATAAACCAGTACGAAATTAAACACAAGTTTACAAATTATGTAATAAGGCTATTTTTATGAGCCTTCATTTCACATAATGACACATTTTTTAAATACGGTCTAATACTTTATACGCCGCTGTGGTAGAACGTATCAAAAAGGAAGCCATATTGATAAAATTACCATCGAATACATCGGAGATTAAACGATATCCGTAATAGGATTAAGTAAAACGTAGTACCGCAAGAATGTGAAGAAATTCAATATGAATTTCGTTTATCAATTTAACGAAAATATATTTTTTCATTTTCCAAAAATATAAATTCTGTCCGTAACGACAAATTACCACCCCTCTTGATCGAGTATGATTGCCCAACATTCTGTGGATGGAAGGTGCGTGTGTTGATTTATTGTATGAAAGCTGTTGCACTTCAGCAAACACATAGTCTTGACAGATCAAACCCAAAATCTCAATAGCAAGGATATTAAAGTTTCATGAGAATCGGCCGGTTTAATCTTCTGCGACATTTCATTAAATAGAGGATTATACAGCGCAATTTTTGTGGTCAACGATGTGCGATTTTGGTTATCGCCAGGGCTTATAAGACATGCTCGATGGAAGCACTCTCGATCTCAACTGTGCTCACTCAGTTGGATTTGGAAATCTAGTCATGTGCCGCAATTGTCCTTCTCGGTAAGGGTCAGCCCGCGAGTAAATGTGACGTCCGCCTTCACCCCTTGCCAGGGATGACCTCTCACGCGATTTTTAAAGCCTGCCTAGAGGCCCAGTTGTTGACTTGGCAACATCGTTGGTCGTCTTCCTCCGTGGAAAGACAGACATTTAAATTATTTCCTTACACCAGGGCGCGCCTCGGCTCCCCGTGAGTATACCCAAACTATTGGACTACCCGATTTCTCTTAAGCCATGTGAGTTTTAATGGCAAACTCTTGAGCGCAGTTCCTTCTTCGCCACTACGTGTCGTTGCGCTCACAAAAATATAAAGAAGACTTCGCTCTTCAAGTGTAGATCGCGCTGGGTGGGGACTTATTTTGTCCCCCATAACAGCGTGATGGTGCTGGGATCGAAGTGAACTTACTGTCGCTTAGGCCAGATTTCATATTTGAACCTTAATACTAAATCTTAAATATTTTTTACCGTGGAAATTAATATTTAAGTTAAATTTCATACAAATTTGTCGTAACTTTCTTAAATAAGGGAGTCACGTGGTTTTATTTAAATTTGTTTTTATGTAACTTACTTTAACATTTGGAGAGTGTGAGATCCAACTTTGGAGAGTATGAGATCCAACTTTGAATACAAATTAAGAAATTTTACGATAGAAAATTAGTATTTAGGTCGGACTATAAATTTGGTCCTTAATATCGCTGTAAGAATTTACGATAAGCAGCATGTATGTAAGTTACATAAATTCAAATGTAAAAAGTGTAAAACCAGTGTGGAAGTGAATCTGCCAGGAATCGAACCTGGCGCGATTACAGTAACCGGAACCATCTTCAAAATTTATAATATCTCTACAAAATGTATAATATACAAAGGTAAACAATATTTTTATTATAATATTATATCTCTAGACTAAGGAGTGATTCTTCAGCTAAACTCTGTCGTCCTGGATTCAATTCCAGATATTTTAAGAACGTCTTAGGTGTGATATTTATCACAAAATAGCACTTCAATATATCTATAATTATTTTTATTCGTATGGTACCCCTCAGTATATCTGAATAAGTGATACGGACATATAGAAAAGCGTGGCCAGAAGACAACATTGTCTTTGGCACCTGTAATCGAGCCTTTGAGTTTAGAACACCTGAAGTAGGGTGTGGACTCAAAAACATCCGATATCCTCGCAGCTGGGCTCACCCTATATTGGTGTAATTTTTTAATGTTTTTATATACGAGTATGTACATACTATGTTGCTATCGATAAGCCTTTATCTATTTATTTACTTAAGTAGGCACAGAACTCGCGGTTCATCATCGCACGTGTTGGAAACACTACCGCACGTGAAAACACACCAACAGTTGCACACAAACTCGGCGCATACGAGAATTTTTACCAGATGAACTCTTTTCTTAGACTGAAGCCCATTTTTTGTCTTTCACCCAGGGGTTTCGGGTTTGATTCCCCGAAAAAATTTAATCTTAGTCTGATTAAAACCATCGACTGACAATAATACTTACATGCGCTAAACATAACACTCGTGAGAGTGTTGTTGTTTCTTCACGTGCAGGGTAGTATTGCCAACACGTGCGGTGACACGCTCTCACACCCTGCTGCACTATGTGTCCGTATCACGAAGAATATTCGTCAGAATTATTAAAATTACTGGACGAACAAAGAATTCGTCCTTTAACCTATTTTTTACAAAATCTTTGAGACAGGGAATATTCCAACTGACTGGTTGGATTCAACTTTCAAAATCCTTCTGAAAATAACAAGGAAAATATTTTAGAAAAAGATGAACTTTTAGAGAGTGATATGCAATATGGATTCAGAGGAGGACTTTGTACTTGGAAAGCACTTTTCTGGATGAAAGTGCTGCTTCAGAAATATTGGACGTTCAATAAGACCATATGTGTATACTTTATTGATTTTGAAAAATCATTTGACCGTATACAATATTATAACTGAGAGAAAGCCTTCAAAGTGTAGGCATTAATTATCGTGAAATGAGAACAATTAAATATAATACTTACACTGAAATCAAACAATGGTAGTGCTGGTTAATGATTCGCAGACGGTTGAAATCACTTGTGGTGTAAAAAAAGTTTGCATATTGACATCAATGCTCTTCAATTTGTACTCAGAATTAGTATTTAAGGAAGTCTTAATTATTGCGATAAAGGCGTAAATATAAAAAAATAATCAATAATATTCGTAATGTTGATGATACTGCAGTATTTGCAGAAAACTTGCATGTACAAGAGACTGTCAAGAAACATTGGAATTTATTTGAGGACATTTTGTAAAATCTGTCATCACAAGAGCACCCCAAGAATTTATTAAGTGAGCTGTAAAATGCCAAGGCAAAAAAATATTTATGTAAATAAAGACTCAGCAAGAATCGAGCTCAGGTCGCCAGAGTACAGAGTAATTATGTCAACTGCTAGACCACAGCGCCGATAAGCTTGGGGATTGGCAATTAATATAACATTAAAAAAATACAGTGGTTAGCAAAAAAACGTCAACCCATTTCAAATAACAATAAGAGGCATATAAGTGAAATTATTTAATTATTGTTTGAGTGAAAATTTTAGCGAAATTTGGAATTCTATAACTAGAAATGTGACATCAAAGTGAAAAATGTTATCTACAATCGACAGTTGTTTCGGAAAATCCGTACTTAAAGTATACGTTGTTACGTGTTGTCGATTTTTATATATGATTACAACTGCGATGGACCTTATCGGTAACTATAATGAAAAAAACTAAAACCTTCCAAGACGTGGCGTTACCGAAGAACATCGAATATATCATGAATAGAACAGTGCATACGATTGAACTCTTACCATTAAAATATAATATTTAGGTTACTTTATCTTAAATACCGAAAAGCAATGATCGGGGAGGAAGACATTGTCTTAGCTTCGGAATATTAGAAACTGAATAGCTAATGAGATAGTGAAAGTTATACGCTGGCCTACGCCCGAAGACGGACATAGTTTATTAAGAAGAAGAAATATCTTCCTATGAATCAAGCATTAGTAAAAGTTATTGTTTACTGCAAAACGAAAAAAAGTTTATTTTTACGAAAAAACTAAGAATTACGTCATAAAAAAGTGGCCAATGGAAGATACGGGGAGAATAACTGAGAAAATTTTGTCACAATACTGAATAGAGAAATCATTTGAGAAGGTTTTGCTTGTAGGAAGGTACAAAAATTAGATACATATGAAGTGTATAAAGCATTTTGAAATCCAAGTAATATTTACCATTATAGCAGAGTATTTTGAGAAATTCTGTATAGTGACGTTAACGCCTTAAAATTAGTCAAGTAAATAAACGTAGCTTTATAAATTGGATTACAGTCTGATTTTCACTTAGGGGCCATTAAAACATCTTTCTGGTTGGCTGGAAGAGATTGCCATATGGCAATACACTCGGCTTGAGCAAGTGATGGGACCCTAAATCTTTGATGAAGATTATTAAATTTGCAAGGATCGGTGTTTTCTGGCAAGCAAAAGTAAAGTAAACAAGGCCGACATATTGAAAAAACCTTAAATATGGAAAACATAAAATAAATTAACTGTATTTTTAAAAATAGAAAAAAAATGGATTTAAAAAAATACTTAATTTTTATCATGTGGGAAAATATTATCTGTAACGAAATAATTTACTTATTCGGATAAAATAATGCAATATAGAAAAAAAAATTATACACAGTATCCCTCGTTATACGCGATTTCACCATAAAGAGATTTAATTCAAATTTAAAAAAGAGTAAGAAGACCTTCTAATGAAAAATAAAAAATAAGTTTTTTTACCATTTTTTGGATACTTTTTTTTCGTTTGGACCCAATCCTCACCCAGATTAAAATAAATTTACTTGTTCTTTCTAGTTACTCAATTTTACCGAGAACAAATTAATCGCTTAGAGCGAAGTATATGATACTCGTACTTGTACTTTTATACGAATACTTCGATATAGTCAACAAAAATATTTATTACAAAGAGAGAAACGTGTTAAAAATGAACAATTCATGCACAAACAATAAAGTATCTTATGCGTTTTTTTTATTGTAATACGAATTTTTAGAAAAAAATCAGAATATTTTAATACTTAATTATCTTTCCCAGTCTGTAAACAAAAATATGAATAGTAAATTACTCGGTAATTCAAATCACTTATTTTTTTGACAAGAGTTTAGAAACACAAAATCATGAACAGAATAAATAACTCGGTATTTTTCGCGTTATTTTGAATAAGGAGACACGAGTGATCACGCTGACATTCGGCGAGAAACTGAAGGGATGCTCACCCCCGCCCTGAAAACCTGTTGGATTCTCCAGTTACTATCTCATTCCTCGTACGACTTTTCAGTTAATGTGAGAAATGCCGAATAAAGAAACGTATGCCGTCACATTTCTTATAAGTGTCCTGCTAATATTTTGACAATATGACAAAAAAATGTTTGAGATGATAAAATGGAAAAATAAAAGTAAGATAAATAGTCTTATCAAATAAACATTGTAAAGATTTAAGAACAATTTAGGAGGTCATTTTCAAATTTGGTGAATTCCTCTTTTTGAATAAGTGAGAGAATGCCATATTTTCATTCCTCCTTTCTAAAAAGTCTGTGTTTACAAGCAAAATTCTCAAAAAAATATTAAAAATGAAGAATTTCAAATAACGTCTAAAAATTATTCACAAAAAAAGCATTTAACAAGTTTTCTTTGTATCATGTGGATTTGACTACATTTGAACGTAAGAAAGCTGGATTTGGTTAATTTTGATACGATTTTTTAATATATGTCCACTTTTGAAAAACCTTTGTACGTCATTCAGCAAGATGGCGTCTGCTTTTGCCATGACGTGATTGGTTGAAATGGATTTGACGCTGTTTGGAAATAAACTTGTGTGGATTTGTCCACTATTGAAGATTAGTTCCATATTTAGTAGGCTTTTTAAACAATTTGACATTGAATTTAGGTAAATAATGTTAAGTACTCTCAAGACTGTGATCTAGCATTGTCAGTAAAAAATAATAACCTGGAGTTGACTACATTTGAAAATTACCTCCTGAATTTAAATATCAAAATAGTGGCATATCAAATGATCAAGTCAATTTATACTACTTACTAGCAGAAAAATCCTTCCGAGAATGAAATTCAATAACTAAATACTTGTTATTTGTTACACTTACATACTCGTAATTCACAATTTGGAACAAAAATAATAAATGCAGAATATTTTATTTTATACAACAGTTTTGATAAAAATAGGATAAAAACAGTTTTTCCTGATTGGGGAAAGAATACGTTTTATTTTTACATCAGATCCTCTTCGAAGCTAAGACATTTTCAGACGAGGGATAATCCAATGTTTCCCTTGTGACAATATTGAGTAAAAAGTTCATCTTGAGGTTACTCTTTTGCAAAGTGTTTTGCTTGGCGAAATTGGCCAGATACGAGTATATCTAGTTGACTTTATTAAATTACATCACTTTAATCCAGATTATTCCAAGAAACATCTCGTACCGCTTACTGCCGAACTATTCGCTTAAAACACCTTTGGGCATTTTGTTCAACTCTAGTAGCTCTCTGGCCATCGCTCTGCGATTAATGTCGGATTGTTTTGTTTTATTTTCTTAATTTAACTATTTGTTTATCAGTTCGAAATCTTTGATTATCGTTTGCTTGCTCCATTAATTGGGCCCTTTACTTATCTAACAAAATCTATCGTTTGGATTGCTGTCGTTCAAATTTTCTTTGTTTCATAGTTACCCAATGTTCTTCAGACAAGTTCCTATTTCTTGGCATTTGTTACTCAAAAGGCTTTATAATGGGCGAAATGACACAACTAAATATTTAAACACAGCGAAATATTTAACAAAATTTTCACAGCATATGTTATGTGTATTATGAATGCGAATGGCAACAAATCTATTTTCATTTGCTTTATTGATCTGTCGTATTTTAGAAAGAAAAAAAAACTTACCAACAAATTTCTTTTGGCAACTTTTAAGCTTTTTTCAGATAGTAAACGGTACAGTTTATCGTGTATTTTTGTTAATCAAATTAGGATAACAGGAAGGATTTTGGGAACAGTCTAAAAAAAATGTTTCCCTTCCAACATAAAAATATATAGAGCTTCATTTCAGTATTTTGAATCGGAAAAAGAGATGATTTTATTAAGTTTTTACTTTTCATTATGTTTATCCATTGTAATATCCAGTAAAACAAAACGTTATTTTTTTTAAAAAAGAAAACTACTTTATTTTCGGTAGCTAAACTTCTTTATTGGATTGTATGGAAAATGTTAAATATTATTTTGTGGTCAAAATTGACCGTGGATAAAACAAATCAATAAAATAGCGTACTCTATAAAATACATATTTGGAATATTGTATACAATTTTGAATCATCTTTGACAACTTTAACATAAGACGATTGTCCTCCAGACCGGGAGTTGTGGTTTTGATTCTAGCTGGTCGTATTTTTTATTAAAAACGTTCTAGTCTTGTTTTTACTGAATACATCTAACATAGTTTTGGTCGGTAGGAAGAGAGAACCACGTGACAATAAGCTCACCAAACTGTAATTTATACAAAGAAAGTGTAATACAAAATATAATACAATACAACAAAGAACACATAATTTGTATAACGCATTTCTTAATACAAATTAGCCCCAAAACAACTATTTTTTAATTAATGGACCGAGTTTATTAATACGAGTATATGGACCTTAAAGTGATAAATCTAGAATATCGTAAACACATATTCATTTTAATATTTTTTTTAGTTATTTATTACAGTTTTTAATTTGAACCGTCTCCAGTGTTTCTAAAATCACTATTATTTATCATCGCGATCTGCTTTTCTCAAGAGATAAAAACGTTTCACACCTGCTCTGTTTAATATCTTAAAAGGAATACTTCTGAAAGTGTTGAGAAATGAAACAGTTTTGGGCACGACTAAACACCGGCGTGTACCTTTTCAAGTTAAGGGATTAATAACTATATTTCTATAGACAAATTATTTTAGAGTTCTGTGAAATGAAAAATATTTTTTATTATTCTTAGGAATTAAATATTGTCTTGCGTGTATTTTGAATAAAATGTAAACTAAAAATAAACAATGTCTTGTATTTCATTTCCCGCCAGTCACCTTTCCCTTTGGGTATACTGTGTATTATTGTACTTTCGTTGTATACTGCACAACCTTGTGGGTTTAATACCACGTGGCAATCTTTTCCAACCAACATAAAACGTCTTAAATACGTCTTAAGTGAAAATATAACTGGAATACTTTTTTGAAGTTTGGGTTCCAATGGGATTCGAATCCGTAATCTACGGGCTGGAATACAGGCTATATCAACTAGGTCATCGAGGTCGTATATATACAAAAAATATTCAACTTTTAAATTTATTTATCGAGTAAGAATTGTCTCACTTAAAATTATATAATATTTCTAAGGTAATGGATTTATTCTACTTTTTTTCACAAACAGGTATTACTTTTTAAGTTAGAAAATATTTTTTATGCCTGTGTAAAAATATTTTTTAGCCAATTAACTTGCCATCCAAATAGTCTAACTTGCCACTCAAATCTTGCTCATCCCGCCATTTTCATTTCCTGTAAAATAATATATTTGATGGTTACGCTAATTGGGCGCATATTTGCAAAAAGCACCTAACCCGAAAAATCAATTTAATGTTTTATTCCAATTGTCGAAAAAATATTATCAATATTTTTCGAAATGTTTAGCGAAAAAATATCAAGCCACGTATTAAATGAGCTGTGGTTAAATTCCATTAAAAAAGTTCGATATAAGTCTATTATTTATTCAATTATTTCCGAATTATAGGTTGGGTACTTTTTCCATGTCCAATCATCCTGGACAGTGAGGATATTCAATCTGCCTATAGCAGTCAACCCCCACTGTACATTCCTTTTATTTTTCTCTTCAACGTTATAATTGCGTTCCATATTGAAAAAGGGCGTAATCGTCAGTCAAATTTGCAAATCTGATAGCAAGAATACAAAACTTAAATTCGAAATACCAAAATATAAATCTGTTAATATATACTTCTTTCTAGCTTCATTCCAAATCCTTAGTTATACTCTATAGGGTCGGTTATTTTCATTCTAGCTTCATTCCAAATCCTTAGTTATACTCTATAGGGTCGGTTATTTTCATTCTAGCTTCATTCCAAATCCTTAGTTATACTCTATAGGGTCGGTTATTTTCATTCTCTTTTCGTTTCGATATCGTTCTCTGATAGACATTTGTAGCATTTGCCGTTTTGACATCCACATATTGTATTTTAAGTCGTCCTCGTTGATTTGGTGGTTTAAAGAGGGTCAAGTGCGTAGTTTTGCCTGTTGATGTACGTGGTTTGTCTTTCTTTTAGTTGATCCACTATGCTGTTCCATCTAGTTACTCATTTTCCCTTTAGTGACATGGCGAATTTTTCCTGGATTTCCATCATCCTTTTTACAGTCTCCCTTTTCTTCTGCCGTCCACTTTGTTGAAATTGTATTTTTTTTCTTAATATTTATTGCTTGATTTAATTTTTATGTTGGAAAGTTTTTACTTACATCATTAATATAAATCCAAACCTTTTAATGGAAACTTTGTAAAACAGTTGTACGATTGGCTGGAAAAGATTGCCACTTGGTAATAAACCCGCCAAATTGTACATTTTACTATAAAGTTTTGAATAAATAACTTAAATAAAACACAATTCATGATTTTCATGGAAAATACGTTACGCAGTATTTTTTTCCTTGATTAAAATTTGTATTTTGACAGTTTCGCCTTTTTGCCTGGAATATATCGATTTGAGTAGCTTAATTAACCAGCGAACCAACTAACTAGAAATCAATATTAGTGGAAGGCTCAATTTTCTTACATGTTCGAGCATAATCCGAGCCCTTCGTGCATTGTTATTGTCAGGGATCTTCCGAGTGAAGCACGTTCCCGCATTCACGGTCAGCGCGTTTGCCCGACTTACCTTGGGGTTATTTACTCGTATTTAACTCTTCACCGCTGACCAAGTTCACACACGGTTATTAGTTCTTACCTTGTTTTGTATTATGAACAGGATATCGTCGTTTTAATCATAATATGCCACCGTGTGTCAAAGCTGATGTGCTGAATTGTAATCCACTTTCGTCACATATGTTAACATTAATGTACGAATTTCCTTTAATCTCGCGATTCTTTAGGTAATGTGAATATTATCTAACTAGTTAATGTGTAAACTAACTAGTTTATGTGAAAATTTATTGAACGTCTTGAGATGAAATTTGAATTTTATCTCAAATATACAAATATTACCTAATGAATACATGCCTTATTCACATGTAATGCATTTTAGGCATGTAGCGTTTTTATCAGTTAGTTAAATCTTACTTATTAGTTACAATTTGTAGACGTAATATGCGGCTATAAGGGTAAATATAGAGGTATAATAGTTTAGTTCATTAAAACACACTTTATTAGAAATATAAATAAAAAATAAAAACATATCTACATTTTAAGTCCAAGGACAAATATTTAAAACGATCGGCGTACGCGGCGTCCTTATTTTTTGGACGTAACATATACTAGAACACTATGCTCCACCCGTTAGTGTAAACATCAACTAGTCAAAATGAGATATAATATTTTTTCGTTCTTAAACGACGTGATTAAATTAATATTGACAATAACTAGGGAATGTTAACATTGACAACTTTTGAAGATTACCGTTAACGTATAAACTTCAAACAGGCAATTTATTGCGGCGTGATAATGTCTTTGCACCAACGAAGTATTATATTGTATTTCCCTTCAGTGACGTAGCACGTTTCCTGGTTCCCCCACTATCTTTTCCAATATCCCATCATATCTCTTAGACGCATTTGAAATTGTTATATTTAAATTATTAAATGCTTGTAATTTTACATTTTATTATTTTCTTTGTATAAAACTATGATGTAAAATTTTCATCCAACACTGGGAACGAAATTTTTACACAAATTTTTGGTTCGTTGGAAAAGATTGCTCTCTGACAACAAACCCGCCAAATTGTGAATTATACAATGAAGTTTGAAACCCAATCACGAGTTAAATATTCGAAAAAATGTGTATTTCATGCTTTGATATTTTTGGATCAGATATTTTGTCAATATACTATAGACGCTAGCGTCCGTTTTATTCAAATATGTTTTTGCATAAGTAGGAGTGAATTTTTTAACAAAATATGACCCTGCCAAATGTAAATGATAACATCTAAGTCTCAGTCTTTATACTCGTGGAACAATGTTTTTTAGATTTTATATGAATTTAAACGCCCGTTATAAAAAATATTTCTTTTTGAGCTATTCACAATCTCATCAGTATTTTTTTTTCTACATTGAGATAATATATTGTAGTTTTAACCTTTTTAATTTTATTCCCTCAAGTATTGTTATATAACATCCTAAAATGTTCCACCACACCTCAATATCTCGCCGAAAATGTTCAGTGCCTCTCCGATGGACTTTCTCTATTTGGACATTTCCAGTTTATCACTCTTCCTTCTTCACTTCGTTCTTTACAGTCCTTGTCATCACACTCGTTGGCTTTCTTCAAACATCAAACTCACAAAATATTACATCTCTCTTCATTGACGAATTGTGTTTCTCCATAACTCCTATTTTCTTGTTCTTATCCAGTCTGGTGACTTTTGCAAATATTTTGTTATGATGTTTTTTTTTAAATAAATTTTTTAATGCTTGACGTATTTTAAGTTATACTTTTTTCTTTTAGGAAATAACGTTTAAACCTTTTGTCCAGTAATTGTCATGGATTGTATAAATAAATATGTATAATTAATTAACAATTGTATAAATAAACATGTATAATCAATTAACAATTGTATAAATAAATATGTATAATCAATTAACAATTGAATAAATAAATGTGTATAATCAATTAACAATTGTGTAAATAAATATGTATAATCAATTAACAATTGTATAAATAAATATGTATACTCAACGATTTTCTTAGTTTAACATCATACAGAGTTGGCAAACTTTGATTTGCTAACTCCATACAACATTACATAAAATCTCATGACTCAATTATGGAAATTCATCCCATTCAAACTAAAAACGGTTAAACATCGAAATTAAAATGTATTAAATAATGTGCTGTGTTTTTTTATTAATTATAATAAATATATAATTAAATAACATGGAATCAAAACGAATCTGTTTTACTCTGTAGTCCCAGTTTACAACTTTATAAAATACTTTAAAAACCTGTCTTGTTAAGACATCGAAGATATTGCAAATCGCAACGAAAGAGTTCTCGATATCTTTCAGAGAATACATGACCCCATTTGTGACATAAGCGCGTTGAGATAGGTATAACAAAAAGCACATTTGCACATTTACACCACATTCAGAACACTGACCATGCAAGAAGGCTTTGTTCAGTGATTCCATGGTCTAGGAGAGTAGGAAGACCAAATCTGAGATGGATGAATGGTGCAACAAAGAACTGCCATACACTGGGTGTAATCAATTAGAAGAGGGATGCTGCTAAGATAGATAAATGACAGAGAACCCTGCAGGCAGTCAAGACCCATCCTAGATTGTAACCCTGATGGAATAAAACCATCGTTTGAACCAGCCTCCCCATTTTGATTACTCAAGAGTCATTACGGATACATATAGTACTAGACGGGATAGATTATTTTTGGAGAGATTTTAATTAAGATTTTGGAGTAAGTCAATAAATGTATTTACGCTATTCGTACGTCATCCTTGATGTAGATGTAAGAGTTTCCTTCCAACGAAATTATTTGCTCGTATTTACCCTCTGTCGGTCAAAAGTCACCACCCACACACACGCCTATCGTATATACTCTGATACGCGTGTCTGTACACTTTCAACGTATATGTAGTTGTATAAAGTAGTTCAAAAGTATCATATATAAAAAATATTAACATTAAGAGAGGTAAAATAAAAAGGATAACAATTACAAAGGACTAGTTGTATAACGTCTTTCGAAATATTGTACTTCGTGGTTCAGCTTATGATGCCGACGTTTTGAAAACATTGCAGTTTTCATCTTCAGGCAATATTAACAGACGAGAGATTTCACCTCAACTCATCATGGTATCTTACTGTCAAATTAGAGTGACAAGATAATGAAAATTAACAATGATTACATTGCTCCTACCTTTGAGGAAGCTGTACGCTTGTTCACCAGTAGTGGAGCAGATCTATATTCCCACGTTATGGTTGAGATTCCGGTAGCTTAACAGCTACACCTAGCGATATCTAGTGCACATCCCTATATGGCTAAGTTGATTACAATCTCTGAAAATGAAAACTGCAACGTTTTATAAATGTCGAATCTTAAGCCAAACTATGCTGTACAAAACTTCAAAAGACCTTATACAATTGAACCGCGAAAGCCTTACAAACAATTAGAAAGGGCACCAGTTTAAACTTCCCAAAACTAAATTCCACAATATTCTAAGGAAATATTGTTTCTCATTTGAGTTGTGGAATCTTGGAACAAACTGCCCCATAATGTACTGAGTGCTGAGATATTGAACAAATTAAAAAAAACATCTAGACAAGTTTAAAAACCATCTAAACCACACACAAACTCTAAAGGGCTATTTTAGTGGTGTTTTATTATCTTTGCTTGATCTTTTAATTTTTTTCATTGCTTTTTTTTATATAAAGATATGGAAGTTTAATTTGATATAGATATTAACAATATATATGCTGCTTGCCTATAATGATAACATAATACAAATTATGACTTGTATTTAAGATACTAGAGACAAGAAGGAGCTTTAAAAATGGTTTTTCATATTGAATTTATCATCATGCGTTTTCATCGTCAATCTTGATATTTTGATTTTAATTAACGAAACGATGTTAGCTACGGAACTCTATTGTTATTATTCAAATAAATATCAAAACGATTTTAAGTTCTAAATATTTATTTCCACTGCTTGAATTGAGTTGGAACTATTAATTTCTACTGCTTGAATTGAGTTCTAACTATTAATTTCTACTGCTTGAATTGAATTCTAACTATTAATTTCTACTGCTTGAATTGAGTTCTAACTATTAATTTCTACTGATTGACTTGCTGGGTCATTATCAATAATAAAAAAACCTGCCCTAGTATGGCTTAAGAGTTCATCTCGTAATCATACTTACGTGCCAGATGTATACGACTATTGTTGCCTGCCCATGAGCGGTAGTTTTTCTATCACGTACGATAGCAAACTGTAAATTTCTTGCCCACTCCAGTGGTTCTCAATACGTAGGATCGATTACTGGAACCGAAGACAAATTGTCCGCATCATCATTTTGGATACGTTTAAGAAAGTTATAAAAATGAATGGATGAATAAAAAATATATGTGTTCAATCATGATATCTATCAAAACAAAAGAGGCAGCGATGCATGTGCCAATGGTTTCTAAGGGAAGACTCATTATTCATTACTTTCAGATTTAATTCCATTTAAATGTGTATGTTCATTAAACAGTACATTGAGGCTTATAAAACGCCTTTTACATATTCAAAAGCAATGTACTTATTAATTCATATTTTATAATGTAAGAGCACTATATAAAGGGTCTTTCAAATTGAGCTTTTTTTTTATTCTAATTTTTAAAATTCTTGAATAAAACACACAATTTACTTTGATTTCAAAAAACTTTTTATTGGCCATTGAAGTATAATGTATGACATTTAAATAAAAAAACAATATCCGCCAAATGTCCACCTCTTGCATCTCCACAAATGTCCACTCTTTTGTCAAAATTTTCGATGACATTTTGGCATAATTGCGGTTCTAACTCACCAATAACGCGAATTATTTCGTCCTTCAGCTCAGGAATTGATTGGGGGTAATTCTTATATACCTGGCTTTTCACGTAACCCCAGAGAAAATAGTCCAACGGTGTCAGACCACATGACCTTGGTGGCCAATTAACATCACTGTTTCCGGAGAATACAATACATAAAATAATTCTCAATTTGAACGCATTGTTGTATTGTATACGACCCCATTTTTATAAATGTTATACATTATACTTCTCAAATGTCACAAGACCCAGGCAAGTTCGCGACGCCATCTGTGTTTTATCCAAGAATTAAAAAAACCGCTCAATTTGAAAGACCCTTTACATATAAGTGATGTATTTTATTAATTATTATTGTTGAACAATTTTTTTAAATAATAATTCATTACTTGGTTATATTAGGTTTGGCAAAAATGCAGTAAATTTTAGAGGAAGCGAATTGTTGAAATAAACACTGAAACAATACGAACAACGAATACAGTAAAATGTTTTGTGCTTGTGTGTAGTAGCTATTGATTCAAAGGTTCTCATTTTTTTCTAAAATAATTTCAAACAATTGTTGATTCTGTAATACAAAGTTATGTGAATATTATACGAGTGTTTTCTTGATTTATTGAAATATGTTGAATTTACTAATACGAGTATTGATATCTTTCTGATTGGTTATTGTTTCTTCTTTGAACTGAGTTGGACTGTATTCAACATAAGTATAGTACAAGACAATAAATTGATTTATTTACGAAAAAATAATTCATCCTACAATTCATATTTTTCCATTATTTGAAATATAAAAAATAAATTATTATTTTAAGTTAAAACTCCGTCTTAAAAAAACATTTTGTACAAGCTCATTAGAAGTGAGGTTATGTTTCTTCAACTATCCTAAAACAGATAAAATGTGGGTTGAATCCTTTTTTTATTTGCTTATACTTGCAAAATATCTTATTAATATTATTCAACCTTTTCTTTCTGGTGTCCATTATAATGGACACAGATCTCATATGCACTTTGTAAACAACTTTGTGATATACGAGTATTTCTGTTTTCAGGTCTGAAGAGGTTAAAGTAAACTTCTTTTTCCTGATCATATTCTCTTGGAGTCGGTTCTTCTGTTGTAGTGCCTTCAGTTTTGGATATCGTTCTCTGATTGTGAAACTTTTTGCATTTTTTACCATCTGACTGTCTGAATCAATTCACAAATCTTAATTTGTGGTACTACGATGATAATCGAGTCAAATTTTTCTGAATGGATCTCCATTTAATTTTGCTTCGGTAGCTCGGACCATTAAGCTTCTCCAATGATAAGTGTTGCATTTGAAGTTATCTGCAAAAAGAAGTCTCAATCCGCTTATAAGTATATTTCTGCGCTCTGAGTCATTTTCCTTCTTCCGTGAGTTGGACTTGAAATTCGTCCTCACTACTATTATTTTTACCTTCAGGTGTGTCACCGTCGATGGAAGAGTCCCTTTGGGTAGTTTCTTTTTCGCCACTAAGTGACGTCGCGGTCATACAAATAAGGAAGATTTTGATCTTCTAGTGCAGATCGCATTGAACAGAGATTTAGTTGTTTTCCATAACAGCATATGGCGTTGAACAGAACTAGTATTCTTCACCGTTGTGACATTCATGTATTTTTAGGTTGTCCTCGTTGATTTGAAGGTTGATGGAGATCCAGCAGCACAGCTTGTATAGCTATTAAAAGTATATATCTCACAATTATAACGTCAACAATGGGAGGCGTAGCTAATCTTTTGAAAATCAAGAATTATTTCAAAAGCATCCATCAATTAACCTCCCTATGACAAAAATAAAGAAATGTGCTAAATAAAAGTTGTGGAAACTTTTTATTTCAGTGGACGAAGGGAAACCTTATTGTTCCTCACAAAATCCGTTTAAACGTGTTCCCCAACTAACCCCTGGCGCCCCGCTTTATAAACCCATCACGGGGGTAGGAGCAGTGCTGAATTTATTTGATCTTCCCTCGCTACGTAAATAAGCGTTCGTTTTACCAATATAATGAATTTGTCGACGTTGGGATAGTACCAATATTGTCTTTTATTAAATTCTATCTTCATCTGCCATACTGTTTCCAGCGTTGGGCATATGCTTTCCTTTTTGACTTCGGGCGCTTTAATTATCTCCCGGGCGCTTTAATTATGGGTTGACTTAAAAAAATGGAACAGATAGATGAAATATGTTTCTGGGCAGTATATTTTCAAATGAGGAGCGAGTTGAAAGGAACTGAAAAAAGAGTAGTGTCAATCAACAAGGTAAACAAAAGACAAAACACAGCAACCATGCTATGCTGTGTTGCTACCTACATTAGAAACAAAAATTAAGGATAACATTAATGTTTTGAGTAAGATGAACAAAAGAGTGTTGGGAGGATTTGGACATGTAAAGAAAATGAATGACGAATTTTTTTGAGACATGTGAGAATGAATGAGAAAAGAGAATGAAAGACGTCAGCGAGGAAGAGTCAAACCAGATTTTGAAAGAAAGAAAATTGAGAAATATGAATTATAGAAGATTGTTCATGACGAGATGTATGAATGTGGAGGTGTTAAAAGTTGTGTGCTCGGATAAAAAAAGTTTGGAGATCTGTTCTTTGCCTACCCTGCAAGGGACACGACGTGAGGATGAAAATATTTTTTTACTGGCACTAAGAAGGCTATTTAATAATTTTCAAAATCTGGTGTTTGCCGTGGGTCTAGTCGATCCAAATAGTATCAGCTGTACTTTTAGACTGGTAATGTCGTCATGTCACGTGACCCCACTGGAAATTTGTCGCGCGAGTCAAAGCCGAATGTTTTACTATTACATACTATATGAGATCTACAAAGGTTTCTTTGTAGTTCGTCTTTCCTTAGTAAGTTTTCTTGACAAATATGTTTTTCTGGACATATGGAGTATTTACCCAATCTAACATTCCTAATCGTTTTAAACATTGTCAATAATAGTCGGTTCGATAAATTGTTTTTTCCCTATTATAATTGTTACCAGATGAAATCTTTTACCAGATTTAGTCTATTTTTTATTTATTTTTTAAAGCATTGGAATCTCCATGTGGAAGTCCAGCGTCTTATCAATTAAGTCATAGAGGTCATCCTAATATCACTGACATGAAAATAAATAAGGATGAAAAAGCTCGTAAGCTTCAGGTAAATGTTTAGTTTATTTGAACATCGCATGGTACTTTGAAATTTTCTATTTTCATTTAGAATTTTTTACTAATTCAAGGTGAGAAAAGAATCAATCGGAAATTTGGGATTCGCACAATATCGACTAAACCTAGCTAAGACAATTTGTAGGACACGTTTTATTTCCAGCAACAGGAAATTACCGTCCTTTATCCTGGACACTACGTACTGCGATGATTAATTTACATACTGATTGGTTTTTTCCATCAGATTGCTTCCTATTTTACTACATTAATTTCCGGTAATTGAAAAACGAGTACAAACCTATCTACTTTCTTCATTATACTCGTACATTAGACATTTTTGCAACCCCTTTATTTAAATACTGTAAAGTCAAATCATTTCTAAATACACACCATCAAATAATTTCCACGTCATAGAATTCCAGACTTTCCTATCTCGACACACATTCGTAACCTCTTCCATATCCATACACCTTCTCATACAGCTCCTATGAGTTTTTGACTTTCTACATTTCCTTCTTCCAAAATATAATTAATTTATTCTATCATACTTTCCTTGATCTTTCTTGCACGCCTTCTCCTCACATTTGCACTACAAATTAATGTTGTTAGTCTATCTTCATTCATTCCTTCCACATGCCCAAACGATTTTAAAATTATCAAATCATTCATTATAAGAAAAATTAAGACAATTTTTCCTTACCTATCCTTATTTCAAAAATTTAAGGGATGAATGTTAGCATCTTTTCAGATAGAATGTTTGACATGACATTATTTCAGATTGTCAATTCATATATCAACAGTCTGGGCCTACGTCAGCTTGTCACATTGCACGTTCCTTGTAACCTCACTCAGTAAAAAATTGCTTAGAAATGACTTAATTGCATCAAATTATATGTATCATTCCTGTACATGATGCAATTTATGCAATCAGTATGAGCATTGTATGGATTTTCATATGATCTTGACTACTTACTAAAGTAAAGGGATAAAGTTGTTCTTACTGTGATAAATTAAGTAAATTATGTGGGCTTGTTTTGTTATTGGGTTTTTTCCTATTTATGTACTATTTATATGTAAATGTCGAATTTTATAATCAATATGGACATTGTATGGAATTTTAAATAATTTTGGCTACTTACAGGCGTAAAGTAAAGAAGTTGTTATTTTCGTGATGAATTAAGTAAATTATATGGGTTTGTTTTGTTAGTGTGCTTTTTTTCTATTGCATATACTGCAATATGTCTCTGTTGAATTTTCTAATCAATATGGATAATTTGTGGATGATTATATAGTTTCCGCTTTTTCCAAGAATACGGGGAAGAATTTGTTCATGGGGTTGAATTATTTAGATTTGCGTCGTTGTGTTGTTCGATTTATGCTTTTTTTGTAGTGTACACTTTATATGTTATGTTGAATTCTACATGTTGTTATTTTTTAATCATTGTATAAAAAAAAGTCATTAGACCGTTGAAATAAATAAATATATTAGGTCCTTACATATGAAATTGGCGTTTTGTTTGGGAGGAACATAAAGTTGATTTTTTTTTAATATAATATATTTATTTAATCAAAGTATGTACCATTGCTATCTATGCACTTTTGCCATCTCATAGGTAGTTCATCGATCCCTTTACTAAAAAAACCATTCGGACGGGAATCAATAAAATCTTTGAAGTCGGTTTGGACTGCCCCATCGGAGTTGAATTTTTTCCCTTGCAAGAAGTTATCCAAATTTCGAAAAAAATAGTAATCTGTCGGGGCAAGGTTCGGAGAGTACGGTGGATGTCTTAGACATTCCAATTGAAGCTCTTCTAATTTGGTAGCCGTCTGTTGTGCAGTGTGTGGTCTAGCGTTATCATGAAGCAGCAGTGGCCTAGAGCGATTAACCAGCCTCGGTTGTTTAGCAGCTAGCTTTTCCATCATGGTTTGCAGTTGCTGACAATAGACATCTGCCGTAATCGTCTGGCCAGATTTAAGAAAGCTGTAGTGAACGACACCAGCACTAGTCCACCAAACGCTCACAAGTAACTTTTTTGGAGTCAATTTTCGCTTGGGGCATGGTTTGGCTGGTTCGGCAGGGTTCAGCCATTGCGATGAGCGCTTCCGATTATCATACAGGATCCACTTTTCATCACAGGTAATGATTCGATTCAAAATCCCTTCATTATTGTGCCGGTTGAGTAATGCAACGCAGCAGTCAACGCGCGTTTGTTGATTTGCTTCACTCAATTCGTGAGGTACCCACCTTTCAAGCTTTTTCACCTTCCCAATTTGCTTCAAGTGGATTAAAACAGTTTTATCACTAACACTGCAGCCTGCAGCTAACTCGGACGTGGTTTGCGATGGATCCGCTTCCACAATAGCCTTCAATTCTTCATTATCAACTTTGGTCTCCGGCCGTCCACCGGGCTTGTTCTGCAGGTCGAAATTTCCAGAACGAAAACGTTGGAACCAAAAACGCACTGTGTTTTCTTTTGCGGCACCGTCGCCATACACATCATTAATCCTTCGAGCCGTTTCTGCAGCACTGGTGCCACGGTGGAACTCGTACTCGTAAATAACGCGATATTTCAAGTTTTCCATTTTGTAAACTGAGTGACGCAAAGAAAAAAAACAATTGAGGAAAAAACAAATGAATTATAATTTTCGAAACACAAATACTTGAGTAAATAGCTGTGTAAATTTGAATTTGGAATTCCTAACCAAAGATAAGATATTTGAGATCAAAGTTGCCAGTACGGCAAAACGCCAATTTCATATGTAAGGACCTAATATTTAAAATATCTATCACATGATGTTACCTAAGTCTTACTATGAAATAAATAAGACTCAAATCTTTTTCTCTCAATAAAAAAGGTCACAAATCCCAATAAAATCCTTTGGCGATTTGAAACGTATAAAAGAGAAATAAAATACCCAATATTCTTTATCCAGCGCTCCAACTATTGAAACAAATTTTTCCTCGTCTCCCTGATTCTCTTTTTAATGTTTTTTTTTCATGCAGCGGAAAAAATATGTTCAGTTGTATCAATTAGCACATGCGATTGTGCCAGATAAAATTTTCAGATACTTTTGATATAACAAGACATTTTATAAAATTCCTTTCGACAATAGTTTTGAGGTTTTATTTATAAAATTCAGAGCTTTGGAATTAAATTATCATAATTAACACCTGTGCTCTTCATGGACCACAAAGTTGCTTTCATAATATTTTTGTGACTTTGTGTCCACGTTTTGCCAACAAATCTACCAAGTCGCATTCTTGATAGTTTTGTACCTAAAGAACTACATAGTCGAATTATTAGCATTTTTTAATTTCAAGGATCGTAAAATCATATTCTCGACCCTTTTGTAACTTAAGAACCACCAAGTCTGGACACTTTTGTGTCTAAAGGAATACAAAGTCATATTATTAATACTTTTGTGCTTCAAAGACTACAAAGCCGCATTTATTTTGTGTTTAAGAACGACCAAGATACTCGTACAATCTGGACACTTTTGTGCTTAAAGGACTTTCGCATTATTGATACTTTTGTACTTCAAAGACTACAAAGTCGCACTTTTAACACTTCGTGCCCATAAATTACCATTTAGACACTTATGTGCCTTAACGAAAGCAAAATCACAATTTGTGCTTCAAGAACAATTAACATAAGTGACATTTTTGGCATTTTAGTACCTTAAGGACCACAAAGCCGCATTCTTGATATAGCTATTTTCAATAAAAAAAAGATACAGCGGGACACAGAATGCTCATTTACAATATATTGATTGATGTAGCAATTGTGATAGATAAACTCTCCAGTTACTTTTGATACTCAAATGATAGCTTCGAAATGACAAGACAATTTTTAAAATTCATTTCGACGATAGTTTTTATTGATTTTTATTTATAAAATTTCAATTCAACATTTGGCTTCGCATTTAAATTATTGGATATTATTTAAAAAAAATGTTAATTATAAAAATCAACCAGTTTAAGAATTAAATTCGTTCATTTGGTATACTCGTATATATTTTCAAAAAAAAAGATTGCCAATTTTTTTTAAATTTCTGCTTCTTCTTATCGTGTTAAATGTACTAAATAGTTTCCTCCCAGAATTCTGCCGCCTGGACAGAACTGGGCTCTCCAGGAATCAACTCCTCCTCGTTGCAAGACACCGGGTTCCTCGAACACTTCAGCAAGTGTCGCTTCTCACCTCTCTTCTTGTCGCAGATGCAGAGAGTCGATCAACATTTACGCAACATTCCATATTTTGAAATATTGTCTTTGATTCTCCTAATTCTAAGTATGTTAAGAGATATCCAGATCCTCCAGGGCAAATCAAAGACATATGGTAATGCCTATATAGGCAAAATCCACCCGCTGGGTCCCGATGCTTCTCTCTACTCGTTGATCCTAAGGACATAAGAGGGTTAGTGGTAATAATTAAACTGTGTCTAGATTTCAACTTAGGGGTTATGCAAAGGATATCTGGGGTCATTCAGTTGGTTAATTAATTCCAAAATTCTGCTATTTGGTTAGATTTTTTTTAGATAATTGAAGAGCTACTATGAATATTGAACGGCGTGTGCGAATATAAAACAAAGTCAACGCGGCACTTACACATACATTTTAAAACCAAAAAATGGTGGCAACAGTTCGACATATACTTGTTAGCTACAGGACTGGACAAAGCGATTGAGAAACATGTTTCACTTCATCGAAGGAAAATGTTTGAAAATCTGTTTGTAGACAATGTTTAATACGGGAGTACAAATTTTTGTTGATGATTTCCTAGTACTCGTACATGGGGAATCTGTAGAAATTCACAATGAAAGGCTAGGATAAGTATTAAAAAGAGCTAGATAAGTTAACAGGTTTCTATGTAAATTCATTGTGGAGGAAGTATGTTTCTTGGGATATATGCATTAATTAGTCATTATTGTTAGTTTTATGTAATGTATTCACCTAAATAACATGCTATTTATTATAATCGAGGCTTATATTAAAGTTGATAAAATAATTCAAATTACTGAACGTCGTTACAAGGTTGTATTGGGGCAAATTTGTGAAACGTCATAGGGACCATGTTACATTTTCTTTAGTATAGTATATGATTCGGGTGTAATAACTTTCATCAATATGTCTATGGTCACAAAATAACAGTACACACTGACCATAAATAAACCTTGAATGTACAAAAAACTTCGCATGATGTACCAGCTAGAATATAACGTATGATGTTAGTTTTGCAAGTTTATGATTTAAATGTTAGGCAAATCTGATACACTGTCTCGAGCTGCTATGAAAGAACATATGTTATATACCTAAACATGAATCTGATTTGTATTGTCATGTCAATTCTTTATATTACAATTTAACTGTCAGTGATGCATATCGTACAAAATTATGTCAAGCTACTAATTGTGATGACACTTAGCAAATTTTAAAACAATATTATTGTAAAGGAAGTGAGAATTATTGGGCCATATCTCTCATATCGAGTGCAACTAAAATACTGATTTGTATCATCAAAAACCTTAACAGGCAGGGTTTGATAACGGAAAAGGGATGAATTAACACATTTTCAATTTCCGACGTTGATAGAAAAGGGCTGTTAATATCAAATGCCACCAGTTTTATGCTTCATACATAGATTTAAAAAAAAACATTTGACTGTGTTAAATGGGAGAATCTGTGACACGTAGTTCTAGAGATGGGGGTACCAGCACACTTTGCGAATCTTATTAAGTCAATGTACCAACATAGTTCTATGAAAGCCCAAGTCAACAATATTACCTACAAACAGTTTAAAGTGCAAAAGGGTGTACGGCAAGGTTCCGTCCTCTCTCCCGATTTGTTAAGCCTGTATGGGGAATATATTATAAGGAGAAAACTTAAAGACTAGGACGGCGGGATTGCCATTGGTGGAAGAAAGCTCTAAAATCGGAGATATGCAAATGCCATGACGTTAATTTCCACATCAGAAGAAGAAATGGCCTTATAGATAAATTAAATATTAAATAAATACAATATATAGAACACGAGAGCAAACTCCTGGACCTGTAAATCAATAGGTAAAAAACTAACTTAATGATAATAGACCGCAGTAACAAACTGCCACCAAATAATGTGAATCATGATCTAGAAATGGCTACTGACTTAGGCTCCAAGTATTACCAACAATGGAGGATGCGAGGCTGAGGTGAAAAGAAGAACTGGAATGGCAAAAAATACGATGTCAAAGCTGAAAAGTATATGAAAGAGCAGAATTATCACCACCACGACGAAAATGCGTCGAGTTAAGTATCTCGTCTTCGCAATATTCATGTATGGAGAGGAGACTTTGACTCTGAGAGCGAGCGAGAGACGTAGAATATATGGATTTGAAATATAGTGCTGGAAAAGGAGGTTAGGCATTTCATGGACAGCAAAGCGAACTAACGCCACCATTCTCGATGAACTGAGAATCACTAACAGATTGCCGACAACATAGTCCTCCATCCTCCGATTATTTGGGCACATTGTTCGTGGCCAAGGAGACAATTTGGAGAGATTTGTGGATATTGGAAGCGTGGAAGGATGACGCCAAAGAGGAAGAATCCCAATGTTTGGACTGACCAAGTGAGAGATGCAACATTACTACCCTTCAAAAGATGGAGAGGAGTCATCAGAGGCTATCATGGGAGTCACGATGCTCTGTCATGAGCTACATGACAAGTCAAGTAGCAAGGAAAAAAATTGTTATTGGAATTTTCAAAATTTAATTCATGTTATTAATGACTTAATAATCAAGGGCACAACATTGATACTACCACAGTCTATGCAAAAAGAAATGTTGGATAAAATACATGAAGGACACCTAGGTATTTGCAAAGGTTGAAATATAGCTCGAGAAATATTATATTGGCTTAATACGTCAGTTGATATAAAACATCAAATCGAACAATGTTTAGTACTCGTATGTGCTAAATTCAACCGTTGAATCAGAAATACCATTACAAAATTATCAAATTACTAAATTTCCATGGCAACGAGTAGGCATTGATTTTATATGCTTTGATAATCTAATTTATCTTGTAGTAACGGATTATTTTTCCAAGTATTGTATATAGATATTGTTTTATTAAACAGTAATTCCACGGCAGAGAATTCAATTATTAATTGAAAATCTATTTTTGTCCATGATATTCCAATATCGCTAGTATCAGAGGTGGACCTCTGTTTCAGTCTGCTAATTTTTTTTTGTATGATTGGGATATAGTTACTAGCCCATATCATTCACAGTCAAATGGTTAAGCTACAAGTTCAGAATTTTTTTTTTAAATGTAAGGAAATGGGCACAGATCCCTAAATAGAACTTTTGATTATGTGAATATACCTAAAAATGGCTAACCCACGCCAGTACAGCCATAGATGTCTAGAAATTCGAGAAAGAAGTTTCCTGTTGTGGAGAAAAAATTAAAGCAAAAGTTGTAAAATTTGCGGAATGCACAAAGTGAACTGAAAAAAACAATAATTAAATGTCTAGATACGAGTATTATGACAGAAATAAGAATTTATAATTGTTGAAGTCTGGTATCAAGTATTTTATAAGAAAAATCTTACTTCTGATTGAATACGAGCTGTTGTTAATGAAATGTTAAAATAACAAAGGGGATGGAAATGGAGTTACGAGTAGGAGAAATAGAATACATTTAAAATTAAGATAAAGCAATTAAGGTTTTTGTGCATCTGACAACTTGCCGATGCGATCTGACCAATTACAGGAGGTGAGAAGGTTGGGCATGATGTAGGTACTTGTGGGAGAGAACATTGAAACCAATCTAAATGTACGTTATACGAGAAATTCATAATTGTGGTACGACACTCAAATATGTTGTCTGTTTTGGAAGGCCGATTACCACTAACGACGACCAAATTAAGGCTTTGATCATGAATAACTAGCGTTGCACGACACGAGATTTGCTGAGATACTAAAATATCGAAAACCACCGTCCACGAGCATTTGGTGTAGTTTTGCTTAAGAAAAAGATCTAAATACATATTCGACATCACTTTCCAGACAACCCAATATATATATATATATATATATATATATATATATATATATATATATATATATATATATATATATATATATATATATATATATATAATATATATATATATATATATATATATATATATATATATATATATATATATATATATATATATATATATATGTATATATATATATATATATATATATATATATATATATATATATATATATATATATATATATATATATATATATATATATATATATATATATATATATATATATATATATATATATATATATATATATATATATATATATATATATATATATATATATATATATATATATATATATATATATATATATATATATATATATATATATATATATATATATATATATATATATATATATATATATATATATATATATATATATATATATATATATATATATATATATATATATATATATATATATATATATATATATATATATATATATATATATATATATATATATATATATATATATATAAGTAAATATGATATGGCGGGATAATTGCCAGGCGGCAATCTCTTTTGACCAACCAGACAAAAGTAATTAAAGCAAGTTACATGGTAGCAAAATATATACAAATTGTTTTTCATCTATATGAAATGTATGTACAATACATATACATATTAAAGTAAAAGTGAGATATCACCAATCAAAGGAAAAAGAAGGGATGGGGAAGAGGAAAGAAAAATAAGGAATGAGATACGTTATTATACTGACTATAAATGAAGAGTTTTTCAGTCGTTTCTTAAAGCATGCCAAGGACGGAGCGAGTCTCACACTGGTACTGATACTGGTTCCAGAGTCTCACTGCATGGACAGTAAAGGAAGACGTAAAAAAGAAGAAGGCCAAAAAACAATATGTCTGAGCGTAGCGCAAGTACATGATCGGTGACTCTGAAAAATTTCGGCGAGATATGCGGGGGTGGCAGAACAGTTAAGGATATTATACAATAGAGGTAGAACGTAAATTTGGCGTCTATTTCTTATACATTATGTAACATTTAGAATTTTTATATTAGTGCGCACGCAATTTTTTTAAGTATTATAAAAAAGGTCAAAATTAAGTTCAAATAAATAAATTTATTTATGTACAAAAGAGTCTCAAAATTATATAAGTTTTTCGGGATTTCCCTTTTGAAAATATATACATAAAATACGAGATCTTTTTGATATTACGATTACAATCTATCATCATACATGTCACACTCAGTGTCAGTTATCTTTTATATCTAAAATCACACGCAACAATGAGATAAATTTACAGTATCTAAATTTAACAAAAATAGTTATTTGATTTTGATCTCTGAATAACGTGTCTCTCACAAAATCAGAAATTTCATAAGAATCTATAAATAAATTGAATTGGGATTTCCATCAATAAAGATATTGCCACGTTGGTAACGTTGATAACAGAATTATTTGTAAATAGGTAAACAATAGCTCACTTTTTGATGAAAAGAAAAATCATAGTACCATTTAACATTAACACTGATATGTAATTGTAATTTGTTT
This sequence comes from Odontocerum albicorne, assembly GCA_949825065.1. NCBI lineage: Eukaryota > Metazoa > Arthropoda > Insecta > Trichoptera > Odontoceridae > Odontocerum > Odontocerum albicorne. The sequence goes on from OX463846.1 coordinate 31,482,793, forward strand.
TATCAAACACTGTTTATTCCCCTTTTTGTAACGGTATAACCCTACCGGTTTCAAGTCTTTTACCTCATCATCAGGGGAGCACAAAAATTATTATTTGTGCTCCCCTGATAATGAGGTGAAAGCCTTGAACCGGTAGAGTTATACCGTTACAAAAAGTGGAATAAACAGTGTTTGATAAAACAAATTTCAATGTATTTAAACCTCCACAATGTTAATGCCTTAACTATAAATAATGTATCATTTAAAGTAAACATTGGGTTAGATACGATTATATCGCACACTATTTGTCAAATTACATATTTTTAGAAAACGCTATAATTAACATTTAGATTTAATAATTTTTCTAGCATCATTTAATGGTTTAAGATCACTTAATAAATTGAATAAAGCTCTCAATGAATAGATATGGCGAGGAGTGTTATGCAGAGGCTAGGAGTGATCTAGAGAAATAAGCGAATCTCTCGAAGAGAGGAAATATGTATTTTTAAAACTCTGATTTTATCTTTATTTCTGTATACTTTAGAAACTTGGAAAATAAAGGCCAGAGAAATATTAAGAATAAATTATTTTGAGATATGGTGCTGAAAACAAATGCAGGGTGTTTGATTAATGAAATGATGAACTATTGTTTCTAAATAAGAAAAACTTCAGGGATGCTATCAACATTATATACTCGATACGTTCCTTAACTTGTCGGTCACATTTCGTGCAAATAAGTCATGTAAAAGCTTATGGTCACTGACAACTTGGAGGGTCCAAGGAACAGATGGAGATCGCCCTGAGGTGGAGCAACCAATAAGTGGTACGGATCTGCCTTTTCCTTTGTGGACAGCAGAATTCCGGGAGTACTGGATACTAAATGCCTATTCCGAAACAGCGAAACCTAAAGTGTCTTTATACGTACATATTTTGTAAATATGTATGTATTATATGTTGTCAAATTTAAACATAATTTTCTAATTAATAATTCACGTATCATACACATTTATAATTATCGTTATACAATAATCTATTCAAAATAAAAATACACAAAACTTCAATAAAATGGTGACTAAAGATATTATTTCTATTTTCCCTCAATCTGTAAATTATATCATGTTACCCAAACGGTACCCAAAAACACATTCTAGTTCAAAGTTTCATCTAAAAATACAAAACTTGTTTCGGGACAGCCCAATATTCAGATTAAGATTCTAGATATATAATGTAAGTGAAAAAATGAATTTTAATAAAAGTGTATAAAATATAAACTAATTAGATGTATCGGAGACGAAAAAATAATACTAACTTATCTCTTCTATAGAAAGGAACTGAAAAAATATTTCCAATTATCCCAGCACAGCATATTGTCTGGATTTGTCCAATTAAGAAAGCTTCTCTTCTCAGTACGAGGTATTATGTTGATATAAAACAACTGAGAAACCAATAGGATTTTCAGCAACAGTAATGAGGAGAGAGGTTTTTGTTTAAATCCCATTTAAGAAACAAATTAATTGGCTCATGGGAAAGCAGAAAAGTTTATTTATATAAAGAAGGAATATCGATGTTTTTTACATATTATATCCGTGTAACTGGACCCGTATCCATTTTTCGTAATTTGAACTATTTTTGTAACTCTGAAGTGTAATTAATCCAATACATCCTTTGAATTACTATTTTTTTTACAAAACTTACTGTTACAGGTTCGTAGTTTTTTAACCAAACTTTTTTAATAGAATCGTGAATGACAAACGAAACGCATAAATTAGGGTTGGAAAATTGCTTGGATAAATCGTGGAACCAACGTGGAAAAACTGTAATGTCAATTGGTTTTATTAAAATTCAAGCGAGAGAGAACGAAACGGGAGGTATCCTCGGATTAGGAGTCAATGTGGTGTGGTGTTGTTGGTGTGGCTGTAGCCGTGGGTCGAAAATTAATATCGACAGTCATCAGAAAAAATACAGCGAGCCCCAAATCTTCCCTTTAATAAAAAATGACGTAATGAGTATTTATTAGTCTGTGAATATCCACCTTCTTTCAAGAAGGACAAAGGCCAACAAGTTGTTGACACAAAATTACGCATTGAAAATAAAATCAACTATCGAAAATACAAATATGTATATCAGGTCTGTAAATATGAAACCGGAATTTGCTCATAGATGGCTCTAGTTGTCAATGTAGGGACTGTCAAACCGCGTCATTGGCGCCTTTTTCTTGTGTTTACATTTGTCAAAGACTTTTGGACTCATAACAATACAAGTTTAATACAACTACATATGTTTTCATAGCGTTGAACATGTCTGTTTTTGTGCCTGAAAACTACGATTTGCGGAAAGCATTGATTTTCTGTTACCATTTGAAGAAAACTGCCGCAGAATCGCATCGAATGCTTGTCGAAGCTTACGGTGAGCATGCTCTTGGTAAATCACAGTGCTTTGAGTGGTTTAAAAAAATCAAAAGTGGTGATTTTGACGTGAGAAACGAAGAACTAGGAAGACCACCAAGAAAGTTTGAAGACGCCGAATTGCAAGCATTGTTGGATAAGGATGACACTCAAACGCAACAACAACTCGCGGATGAATTAAATGTGAAACGAGAAGCCGTCTCCATACGTTTGAAAGCCATGGGAAAGATCTAGAAGGTGGGAAAATGGGTTCCACATGAACTGAATGAAAGACAGCAGGAAAACCGAAAAACCACTTGCGAAATACTGCTCGCCGCTATCGTTTCTTCATCGAATTGTGACTGGCGATAAAAAATGGATAGATATCGAGAATCCTAAGCGTAAAAGATCATGGGTAACTCCAAGTAAACCAGCGACATCGACTGCAAGGCCAAATCGCTATGGACGAGAGATAATGCTCTGTATTTGGTGGGATCAGAAGGGTGTTGTATATTATAAATCTATAAAACCTGGCGAAACCGTTAATACTGAACGCTACCGACAACAAATGATGAATTTGAGCCAAGCATTGGGTGAAAAACGATCAGAATATCAAAAGAGGCAACACAAAGTGATTTTGCTTCATGATAATGTACCATCGCACACAGCAAAACCGGTCAAGGTTACGATTGAGGCGTTTAGTTGGCAAATACTTTCGCATGCGGCTTACTTACCAGACTTGACTCCATCCGATTACTACTTATTTGCATCGATAGGGCACGCACTTGCTGAGCAGCGCTTCACTTCTTACGAAAATGGCTCGATGATTGGTTTGCCTCAAAACAGCAACAGTTTTTTTGGCGTGGCATCCACAAATTGCCAGAGAGATGGGAAAAATGTGTACCTAGCGATGGGCAATACTTTGAAAAAAATATTTTTTACCATTTTCATACAATAAATGTGTATTTCTATAAAAAATATCCGGTTTCATAGGTAAAGACCTACTTAATATAATCTAATATAAATAAATGTAAATGGTTCGCTTTTTTTCTTTCGTGGCTGCAATTTATTACTGCCCAGGACGCGGTCTTGGTTTTTTATTATTATTTTCTATTTTATATAAAGAAAAAATAAATACATTATCAAGGTCTAATATCACTAATAATTAATTTATTTAATTTACAATTTTATGAACAAAATAATCTCAACATATATACACAACCAGCTTACTAATCTTAATAAAGTTATTTTTCGCTAGACATCATCATTCGAAATGCGATTGAGATAAGGAATTTCGTAATATGTGAAAGATATATTTCAAATATGACAAAGACAGGATACATGTGCTAACGAAGGCATTAGCAACATTTATAAGATATAATAGGATATGAGATGTCACCATTGTATCTTTCGAATCTGTGTCTGAGAGATGTTCCTTCGGACAAAAGTAGAACTTGGAGGTTGATTTCTTCTTCATCTAATAAATTGATTGTTCCAAATCGATCCAATAGGGTAATGGGGTATTATGAGATCCAATGGGGTATTATGAGATTTTATCGTTGCTGGTCCTGTGCTGTGGAATTCACTTCTGCTTTTAGTATTAGATATATGAGTGACGTGTACAGCATTAGGAACCACTTAAAGACAGTTATTTTTTGGAGATCTTATTTAATTTATATTCTAATTATATATGAACAGTACACTAATAAAATACACTAAATTTAAAGCTGAATGTGTTACTATCAAATATCGGAAGATCTAACATATAAAGGTTTATTTTTAGTTCTTCTTCCCTTGGTGAGCTTTCTGCAACTTTCTTACCAAATATGTTTTTCTGAAAATATGCAAATTCGTGGAAGTACCTAATCTAATGGTCACAACTATTCCTTTCCTATCCTTACACTTGACTTACATGAGCGAGTTGGGACGCTCTTGAGGAGACTTTGCTCTCGAAACGGTGTTTTATAAATTGCCCTTTTATTATTATTAAAACGTGGTTATAAACCAACGACCAACCAACAAGTATAGAACTAATGGTTCTCTAGTTTCTACAAAAATCTAAAAACTCCGTTAAAACTGTTTACTGAATATATCAGTAAATTGGTACAACGGTCCACTGGGAAATTCTCAGTAGTTCGCCGGCCTAGTCCGCCACTGGTCACAACTTGGAATCAACATATACTACTGCTATTTTAGCTTCATATTCGTCATATGATTTGCTCTTCACGAACATTTCATTAGTTAGAAAACAGTGAAAAACTGTTCATTACTTTATCATTAGTATTATTAATAATAATTTATTTATAGAAAATATATACTACATTTAAGTATCCTTTACAAACAATAGTAACATTTACTAAATTAAATATAAATAACAACAACTTTTAAAAATTAACACAATTTAGAACATAAACGTATACGACGCGAGTAATTTAAAATAGCACTGAAGGAAAAAAATGCAATTAAGGAAAATTAATTAAATTACAAAAAACAATGAAGATAAAATGAAAATTGACCTAAAATCGAGGATATTCTAGAGAGTACCCCCCTCAAACTTAATGACATCTACTCCATGCCCTAGTTGGTAAGACGTCTGTCTTCCAGCTCGGGGGCTGCGAATTTTTTTAAGGATTCCAGTCCCGTTTTCACTAGGCTTCTTTAACAGCTTTCTTGTTGGTTGAAAGAGATAGCCACATGGTAATAAACCCGTCAAGTTGTACTGTAGACAACGAAAGTGTAATATAGTATAACACATACAAAATATCGATCAAATCAGATATGAAGATGAACGGGATTGTAAATTGTTGCAAAACTGTCAAGATGTCGTTTCAAAATGATCTTCATTATTTATTCAGATACAATTAAATACCAATAAAAAAATATGGTGTATATTTTAAGGATTACTAAATCTCAAAATACTGTATTTTGGTAGCAAAGCCACAATATATCCAACATGTATATAATTCCTATAACATCTACTGCGGGGCCAAAGTTAATGGGAAACCAGCGCACTATTTTTCCCACAAAAATACGCTCAACAATTAAAAAGTCATGTACCTCAGCATTGGTGTTACATTGGTGATACTCGTAACACGAAAAAGTCATGTACCTCAGCATTGGTGTTACATTGGTGATACTCGTAACACGAAAAAGATTTTAAGGATATTTTGTTTTTTATATCTTTGTGGTATTATAAATAGTTAATAGCATTTATATGTAGAATTTTCAATTATTATGCATATTCGTATTTAATTTTTGTTAAAAATAAATTTACAATTATAACCTAATATGTGTTTGTTCACATGATGAAAACTCGAATATATATTAATTCGGAGGTAGATTCTGATTTATTGTATTGTACTGTATTACACTAATACACTTTCATTTTATTCAGTGCAACCTAGTGACTCATGTGGCAATATCTCCCAATGTACTAGAAATATATAACAAAGGTCTAAAGGAAAAACCAGGTTGGATTTTTTGCGAATCGAACCTCAGATGGGAGACAGGTGTCTTACCAACAAGGCCACGGAAGACATCAATTTATCTTCTGTCCTAGTAAAAAAAATTGATGAAGACACTTTTTTATATGTCAATATTCTACAATGGAACTCGAAATTCCCGCGTGGAAGACAGAAGTTTTACCAACTAGGCTACGAAGGTTATCAAGTATTTATTTTTTCGATTTGGGACAATTGGTATAGATTTTTTTCTTTATAAAAAAATACTTTCACTTGTTTTGGTACTGCGAAATTTGTTACAGTAAAAAGTTGTTTATGAATTCTTGTCGTCAAAATATCACGTGAAATAGTGTCAACAGTCCGCGTGCCCTTCGGCATTGCTCACAATGGTCGCGTTCCGCGATAGCGCCGGGGAATAAATGATAAGGCAGGCTCCATCTAAGGTTATTTGCAGTGGATATTTCGCACGTTTTAGGAGTGCGAATATAACATACATATTATACTTATATGTACATAGGTATTGATTTGAACGTTAATATGCAAAACGGATCCAACAAATAATTAGCATTTTTTTTAGTTTATTTGAAATCTCGAATAATCGTGCCACATATATTTTATATGCAAAATAATTTATATGCAAAATTGAAAACTTGAAAACTCTATATTTCATGGGTTTGTTTTTATTTTATAACTAGTTATTATTTAATATATAAACACAGTGATGCGATGTTTTTTACAGCATATCTGGATTAAGATAATTCCTTTATATACTATTCTTGTGTATATCTGTGATACGGAGATAGTGAAAAGCATGACCGGGAGACAATATTGCCTCCTGTCTTGTTAATCGAACTCACCGTGTTGGACTGCCTAAAATATTTTCACCCGACCATACTCTAATACAAAGCACCAATTCGATATATTGACCAGTACCATAGAAATAAATAAAAAATACGCCTTTATTTTTTTCTGCTGCACTTATTTTCATTAATAAATGTATATTTAACTTACAATTATTTCAGAGCTACCGACAAAGAAATTCTATTTATCTCTAGTTATTTTAGAAAAAAGTGGATTGATTTTGTAATTTATTTTTATCAAACACTGTTTATTCCACTTTTTGTGACGGTATAACCCTACCGGTTTCAAGGCTTTCACCTCATCTTCAGGGGAGCGCAAACCAGACAGTTGGCTTAAAATGTTTTTACGAAAAATAACATTTTTTTCACAAAGTTTACGTTTTATTCTTTTTACGGGTTCCCTTCAGAATTCACACCTACGTTTTTTTACTTTTCACCTACTTATTGCAATATAGCAACCTTCTTGATGACTAATATGACCTATTTAGTAAGACTCGACTTTCATCCGGAGATTTTGGGTTCAATTTGCCCATATTAAAAAAAAAAGGAACCCTGTTTGATAAAAGTCTGGTATCTAATGATACTCACATGCGCCGAGTACGAGTGTTGTTACCTCTTCACGTTCGGTAGTGTCTACTCCAATGGTAGAAACCGAAGGTTCAATTACTGGAGACGAATATAATATTGTCATTAATTTGGAAAAATATCGTTACAAAAATGAAAAAATCAGCCTGATAAACTCTTTTAAGTCGCTTTCGTAAATTAATAAGACAGATACCAGACCAATGTTTTACTATTAAATCATGCAAGTTGTTTACCACGTATGTAACGTAAAACCAATGTTTTACGATTAGATCATGCAAGTTGTTTACCACGTATGTATGTAACGTAAAACCAATGTTTTACGATTAGATCATGTAAGTTGTTTACCACGTATGTAACGTAAAACCAGTGATTTTAAATAATCAGTAAAATGGGTAGAAGATACCCAGGAAAAAAACCCCGGAGACTCTCGACAATGCGACAATAGTTGACTATAGGAAATGTCAGGAATGGCAGAAGTGTTGGAACAAGTGCATAGCATCCAAAGAAGAGAATTTGAAGATGACTAAATGGGAGTTTTAATAAAAATGTATTTTTATTGTATATTGCCTGAAGTGACTAAAAATCATTTTAAGGATAGAAGGAAGTCCACGTTATTATTTAACCATTCCACAAAAACTGAACAATTGAGAAGCATTTAGAAGACCTAGATGCTATATACCTGCCTACGTTCCAGATAAACTTTTTAACGGAGGGTAGTTTCGAGGTATTCTGATCATGATCGAATAAAGTGCGTTGAATTTTTCTGGAAGTTACAACATGCAGCTCTCTCAAAAACGTAGTATTTCTTTCGAAATCTATCTAAAAGTATATTCCTTGCTATAAATGCAACCACTCTAAGATACTTCAATGCACCTCAATCAGATGGAAATATTAAACGTTTTGTAGTAAAAGATTTTTTTATCACGAATTCCGAAAATTGTGTAGTAATCTTCTTCTACCTAGGATTTATCCCATTTAAATTTGTGGTCTGTTTTTCTTATCATTTTGTCCTGAGTGTCTTTTTCAGCCACTTCACAGACTTTCATATTGTTCATCAGCACATCTAGCCATATACGTATGGGTTTACCTTTGGATCTATGACCAGAAACTTTGAAACCTAATGCTTCACTTTACTTAAAGGTTTTGTTTTAACAAGTCCAAACCATCTCGACCTACTCGCTTGAGGTTTATCAGGTATATTTCGTTACAAAATTTATCAATTTGTGTGAGACGGCACATTTGCATAAAAATTTTCTTTCGGTTTTTGGACAGTCTGTACCTGCTTTCTGTCATACTCTAGTTTCATTTCCGCGGGAGAGTATTGGGTGGATGATTCTTTTGCAAATGCAAACTTTTATCTTTATTGAAATTTTAAATCCCAACTCGTAAATTCTTCAAATTAATCCACGATTTGTCTGCGATGAGTAGTCCAACTCTTTGACCATATTGACGCAGAATAGAGGTGAATTTGAAAACAATCAAGATAACAGACAGTGGTGAAGGACGATGGGGTAGAGATAGACCCGATAGTCAGACCAAGTTGCGAACACACCAGAGTACTCCAAGGCTCAAAGTAGGGAGAGGGGAGAATCGTCGTGGAAAGAGTTGGGTAGATGATCTGGAGATATCACGACCCTCAGTTATGAGGAATAAACTGAGAAGAATACTTTGACCTAGTTGATAAGATGCTTGACTTTCGTTAGGGAGTTTCGGGTTCGATTCTCGATTGTTCTAAAAAAAAGTCTGGTAAAAGAGTTCGTCTGGTAACAAAACTAACACACCCCGAATATGTATGCGAGTGTTGTTGCCAATATGTGCAATCACAAACCACGAATTCCATTCCAGCTGTAATGATTCTAAACTCGAAGGCGCGAACTACACTTTAATCAGTAGTATATTTGAAATTAAAATCATTTACACGGTTACTTGTAAATTGCGAAATACAAGGTTTAATGGCATCCATTTGGTCATCAATGATAGATAAAAGCTTAAGGTTGCATGCAGAACCAAGTTCAAGAGCTGAAGCATTCACGGAAATGTGCAAATAAATAATTAAAGAAAGGACGCACGTAGCAGCTTCGGTAAATAACCTTTTTCGGGCAAGTATTGATCTTTCGTAATCACGTGTTCATATACATATGTTATTTTGAGTGTTCTTGGGGTGTTTTATAGAAAGGTTGTGGTCAAGTTTTATGGAGTTGCCAATAAGAATATTGTCTGGAAAAATCCACATCAAAAGTAATTGTTTAAATTGAATCAATTGTTTTGAAAAAGAGATATCATATTATACACACATACTGACATACCATCACGTCAGTTCCCTGTCGGGGTAGGCAGAGATGATAGAGCGACAGACTTTTCTATCTCGATACACATACTTAGCCTCTTCTACAGCTATACACCTTCTCATACAAATTTTACAATTTCTCTGATTTCCTACGTTTCCTTCATTCAAATTATCATTAACTTGATACAACCATACTCGTATTTCCTTGATCTTCCTGACACGCCTTACACTCACATTTTCACTGTATATTTGTTTTGTTAGTCTTTCTTTATTAATTTGTTTCACGAACCCAAATTATCACAGCGTGCTCTTTTTCATCTTACTTAACACATCGGCCATAAATTCACATACATCTCTAATCCCTTCATTACGTATCCTGTCATACATTGTTACTCCGTATATTCTTCTAACTATAAGCATTTATACAGCATTTATTCGGCTTCTATCAATATTTTTCAACGTCCACATTTCACTCTATCAAAGTTGGCACCAAAACACTATTGTTGAATGAATACATGGGGTGGTAATTTATGACAAAAAATACGGAATGAAGGGATTAAGGATGAATGTAAAACTTAATGGTATTGTGTTGAGTAAGTTGAAGAAGAGAACTCTGATATGGTTTTAGCACGTGGAACGAATGCATGAAGAGAGACTAACAAAACAAATGTATAGTACAAATGTGAGGGGAAGGCCTCCAACGGAGTGACGATATCTTCTTGACTTACTTCCGGGGGTTCGAAGTTCGATTACTGGTAGTACCCAAAAAAGGTGTAGTGTTGCCAACACGTTGAATTAAAAACCACGAGCCTACTCTAGAGCTTATCTTAAAGATCACGTATTAGGGGCGAAAACTAAATTGTTTCCCGGCCACGATCTACAATATATCGAAACGCTTATCCGTGTATATTGAATGCACCATACAAAAAATGGAAGGCGTCGTAGAGGAACCAAGGAAAGTAGAGTTGAGTCAAATAAAGGGTATTTTGAAAAAAGTAAAAGAAATCGTAGGAGTTGTATAAGAAGGTTCATGGATGTGGAAGATGTGAAATATATGTATCGAGATAGGAGAATCTGGCTCTGTCTTCACTACGTACCCCAGCAAAGAAATGGCGTGATGGTATGTACAGCGTGGATGGTGGTAGGATCTAACTGAACATAGAAAAGTCATACGTTCTAAAGGCAGAAATCGAAATTCAGATTATTTTACTATTTTAGTGGATAACTATTATACGTATTTAAATGTAAAATTGAGTGGATTTGTAATATGAACAGGAGTTCAAGTATTTGCTAACTATGATACACAGAATAGTAAATAAAGGAAGTTATTTGGTAATACGATTGAGATAATTTGTAATATGAACAGGAGTTCACGTATGTTCTAACTAGACAGAATAGTAAATAAAGAAAGTTATTTGGTCATACAATTGAGATCATTTGTAATGTGAACAGAAGTTTAAGTATGTTCTAATAGAGAGAATAGTGTATAAAGAAAGTTATTTGGTCATAAAATTGAGATAATTTGTAATATGAACAGGAGTTCAAGTGTGTTCTAACTAAACAGAATAGTAAATAAAGAAAGTTATTTGGTCATACAATTGAGATCATTTGTAATGTGAACAGAAGTTTAAGTATGTTCTAATAGAGAGAATAGTGTATAAAGAAAGTTATTTGGTCATAAAATTGAGATAATTTGTAATATGAACAGGAGTTCAAGTGTGTTCTAACTAAACAGAATAGTAAATAAAGAAAGTTATTTGGTCATACAATTATTCGAATCATTATTCATTTGTACGAAATTCATAAAACAATAAAGTACAATTTTATGTATGATACACGAACATTACTGATTAGAAATTAAATGTTTTTTCAATCGTTGTTTAAATCGTGCCAGTGACGGAGCTGGTTAATGTTAGTTGGCAACTAGTTTCAGAATCTCCATGCACATACAGTAAAAGAGACTATGGTTTCATAAAATAACCTTCTTGACACCTCATCTGAATTTTCAGCCAAGGCATTAAAGCTAAGGATATTAGTTCTAAACAAAATAGTGAGAAAAGCCAGTGTCAAGAGGACGTCGTGCCAATAGCCTTGTCTGTGTTGTCGTAGTCATCAAATCGCAAATCTAGGCTAGGCGTAACAAGGTCATATTTGAGAATGCAAAATATGCTTGTAGAGCTGATTATAACTACCTCTAAAGACAATAAATTGTACACTAATTAATTTTCAATATATATTTTTTATTGATGCTTTTGACATTCAATTGATAGAATTCCATTTTGAGAAAATCAAATTTAACACTTTTTGTAGTATTTTGGAAAGTCAAATCAAAGTTACCAGCCTTATATGCTTAAGACAAAAAATATTTAAAGACCTATAATAATAATTATTATTATTATATTAATGAAAGAACAACTTATAGGGGTATTAAGAAAATCCTTTTTTTTTAAATAAAAAAATATTTTTTTAATAAATTTACTTGCTTTAATTATTAATATGCTTTTCGTTATTAATTTTGACCATCGGTCATCTTTCTAGCATTTTTTAAATATATTAATGAAAATTTCTTTAGGGATGGACAAAGAAGTCTTGAAGATTTTTTTTTCTTTTCCAATATATTTAAAAAAATATATATTTGCTAAACCGTCGGATAACAATACTCTTTTGCATTTAGTATTACAGTAAGTAGCCCCTTTTTCATCCTCCAATGTGAATGTTTTAAAAAATGACGTCTTTTATCCATATTAACTAAATCTTAGCATATTTTGAACTGCACTGCATTGATTTCCGCGGTTAAAAGCGTGTAAAATCATTTTTTTCTTATTTTTAAATTTTGTCCGAATTTTAAGGGGCATTTTTATTGTTGATTAAGACTACGAATAAAGAAAATTCATTGGTTGGGTTGGATCTGTTTGAATTAAAAATTTTTTTTTAGCTTATCTACTTTTCTTGGTCTACCACTTCCAGAGATCCATCCGATATTAAAATTTCCAGATTTGAGTTTTTTTAAATAATCTTTGACACTTACGAAAGTCTAAAACGCCCCATACACATCACATAATCCCATTCTTGCAACTGTTGCACTTTTATTTTGGTGAAATTGAAATAACAGTATTTTTAATTGATCAACTGGTGTAAGTGTCTATGTTAAAGTTATGAATGCAAATGTTAAAAGTTTTTGTCTATTTATTAAAGAAATATCCACACAACGAAACCACATTAAAAACATGCACGTCGGCCAACGGACCTTTGACTATGAAAAAATCAAACATAATACAATACAACTTAAAAAAAACGTAATTTTTTGGGTACTCCTAATATATAGCGCCGTTTAGAGAGCAGTTTCTCCTCAAAACCGTTTAGAGAGCAGGTTCTTCTCAAAAGCATTTAGAGAGCAGGTTCTCTTTAAAAGCGTTTAGAGAGCAGGTTCTCCTCAAAAGCATTTACAGAGCAGGATCTCTTCAAAAGCGTTTAGAGATCAGGTTCTCCTCAAAAGCGTTTAAAGAGCAGGTTCTCCTTAAAAGCGCTGTACGTGAAATAAAAAGAAAGGTTAATTTTAAATTTAGAAATCCAAAAAGCGATATACACAAAGAAATATTATCAACAGTCATACATTTCCAAACATGTCGGAACAAATTCCACAGTGCATCCTTTACACGACCCTTAGGTTAAACAGGTTACGTTTTAGAATAAATTTTAGGTTGCCTGTATCATTTTCATTATAAGAATGGTGTTCATCAATTCATTTATTTATTAATTCAAATTTAGTCATCATTTTCATTATAAGAATGGTGTTCATCAATTCATTTACTTATTAATTCAAATTTTGTCATCATTTTCATTATAATAATGGTATTCATTAATTCATTTGTATAATACCACTTTCCATATCCTAATAAGTAATGTCAACATGTTGAATAGCGTAGTCAAGAGATTACACTTCATAAGGCCCCAATAATTGAACTTGTATTGTAAATTTGTACAGGTCGAAATAAAATATTCAAATTAAGTTCAATAGTGAATTGCAACCTTTTTAAAGCAACTATGACAATTGTTAAGGTTAGGATAACCTTGCTACTTGTTAGTTGTATAACTTGTCAGCACCTTGAAAGAGAACAAATATTACGTATTTTGGTAGGTAAATATAAACGTGATGAGATAACGTTTGCAAATAATTTCATTTATGGTAATTTGTTTTATCAAACACTGTTTATTCCACTTTTTGTAACGGTATAACCCAACTGGTTTCAAGGTTTTCACCTCCTCATCAGAAGAACACAAACAAGACTTCTGATGCTCCTCTGATGATGAGGTGAAAGTCTTGAAACCGGTAGGCTTATACCGTTTCAAAAAGTGGAATAAATTGTGTTTGAACCTTCACAATGTTAATGTCTTAACTATAAATTAAGCATTTCATTGAGTTAATTATGTACATACACTTCAAGCTTAAAAAAGATAACAAAGAAATCTTGACGGTATTTTAACTTTGTTTGGAATGTAGAACAATTTAAGTTGCCCTCAGTATTTGCGCAAAAAAAACAATTTTTTTTCTGTTCGTGGACTGTCTCTCTGATCTGGTGGTGGTAATATTCTTTGTGTACCAACGCATCATAAATTATTTTTCATATTATCTTACAGAGTTCTCTCTTCTCAACTTTGGAACAATCTTCCTGACTAAATCAGACGTTCTTCTTCCTTATATTTTTTGAGAAAAACTATAAAACCATTATTTATTTCAAAATATTATTCGACCCTAAATCATACACCATAGTAATTCTTGTCCCTATTTTCCTTAAGGTTGATATTTTGTGCCATTTTAGATACTTTTAAGCTAATGTGTGTTTGATTTACTAAATTAAAATAAGTTATGGAAACTGATAATAATTTTGAAAAATCCGCTAGTTGATTGAAATAAATAACTTTAAAGCAATAAATTCTCCAGATGCATTCACATCAAAGTATTAAAATATTGTAAGTTCATATTATTTTGCACATGCTATACAGGACTTTCACAAGAAAATATATTATACGGGTACATTTTAAATGATGCAACTAAAATTGGAACTTATTTTAAACAACATTAAAATTATCTAAAAGAAAACATAATATTTCTATTTAAATCTAAACTTTTAACTTGGCTTAATAAATGTGTTCCATTTATGGATGCAAAAAAGTATTTCTTTTTCCAAATTAAAGTACTTCATTTTGAAATATGGTACCCCTTTAGCTGGCACATATAATGGAAGAGTTAATAGGGATATCGAACAGTTTGTGGCGTTAGGAAACAAAGTTAATGGGGCACTTAAAACATATATACTCGAACCGCGCAGTATCCCTATCTGCAAAATGATAGTCCACATCAGAATTTTGGTGTCAATTTTGATTTATGGGATTGAAACGTAGACGTGGAAAAATACTGATAGAAGCCGAATAAATTCTGTAGAAATGCGTTCATTGAGAAGAAACATGTGATGGTAATGTATGACAGAATACAGAATGAAGTGATTAAGAATGCATAGGAACTTAACTTAAAATATGTGTATGTGTTGAGTAAGATGAAGAACAATCTGAGATGGTTTAGGTATGTGGAACGAATGAATGAAGAAAGAGTAACAAAAAAAAAATATAGTGCAAATGTGAGAGGAAGACGTTCTATTCATTTAAATGGTATTTTAAATTAATAGAACGTAGAAAGTCAGAAAAACCGTAGAAGTTGTATGAGAAGGGGAATGGATGTAGAAAAGACGAAGGATCTGTGTCGAGAAAGGAGAGTCTGGCGCTCTTTTCTCTCTATCTAACCTGACAGAATTGGCGTGATAGTTATTATACGAGTATGTATATTAAACTAGCACATTTATATGTATTTTTACCGCAAGATTGTGATATTTCAAACTGTGACCGTAATGCATTCCATTTCAATCGTGTCGACAACACCAGTTCTATATACCTTATCTGCCCAGAAAGATGTAACTGTGATGACGACATTGAGGCTTCCCTTTTCCTGGTCTTCTCCAAGGCACAGTGGACAAATCAAGTACGACTAAGATTGAATGTTGCCACACAAGCACAGTGTTGGAACCTTTGCACCAATCCTCCACCGTGTCACTTAAAATATAAACATTTAAACATGAACGTGATTCATACACAAATAATATTAGTATAATACATACACACTACCACACATATAATTTGTAAGTAGAAGCACACAAAAGGCCAGGGATCAGAAGTTCCATGGCTGCATTCCACGCAAGGAAGAATTCTTAAAAAAAAACATCTAAAATAAATTATGTTTTGAAAAAATAAAAACAAATTCATACAATTTCTCAGTACACACAAAAATTAAGATTTCAATACATTGTTTGCAAATTTTGGAAAATTTTAGATGAAAAATATACGAGTCATGCGTCGTTTATCATAGAAAATAATTATTGATAATGATCATGTGTTTATTGTTTTAGGGCAGAAGTTTTAGAAAAACTCGTGAATTCGTTAAGTATGTATTTTTATCAGGAATTTGTCCTATCAATTTAAAATGAATGAGGTATTATATTGTATATTTAATCCCGGAAACTATTTGATAGCCTCATATCTGATTTAAATCATTTTGTTTTTCTCAAAACATTGGATAGTCAATATTAATAAAAACAGTATGTGTCTGTAGGTTTGAATGGCACAGATTATAATGTTTTCATGCTTTTTTCTTGGATGAATCAAATTTTGCAAAAGTGCCCAAGACATGAAGTAGAAGGCCGGATTTTACAAAATATGTATTATATTATTGTAATTGCCACGTGCCAATCATTTTCATATATGCAGAAAGTTATTACTGAGGCCGTAAGTGAAAACCAGACTGACACTATTTTGGCCTGGATGACTTTTTAGTAACATTGTTCTCTGTTTTGGATATACAGGACACGGTATCTATTTTAGTTGGTATTTTGTGGGCTTATGGCCACCTTTGAAGGCTGAGTTAAGTGCTCACTTTATGCCTAGGCAACATTCCTCATTATACCATAGATTCATCTCTATAAATCCTTTAAATTTTTTTTTCTTAGTGCAGACAAGATGTTTTTTAGTCTTTATGGCATCTGTTGACGAACAATGGTAAAAAAAATTCACACACACACATATATGTATAAAATACACACACACAAAAAATCACACACACACACATATATGTATAAAATGTTAAGTGTGCAGGATCGAAAATGGGACATACTTTATTTTATATAATATGTGTATGTTATATGTATATTTACACACCGTTTATAACCATTATTAATTATGAATAAGCGTTATACGAGTATTACTGTCTCAAGGCAGTTTTTTTAAGTGCATTAAAAGTAAGTTGAATTTAAAAAAACTCTTTTTAACTCAATTCAAAAAGAGTTTTTTTTATAGTTTCTTGCTAGCAGGGCTGGATCAGGTCCGCCGGGCGTAGTTTAAGGACCCATGCTTTAAATTATAACATATAATCTGAACTAGTCAATATAAATGAGTATTTTAGTTAGTTTACTGCTAACGAAATGCCCTATTTTTGGTTTACGACTAATTTCACGAATATAGGA
Source organism: Odontocerum albicorne (assembly GCA_949825065.1). Taxonomy (NCBI): domain Eukaryota; kingdom Metazoa; phylum Arthropoda; class Insecta; order Trichoptera; family Odontoceridae; genus Odontocerum; species Odontocerum albicorne. The sequence goes on from OX463846.1 coordinate 31,499,917, forward strand.
TGCTCATTTTTTTGTTAAATTAAAATGGCAGTATTGTTATCAGAAATATATTATGAATAGACGGCCAAATGCAGTTTTTACCTGATTATGAGGATATGAAATACTCTTAAGTGTAAAATATATTTGCAAATGTCCCATCCAGCTCGGTGACTGTTTCGCATTTGACTTTTTCACCTTTGGTGTTTATTCTATTGTCATAAATAATCGACATGATTTGTCAATCATCTGAATTTATCATGACATCTATCATACAAGAATGTATTGGCAATCAGATACTCAAATAATGACAATTGAATTTGTCGTGATCACGTCATGAATTGGCATAATTCATGTACAGTTACATATTGTTGTTTTATATTGTATTACACTTTCGCTCAAAACTCCATAAATATTTAATACTACAGTAGTTTCTTATATATTCTCACTCTGCCTCATTTCCTTAAAATTTGTATTGGCACAAACCATCCTCTTTATAGGTTGGAATGCCAATAATACTCGTAAACTTTCATTAAGGTTTCAACAGGTTAAATTTATTACGCATCTGCCATTTAATTTTTGTTTAAGTAGCTGATTTATATGAAAGTATTTGCTTATTTAAAAAGCGTATTAATATGTTTATTTAAAAAATCAGAATATCTAACACTAAATCTAAGCCAAACTATGGAGTATGTTTTCTTTGTGATGAAATGATTTATTTCCCATGACGAATTATGTCTTGTATAGTATTACATTTGGATTATAAATAGTATAACCTGGTAGACTCACTGCTATGTGGTAATTTCTCCTAACCAACCAGAATGATGTTAAAGAAATCTGTGATATTAAAAATTAAGTGAAATGATGTTAATAATGAAGTGACAATCATGTTGTTTTTTTTTAAATCTGGGATTTAAAGGGAACCGGATTGGAAGAGCAGCTTCGTTCTAACTATTTCACGGAAATTGTTTCATGAGTTAATATTTTTAATAAAAATACATATCGTTAGTTCGTGCTCCTTTCGGCACAGGCAGAGAGAAAAAGAAAGACACCATGTAGGATTTGAACAAGTGATCTTCCATCCAGCAGCTTAGAACGTTTCGCGATCATAGAATAAATTTCAAGAAGAAAATGATTGTAGTAATTGAATTATTTTATGACTTAATTATGTTTTTATTTCTTTTTCCTAGTAATGGCTCAATGGAAAATTACTTTGAATGTTACAAAAATATTAGTTAAAGAAAACATGTCAATTAAACGGATGACGTTAATGAAAAACAAATATCTAAGATGATTTCTCAAATTTCAAATCTTGAAATAAATGCTATATCATATTCAAAGAAATGAGATTATTAACCGTCAGCAACAAAGCTTTCGTAATAAAATTGAAAAATATAATAAAAATAGTGCACGACGTGCCTGTCTTCCGGCAACGTTTTATGACTCATTGTATTTTATTATAATTTCATTGTACAGTTAAAATCTGGCTGGCAGATTGTCATGTGATAATTTCTTCCAACTAACCAAAAAATGGTTTAACAAGCTGCAACGAAAAATTTTACCGAAACTCTTACAAAAATCTGGGTACTAACGGGAATCGAACCCGTAACCTCAGTTATTGCATGAGATCCGGTTATAAGGTTTCTCCGTGAGATAATCAGGAAGTCACTGATACATAAAATGAGAAACATTGAAATCCCATACACCCTGGTACAGAAACTTTTCTAAAAAACAAAGACGTCTCGGCTGGGGTAACTGAAGCATATTATACTCGTACAAATGGCAGAAACAAAAATTCTCGCAACCCCAACCTGAAAGAAAAAGTTTTGTTATTTCATGCAAAACAATTTTTTTATACTTCTTCTTTGAATAAATAAGACCAGATTCAACAGGTTTGATCCGTTGACCAGAAGCGAGACTTGTGGTGTAACATTGCTGAAAGAAGGTAACATTGGGTATCATAATAATTATATGTCATGGTGCTCAGTATCGAGTTTCTAATCTTTTATTATTTGCTATTATTTATTATTTCCTATGCTAAAGAGCTTTCAATATACGGACAATGTAATACATAACAAATTTAAGAAGCGACAAATTGATAAATATATTTACCGCAAAATAAAAAAAAATCTGAATGGTGGAGACAACTAGATACTCATATATGTATGAGTATCCAATTATTCTACACATTGATGGAATAACTCTGATATACCTTCTACACATTGATGGAATAACTCTGATATACCTTCTACACATTGATGGATTAACTCCGATTGTCTCACGCTTACTTCCAGAAAAAATATTACTTATATATAACACCAACAAAAGTAGAGTTAGGATTTTTTTTGCGCCAACTATAAGTGAGAAAAACTATGTAAAGAGGATCAGCATACATAAAATAAAATGTAAGTATACGAGTATATTATGTTACGAGTATTAAAATAACACAAAGAAACATGAATAAAAGTATAATATTTATTAACATTTTTTCTGAATTTTCAAACCATATAATAAAGATTGATCATAATTTCAAAGGTAAACTCATAATTTCAAAGGTTTCACAAAGTTCAAATTTTACATACGTCACGAAAATTATTTGAACGATGAATTTAGAAACATTATAATGATTTTTAATTGAAACAATGAATTTAGAAACAGGATACACAAAACTATAAACAAAAACCAAAAAGTAATAAATAACCAAATAATATAGCAGATTTTACCCTCTTATACATTTTTCCTTTGGATCAATAGACCACACACACCATCGATGTAACATGGAACCAGTATGACCTAAAAACTGTTCTTGTGACAAATCGAGACCATTTCGCCTGAAGAGAGCCTCGAGATAGGAGGTAGAAACACGTGTAGCAGGGATTAGAGTAACAAAGTAATTTATTGTTAAATATTATTATATGGATCAGTTGTATGATATAGGGTGTTTCGGAGTGTTGTGCCGATGTTTCAAAGTTGCATTTATTATCTTCAGTGGTTGTTTGTAGTCAACTTCTGCATGCCAAATACCACTTGGTATAACATATAGTGGAGTTTTAACCGTAAGGTCAGTTGCATCAGTCCATCCCGGTTCGCGACCGTAACGTTAGCGCATGGGTCCGTCCCACCACAGGAGAACAAGTGCGCGGCTTCCACAAAGGCCGACGTTCTTGTCCATTTACATTATTTCGTTGTCTCTTCGATAAGATTATGGGGCACCATGCTTATTTAAAGTGGGATCCGTAGTCCTCAGTTAATATTGTTTATATGTTTATATATTTATATTGCCTCTTTGATTAATCGAGTGTGATAATTCTTTGGTTTACCAAATATTTTGACGAAGTTGACTATACTTATGGCAAAGTTGCACTTATATTGAAGTATATAGAATATAATGAAGCCCAAAAGATAAAAACTCAACGTTTTCGAAACGTTGGCATCTTAAGCCAGATCACGCGAACACTGAAAAACCTTAAACAGCTGATTAAAATAACTACGAAAGCCTCAAAACATTAAAATATGGAATTTCACATAGTCAAAGCTGAAAACTTTTGATAAATTCTTCCTGTGCTTTAAATAGATAATGTGAATTTTGTATCTCCTATAGATATAAATACGTCATTATAACTAATGGCCCTGAACTTGTTTTTATTGACAGAACGTGACAATATGGAACAGCAAACTGAAATCACTGCAAGCCCATTCATGGGCACTATAACGAGTATTAACATCTGAAATAAAATAACAACGTCATTTGTGCAGGTAATAACAGACGGCATTACGTTGATTATGTATGAAGAACAGATTTATAATTGAAATCAATAGTTTAATATGCATACAACCCTTCCTTTGTCAGTTAAATGCAAAAGTTGACGGGCTTGCGGTATGATTACGCAATTTTTTTTATGAACCTTTAAGTTTACAGCAACTCTTATTACATACATACCATCACGTTTCCACACTCTCAGGTAGGCGGAGAGGACAGACCATCAGACATTTCCATCTCGATACACATCCTTCGCCTCTTCCACATCCATACACCTTATTATTCAAATTCTACGATTTCTCTGACGTTCTACGGTTTCTTCCTAATATAAAATTTAAAAAATGATAAGTTAAATGACGAAAAGAATTCTTAGAGGGTTTGGGCATGTAGAACGAATGAACTAAGAAAGACTAACAAAACAAATATAGGTACAGTACAAAGTTTAATGACGACCTCCGTGGCCTAGTTGGTAGGACGCTTGTTCTATAGCAAGGAGGCTGCAGGTTCAATTCCCGCTGGAACACACATTTTTTTTAAAAAGGATTTCAGTCTGGATTTAACTAAATCCCTCTTTGTCATATTTCTGGTTGGCTGGAAGATATTACCACATTGCAATAAGTCCGCCAGACTATACAACTTGTATACACAATGAAAGTGAAATTCAATGAAGTGAAATATATTTTGAATGTAACAAATTTGAAGTCAAAGTAATCGTAGGGTTGTATGAGAAGGTGTATGAATGTAGAAGAGGTGATATATATGTGTTGCGATAGGAAAGTCTGGCGTTCTGTCCTGCATAACAGAAAACGGCGTTAAACGGTATTAAAAAAAATTATTTATATCTCTATTTTGATCAAATCTGATACGTACAGATCATAAAATAATTTTTCAGCGTGGAGGCTTTCCAGCTGAAGATTCATAAAAAGAGTTATTTTAGTGGTGCGTGTTATAAAATATTTCTATCGATTTCTTTAACACGTCATTTTTAGAAACCTTGAATATGGAAGAATACTACTGCTTGGAAAAATAATGCGGTCCAGTAATAACCGGTAAATATCTTATTACGACTTTTATCGGAGCTTGAATTATAGTTCGGGTTTTAGATAAAGGACGCAACAGAAGTATACTCGATTCTAAAAGTTAATAATAAGTTCAAAAGTTAAAAACAAACAGAAAAATATTAATGCTAGAAATATCTTCAACATTTGATGTTAAACAACTTTCACATAAAATATTATAAAGTTACCAAAAATATAACAAATTGAAACATTAACATGATTCAAAAAAAAATGCAGTCATAAAGAAGTACATACTACTTACTGCACATAACAGACCAGGGCTGAACTTCGCCCATGGATGACTAGAGTAAGGGGCTGCCCTTTAATGGAACACAATTTGCCGAATTCACTATGGATATTGAAAATTGGTTCGTAAGCGATGGACCCTCAACTAGCATAAGGGTTGGACCTTTAATAGAACACATTTGCGGAGTTAGCTCTAGATAAGGCCAAGCGGTAAAGTGTGTCGTAGACGATGGGCCGTCGATAAGGATTTGAATATGAAATTTGTTTGATGGATTAATACATATGATTATTATACACTATTTTATCATACATGGACTTTTGTCCCAGAAAAAAAAAACTATTCAAACGCTTAACTTATCAGTAATATAAAAAAAAGATCAATAATCTTAATATGTTTTAGCAATATATTTGAACATGAACCTGTTTCTTGCATTGTTTGAACATGAACCTGTTTCTTGCATTGTTTAATTCACTTAAACCATTGTTCGAATTACTAGAAACAGTCGTTTTTCTTTTGTTAAGAAGTTTTTCGACGATCTTCAAATTTGATAGATTAAAAACATGAGTGATCTTTATCGATTGATCATAATTAAATTGAGTACTCGAAAAGTCTAGATAAGGTAGACATGTCAGATAATCGGTTGTATTACACATCAATATTGTAATGCAATGATAATAAAGAAATGTAAATTTTCATTCATATTAATTCGATTCAAGTGAGAAAAAAGAAAAAAAAAGTGAGTTGCGATACGAGAAAAAGTGCTGGGAATCAATTACATATGCTAGTAATCTTTTAAAATTTTTGAAGTAGCGGGTATTATTGCATGGAATAGAACTATGTCGGTATGGTCGAAAGAAAAATACATAGATGCTATAGATGCTATGACATAGATGCTATATGCTATAGATGCAAAGACATAGATGCTATAAGTTTGAATAATTTTTTGAAAGAAACTGAATCAGACACTGATGGGCTTCTCTTCATTTATAATTAAAATAGCAATTTTATGAACGTCGCCTTGTTGTGACTAAGATGTCAAAACAATGCAATGTTCATAAATTTCCAACAAGTACCTACAAAATAAGAGTGAAAAGAAGTATAATTTACATAAAGATAGAATAATATAAATAATACTTATATTTGTATTAGTTATTAATGTAAAACTATAAAATGTTGTTAGTCATAAGTAAATCATTATAGAACTAACCATAACATGACCAAATCTCTCATCATACACAAGAACCGACATCTTTAATTACCTACATATATATTAAATTATAATATTTATAAATCTAACCAATAGACTTTGATTTTGCAACCAATAGATTTTGTTAAGTTTTTTTAAGATGTTAAATAGTTTATCATGGTTGGAGCTCGTAAGCAATTATATCGAATAGCGTGCGCCAAACGCCTAATTTCCGCCGATTTTGAATTGCAGCTAAAACCTAATGATACACAAAAAATGAAGACGAAGATATGGATTAACCAGTCTAAATTCAGTCCGTTTAGTGAAATCTTTATTATTCTCCGTAGTACTGCATTGAGTGCAAACACGAATGATAAGAGAGAAATAAAGTAAAATGATAGATGCCTTCGAGATATGGTGTTGGAGGCTGATGTACCGTATCCCATGGACTGCAAGATGCACCAACGTCTCTACCATCCAAGAATTAGAGATTATGGAAATACTTGATGATATACAGGAAAAGGATTCTAACATACTTTGGGCATGTTGCTCGAAACTATAACGAAGTCTGGAGAACTGGTGACCATGGGAACAGTAAAGGGAAAACCAAGTTATTCCTGTAACATGTGTATAAGGTCTTTCGGAGTGTGGTTCTGCGTCGTTTGACTTATGAGGCAACACAAACCAAACCAGTGGTACAACACTCCAAAAGACTTATCATTAGACAAAAGAAGAATCGCGAAAGCCCCAAAATATATTATTCCTGTTGTGGATCCGACGTCGTCGTCGTTGCTGTGCCTCGTAGTCGAGGATCCCCTCGCCATTCCAACAATTAAATTAGAAAGCGAAGTTTTCGCGTCGAGTTTTTGTTTCTTTCTTCATTTCTCTTCTTTAAGTGAGTGAGCCGTTGCACACCAGGCAACTCACCGGCCACACCGCTATACTGGATTCGATGGCACACCGAAGTAAAACGATCGGAGCGTGCCAGCATTTGTTTTCATTATTTTTTTTAAATTATAGATATGAACGAAGTCATAGGAATCTTTATTCCCTCGAATACTAGGTGGAAAAAATGCCTGTGTCATTCGAGGGAAGTAGCACAGTGCGGGGTTCGAACCGGCGGCCTTCCACACAGAAGTCCAGTGCGTTACCGCGCGCCCATGTACCAAATCATTCCTGTAAGTTGCAACAAATTTACTCAAAAGGAAATACACAGTTTAACAGTGCAAATCATTTAGTAAAAGTTATAATATAAAAAAATGCTAAATTATATTATTTTCTTTTTTGTTTACAACTGTATACTTGGTAAATACGGGGGACCAAATTTTTATAAATAACGCACCACATGTTTGATGATATGAGAAATAAAGATTCAAAATATGCTACGATTTTTGTATTTTCTTTTAATCAATACTTAGAAGAATTTAATACATAGTCGTATTTTGCTGTGTGTAAACATTTGTTATATGAAAAAAATATCGTTTATTTGAGATAAAAATCGACATTTAAATCTATTGTATTTGATCATATATAATTAAATAAATGTGATCAATTTAAACGTGAATGACGAATTTACGTGAAACATTCGTTATAATTATTTATTTATGCTGATTCAAATATTTTTTTGAAGTAAAATTTAAATGAAAATGTAAAGAGTTTCATCTAAAATATATGTTACCAAGCACAAGAGTATATCCATATCGCCTTTATATAGAAACGGCGCTGGAATACAAGTTACAAAAATTAGTATATACCATACATGTATAGCAATATAGTGACCCAATGGTAAGAATGCTTGTTTGGCTACCGGATTTCGGGTTCAATTCCGATTCTGGATTTATTTGGATATCTTATTTAATTTGAATTTATTCTTACCTACTCCTAAGTACTTACTAACTAGCCAAAATAAGTTCTTGGAGCACCCTTAATAGATGTTAAAATGTAGCATTTTATAAATTCTTAGGTTTTTTATAGAATATGTAGGAATAAACTACGTTTATTTGGAAATATATTAATATATCACTTATACCGACGTGTGAAAAACATGAACAAACTTAATTGTTTTATTTATTAATAACTTTTATTGAGTATATTCAACGATGCTTAAAACACATTTGAGAACACAAAAACAGGGACATTAAAAGCGTTACTTTACATTAAGTAAACTAAAATATATGGCAGTGAGAACTAATACAACAATTCAGAAGAAAAAACTGAATATTCAACAAACCTAAGGCCAAGCATGAAATAATTCCTGGACCCCTGATTGATCAACAAGATGACAACATTCAAAATTCTATTTACAGTTGCTCTCATCTTCGGAGGCTGGCCCTCAGCATGGTCCTCGATGTTATTTTGACCTTCGAGTTAGCAGCTCTAAACAAAGATATGCCCCCACAATTAAAGTTTCCGTAAGACAAGAAGATTCGTCACAGGAACCCATAAGTTCTTTAACCAGGAGTGGCGCCTTCTTCCTATACTTATTCTGCTTTGATTTTTTTCTCTGCAATATCAATTGAAGGATCTCTAATTTTACTCCACGCATTATATGTCTAAAGTACTCGAACTTTTTCCATGGTGATGGTGGTTTAAACTTGTTTTTATTCATCCGTTTTAAGATATCGTCATTTCGGACTCTGTCAACCCATGAAATTTTTAACATTCTTCAATAGCACAACATTTCAAAAGTTTCTTTGTGGTGGCTTGGTAAAGTGATTATGCTTCAAAACTACATATAAGCACGAAAAATATGTGGCAACGCAAAATTCGCATACGTAATTCGCGATTCAAAATCCTTGTTGTAATGGATATCCTACAATTTAAAGAAGCTTGCTGACATTTCCACTCTTCTTAATTTCTTGAAACTGGTCCCAATAAAATTGCTCATTAAAAACCACGCTTTGCTGGTAATTTTTATGCTAAATATATAAGCTTTAAATTAAAGGAGTTCACTTTCCAAAACTCTCATCACCCAACTACAAGCATTGTGAATAGAAGACAAATACATATCAAGATAGTAAAACCTAATTCAGGAAGTTTTTAAAGTATGACATCAATCTTTGCAGCTTGCTGATGCTAAAACGACAAATACATTTGTATTCAAAAAATCTACTACGAAGGATACTACGATCGGAAAATTAGTGTTGTTTGACAACTGCCGTGTAATTTCTCTCGAGAGATTAATTGATTGACAATCTACTCGTATATACACCTAAAGCTACACTGAAACGGGTTAGGCTTGAGAGATAAAAAATAGACAAGATTCAATTATTGAAGTCCCAAGATCTAAATGTAACAACATCTTCTTTAGTATACTCATTATCTAATCATAGGCATTCATTCATATTGGAGAGGCATCCTTTCGCGATTCTGGGAAAATTCTTCCATTCTAACGTATCGGTAGTTAAATAAGTGATATCATAAAAGTAATCAATTTTCTGACATCGTCCCAAAATTAAGGCTGTATCATCTTTAAACCGTTGATAAAGACACAAAACATGATGGATTGATGAAACACTGATGGATTCACTTCCGAATCTATTTTTCTTTAACTTATAAGCTGCTCTTTATAAATTCTTACATCGCTACTAAGCAACATTAAAAAGAGCTATATAACTCAACCAAATGAAAATACTAACATATTAAACCTATCGATCTCCTTGGAACTTTAATCTCTTTACCATCAGATCTTGGGGTTTGATATTTCAAGACTGTGTGCTTTCTGAAGTAAAAAAAACACACAAAATAAACAATACACTCACATGCATCCACTGCCCGTAGAATAGCTGACAATCAAACTCGATCACTGGGGATTGCCTATCGAAGAATCGAATATCATAAAATAATTAATATTTGGTCACCCTATTCTACCCCTACTTCCCACCCATTAAGCAGCACCTGTTTCAGATGACCACGTGCTTCAGTTGGTGTAGCCAATTTAAGTACGTGCATATATGATTAATCACTAGACGCGCCGCGAACTCAGTGCTTGTTCTCTTGTTCAGCTCTTCCGCGAAGGCTAGTCAGTCTTAGAGGCATCGCCGTTTCGGAATAATAATAGTTTACATAGGCAGAAAAAAAAACAATTGACTTATTACACATCTGTGATTTTTATTATGTAATTCCATAATTTTTTTTAATGAGACTTCCTTATTACTGTTGCGAACGAGATTTTTGACCGTTTTCGTATTATGACGGAATAGACTTCATATACATATATTTAAATATAAGTGATTTTGTTTTTTTATTAATTAAAAATAAATAACACTTTCCACAATGGGTAAGTTATTCATCTTTAATATATTTTTTTTAATAAAAACTAAGAATGTCATTTTAACAGTGTATTGTCTATTTTTGAAGATTGATTATTAATCTACATCATTAACATGTCAAGCTTTCCGTGAATATATTATGTTAAAAGGTATCTTGTAGGTGATCTGGAATATATATAAAAATTTCTAGCGGTTTTTTTGTTTCAAATTATAATAAAAATAACTCTCATATACCATTTATTAGAAAAATAAAACATTTAAAATACATTTTATGAAAGCCGAGTGCCAGGCTTACCTATCGCAACACTAATTTTTCGCCTCTCCTAAACCCATACGACTCCTACGATTTCTCTGACTTTTTGCATTTTCTTATTTATAAATATCATTGACTTGATCCAACCATATTTTTCTTATTCTTCTTCTACCACACCTTCCATTTTCATTTGCATTTTCTGCATTCATTCATTATACATGCCCAAACCATCTCGGACGCCTTTTTTTATCTTACTCAACACATCAGCCATAAGTTCACATTTATCCCTAATAACCTCATTCCGTATCCTGTCATACATTGTCACTATTTTTCATGAAACATTTATTCGGCTCCTTTCAGCCTTTAAACCATTCTATTTTTGAAAAGTATGTATTATAGAGTAGATATTATATTTTCGATAAGTTTCCTAATGATAATTTTTGGTTAATCTTTAGAATTCATCGAAATAAATAAGAGTGATTATGTTATTTTATATGGTGATTAATATTCAGAAAGGGCGCCGGAAAATGGACTAAAAGTTTGTGAAATAAACATTTATACATTTTTTTAGTGTTTACTTATATTGAATTGAATAAAAACGTTGAAATACCAACGTTGAACGGATTTTAGAAAACTTAATGCGTTTCCTGAGCTGAAATATGAAACGGGACCGTAACTCTTACAAATTCAGTGTTGACTAAAATTTTCTATGGTCATATTACGTTATTGTAATTATGTAAATAGTTCCTAAAACAAAATGAAAAGCGTATACCTAATTCGTTTAAATAATATTTATTTTCACACATATGATATATCATATTTTTAGTGGTTTACACGTCTGTCTTCTAGCGCGGCAATTGCAGATTTAATCTCCAAAAAGATTTATGTTTGATTTTCGTTTAAGGACTCTATAACTCCTTTTCGTATTTTTTTGTGTTTTTCATCGCTAATGCAAAATGTTATTATTTATTTTAATTTAATTTTCAGTGTATATAGTCAAACATTGTTATTCTGGCCGACTTATTGCCATACATCATTTTATTTCCAGCCAACCAATTCATCTTGGATACGTTAAAATGTTCAATCAGTGACAGACTTTACAAAAATATCATATGTATATATTCGTTTAAATTTAATTTGAAAAACACAAAAAATTTAAGTATCTCTATCAATAATGGTACAACTAGAGGAAATCAATTTAAGTAAAGGAAAATTAGGATGAATTGATATTATGAGGGATGCAATATTTTTTTTAAATCTCTCTTAAACGTAAATACGAATGGTGCACATCTTATAAATCTTGAAAGTTCATTCCACAGTCGCGCAGAGTGAACCACAAGTAAAAATGATTGTTTTTTCGGCCATGGAACATAACAAAAAGAACGTTTGAAATTTTAACTCATATAAATAAAAAAATATATATTATTTTCTCGCATTACTTAAAATAATAAAAATAAGACATTAAACATATGTATGATACATTTAGGGAATACATTGAAATGTAAGTAAAACTAAAATTGATGTAAAAATTAATTTGACTAAAATATTACAAGTATATTTTATAATGAAAAATATGGATGTAGGTTAAGATTGAATAATATTAAAAAAAAAAAAGTCTCTTTGGTCGCTTAGAAGAGATTATCACAAGACATTATCATAATTCCGCTAGATTTTACTGTATACAACGAAAGTGTAATAATACCATATCATGCAAAACAGCAGAGAATACAAAGTAATCAGATTTCATAAAAATTTTCTACAAAGCATATATATTCATCATATTTTTCAATTGCATCGTTTTTATTTGTCAATATAGGACGTGTATTTTTACAAATTAACATAATTACGTGCTTTTCATGTTGAATTAAAACAGTTTAATTTGAAAAAAAAATAGCGAAAAATATTTTTTCTAATTAAGCACATGTGGAAAATATTCAGTCTAAATTTTTTAACGAAAACTTCTTATTTTGAGAACATATAGAAAATCATGTTCTCGAAGCGAAGTGCAATCGTAGTAACCTTACGCTATCGAAATTTGCTATATCACCATATTTATCAAAGCAGACTAATTGTATACGTTTCGTTCATTACAAGATATATGAATATTTAATTATGTTTTTTGAACAGTGTTGTTTAAAGAACAAATTCTCCTTAATGGCCATTTAGTATTAAGAGGGTTCTTAAGGTGAACTAATACATAATTAATACCTCCAAGGGGATGAAATAAATTTTACAGAAAAGGAAAAAATGTAAAAAATACTTGTTAAGAGTAAAAATAATAAGACAGCGACTGCTTTCATTAGATTCCCCGTATATGAAAATTGTATTTTTTTTTTAAATGTATTATTCATAACCAAAAACCAAAAGTTTATTCAGGTTATAATATTTTAACAAGAAACAAAAGTTAAACATCAAATTTAAAACGATTCTTGTTAACAAAAAATAAAAAACCGTAACTTCACCCTAGTGAAATTGGTGTTTTTTTAAGTTTGTTTATAAAACTTAAAGAAAAAAGAACTTGAAATGTCTTATCTTTCATGGTTAAGTGGCGCTAAGGGCAATTCTACGATACTCATTTTTGTAATTTTATTCCAAGTTTTAAATATTTGTTTTCGTTTATATCAAAACTTTCATAGTCCAGCCTAAATCTAAATACTAATTTCTAGCCATAAGATTTCATGGTTTATGTAGAGTCGGACCTGATACGTTCCGAGCTTTAAAAAGAGGTAATAAAACCACGTAAATGCCTTATTTAAAGAAGCTGCGACAAATACATGCCAAATTTAGCTTTAAATACTAATATCTTAAGTAAAAAATACGAAGATTAAGTATTTAGTGTATGTATCGGTTTTAGAATTCGGGCCTTAATGTTCCATCTTCGCAACATTTTCTTAAAGAAGTGTTTTTTTATGTTTATACCTATGCTTTCTAAGTATTGAGCTAGAAATTTTGGGAAAATTATTGTCAAGAAATTCTAGGAAAACTTTATTACACTTTTAGTATTATTTTTCAAGGAAACAAAAGATAAAAGGCAATAAGTAAATATATCCCATTTTTTGTGTACGCCAATATATATTGTATAAACTTTGAATAAAAAAATGTTGAAGAATATATTAAAGTGTAGAAAAATTGGAGTAATTTATATGATCATTGAAATGTATCTCTTTAAACCAGTAGTTTTCGACCGGGGTGCCGCAACAATGCTTTTAGATTACCGTGAAATTTAGTCTCGACTATAAACTAAACCACTCGACCAAACATCATACTGTAATTTGATTTTATCGATTGTTCAATTGCCAAATTTCTCTATTAAATTACCCCCCGCACGTAACATGAATTTCAATAAAATTACGCGAAAGAGGCGGAAATACAAGTAATATTTTCTTGATATCTTTTTACTCGTTTTATTGTAAATATATAAATGTACTGAATAAGAAAAGGTAAGAAGGGTGTATCAAAGATAAATTCTTTTGTTTAGGGTGTCACTATTAGACAAATGTGGAAAACCGCTGTTCTAAACTGTTGCTTTGTTTTTTTAATATATTTCTATTTCATGTAAAGAAAGTTTGAATAAATAAATATAAAAAAGTACAAAATTATCTGACTATAACTAGTAAAGATGACAGACAACTTCTTCGAAAAGAATAATACGTACTATGTTATATACCATATAGTCAGTTTTAGCAGATGTTGACATACTCGTAGGTTACTATGTATATAAGTTTTTGAGGAACACACTACTTAACACAGTGTCCCCTTGTACGCTATCATCTATTAGAACTATGTACATTCTATTTTAACGTTTTATTGACTCATTATACATTCTTTAGAGGACATGCATTTCCATATAATTATTTCGTTTCTTTTCAATCAGTTTCGTTATTGGAATAGAGTTTAATAATTTTTTTTCGAATTAGAATGCAACACTCCCTTATCGCGACATTCTTCCTTCGCTACCTCTACATACATCTCAACATTCGCCGCTTCTTTTTATTTTACGTGTGAAATAGTTTATATAATTTCAATTTAACTCCAGTATTAAATTATATGAATTTCAAATCATTAATATCATCATAAACAATATTTTTAACGCCAAAAAGGAACCATGTTGACTTCAAAACCAGCAAAGGATTGTTTGGCCTTATTTTGAATTATATATTAGCACCCAAGAAGCGCTTTATTTTAATTGTAATAAATGCAGCTTATGATGAGTGCCACTGAATAAATTGCCAAGAATAATAGTGTTTGAAACTACAGAAATACTTTGCTTAGTATGGTTAATACGTGTCGATAAAACAGCGTATAAAACAAAACAGCACTAATCATTGTAATGCATTTTAATATAATCCTATGGTTCGCAAAAGTATTTAGCCGTAAGCTTACTCAAATTAATGCATATATAGGTAGAACTCTTAAACAAATGAATGCACAAAATAAGCTAATTGGTCGGAAAACATTGCTGCAAAGCAATGAGCCTACTTGATATACTATATATAACTTTGTACACAAAATAATAAGAAAAATTAAAAAAAAATCTTCTATACACACGCATAAATAAATTGAAAACGATGAAAATAAACAAAAAACGTACAAAATGTTTTTATTATTAAATAAACAATATACGGAAAGCAATGACAAAATGTCAAAGATAATTATTAATTTGAAAAATATTTGAACATAGTAGTTAGCAAACTTATTTTTTCTTTTTGTCAGCATAAATATCAAATACTATTCCACTATGGGATCTGGAACGATACTGATAAAAGACAAGATAAAAGACGGTACGTAGCGTCATACGATATCAGTTAAATGTTAGAATGCAATTAAAAAAATAATCTTTTTTAATTTGTAAACCGCGTTACAGCAAAACCGGCATTATTCAAAACCGGGATGTCCATAATGTCCATTTTAAAACCGGAATGTCCATAATATCCATTTTAAAACCGTGATGTCCATAATGAATGACAATCTTACTTTTAATCAGACTTTCGACAATGGTCATGATACATTTAATGTTGTGTCAGATATTTGGATAGCGGCACAATAATAATTACAATAATCACCTATTATTGTAAATCAAATGAGGCTGGTTATTAAAACCTCTTGACAATCTTCCGATATCGCTGCCTTTGGATAGCCGGTGAAGTCATGAAAGTATAAATTGATAACTAATATCCGGTTAGATTACACATGAACACATATGCACTCTTCCTTTTAAGTCTATGTAATTTCATGACAAAAATCACCATTCGATACAATTAAATATGTACGACTATTAAGTGTCGAAAAAAAATCTCTGTGCCAAGTCTTTCTTCTTTCAGAATTTGATTTTTTTTTCATGCCGCGTATTTTCAGGCCATCCCATACTTCTTGTACCTTCTTTACTACTCGAATAAATACTATGGTCAGAGACGTTAAACTGTCCAGTGTCATTTTAAACTTATTCGGAGTTAGCTTAATTGATAAGACGTATCTTTTTGGTCGGTTGAAAGAGATTAACATACGGCAATATACCTTTCAGGTTTTACCATTTATAACAATAAAATTGATATAGAGTAACTTCAGGAAGTATGTTGTGGTAGGAAAGTTTTGAAGTTATTTAATCTCTCTCTACTTCGCGAAATTGCGCGAAATAGTGGTTGAAACATGAGGATTGAACGAAATAAGCGTTGAAATATAATATGAAGATTGTTTGAAACATGGGAACATTTTGTAACTTTTAACGTATCAGCAATCGACTACAGATATAATATTCCAGTTTTCATTCATTCGCATGGTGTCATGTCCGAATTTGAGATGTAAACATATTGAAGAGGACTGGGGGACAATTGCTCTGGAAAAACGATGGTTTACAAGTGACATAGTATTTTTAAGCAAGGGAGAGAATCGATTGAAGACAACATCCGACCAGGATGTCCTGTTGAGGCCACTTCAAAGACTTCCACTACAAAGATAAGGGCATCACAATAACTGGAGAGTACTACTTTGGTTTGCTATGCTACTTAAAAGAAGCTGTGAAGGAGAAAAGGAGAGGAAAATGGACAAAAGGGGAGCTGCTTGACAATGCATCGTGCACAAAATTAATTTTGCATTGGTTGCTCTTCACAACTGTGGCTTCCAAACATTAAATCACCCTCCCTTCTGTCCAGACCTGGCTCCGCCTGACTATTATTTGTTTCCAAATATGAAAAAAGGGAATAAATTTACAGACGACAAAGAAGTTAAAAGTGCAATTTCGATTTATTTTGAGGGCAAAAGCAAGTCTTTTTTTGTGGGTATAAATAAGCTAATTGAAAGATCTGAAAACATATTTGAGTTAATGGTGAATATATTGAAAAAATAAAAAATACTCTTTTTTCCCTTCATTCCGCGAATTTATTGACCTCCCCTCGTACCTAACAAATATTTATTTGTTTCATCGTTACCATAACAAATCGAGTTAAGTATAGTCTTGGGATGTACCCAGGCCCCGTTAAGGGTAGGGGCGCCTGTGCGCGTAAACTAAAAAATTCGGTCCCTAAAGTATAATAAAATGTGTTAAAATACACATTTTTACTTTCATTTTAAAATATATAAAAAAGTCAGAGTTGATATATACGAGTATTAATGACACTGCGTTAGTTTAATAATATACAGTTTTTTTTATTTATTTTAAAGATTTCCGATAAGAGAATATTTTTTATGAGTTTTGTTCATATTTATTTAAAATATGATGACTCGATAATCCATTGCTGTTATTTGTAATAATAACAATAAAAACACTAATTACATATAGCCGTTTAGAGAGCAGACTTTCATCAAGGGCGCTCTAACTCGGGATTCGAGCCCACTTTTACTGACATTATAAAAAAAATACCAAATAAATTAAGTGTAAGGATAGGAAGATGGTGGCTGTGACCATTAGATTAGATACTTCCCCTAATCTAATGGTCGCAGCTAAGCTAAAATATCAGGTACTTCTAATCTAATACTGTATTCAACATTAGTGTAGAACAATGCAATATTGTTTTACAATATAATACAATGCATGAATGCAATACAATGCAAGAG
Source organism: Odontocerum albicorne (assembly GCA_949825065.1). Taxonomy (NCBI): domain Eukaryota; kingdom Metazoa; phylum Arthropoda; class Insecta; order Trichoptera; family Odontoceridae; genus Odontocerum; species Odontocerum albicorne. The sequence goes on from OX463846.1 coordinate 31,517,718, forward strand.
TGTAATACAATGCAGTATTGTTTTTATATTTTAATTACAGTTAATATAGTAAAACCTGGGGGGCTGTAACCAGACATATGTTACTGGCGTGAAATTTAGACTAGCATTTTTTTTTATAAAAAACCCACTTATTAGTGCTTCCCGAAATCAAATCTGAAACCCCTGGACTGAAACACATATCTTACTAACTAGGCCACAAATGCCGTCATTAAAGTGCGTCTGTGATAAGAGTTAAAATGCCCCAAACATTGTTAGATAGACAAGATTAAGAAAGTGGACGTTGGAGAAGAGACGCACAGCCTCTCCTTAAACTGACTACATGCGTGAACCACATACATATGGTATGGATGTATATTTTATGTGGAATATCGAACATATTTTATTCGTTTAGAAATATTTAGGAAAACGTCGTATTGTTTTGTATGAGTTTGGAATATATGCTCAGCACAATTGAGGAGGTAATATTAAAAAAAACATGTCCACCAAATCAGCATGTTGGGAAATCGCAAAAAAACTGTTGGCATTAAAAATATATTACATAATAATTCATTGTAAAAATATCTGAGATCCTTAAAATCGCTTAAGATGATTTGATTTGTTGTTTAAAATCGATTCATAATAATTAAAATAGTTATTCTAGTTTAAAATATGGACATGATCCTTTTTGAGTAAACAATTCTATTTTAATATTTTTTTATTGAATAGGTTTAGAACATGGTGTTTTTTGTTCGATTTCAAAAATATTATACAGATGTTGCAAAAAGTAATAAAAAAGTAATTGGGTAGAGTAATTTATTTTTATTTTAATGAAATAAAATAAGTAAAGTGTTACAAAACAAGAAGAAATATTACTATAAAACTATAAATATATGATTTGTTATGTAGGTAAATAAAGCTGTATAATGACATTACACTGCATGTACGATTTAAAACTGACAGTTGCTGGTGAACTGGTATGAAGCTAGACACAATCGGAATGTTATGATTGGTCAATTAGGACATAATCTTTTTTGATTGGTTTGAAGCCTGGACAAGATTCTTTTAGAAAAAAAAATACTGTTTTTTTATTATGATTTTAAAATAATTGATGTGCTTTTTTCATTGAAATGAAAATTTTAAACGGTTCCGTACCATCGATAAGAAAAAAATCTGCTGTATAAACTCATTTTTTGTATCCGATGGGCATGATCTTATTTTAATGTTACCTCCTCAATTGGGAGCAAACATCAACAGAGACATTATATGCCCATTAAAATATTATATTTTAAATAATTTAATATCTAGACAAAAATTCATAGTCTGAACTAAATTCTAATATCTAGCGTTTAAATTTAGTTATTTGTATGTTATTGGGACCTCGGTATTTGAACCGGACCTCCTGTGCTCCAAACTTCAAAGTGGGATAATGAAACCACGCGACTCCTTTGTCTTAGGAAATATAAATTTATTTGTGAAAAAATAGTTAAGATTTAATATTTGTTAGGGTCGGAACACAAATTCCAGTCATAATTTTAACCTCCTTAAGTAAAGTTTTTATTTTCTATAATTATACACGAAATGTGATTTCTAAATATTTTGTGATAATATGAATTGGTTTAAGCTGATTTTAAAAAGAGTTATTAATGATTTTCACTAAAAACTGATATAATCTAGTTTGCGCTTTACAAGACGATACAAGAGCACGGCCCTGAATGTACGAGTATGTATTATGCTTTTTGGGAGACATTTCTTGTAGCTCCGAGTTTGAAAAGAAATACGCTTACATTTATGAATATATTGGCTGAAAACTACGTCTTCATTAGGTGTCATAAATTTTAATTACCAAGTAGCATTTTGGAGTCAGAAATGACGAACACAACGTGTCTGCATTTCAACAATGAAACAAAACATAATTTTAATAATTTCTACATTATGTTAGTGCGTCTTCCTCGTCTTAAGTAAAATCGCCTTGCTTTAAATGTATCTATAATATATTGATATTTTCTTTAATACTTATTTATTTTTTAATGTTCAGGGTGTCTGTTACTTGCTGCGACAAATTAAAAGAAGTAAAAGCGAAGACATATGGAAGTTAAATAATATGGTCCAGAAAGTCATAATTCTGAGATAGATGTCATATTTCTGAGATAAAGTCATATTTCTGAGATAGATAAGACAAAATATTTCGTGACTGAACTCACCCAAATCCCTTGAGCGGGTTTTTGGTTCTATTTTAAAGATGGATCGAAATATATTGTCTTCCCGTGCTTGATGTTTTGTTTACTACCATGAAGAGCAAAATGTGATATAAACAAGAAAATGTATGACACTCAAAGATGGTGTATTCTCTAGAAGACCGAAAATCATTAATGACAACCAAATCAAGGCTTTGATCGAAAATAACCAGCATCCTACGACACGAGAGATTACTTAAATACTGATACTACCATCCACGAGCATTTGGTACAATTTACGGACTGTATACGGATATGTAATGCACTACAATCCGTATGCATCAAATGTGGGTTATAAAAAACCGTAATTATGATTCGACACTTAATGACGGTGTCAACTCTGGAGAGCCACTGATAACGGTCAAAACAAGGTTTTGGTGGAGAATAACCAGCGTTCTAGGGCATGACAGATTGCTGAGATGCTAAAAATATTGAAAATCACCGTCCACAAACATTTATCACAATTTTGCGTTTGAATTTGACCTAAAAATATGAAATTGCTTTCCGGGCAACTCAATAGTTTTTTTATGAATGTAACAATAAATCTTAATCGTCTTGAAAAACTATTAACTAAGTTTAATGAAGACACATAAAACCGTCATCATTATTTTTAGCGCGGTTGACTCCAGTGTATTATACTGTCTGCCCTCTCTTACTTCGCTTATACCTATCTTGAGCACATTGCTTTCAGTTGCTCCGAGCCATTTTTCTAATATCATCTGACCATCTTTCTAGGGGTCTTCCCACACTTCTTATCCCTATTCTTAGTGGCCTCTCCAGCACTTTCTGGGTCCACCAGTCATCGGTTTATCTGGCAATGTGCTCTGCCTAGTTCCACGCCTGGGGGCAAACCCTCTAAGCGACGTCTACGATTTTAATCTCCTGCCTTATTCATTCATTTGTCTTTCGGTCTCGTAATTTAGTATTTTTTTCTCCATGTCCCTCTGTATTATCCATGCCTTATGCATTATTTTCTTTATGAACGTTATCATCTCAAGCTATACATTCGTACTAGAAGGACACATGAATCAAATAGCCATTTCTTTAAATATCTTTTGTACATCGGAGACTTTAGAATGAATAATATATTATCAAATGTAACCCTTCTGTCCAAGTATTACGGTATGTTAACGATGTACATGTATGAACTTTATTAATTACCCTCGATTTTGATAGATGATACTCTTTGCCTAGTGTTGCTCATGAATTTGATTTTTCTGTAGTTCATTTCAAAGTCTAGACATAACGATATTCTTCTTATTTCTATGAGCATTTTCGTAATGCCACTATCGTCGTTAGCGAGAATTACGTATAGTATTAATAATATAAGCACAATTTGTATAGCGTCATTTAGAAAACAGATAGTCCTCGAAGTGTTAAAATTTCTAATTACCAAATATTAGAATTAAAACTCGAGATTTGAACCCACTATTATTAATATATTAAATATATTTAAAAAAATATTAAGTTTATTGTAAGAAAAGGATGGTAGTGGCTGCGACCATTAGATTAGGAACTTCCCCGTATCTGCATATGTTTAGAAAAACATATTTATTTAGAAAACTTACCAAGCGAAGACGAGCTTCGAAGAATCTTTTAGGATCTTCCTATATGTGACAATAACACAGTGATACGAGTATAAATATTGTTGAGTAAAAAAATCTAGTTTTTTTTCTATACCTACAAACTTAGTATGGGTGTAAAATTGCTCTTATATTCATACTCGTATAAACTGTTTATACGTATTAGTCGCTTACACCACCTTGTTAAATATTATATTTATAACATATCAATGTTCTTTTTGGTGTGCATGGTTATTCATAACATCTTGTGGACTTATTATAAAACAATGTTTTCAAACAACCAGCTTATTTTAGATACGTTAGATTGTTTTAATGCTTGAGCAATTTTAATAAAAAAATATTAACACGGTATGACTAGACAAAACAAATTTATTCAAGGATAAAGAAGACAAATTAAAGAAAATTATGATGCAAGGATATTCTGTGTATAACGTTATTGCGATCCCGGTCAAGTCAAATGGTCCTTTTTACATACTTTGTTGATGAAAAGCTTGAATTTATGAAAAATATTTAGAAATGTAAATTGGTGTATTAAGTAGGACAAAAAATGTTTTTTTTTGGTCGGTTTTGATATGTCAAATTAATACGTGACGATATATCAATAAATAACTTATACCAGATTAATGACATTTTGGAAGATGGAAATGTTAGGAATCAAGGTTTCTGAATGTAGACGAAGCTTATTGTTTATGAAGCAATAGATTTATTGTCTTCATCAACAGAAGAATGGCGTGTGATATTTTCTTATCTTTACAATTTTTAAAATTCTCGAATAATTTCTGACAATTTTTTTATTTGTTTTACAGGTCTAGACTTCGTTGAACATGGAGCTGATTTCGAAAATGCCATTACAGCGACAGGTAAAATACACAAATATTTTCTAGCTTGTTCTTCATTGTTAGGAGGGTTTTCCATTTTCTAATTTTGCTGTCAGGTATGTCTCATTTTGAACATTTAGGATAAATTAAAAATTGCTTCGACAACATGACTTTTGAAGTTGCCGCATATAAATAAAATTTCACCAAATAAAATATTCAAAATTTTGCAAGATAAATTCAGAAATATTTCATAAAATTTTTTTAAAACGTAAGTTTGATATTTTTTTGACTATGAATAATTTAGTCCCTATCATGCTCCATTTAGCTAAATATTATTTTTAATTAAACATAAAAAAAAACATTGAATTTATGAGAATTCAACCTCTTAAAATAATTTAAATATTTCCACATTTAGTAAAATGTTTTATAAGGGGCTGCGCAACAAGAACTGAAATTATAAATTTAAATTAAGTTCTGCAATCGTGTACTGCTGCATAATTAATTTATAGGTTATGTAGATGACATATGTCCATCATAAATATTGCACTTTTAATTTAAAATTGTAGTTGTTGTTGCGCCACCCTATGAAATAATACCTTCGGTCAATGGAAATCAATATCGTGATATGATTCAACCGTTTTTCTGACATCAATTGAATAATTTGGACTTGTAAAACATGTGGTTCCAGCAGGATGGGGGCTACTTGTCACACTGCTGGTGAAACAATGGTTTTATTGCCATGGTTTTATTGCAATTTCTCGTCGTGGAAATGTGAATTGGCCGCCACGATCGTGAGATTTAACCCCTTTAGATTTTTCTCTGGGGTTATGTTATAATAAATCTCAAGTGTAAGCCAAGAATCCTAAAACCACCTATGACCTAAAATCCAACATCACTCGTGTCATTGCTGATATACTCGTACATATCCAAATCCAACGCCCATCGGTGCCAAATATCATGTTTAATTTTATTTTAAAGATATTATCTGTAAAACATCAGATAGGGGACCACCGGCAGAACATGCTTCCTTTGCCATGAAATCAACACATCTATTACCAGTGATACCACTATGTGTACGAAAACAAGCCAGACAAATATCTAGAATCGGAGTTTATTCGGAGATTCTTGTAAAAAAACATCCATGCATTATAAAAAAGGAATAAACTATTAATATCTAGAAACATGCATTCACACTTTTAAATGTACACTTTAAGTATTTTTTTAAAATATGAAATACTACCTTAGGGTAAACACTAAAGTAGGTTGTTTTGAAGGCCATCATCTAAAGGTCTCTTATCATCGCGGCCGTGACCTGATTTCCTTTGCTTTTTTTTTCTTCTTAAAAACTCAAATCTTATGAAGTCTAATTGGGTGGCTGTCATAATAAATCTTTTTGATTTAAACATCAGCACAATTTACAACCAACCGTAAATTTAGCCAAGAAAAAGTGTGTACTTTTTCTGTTTGCTCAACAGATAATATTTAAATTTCTAAATTTCAACTGATAAGCTTCACCGATTCGCCGTGTTTGATTTTCAGAACTTGATAATGTCTTTGGAGTTTGTTAAAATATGATATATGTTGGCGGCCGAGGTTTAACGACGGTTCCTGGCAGATTCATTTCCGGACTAGTTTTAATAATAATAATAATGAAATGACACTTTATATAGCGCCGTTTAGAGAACAGACTTTTCTCAAGGGCGTTGTAACCCGGGATTCGAACCCACGATTATTGACATATTACGAACCAAAACTAGATTAGATATAGTACTTACCACTTTTAAGTATGTTCAGAAAAACATATTAAGTAAGAAAACCGAAGACAACATGCCAAGGGATGAACTACAGAGAAACCTTTGAAGATATTCAGATATGTAATATGAACACATTCGGCTTTAGATAAATATCATTTAGTTCATACATAAACATTTTTTTTTCATAAAACTTCCCAAAAAGGGTTGTCTTCAGTGCTTCGTAAAGCTGTACACACCACTCACGTCTCTTACCTTTCGTGGTAGACTATTACATGCCATAAGACCAGCAATGTCAAAATTCCTGTCATAATACCTTGCCTTATTATTAGATTGATTCACATTAATAAATTTATTCTATAAAGACGAAATCAGCCTCAAAGTTTTTGTCCAAATGAACCTTATATTCTTAGACTGTTTTATACTTTGGGTTTATCTGTGAAAACTGAGAACTTACTGATGTGCAACAGCTAGCACACAATAAACCAATACACGCACAAGCGTCTTAAATCCACAGGATGGCTGACAACCATGTTCGATCACGAGGGATTGCCCGTCGTATTAAAATATAGAAAGAATAAATATAACATTATTCCATATTTTAAATGTTGGTGTCTCCTCGCCTCCTTGACATCTTTGCATCTCAGAAAGTCGATGGATTGGCGCAGCAATAGGCTTTTCCTATGTTCTTTAATTGCTGTTGTTGGAAAATCACAAAACAAGTCTTCTTCTTGGTCGTACCCTCAATTCTGAGGTTTGTGATGACTATGGTCATCAATCACCCTTTTATAGCACAAGCGATATTTTGCCCTATTTTGTGCTTCCTGAAATGAATACCCCGCCGTTTTTATCACTTGGTCATTCCATAAATTGATTGCTCGACATCTGCTTCTCTTGTCATTTACATTTCCCGTCAGAATTGACTGTTCTACGCAGTGGTCCTCCACCCGCGTTAAAAGTCGAAATTATCATAAGATTTTTCTCGCACATAGCACAGAAAGACGCGTCTCAACACCAAGCTCTTCAATAATCGATCAATTTTTAATATTAAATAGCTTTTAAACAAAACAAAAAACATCTCAAATTCGTGATTTTATTTTACTCATTTCTGCTCTTAAAATCTAAATTGTTCCAACTGTAGTTTACAGTTTATGAAACGTAAAAGCTTCCACATGAAGAAGAATACTCACCATCACAAGAAGAAAGTAAAATTATTATTAACATATTACGAGTATAAAGGAGAAAATATGATATACTTTTACTGATATTGCATGGGAATACTCAGGACAGAAGAAGGTTGTGAACAAGACGTTTCTCTTATGTTAGCTGAAGAACTAACGGGAGTTGTTTCGCTGTGATATATCTTTTTTCAGAGCTGCTTCTTCAAAGGTGAAAATAGGCATGATGGTCGCCAATCTCGTAAAAGGAGAGGAACATTAAAGAAGAAATACACATGAACATATGATTACACCGTTTTCCTATCAGAGCAGGTAGAGAGGACAGAACGTTCTATCGTGGAATACACGTATGTTTTATTCTACATTAAAATAACTTCTCATATTTAATAAATGCTAAAAAGATTGTTGAAAAAACAATTCCATAAATAGCGTGTAAATGGGACGAAACGTAGAAAAGAAACAGAGTATGAAATTATATTAAAAATATTTTTTAATTCCAGATTTGAACATAAATACAGTGCAGACCAAAATAATCTATATATGTTACATACTCGTACAAGCAAAGCTGCAACATGAACAAAATTTAAACGTAGAAAAGAAACAGAGAATGAAATTATATTAAAAATATTTTTTAATTCCAGATTTGAACATAAATACAGTGCAGACCAAAATAATCTATATATGTTACATACTCGTATAAGCAAAGCTGCGACATGAACCAAATTTAAACGTAGAAAAGAAACAGAGAATGAAATTATATTAAAAATATTTTTTAATTCCAGATTTGAACATAAATACAGTGCAGACCTAAATAATCTATAATATATATGTTACATACTCGTACAAGCAAAGCAGCGACATGAACAAAATTTAAATATACACATGAAACATCAAAATAATAATAAATAAAAATATATGAAAATTATGAAAAAAAAAACCCAATAAATTTGAAAATAAATTCTCAGTCATCATGCATTAATGTCTACCTGGAGGAGTTTGGAGAATAGACCAACTTTCACTTAGTTGTACTTGATGGAGGAAATCTCATTGGTGTTACCCTTTTTCTCATTCTCATCGTTCAATCATGTCATCGGCCATCAAACCATGAGTTCTGTCTTTTGCAAACATGGCAGATGTGCTGCAATAGCGAAATGATCGAATATGATTCGGTACGTGTTATACTCGTACTACACCCCGAGTCGTTTTATGGAAGTCATTTTATAGTGACCTATTGTTTGCATGTAATAATTACGTTATAATTAATATAGTAGTTCTGCCATTTTTAAAATCACTATTTACAACACTCAAACAAGAGTATGAGTTTAATCAATCTACACAAAAAAGGATTTCTCAAGATGAATTGATAACTTAAATTTTAAACATCAGCAATGCACGATGAAGTGCTATAAATTGTACATTCTACGTTATGGTGTTGAAACATGGGCCATGAAGATCAGAATGCTAAATAAGTTGGAAGCATTCGAAATGTGCATTCATCAAAGGGAATGTTTAGATTTACTTAGTGTCATCGTATCTCAAATACCGAGGTACTACGTCAAGTAGCTATAGAAAAAAGAGGTTTTCAATACCATAAAATACCGAAATATTGTCTATCTTGGTCATTTATTAAGAGAAACAAAAATCCTACATCATAAAATTAATATTGATGGGCAAAATTGAGAGCCGACGCGGACTAGAATAAGGTGCATGTCGTGGTTACAAAAAAATCGCGAAGGACGGGTTGTCAAGCAGTTGAAGAGATGTTCCCTGCTGCCAAAGATAATATTTATTGGAAGAGTGGTTGCTAACATTAGGTGGACTAGACATTCCACATGATGAAGAAAGATAAGAGATATTTGAAGAAGGGCTGCTAACATTACGTGGACTGGACATGGCACACGATGAAGAAAAATAGAAAAAGTTTCATCGTTTTCATTCATTCGAACGTTTTCATGAATCGAATTCAAATAACTGAAAAATATCGTGTGTTTTTGTATATGGTGATCTGAATCCGTGCGTGCCTCGTCGGTCATGTGATCTTCTGTGAATAAACAGCCCGATCCTAGATGCGCACTCCCTCCCGCAAATGTCACAGACATGTGGACCCTGCTGAGCCACCTGGCCATGCTGACGCACGTTCGCAGCGCGCAGACTGTTTCTCACACGTCTAGCCGCTGAGACGACATCAGCCCGAGAGCATACGACTCTCCACCCATCGCGGTCCTGAGCCACCCGTTCCCAGTTCTCAGGTGATTGTATACATTGTATACAATACAACCTGGCGGAGTTATTACCATATGGCAATCCCTTCTAACTAATCAAAAAGGTGTTTAACAAGGCTTTAGTGTTAACCAGCCTGAACCAGTCAACGGGAATCAAATCCGCATTCCCCGGATTAAAAGGCATACCTATTACCAAACAGGCCACGGAGGTCATCAATAATTACGTTTTTGATGGTCAAAAAATTTATGATTTTTAACCAGGTTTACACTGAAAGATTTTTTGCAAAATTCTGAATAATTCGAAGAGATATTACTACATAGCAATAAAGTAGCCAGGATATGCTGTATGTAATGAAAGTATACAAAGAAAATACAAATAAGTATTTAATCTTTTTTCAACTTTTTTAATGTACAGTTAGTAAAGAAGGCCTGAAAAGCAACTTATTTAAAAAAAAAACGAGCTGAATCGTCGAGTCCAAAATGGTTGCATTCTTTAAATTCATTATTTAAAAAATGCAATATAAACAATTATTTATTTAATTAATGCTGTTTCGTCTAAAACCGTCATTCGAATCGTGCAACGTTAAAAGTGAACAACGAAAAACATTTTAATCCAAATAACCAATTTCATACAAATTTGCTGTAGCTTCCTTAAATAATAAAGTGATATTCAAATTGTGATACAGCCATTTTGAAGAGCTTCTCCGGGAGACAATATTGTCTTTTTCCACATTAATTTCGAGCTACTGGAGTATATATAAATATATCACTCGTAATTCGTACGTGTTGTCAATCGAACATATCCAGTCAATAACAATCACACACGTTTAGCGCATGTGAGAATTGTTACCAAACTAACTATTAAAGCAGACTTGGTTTAATTTGTATGTGATTGGCACCATCAAGAATCGAATTCAAAATCCTTAGGTGAAGTCAACGTCAAGTAAAAAAAGTCAGATTTTTCTAACAAGGCTTCGAATGTTATCAACTTCAAGGATTGAATGTAAAATAATCCCAGTGTTCAGCTATCTCATCCGATTTTTGATAGTTGATAAAAAATCAGATGACATTACCCAAACTTTGGATCAATCTTATTAGAATACTAAGCAAAAATGTTGTAGACGAGTATTGTAAAAGTTAAGTTTTTTTTATTTGTGTTGCACTTCTGATGCGGACATATTAAAAATCATGATTAGGAGACATTGCTGTTTTCTACCATATTAATAGATCGAGTTAAGTTACTCGCAATTCGTCATCGAATTGTTGACAATAATACCGAATGTAACGCTTAAAGTATCGTTACCAAACTAACTTTTAAACTAGACCGGGACCTTTTTGTTTTGTTTTTGCTACTTATTAGGAATATACCTCGAAAACCTTACATATGTGTCTTACCAAATGGAGGCCTTCATAAAATAAAAGTTTAGTAATATTTGTTTTCTCAATATTTTTTTCATCTTCGTAATACTGTTCCATTTTGTGTCGTTGTTTGCAAGATCTTGACGCGACAGAAAACGCTTGTCGAGTATTTGATAAGCCATCTGTCAACTCGCTTTGACAGAGCAGTGCCACTGAAGACAAACATTGCCAGTGCGCTATCACTCGCTGTTTGCTTTATGGCGTCACATGCGATGTTTTCCCATATCTTGGATACGCTGATTTTTATATTGTTTGTCGTGTTAGCAATAAAATTAACTTAGAAAATTATATTCTTTTTATTTGATGAACGATTTTAGTATTTTTTTTTGCAAAAATGTGTGTAAAAGAATCGTAATATGTCACCGCGAAATACTCATAATTTATGGATAGAGTAGTGAATTATTCAAGATAAATAATTATACTCTTTGAGTGTTACATGTGAGTAATTAAATCATATCACGTTAAATACAAATTATTGAAATTTTAGGTAATCAAAATTATACTTAAATTTTTCTATCTTAGTATCAAGTGTCGCGAACGGATTTATTTCAAACTTTCTTTATTTGTATTCAAGCCCCTTAATGGGATGACTCCATTGTATATTTCGAATATCTGCGAGATCTCCTTCGAATGATAAGACATAATGAGGTCGATTTCGTCTTCGTTGAGTAAATTAATTGTTTCGACTCAATCCAATAGGGTTGGGTATTACGGAATGGTCTACTTCTAAATGTTAAATATTGTATATGGGTGGCGTGTGCAGCTTTGGCTTTAGCTTAAGCATACAGGGTTCAGTAAATGCAGCTTCTTTGCTCACAGTTGCGCCGAGCATACCATATATGATTTTGAACAACATCTTTATATCCAAAAGAACCAACCAAAGAAGATATATTTTGGAAACCTGGAGTCAAGTCAACGCACGATCAAATTACGCAAGTACGTGACACCAGAATCTCGATTCTAGAGTAATTGTCTATGCTTGAAACTTCATTATTGGATTGTGATGCCATTGTATCTTCCTTTACGTAAGCATGAGGTGCCGATATTTTTTAAATCCTTTGATTTGTATCCACATGTCATTGATGGTAGGTTACAGCTTTAAAGACTGTCGTTTTCATAGTTTCAGTGTTCCACACAAGAAAGTTAAAGAAAATATATTTTTCATTGGAATACATTTTCTTTTTATGGTGCTATTTTACTTTGTTTAAGTCAATTAAAATGTATCTTAAGTCTGTTATCAGGCAGTGTTTATAAGTTAAAGCTTGTTCCAATATGGAAACAGTACTACTTCGAGTTTATACCTTTACAACTTTATTTTCTCATTTTATCATAACATATAATGAATAATCAGTTTTGTTGAAGTGTACTCGTACGTGGTGTGATTTACGCTTACAACTAATAAAGGGTCTTTCAAATTGAGCGGTTTTTTTTCTTCAAATTTTTTTAATTCTTGAATAAAACACACAATTTGCTATGATTTCAAAAAACTTTTTATTGGTCATTGAAGTATAACATAATGTATGACATTTAAACACAAAAAACAATATCCGCCAAATGTCCACCTCTTGCAGCTCCACAGATGTCCACTCTTTTGCCAAAATTTTCGATGACATTTTGGCTTAATGGCGGTTCTAACTCACCAATAATGCGAATAATTTCGTCCTTCAGCTCAGGAATTGATTGGGGGTCATCCTTACAGACCTTGCTTTTCACGTAACCCCAGAGGAAATAGTTCAACGGTGTCAGATCACATGATCTTGGTGGCCAATTAACATCACCGTTTCCGGAGATTACAATACATAAAATAATTCGAGAATTTGAACGCGTTGTTGTATTTTATATGACTCCATTTTTATAAATGACATATATTACACTTCTCAAATGTCACAAGACCCAGACAAGTTCGCGACACCATCTGTGTTTTATATGATATATTATACCAAATCATAAATTTATATGATACCAAATCGTAAAAATTGTATTTATGTAGAATAGGCGAAATGTGTGTGTCGCGACAGGAAACTGCCTACCACAACGCGGGAGAATATTGAATGCATTTGGTGACGAACGATTTCCAAACAATTTTATAATGCACGCATACGTGGGAGGCGTGGTAGAGGACGATCGAGATCATGAAAAGTGCGTTTGGACCAAGTGAAGGAAATATGAAAGAAAAAAAGGTAAGGAGTAAGAGGAACAGAAGGAACTGTATGAGAAGATGTATGCTATCACTCCGTTTCAACAGAACAGAACAGATCGGCTGACTTTCTTATCGCTACAATTATCTTTCGCCTTGTGTACATCCATGCACCTTCTCATAAAATTCCTGATCGTCATCGACATCCACATATCTTGTCATACAAGTCCTGTTTCTCATACTCCTCATCTTTTCTTCAGTTAAAATTTCTTCTCTCCTCCTTCCACTCTTTCCTCGGTGTATCTTTTCCTTGCTCTTCATCCATTTCAGACATATATTCGTTTCGTTGTCTTTCGCTACTTATTATCTACCATCTCAAAACCTCTCTTTGAACTGTACTTAAAACGAATTTATTCTGCTCTCCCTCCTTGTTTTCAATGCCCAGGCATTGATTCTATACATCACGGTTAATATTAATACATCACAGTGTAAATTGATTTTTGAAGATTTTGCAATTAATTTATTGGTAAAAATAAAAGTGCACCGTTGACATTGTTCCCTGCAGCAACACGCTTTTCAATATCTTTCGTCAACGTAACATCTCAAGAAAACATGCTCAAATAGCGTTGCTCTAATCTTTCGTTGTTCACCCATACATTGTTACTTATAGATACACCCTTTCAGGAAACCACTCTAAAAATCTATTTATGTACATTCTAAAAATCTTTTTTTTAATATTTGAGGATAACCTAACATTGCTCTTAGCTAAAAAAATTTTTAAAACTGAATTTATGTATGAAATATATACCTCACTAACTGCCACTATTTTATCTTAGTTATAAATGTTTGTAAACAGAAATAAGATAATTATATTTATATAAGAAAATACGGTAGCTTTATAGGAAATACTTATGATCTTTCATTAAACCATTAAACGCTTATCGAATTTTCTATTTACCTTCATACTCAATTAAAATAATTACAAGGACTAAGGTGTATTGTAGCTTGTAACTCGCGTTAAGGGAACCGATCTTCGCTAATCTATAATATATGATGATCGCAAGTTTTATCTCGTGCGTTATTCCAATAGTAAAACTACGATACACGCTCGCCAAATACATTTTACCTATTCATATTCAATCACGCACATTTTCTTATGCTTCAAATTATTTTTAGTATTAAAAAAAACACTTGAATGAAGCGGATAAGAAGAGGTTTAAAATAAATAGGATTTTTTTTATAATATATATAGTACGAGTAATTCAAATTAATCTTTGGTCTACTAAAGCTTCCTCTTAATTGCAGCGCTCAAAACCTTCCCCATGCTTACACACATCCGTATGAGATTCTTCAACACATCAACATATACACATACATACATCCGTATGGTACTCTTCAAATTTTACATATGTAATACATCCGTATGTTACACTTCAATATATCAACATATCTAAATACATCTGTATGGCACTCTTCAACATAACCAAGTGATGGATAGCTTGTTCGGAGTTTCGGTCCGATGGTAGGACACCTTACTCCTTCATCGGATAAGTTCTGACTGTTAAGATATTTATTGGAAATTTTTGGATCTTTTTGGGAATCAGGAAAGGATAGGTTTGTGGTAATTGTTTTGATTTTATGAATGATTATGAGAAATTATAAACGATTAAATACATATATAAATATGATGATATATACATAATATTAAATACAAATATACATAAATTTGTCAACATATTCATATACATCTGTATGATACTCTTTAACATGTCCGTATATATGTGGATATGTTGATATATCAAAGAGTATCATACAGATGTATATGAATATGTTGAAGAGTACCATACAGATGTATATAGATATGTTGATATATTAAAGTGTATATCAACATATGTTAACATATATCTTCAACACGTCAATATATTAACATGCATACATCCGTGTGGTACTTTTCAACATAACATATCTACATACATCCGTATGATACTCTTCAAAATATCCAAATATATGTGTATGGTACTCCTTAACATATCTGAAGAAAATTCATAAATTAATAAATTGAACCAGAGACGCCTGGGTCAGCATGTCAATCACTTGGCATTATTGTCGAATTTTGGCCACCATTATGGCAATCTTTTTGCTGACCACAGCCTGGAACAACTCTTCCGTACTGTATTACACTTTTGTTGTACAAAGTACAATTTAACTGGCATATTGCCATGCTGTAATTTCCTCCAACTAACCAGAAAAATGTTAAAAAAACTTTAAGTGAAAAACAGACTGGAATTCTTTTTAGAAAAATTGTATCCCAAGAGGAATCTAGCCCATAACCCCTGAGTTGAAAGACAGACGTCTTACCAACTAGGCCATGGAGGTCGTCAACCGCTGCTTAAGATCCGCGACCTAACTTTTATTAGTTTCTTGAAGTCGAAGGCGATTGGTGATGCATTATTCTTAATTGCACTTAATAATGATACAGCAAAATTTAATCGATAGTAATATATCGCGAAGAAGGAAGTTCCGCAATGAGGCAGATACTAAATCTTCGATTGCTGCCAGAACAGAGCCACGAGAATGACTATAGGAAGTATGAGACAATGATCGTTAATTCTGAATTCATATCACAGTGGAATGGCGCGGTAGCAAGCGGCCTTACGGTGCCTGTAACCCTGACACCGATCGTGTGACGCGCATCACTGTTAATGGGAATTGTGACTTCTTGTTAATTATCGAATGTATCAATTTCCACAAAATATTAATTAAAACAAGTTGAGTTTGATAAGTATGAGAGATGAAAAGAGCAAGAACTGAGAATTAATGTTGCGGAATCCAAAGTCATGGTGATAGAAAAGTGTGAAAGGAAAAGAATATGTGATGTACACATATGTGAAAGCAATGAAAGATGAGAGCAAGTTAAGAAATTCTGCTAATTATGCAGTATTTTCGCAGATAATGAAAGAGTTACGAATGATATTAATCGGTGTGTAACAATATAAAACAAAGTCAATGGGGCATTAAAACATATATACTCGAAATTGAAAAGTGTGAAATGAAAAGTAAGCGCGATATGACTACCCGTATATTGATGAATAATGAAACATTGGAGCAAGCTAAAGAATTTACTCTATGGGTGGTATTTTCTGTTTTTTTTTCTTCATATATTGGCGATGATGTATTGTATTACGTTTTTGTTGTGTACGGTTCAAGCTGGCAGATTTTTCGCCATGTGGAAATCTCTTCTAACCAACCAGAAAGGTATTGTAAGATATCGTCTTTAATGAAAACCAGAATGGAACCCTTTTTAAAAAAGTCTGAGTAACAATGTTCAGGAATGGTTTACTGATATTCATGATAAGCAAGCGGGCGCCCTAAGTTCGATTTCTGGTGGATTCCCTTCCGAACTATTGTTACTTTTTGAGCATTTAACATCTAAATTAAAAAATCAAGGTGGAGCTCTTATTTATTTAAAAGGATGAGCTAGTCAGGAAGCGTTCTTAATGTGATCGTTATGGCCAGAAAATAGCGTTATACCAAATATTCTAACGAAAAAACAATGCGAATCAGCTCCCTGAATAGGGGACAGGCGGGTTACTGATGTTGTCTGGCTTGCAAATTTAAATCGATTTTTTTTTTCGAAACAATCCAGCAACCCGGGGGTTTCGGGATGTAATCCAAATAGATTAAAGAAAAATATTCTACTGGTTTTCACTTAAGGTCCATTTTTCTGGTTGGTTTTAAGGGTTTGCTACATGTTAACAGACCCGCCAGATTGTACTACATACGTTGAAAGTGTAATACAAAACCAAGTATTCATGTCACAACAAATCCTTATTTTTTGTCTGAACCATCAAATCGTTGGTCAAAGAATTTTGACGTGTAGCGATTTGAGTACTTATTTTCAGGTAAAAAATCAAACGCTGCTTATAGACAATAATGATCCGAAGAAATTCTGTGAACAAAGTTTTTTTTGAAAGGTGACTTTACTGTACTCTATTACACTTTCGTTGTATACATTACGACGTGCCGAAATTGCCGTGTGTTAATCTTTTACAACCAACCAGAGGTCTTAAGTGAAATCAAGACAGAAACCCTTTTTAAAAAATCTGGGTTCCAACGGAATCTGGATTCCGTGACTTTATAACATGAGGTTTGTTTTCCATATATGTTGGGATACTACCTTCTAAGCGTGATGAGGAATGTGAGGGTCTCTTCTTATATATTTGAGTTGCTGATGGGGGCAACATATAATCCAACTATGTTAAAAAATATAGGTTTTGTGTTGGCAATAAGTAGAATTAACTTGCCAAGTGCTCTTTCTTTATCTTGCAGGCTGTCCTTTTTAATAGAGCTTCGGATATTGATATCTTCAACATTTCAGAAAATATTTTTGAAGATAGTATATTGAGCTTTATTTTTTATAAGAATTTCGGTGTAACAATTATTTCTCACCACTGCATGCGCATTTCTTTAAGTTTTGTATGTTATTGGGTTTGACCTGTATATGAGTATGTATATAAAATAAATAAATGTACAACTGATGACGGTCATGACAAAGTTTATGGGTAACTGATGTTAGATAACATGAAAATTATCTGTATCATAGAGATTGTATCAATTACCCTATTTCGGTAAATATCACGAAATGTTATAATACTATAATATACATTTAGTTTTGATTAATTAGTTTTTTTGCTATCTATGTTAGTTTATCTAACCATTGCTAAGAAGTTGCGGCTCTTTTATGTTACATAAACGATAGCCTGTTATCACACAGGCGTATTACTAATTATTTTGAAAGATCTTTCTTCAACAACTTATTTTTGACAACAGAACAACTCCTCCAGAGCATAAGGTCGGTATCACGTAATCTCGGAAAACTATTGATCCGTTATTCCTAATCTCCCTTTTATACAAGTTACATTATTCCGATCAGTCATGGTCCATATGGTGCTCTTTTGGTCTACACAAGGGTCATGTTCTATTTTGAGGTACAATTTTGACGAGTGTATCACTGTCCATACCGTACTCCTTACTAAATAATGCAAGTCGACTGGCCCTAACAATGCTTGTAAGTTAGAATTATTAGGATATGGCTCGAATCTCCACGTTTTCATTCAATTCGTTTCGTTTTCATTCAAAATGGGAGTATCACGCATGTATGTTACTTCGATTTGCGCGATGGATAATTCTACGAATAAAGGTGCATGGCCACGCGTTAAAACAATGGACTTCCGTACGGAAAGTCACCAGTTCAGATCACACGCTGTGCTATTCCCCTCGAATGATACAGGCATTTTTTTCGATTAGTATTTAGGGGTATAAGGATATTTCCGACTTAAGTCCCATCCGTTCTTTCAAAAAGAAAAAAAAAACATGCCGATTTGCTCCGATTGTCTTACTTTGTGTGCTATCGGATTCAGAACAGCAGCGTGACCGGTGAGTTTACCGGTGTACAACATCTCATTCACTTAAAAAACAAACTCCGCGGTATAGCTTTGCTTTCCAATTGTATTGATGTTGAAATGACGAGAGGATCACCGACTCCGAGGTCCAGCAACTTAAGTACATAGTCGTCCAGGTTATGCACTTGCGTTGGACATTAACTGGACACCATTAAAATAATATGGAAATTAACTGTCTCTATTTTTTTTTCTTATCAGCGTTAAGGGAAAACCGCATAAATTGAAGGATATATGTACGTAATCGTTTTACAAAAAAATAAATGATTAGTATTTTTCTTTCAATAAAGGTGGGGTACATTTTGTTTTCATTACAGGTTTTGGCAAATTCCACTTCTTGCTCCTCACCATATGTGGCCTCATCTATGCCAACACGGCCATTGGCATCACCATCATCTCCTTCGTGCTACCATCGGCGCAGTGTGATTTCAGGATGACTTCGGAGGACAAGGGGCTCCTCACTGCTACACCCATGTTGGGTAAGCTTATTATTTTTTCCTTTACTCATATTATTGGTATAACTGTTTATATACTTTTTTATATCAAGTGCAACACGGCAGGTTTATATGTTAATAACAATGAAGGATAATTTATATAAAAAAATGTTAATATAAATTGCTTTCGGAAAACATCGCTTTACCAAGTGTGTTGTCCGAGGGAGTTAGTATAGTTTGATTTACATTCATAGTAATAAAAATAAATTAAACTTTATATAGCGCCGTTTGGAGAGCAGACTCTCCTCAAAGACGCTCTAACTCGGTATTCGAACCGATTATTATTGACAGATTGAATATGTTAACGTAAAAAATCAGATGAATTGTAGTAGAAGTTGTATATGAATAATTTATAAGATGCTAAGAACGTGTGTGTGTAGATATATGAAAGTATGGCGCTCTACACTCTTTACCTACCCCGATAGAGGATCGCCGTGAAGACGTATGTATGTACAAAATAAATATTAATATATAAAATGTAAGAATATGAAGGGGATGGCTGCGGCCATTAAATTAGGTACTCTCCCGCTTTTGCATATGTTTACAAAAACTTATCAGGTAAAAAACCACAGAAAACTTACTCAGGAAAGACGAACTACAGAGCAACCTATCTAGATCTTCCGATGTGTAATAATAACACATTTGGCTTTAGGTGTAGTGTAGCGTATGGTAGTTTTTATATCTTTATCTGCTCTTTTTTACCCATTGCTGAGTAGGGGGATCCATATGACTATCTCTCGCGGTTTTTACATTTGTTCACCTGAAACCCGGCAAGTTTTATCATATAAAGGTATTGGCTACCTCTGTCTTCTGTCTACCGTACAGCTTTGGAGGAGACCTAGTAATTTTGTCTCAGCGTAGAATGCTTCGATTTTAACCATATAGGTACACTTGGCTTGATATTAAAATGCTGGAAGAAAGAATCATTAGTATTGTACATTGTAAGTTGTTTTATCAAACCCTGTTTATTCCACTTTTCTTAACGGTATAATCCTACCGGTTTCAAAGCTTTCACCTCATCATCAGCGGAGTACAAGCAAGACTTGTTTGTGGATTGTAAGTGCGGATAATTGTATGTGGTAAGGATTCACGAATATCGGGTTCAGGTTTTGGTTTACTTGTTAGCCGTTTTGTTTGCTAATATCATAAATTTGATGAGACCTCCCGAAAAAGGTTGTCTTCAAGTGCTACCTAAAGCCGCACATGCCACACATATCTGTAACACTTAGAGGCAGAGTGAAAATGTCGCGCAGTCAGGATAACTGAGAAAGCTACATCTCCTTTCATCATATGTGATGAAAAGGTTGTTGGTCTTAACCACATCGATATGAGGGGAAGAAGCCTTTCTCTTCTGCGGAAATACATCGGTCAGCTTACGGTTGTCCCAAAGGTAACTCGTGAGCAGCTTGCGGTATGACCTCGGTCAAGTGGGAATCCAGCCAGAAGGCGGTATCGAACTGTGCTGAAAATCTTTTTCATTTTGAAGGTTTATGGTATGTTTCAATAACCTACAATTAATGGATGTTCGATAACTCAAGAATTACTTATTATGTTAGTTTCAATTATTGAATTTAAGTTATTTTAGTACGAATAAAAACTATCAAAATGTTAAAGAAACAGCGTGATGTATGTATAGTAAGTATAATTATTTTTAAAACTTGATAAAAATCAAACAAACTGTATAATTTATTAGAATTAAAAAGTTTTTACCACACAATATAATATTTAAGTACTGCAGTTTTTGTTAAAAACTGCGGAAAAATATTCTACGGACGTTAGAGTACAAAACACATAACATAATTTATCTCACTTATCAAGTGGTCATATATTTAATTAAGGCTCAGCAATACTTGAACATGATACTGTGCGTTTTGCAATTCAAACAAAATATTTGTATACACGTACAAAAAAATGCATTCAAAGATTATTTTTATCGTGAAGGTAAAATATAATTTGAACATAACAACTTATGCGTAATTTTGACACGTAATTTGCATTCCAAACGTTCACTTTTTACTATGCCTTAAATATGGTAAGATGCACTCACTGATGCGATATGAGATAAGTAATCCCTTGTGATTGAATATGGTTGACAGCAATTGAGGATGGAAGACGCCCATGTTTGTATTGGTTTATTGTATGCAAGCTGTTGCACTTCCGCAAGCGCACTGTTCGCATTTCACATGTTTAATTTTTTTGTTATTATATACTAATGAATGCGTAATAACGCTAAATTTTCACGTAAAACTTTTCAATTTTACGCTTCCGATTTCTTGACTTGTACAAGTCGCTAAACAGTTGTATTATAGCATGTAGAAAATGCATTTAATTGTTTTTTTGTGGCCTAGTTGTTAAGATGCCTATCCAATTCAATTCTCCATTCCTGATGATACCCGAAAAATATAAAAAAGTCCCCAGTCTGGTAAACGAGTGTAGTCATTATTCACACACATGAAAAACTTATACTAGTGTTGTTGCCTCTTCATGTACTGGATACTATTACCAAGACGTGCGATGGCATTCCGTTCCTACTCAAATGGTTCTTAGAACGAAGGCTCGATGAACGGGACGGAAGAAAATGTTTTCTTTCAGTTTTTTCTTCAATTCGACCGCATTACCAAGCTGAGGGGTACCATATTCAAAAATATTATAATAATATTGATATTATTTGATTTCATGAAACGAATTGATATCAAATTGTCTCTTTGTATTTAAGCCCTTAAAGATGTATTCATTGTATCTTTCGAATCTGTGTCTGAAAAAATATTGCTTCAGAGAAGAGTAGAACTTTAAAGTTAATTTCGTTTTTATTAAATATATTAATTATTCCGAATCGATCTAATAGGACGGGGTGTGATGAAAAGACTTTTACCGTTACTGTTTCTGTTTTGTGGAATGGTCTGCTTCTAAGTGTTAGAAATATGAGTAGCGTGTGCAGATTTAGGAAGCCCCTCAATATAACCCTTTTCGGGAGGTCTTATCAAAATGTATCATATAATTATATGTGAACACTACGCACGTACTTTACACCTAAAGTTGAATTAGTTACTATAACATATCGGAAAATCTATGAAGGTTTTTTTGTAGTTCGTCTTCCCTTGGCAAGTTTCTGCGTTTTCTTTACCAAATATGTTATATTATTGTTGCAGATTATCTTTATGTTGTAATGTAATAAAACGTCCCTTTGTGTGGTCCTAGCATTATCGCAACATTATGAATTGGACGGCCCCGCGCGCAATAACCGCTGGCAAGCATTGAGCTGGCGAAGAGTGACGACGTAGCGGTCGGATCGATGTGCTTGCGACGTGCACATCGTCCATTATGGAGTATACATAAGGGACGAAAAATGATGAAAACGTATTCTCGTCTGAAAATGTTACCATGTTTTTATTTCTACAATGTTCTACCAATCAACAATGAATCTCTTCACTGAGTGAGACTCACTGAAGTCACGCTGGAATCTCCGAGGATTGAGCAGCAACCATCCACCGTATTTGTACCGGTGATGTACACCCTCCACGACTTCAAAGTACGAAATTAAGTTCCGGATAACTCAATATTATTCTGATGTTTTAATAGCGAATGGCTATTTTCGTGTCAATACGAATAAAACCTTCATTTTGACTGCGAGATGAGTATAATACATCGACTCAACTGTCGAATAAAATTTCTGGATTAAACTTCAATACATTCTGTCAATTTTTACGTCATTATTAAGAAGTTATCTTCAAATAGATATAAATCGGAGATATTTATTTACCTTAATAACATTTCCAAAATCAGTTTGACATTGAGAGTTTTATTGATTTGATACATAATTTTGATAGAAGACATGACTACTCGACCAGATCAGAAGGACGAATTATAAGGATTCCTAGAAGAAACAATGTTAATGCTGACAGGCAGATATAGAATTTTTAATGTTATGAATAGTAAAATGAAGCTACAATTTTTGTTCAAAAAGCTGCGTGAATGATTTGATATTTTTATCAAGTTGTTTGTCTACTGTCGAAAACATACTTTAAATAATGTAGAAATATTATATATTAAATGGCAGAGAGTGTTTATTTATCTTAAAATACTCGTATTTTAGATCACTAATATTTTTTTTAACTAATGTAAATTACATTGAGCTGTCAATCAAGTAGTTTCGTACGTCTCGAAGATGTCGCTAGAGCACAATTTTCGTTGCTAACATGAGTTTAAACGTGCTGAGCGTATATTATTATGAAAAGTAACATTTAGAGTATTTTTGGTTTTTGTTTACCTGAATTCATTGAGTTTTTTTTGCGTCATTTTGTAGAAGAAACAACATTAGTTGTTTTGTCTGTGCTTGATGTTTTTTTAACTACCGCAAAGAATAAATGGGACCCAAATCATAATAAATATATGTACAGTGTTTGGCGACGATACAGTAAGTAATCGAGTGTGTCAAATGTGGTTTAAAATATC
This sequence comes from Odontocerum albicorne, assembly GCA_949825065.1. Lineage (NCBI taxonomy): Eukaryota > Metazoa > Arthropoda > Insecta > Trichoptera > Odontoceridae > Odontocerum > Odontocerum albicorne. Next base: position 31,541,444 of record OX463846.1, read on the forward strand.
TGTAATTATTGATCTCAAATCTCAAAGATGGTGTCCGCACTGGAAAGTCCAAATCAAGTCTTTGATCGAGAATAACCAGCGTTTTATAATAGAGAGATTTCTGTGATACTGAAACCACCGTCCACGATCATTTGGTGCAATTTTGCGTTTGAATTTGAACCGTAAATACGAAATTATTTACTAGACAACCTATCGTACTTTTTAAAGTTATTCGCTGATCATTTTCAAAATCGAAAACAGTTTGTTTCATATGGGATATTTACATCTGGTCAATTTCATGCTTACTCAGGTGTTCCCCAGGGATCAAATTTAGAGATAATGCTTTGTATTATTTTCATTAATGATGGGAAATAGTATAACTAACTCAAATGTTTTACTATTTGCGGATAATCTTAAATTGTTCCTAAAATATCATGCGTTTATGACTGTAGGAAACTCCAATCAGGTCAATAATATATATGAATAAAGAATTCGTAACGAACTCTTCTTCAACGTATTGAAATGTTTTGTTATATCATTTGTAAGAGCTCGAAGAACCATTTATTTTCGTTATCTTGTGAATGTTCAGCAACTGTCTAGGACGGATAAAACAAAGGACTTGGTCGTTTTATTTGAAAGTGACCTTTCGTTTGATTTGCAAATCAAATCAGTCTGCAATAAAGCAAATAAGATGCTTGGGTTTGTAATTCGTACCACTACACGATTAACAGATACCTACGTATTCGGAACATTATATAACTCTTTGGTCAGAAGTCATTTGGAATATTGCTTTAAAATATGGGCGCCAGTAGGGATTACGTATTTACTCATGCTAGAAAGGGTTCAGAAAACTCCGTTGTCTCTACATGACAGAGTATGGATATTATCCCTGACTTTATCCTAAGTGTCTTCTTACTGGGGTTGCTTAGTTACAGATTATTAGAGAATGGAAGATCTCTTCGATTGGGTGTTCATTTTTTTTTGGTCTGGGTAATCGAGTTAACCCATTCACCCTGAATAGTCTCAGTTTGTATGTTTCGGATAATTCAATGGCGTTTTGGTAAAGATGTACAAGTCATCAATTACTTATTGTCAGTTTGAAGTTTTGCAATACTTGTATTCCTGAAATACAGACCTCAGGTAAATTTTAAAGGTAAACTTTGAATACATAAATAATTTGTGTATTCAAAGTTTACCTTTAAAATTTACCTGAGGTCTGTATTTCAGGAATACAAGTGTTGCAAAACTTCAAACTGACAAATAAGTAATGGATGACTTGTAACTCTTTACCAAAACGCCATTGAATTATCTGAGACAACGGACCCATAGATTTTTCTATCAACCTATAAGTCGAACCCACCTGCCTTTGGAAATGCCGTTAGGTAGTGCAATAACATTTGTTAACCGTGTGTGTCCTCGTATATACGTGTTTCATATGTTGCTCAGCTCCTTCGGGAAAAAGTTGTTAAATTTAGTGTTAATACTTGAAATAATTTCATTATTTAACATGTCTTATTTTTTCATAATGTTTTAGTGTAACATATACATTTTTACTATTGTTTTTATCAAATAAGTCTTAGTTTTTTTGTTTGTTTTTTGTATTTGTTATGTTTAGTCCTTGTACGAATTAGGGAAACATGTAACGTTAAAAGGACTTGAAAAATAAATTAATAAATTGAGTTTAATAAATTGTTTATTATATATGTAAAATCACTTATTTATTTTATATGGTTTTCCCTATCGTAGTGTGACATGATAAAAAAAGAGTTCAAAATTGTTATCAAACTTCCAAGATACAACTTCCGCTTTTGACACCTTGTTGTAGAAAATATAAAGTTGTTCATACGCGTAGAGTCCAAATTAGAACAATTGAGTGAAAGAAAACAATTTTAATTAGTCGGATAATTCTGTCATATCATGACATAAATCAGATTACGCTTTACGACATATGTAGTAATCGCTTAATACTTTGATAGGATAAAATATTCCAATCACGGATTAACTGTAATTATTGATAAAAGTGGGATTGTCATGTTTTGTATTGTTGAAACTCTGACATTGAATTATATGTATAAATCACATGTCTTTATTTTCAATATTATCAGGATTGAAGTGTTTAACTGAATAATACTTGGTTGTTTATGATTCTGCTTTACAGTTATTAACTCAACTCTATAAAACCCGATTAAAATCAAGTCAAGATTGCCTAGGCTTGTTTTTGACGAATTCTGATTTGTATAAATATTTGGAATATTATTATGAAACTTTATTTAAAATACTTAAATAATTTAGATTAATTTGGTAACTCTGCCAACTTTCGCCTTTCTGGAGAGCTACATCACACTCGTTACACATGTGCCAGGTTTCACTTCCCTTCGTGTCCTTAGATTCATATGTGAAAATCTTCAAGATCTGACACTTCACTTTACACATATTATTTATTTATCAAAACTTTTATTGCAAATACAATATGGCGGGTTTAATGCCAGGTGGCAATCTCTTACAGCCAACCAGACAAAAGTAAATGAAGCAAGTTACGTGGTCGCATACGAGTAAATCATTCAAATGACTATCCATCCCCACGAAATCCATAAACACATACGTGAGCATATGTCCACAAACCCCACAAAGACGAACAATCAGCCGAACACTATTTTTCATATAAAGTGATATCATCAATCAAAGAAATAGGAAGGGTGGAGGAGAGGAAAGGAAAAGAAAAAAAACAGGAATGAAACACGTTATTTTACTGACTAGAAATGAAGAGTTTTTTCAGTCGTTTTCAATCAGAATCTCCATCATAAATCATCAATTCATGCATATTTTTACTATCGAGGAGTATAGTCTATGCTAGAAATCAAGGGTCTATCGTCTAAAGGTTACATAGTTCACAATGATATTTGTAAGATGCTATTAAAATATCGTTTTTGGTCAGATTTATCGATCACGTGAAAACACGAGACCGGAACTTAACGGAAATCTGGTTTATCACGTTAAAATACGGGATCAGGATACAAAGTGTTAAGATATCGATTGCTTAATAAAATCATAAAACTCAGTAAAACAAAGATTATAATAAAAAAAACAATTATTTGAACATTTTCATTGCGTTAAATTGAAGCAGGTGATGGTTTATCCTTAAAAAAGCTGATACCAACTCATCACCACCATTGTCAAAAAAAAAAGTTTTGTTTATAATGTTAGCAATGTAAAATCGGAGTATGGATGGACTGAATGGGGAGGAGCGTTCAAAACTATAATTGAAAGAATTAAAATGGTACAGAAACTAATTAATGAAGTCTTTTTTAAAAACCTTTAAAGATATCCAAGTGAGCTACCTACAAATATTTTGACATTTTGAGCAAAAGGCTTTTTTTGTATGTAATGAAAATGGTTCTCATGATTCACAAAGAGGCTAAAGCTCATAGGGGGATTAATCACGTTTTTCAAACTAGGAACAATAATAGAAGGAATATACTAAGTGTTAAAAGTATGAACATTTGTTTTGACTAAACACGTGTTTTTTAGCTCCTGGGTGTATAATGCATTGCCAGCAGAGTGGAAGTAACTAACTGATTCAAAGTTCAAATACACACTGAAGCAATACCTCTTTTCTCAGGGCATTGCCGAATCGGAGAGAATATTATAGGACATTGGGAAATAGTGACGGAGATCTTATTGTCTATGGGTGGTTACGTTTAAATAGAGAATCGGAGAGAATATTATTGCATATTGGAAAATAGTGGCGGGGATCTTATTGTCTATGGGTGATTACGTTTAAATAGAGAATTCTTGAAGTGTATGCATCATATTATACGTATATTCAGCGTGTTTATGTTTTTGTCTTTGAAAAGTTACTATTGCTTCTTTAACAGGAAATATTTAATCTCATATATTTCTAGAGTTCGTTTTTATGTTTTCTTCTAGTTCATGAAAATTTTCTGGTTCTGGTTTATGTTTTTATATTGATTCATGAAATAAGCTGGTCGATTTTAAACAGGAATTCGTAGTTAGTCGTCCAGCAGGTCTATGGTATCTGATCATAGAAATTAAACATGGTGGAAGAAAGGGAACGTGTCTTTTTTTATATTATTGAAGTGTATGTCTGTAAACTGTTAATTTGTTTTACTTTACATTCATCTTGTCACGCATACCCTTCTAAAATGAAGGTTTTTCGATATTTTTTCTTTCGGAATTTCATTAATATAGTAGTGCCACGTTTTAAGGTCTTCCAAATTTATCATGTCTTTTATACTATGTGTATAGATTATTTTTATGAAATGTTCACATTCATTCTTTCAAGTTATCCATTGTTTTTTCATACATTCTACATAAATCTCTCATTATTTTTAAAAATCTGAATCTGTTTCTTATCAGGTGTGCGTCTCCTGGAATGTAATTACCTGGGAAATGTTTCTATTTCTTAAATGATCATACTGGAGGTCGAGAATAACACTATTTGATATTTTTTAATTATAAATTAAAAACAACGCCAAACTTCTTAAATTCAAAGAGCTTAAAATTAAAATAATAAACTGTGTAAGTTCAACACATTTAAGAAAAAAAATACTTGCTTAATAGTTTTTCATGTTAATTTTTTTTAAATTTTGTTCTATACATTTTTTTTAAATTTATTTATTTTTTATTTAATTTAGATTTACAGAAAACCCCTAACCCTTTCTTTTTTAAAGTCGATAATCATCATCTCCCGATAAGTTCAATCAGGAACAAAGGAATACAATAAAACGTCTACATCCAGGTCACTTCACAGCCTTGCATTCCACCTCACAAACTTGGATTCCACCTCACAAACTTGCATTCCACCTCACAAACTTTGTATACCAACGCCCACACATTATTCTATCTTCTGCGGTTCATTCGGCTTGACTTTGGAACGATCTTCCTGGCTCAATTAGATGTGTTACATCCTTATCGATAATTAAGAAATAAATAAAGAAGAAATGTTTATCTTATATTCCTCTTTCTTAACTCCCATACAATTCCTATCCTAATCCCTATTTTCCATTAGAATGTTCTTTTTTCACTTTTTTTTAGTTTTTCTCGAATATTATTTTCACATACTGCGTTAAAAACACAGTCATTGATACCAATAATAATTATGGAATGAAAACTGAGTGACTGGAAATAGATTTCTTCAAATCAATAAATCCGCCAGATGTATTTGCAAGAAAGTGTCAAATAAATTACTATAACTATGGACTTAAAATCCTTTGATACATAAAAAAACATACTTGTTCTTGGACGTTTTTTAATACAAATTCAACGTTTGTGGTTTAATAATTGCATAAATCAGTTGCTTCAAAAGTTTTTTTAGAACTTGAACTTCTTTAATACTGTGGCGTATTTCTATGCATGAGAAAAAAAAAACTATTAACAAGAGCCTATTAATATGTCAGCCAATAATAAGCTGCAGTATCCATTGTATCACAGGTCGTAGTATATAATAAATAAATAAAAACGATGGAAACGTAAGACATGCTATTATTAAGCCGGTAAATACGTAGGTACTTTTTATGGAATATATTCAACGTGAGTCTATAGATATATTGTTCCATACGGCTTATTAGATAACAAAACAGATCATTTACTGGCAGAACAGAACAATGTTTCAGTATTGATCACGGCAGTGAGGTGATCCAAATCCACCTTGATTTACTAGGAACTATCAATAGTGCAGTAATAATTGTTTTGCTGATATATTTGTGTTCCATACAAGCACGTACAAAAAACATTTATTGGCTATTATCGGTGACTTTCTCATGTACACTTATTTTTTAATTACCGTGCATGGTAGAGGCAGTATATTTATAGCTTATTCTTGAGATTTTTATTTGTTTTTTATTTATTTAAAATACTTCATGAATTTAACAAGGCAATAAAATGAATCTAATGAAATATTAGATAAATGTTTGGGACGCAGGCTGAACTGTTAATGGGCCAAGTCTTAAGAGATAAATATAATAGTGAAGAGGCATGGAGTGTTTTTCAAAATACAGGGTCTTTTCTGTAACGAGGATTTCAACCTCGACTTACATATGCGAATTACACGTCGCTATCTCTCTTCTGCAACGAGGATTTAAATCTCGACTTACATATGCGAATTACACGTCGCTCTCTATTCTGCAACGAGGATTTCAATCTCGACTTACACATCGCTCTTTCTTCTTCAACGAGGATTTCTATCTCGAGTTACATATGCGAATTACGCGTCGCTACATATTCGTAGTACTTTTCTATGGTGTAAAAGCATGGGCATTTACTCAGGCATTTCCAAGGTAATACAATTAATCATACAAAATATTAGATAAATATCTGAGATGCTGGCTGAGTGATCAATGTGACCAGTCTCAAGCAATCAAAGTAAGAGTGAAGAGTCATGAAGCTGCTTCTTCAAAATATAGGATCTCCTAAGCAACAAGGATATAAAATTTAACTTATGTATGCAAATTTTGGATTGCTACATATTCTCAGCACTTCTTTATGGTGTCAAAGCATGAACATATTTACTCAGACCACTTCAAAGAAATTAGAAGTTTTAAAAATGTGGTGATATTTAGAGAATGCCAGGAGTCACGTGGGTAGACAATGTTCACAATGATGACATCTTAAAACAGACGACTAAAAATAGATAATATTTATCCACAGACAAAAAGTTAGAGATACTACTCGTATGTACATATAATGAGAGAAAACAAGATGATATCCTTCAACAGATATTGCAGGGGGTAATTCGAGGCAGAAGAGGTGTGCGATGAAGACGTATCTCCTGGTTGAAGAACTTACGAGATTTGTTTTATTGTGGTACCATGTCTTTGTTAAGGACTTCTGCCTTGAAGGTTAATATAGCCATGACGAAGAATCTGGGAAGAAAATCTTCAAAGAAGAAGACTAAAAACCAAAATATTGAATCAATATGGATGCTACAATCCAACGAGGATATTTGCCTCCAGAATTCGACTATCTTTAGTTGCACCATCTTTAGTTCTGATCAAATTGTCACGAGATTGAATTGAATATGAAATTCAGTTAATAAAATCTTTAAAATATTGTTCTAATATTTTATCGCCTCCTTATGTCCATATGGGTCTTCTTCTTAGATGGAAGAGTCTGTGCGTGTATTGATTTAATGTGTACATACTGCTTTACTTCAGCAAATACACAATTTTGACATATTAAACCTGGGGTTCTGATGGCAAGGAATTCCAAAACGAGCAGACAGGTAAAATCTGTTGCAGCTTTCGGCCGCTTTTACAGTCATACTTACGAGTAAGAGTGTATTGTATTATACCATCGTAATCCTAATTGCGTGTTGTAGATATTTTGATAGAGAAATATCCTCCTTTCACGAAGGATTTTCCTTTATCAAATTATCTTGCCATGGTAAACTGTATTGTATTACTTTTGTTATATATATACGTGTTGTACAGCCTGGTGGGCTTATTACCATGTGACTAACCAACCAGAAAGATCTTTAAGAAGCCTTAAAGTGATAACCAGACTAGAATCCTTTTTAAAATATCTATTGTAGCTTCCACCGGAAATCGAAGCCGCAACCTTTAATTAGAAGTTACAAGTAAGATTATATATCCTTGTCAGTAATTTCTTCGAAAACTATTCTAGGTATTCTTTTTTTGTGATTTGCTGCGAACATTGAAGCCTCGATTTACTGTATTCTAATAGCGATATAATTAAAAATTATTTGAATATATCAAAACGTTGTAATAACTTGTTATTTTTTATGCTTCCTTATTTTCTCGAAATGAAACTAGAATTGCTATTTCCTGAATGAATATACATAAACAATACTTATTTCAAGAGAATGCTGAAACTGGCCATTTCCATTCCATTCCATTCATAAAAAGTACTATAGGTAAATGCATTCTCATTAAACTCGTCTTAAGCTGGTATGTATGCTGAACTGTATTTCTAGGAACAATACGACCTTACGGTCTCTAGGCAGACTTTGTCGCCAAAAGAGCAGCTTTGAAAATATTAAAGAACAAATGTACCTTCTAAAATGCCTGCTAATATTTTGGAGTTATGCTGTGCTGGCAAATATTTTTTAATCTTCGTCCATCAATTTTTGTATTCAAAATGAATGTTAGGTATTATTTTGAAATCGCACTCAAATCTTTTGGAATTATGCTGAAAAAATATTGGTATAATTTAGGAATTATGTAGAAAAATATTATTTTGATATTACACAAAAAAAATTATTGATTATTTTGAAAATTCTTCGTATGTTTTTGGAGTTGTACTAAAAAAATATCGTAATGTTTTTGAATTATTTTGTAAATTCTTGGTATTTTTTTTAAATTACACTGAAAAATGCTTGGATAATTTTGGAATTATACTAAAAAATGTTTAGTATATTTTGAAATTGTTATAAAAATCTAATAAGTTTTATACCTATATTTCTGTGGCGTTATGGCAGAAGTTGATATGTTCGTTTTACCTTAGTTTACAAGAGAAGCAATATTAACTTTGATAAGCTGTTAAAATCAGTACAAATAAGCATTTTTAAAGTTTTTCCAAACAATATATATATTTTGTTTGGATAATGACTGACACACCAAGTTTTGCCATAACATGCTGAGAAATATTTTCTATAAATTGGGTGAATAAACATAAAAGGACAAAAAAACGGACATATCAACTTCTGCCATAACGCCACAGATTTAATCCATTTATGGCTGAAGGTTGAGATAATCTTATTGTATTGTATAACACTTTCGCTGTATTTTCCTACCAACTGGAAAGATGTTAAAGAGGGCTTAAATGTTTTTTTTTTCAAAAATATAATCGTTTTACTTTGTCTTTATATCTGGAATTCTAAAATATCGCAAATAACTGTGCGTTATCAAATCTTTTAATTTTGGTACCATTTGTCGCTTTTTTTCTTATCCTGACTGTTGCATTACATGTATACAATGAATGTTCTTGTATGCATCACCATCCAGATATATGCCGTGCTGTAGACTTACCTTAACTGTTTCTTTCGTAGATTTTATTGGAGTCTCGTAGATTATCTTGGAGTCTCGTAGATTCATAATCTGGACTCAGCATTATGTTTTTTGCCGTTGTTAATGAAAAGTATTATTTGAATATTACAGTTGATTTTTTATGTGCCTATGTAAAAAGGCTTCTATTCATACTTGACCCATTTGGAGGTATTTGAATTTAACCATTTTAAGCAAATTACAGTTGGGTTACTCATTGAAACGTTCAATTGGGAAAATCGAAGTTTTTTCATAGCAGTTGTCTAGATAAAATGATATAACAACAAAATTGAAGCAATTAAAATGGTATAATAGTATAATTTGCCAAAAAAAGGTTGCCATGGAACATGGATAGTCCCAGTTTAATGTCCGAAGAGTTATCTTGGTTTGATTCTCACCAATCGCAAATCAAACTAAGCTAACTAAATGTGATTTATAATTATTGCATTTACTATGTGTTAGTTAAGTTTCATTTTTACAAAGTTAGGCAAGTTTGGTTTATTAACACATATTGCAAAACAAACTTAGTCAGTTAAGTTTGATTTGCAATTTGTGAATTAACTTGACTATTTGTTTTAGCTAAGTTTGATTTTCATTAAGTTAGCTAAGCAGTAATTAAGTCATTTAGGTAAACAAACCATCACTTTGTTTGAGCTTGTTTGGATAAATAAAATTAGAAAATAGGATTTTACCATTCTAAAGACATTTTGCATTAAATAGTAAAGTTAACTCATTCAATATTTAAAAAAATGTGTTTGATAATTTTGAATGGTTGTAGCGAATTGTTGCTTGACTGTTTGATGACTTCTGCACTAGATAAATAGTTAGATAATTCTGGTGTAAATGTTCCTGAGTGTTCCGTATGATTCTCACGTGAGCTAATGCGCCCACTCAGCGCCTAATCATGAATAACCTTCTGAGAGATGATCCGTGAAATTTTTACTCGTATTAATATCGACGCTATACCACAACAAAGCTAATACGGTAATATGAATCTATTTCTACATTTTGCAACTGAGTATAGAAATATTATTTAAACATAATTTGTGTGTTTGGTCTAGTTGGTAGTTCGCCTGTCTCCAAACCTGGGGGTTGCGGGTTCGATTCCTGTTGGGACCCAGATTTATCAATAAAGGATTCCAATCAGGTTTTCAGTTAGGATATTTGTAATATCTTTCTGGTTGGTTGGGGAAAAATGACACATGCCAATAAGCCCACCAGATTGTACTGATTTTATATTATTTCGTTACAATTATTATTTTAACCAAAGATTTTTCATTGGTTAAAATAATAATTGTGACGGAATTCGGGTTGTATTTAATTGTAATTTCTCTCATCTTCGGGGGTTAGTAATTACATATCATAGCTATCTTGAGATAGCAGATTTGACTATGGTCCATTATAATGGAATCACTCTAAGAAGTTCCTCATCCAGAAAATGTATCTTATTCCCATACTTCATCTACCCTAAAATTCCCCTACAGCATCAGTTTCTATGCGAGTACCTCACATCTTTCTTCTCGCCTTATATTGTACATCCGAAGTATATACTCTTACTATCTCTTGTTAATGTTAGATAAAACTTTTATTTATTTAAAAGATATTGTATGTGTAGAATTGTTTAACCCTTGAAACGTTTACACCAGTTGGTAAGACGTCTAGCTTCCAACTCGGGGATTGCTGGTGTCAATCCCGTTGTGTCCGCTTTAAAAAATATTTCAGTCTAGTTATCATTTAAATCCCCACTAACACGTTATTGGGGATTTAAATGATAACTAGACTGAACAACAAATCCGCCAGGTACAACAAATCCGCCAGGTTGTATTATATAAAACGAAAGTGTGAAACAATAATCTATCATTTACACTAATTCATATTACACTACGATACACATTTTTATCAAAAAATATATTCAAGCTCTTATTAAGGTTTGCTGCTCCATTCAGAATTTCGCAATGAACTTCGTAATGAAAGTTCACATAGCGATATGGCCTTTAACTCTTAATGGTCGCTTGAAAAGATTGTCGCGCGGTATAAACCCGCTAGTTTTTGCTACTCGTAAATACAACAAAAATACGAGTACAATAAAATTATTCAACACAACAACGAAATGATGGTCCACTTTTTGATTCGCTTTAATAAAAACGAAACAGGCACGTCACTTTACATTAATTTCTTTTCTCGAATATATAAAATTTCCCATCAAATAAATATCTTAAGTCTAAACCGATATTTTTGTTTTCAGGTATGGTGCTGGGATCTTACTTTTGGGGCTGCCTGGCTGATACAAAGGGCAGAAAGATAGTGCTAATAGCAACTCTTCTCCTCGACGCTGTTTGTGGCTTTGCTTCATCAGTTGCCCAATACTTTGCCGTGTTTTTGGTTTTCAGATTCTTCAATGGATTTGCGTACGTATTCTTATATGTATTATGATACTTAGGCAATCCCTCATAATCGATAATAAGTCAGCCATCTTGTGTATGAAAGACGCCTATGTTTGTAATGATAGTGTGCAAGCTGTTGTAATTTAGCATCGGTGGGCATAGTCTAACGGTTAGCATTTACGTTCAATTTCTGGCGAATTTAGTTTCGAACTAGCTTTTACTCTAAGGCCGTAAGGGTGTATACATTTTTTGTTTTTTTGTAACTTATATGTTACTTATCATAGTTTTCTGCCGCAAAATAGCGCTATATAAAAACGCTGCATTAAAAAAGGCTACAGTAGATAAAACCTGCCAATCGTCATGGAACTTTGATCTCCTTAGCATCGGAACTTTGGGTTTTATCTGTCATGAATATATTGATAACAACAATTTCATTTATCAATAGCAGAAATAAACCGATATAAAAAATATACATTATCAAAAGGTTTCGCTTATGTTGTACGATCTCTTCAATCAGGGACCACCCCAGAGTAAAGAAAAGAAACCCGATCGGGGGGCATCACATATGTTTTTCAGCCCCTACATTGACATTTAAACAGTATAGAGAAAAACTTAAATATACTCGTCGAGTATTTGTTAAAATAACATCCAAGGCGCATGAAGATATCTTAAATATTTTTTAACATACTATCTACAAATCAATTGACATAATACTTTCATGTATAGACGTAAACTCACCATTGACATAATACTTTCATGTATAGACGTAAACTCACAATTGACATAATACTTTCATGTATAGACGTAAACTCACAAAATTCAACCCAACAAATTCAAACTCACATACATGCATTCGTACAATAACAACATTTAAATAAATTTGTAACATATAAAAATACATCGAAGATGTACGGCTAAAGTAAAAACCAAACATATGAAAAATAGTAATTACGCAGAGTTAAAAAAAAACGATGCAGTAGCAATGTTTTTAATGAAAGGCAGATCATTTATTAGAAGATTAATGATGCTAGTCAAGTCTAACAATTTCCGGCCCAAGGATATAAAAATGTGACAAAATGAAACAAGCAACCACAGTGTTGAAAAGCAACTTAGCAGTACAGGAGTTGACTGTTGTTCAATGATCTCACGCCTCGTTACAACTTTCCCCAGCAATTTGTTTTATGGCATATTTTAATTTGTACATTAATGACGCATAATACTCTGTAACCATAGTGTTCTCTCTTTGAAGTCAATTAGTAGAATTCCCTGACAGTCCCAAAAAAATTAAGCGATATATTTTTAGACTTGTACCACCTTGATTTTTTTGGGCCGTATTGCTACCGTGACATTAACTCAATTATTTTTCCTATCGCAGAACATTGAAAATTTATTGCAAAAGTTTACACGTCGTTGCCTTTGGACAGCACCCAAGACTTTTGGCACCCATCTTGCATTCACCTTATTCATATCATGATAATCGTTCAGAATTCGTAGCACTGTAGTTTTGGAAAACCCACACCTTGCAGCTATTTTGATTTTAATCTTCCATCTTATAGCACTTGCTTTTTCACTAATGCCACTGTTTCTAGAGTGAGTGGTTATCTTCAATCAACTCTGTTCAAGTTAAACTGTTCAGCCCAATTTTTCACTAAGGATTATGACGAAGGAGATGCTCCGTAGACAGCATCGAAATGTCGTTTAATTTCTGCCGGATTTTTTCTTCTTTTGCAAGAAATTTGATAACCGCGCGATATTCAATTTTGAACATTTCAGACTATAACGAAACAACACGCCTTCTATCGGCTATATGAGACATACTACTGGGGATGGAGGCATCAAATTTTAACTGTAACATCGTCTGACAAGAAAAAGTTATAACGTTTCCTTACATGCTCTAACTTGTCCATGCAGAAACTTGGACCTTGTGATATATACTCGTACTTCGAAACATAAAGGTATCGCCGGTCATTTTAAGAAAGGCATTGTGTTTAAAAAAACAAAAGATAGACCCTGGTTTTTTTTGTATGAATATGTTTACGTACACATTTGTAGTGGGGTTTTATGATTTCAGTGTTGCAGGAGCTATGGGTATTTGCTTCCCGTACCTCGGTGAATTCCAGCCTACCAAATACAGAGAAAAGATTCTATGCTGGATGGAAATGTTTTGGACTGTAGGAATTATTATTTTACCTCGTAAGTTTACTCAAATTTTCATTTAATTTTTCAGAGTTACGTTATTATACCAGTTACATTATTAGAGTTAGAAAATTACAATACTTCGTGATAATACTCAAAGATAGTAATAATTAAATTAATAGTACGAGTACATGCTTCCAGCAGTTCAATTCTCGTAATGTATTCATAGTTACAGAAAACAATATTTTCGAAAGATTTAGTCAATAAAATAATTCGTTATGCGAGTGGAGATGTTCTCAACAGTTTGAGAATAATGCACTGAAAATAGCCTCAACTGCCGATGACGCAAATAATTGTGTTATTTTTTTTTCAAAGCTGTAAAAGGTGTAGACAGGCAAAACAATCACCATCAAGATAAAAAATGTAACTAGTTAAGTGTCTTATCTTCGCCATATTCATTTACACCGCGAAGACGTGCATTTAGAGAGCAAGCGAGAAATGTAGAATAAATGCATTTGAAATGTGGTGCTGGAGAAGGGTGCTACGAGTTTTATAGATGGCAAGGCGAACTATTGCTTCCTTGCTCGAATAACTAAGAATCGCTGACAGATTGTCGACAATATATCTACGACGGGTGCTTCGATTATTTGCACACATTGGCCGTTGTCAAGAGACATTTTGGATAGGTTTGTGGTAACTGGAATTGTGGAAAGATGATGCACAAGATCAAGAACCCCAATTCGAGACTATTCAAGTGATGAACGTTACATGACTATCGTTAAATGCTGCTCTTCGAAATGCGGAGTGCAGATATGGATGGAGAGGAGTCGTTCACGATTACAGTGGGAGCTATAAAGCTCAATCATAAGCTACACGACAGGATAAATGACTGAATATTTTTTACAGTATTCTAGCTTTACGTCTAAGGTTCACTAACTTCAAACATTTATTCATAGAAATACTGAAGTGAATGTAAATTATGAATTATTAGTAAAAACAGGTATCCATTTTTTTTCAGTTATCGCTTGGGGCATCATTCCCATTTCTAACATTCGATACGTGTCGGAATACTTCACGTTCGACTCCTGGAATCTTTTCGTGGCAGTGTGCGCCATTCCCAGCTTACTCTTGGCTATGTGGCTCTTTGCTTTCCCTGAGAGTCCAAAGTTCATGATGGAGTGTGGAGACTACGACGATGCTTTGAATGTGCTGAAGGGCATCTATCATCAAAACACTGGTGAACCAGCAGATAACTATCCTGTAAGTTTTTTACCACCCCCTGATTTTTATGTAAACCTACCCCAACTCCTGTGATATCCAAAATATGATGTAGCTCAGATTGTGCTACCATATATAAAATATTATGACCAAGTTCAAGGACAAATGAGTCAAAGGGCAAGGGAAATGCGATGTCTTTTCTTTGCAGGTATTTTTTTATGATAGTGCTTACAAACTCAAGATATTCGTAAACTCCAGAATGATTCGTCCTTGGGATTTTCTCTAGGCCTCGGAGCCATCGGGCTAATCTCCCAACGCCCTTAAAATAAACAAAATTTCTTATAAGGTTTTTTGATATCTTCCGTGGTGTTATTGGTAGGGCGCTTATCTTTCATTAAAAAAAAGACCTAGTTAGAACGGTGGTTCATCGTTGACGTTATTGTCACTTCACTACTTAGCATTTTTAATACTTACGACGACAAACAACGAGTTGCATTACTCAAATGGTTTAAATAAACCTGAAAGTTTGGTTAAAGGGACTAAAGGTAATGATGTCTCCCGGCAACGCTTTACGTATTGTATGTCAAGGAGAGGCATATGAATGAATAAATTAACACTAACATAGTAATAAAGGTGTTTGGTTGTGTGGCTAACACATTGAACTTGCGTACTGAAAATAACCAGTTCGAAAACCATGCTGTAATCCTTTCCTTTGATTAATGATTCATATGGAGCAAAGGAACAACTCCGTCCCCAATAAAGTCTACGTGAGCAAGCTAGAAGACAGAGAGAGAGCGGATAATTTGTGAAAGCCAACGGATCCAGGATATACAAACGTAGTTTTATGTTTTTCTCTATATTCTCCAAAGAAGTACCAGTAGGTAGGAGACTCCAAGGTCGTCTACAAATCAGATGGAAAAAAAGGTTAAGAATGATGCAGTACGTCTGAATATTTGTCATATTTATAAGAAATGATGATTTATTTCATATTTTTGACAACTTCTATTTCATTGGTTGATTGCATTAAAAATTAGAAAACTATGTACCTACTGATTGAAAGATTTTTTTTCCGTCTAGTATAATATTATATTTGGGGGTAAAAGGAGTCTTATCTATTATTAAAAAAACTTGCTTTTTGTTTTTGCAAAATCATTTATTAATATATCAAAATCTAATGATTTTAACATTTCGGACTCTATTAACATAAGACCAAGGTCTTAATAAATTTTGGTCAATGTGGTTCCATAAATAATTTTCAATTCATGACAATATGGAAAATACCTTTTTCCTTAGCAATTAGTTGCAGGTATACTAAGAAAAGTTTCAAAACGAATCTAACGTTCGGAAAAGGTGCTTAGAATTGGGCTCCCATCTTCTAGAATATTTTTATTTTCCGACGTCATCTTCAATTAATTCACAAAATTATACAAAGTCACCCACTATCCCGAAATCTAGATTCTCGGGAAATTTGCTCATAAGAGCTTTGCATTTTCCCGCATTTACACTAAAGATATATTACAATTTGTGAAGAACTCAAATACATTAAGAATATTGTTTTACGCCAGATCCCTTTTTTTAATTTCTGACACATACACACTAAATATTTCTTCTAGTTTTCCACATAGTATGTACTTAATAAATATTTCTTCCGGTGCCATATATTTATGCGATTGATTTCAATAATATTATAGTATATTGGAAGTATCTATTTACTTGTGTCAAACTTTTAGGATCCCAAATTCGTGAACCTGGAGACAGCTACCTCCTCTGTAGCGGCATGAGTTGAACAGATTTTTTATGAATTTTTTAAATTTATTTTTTAGGCCCATTACGAATTTGTGCACTCTAGTACATTCAGGCCTGCAGATGACAATAAATTCACCAGTTGTGCTTTATAAAATAAAAGTATAATACATGATGTCAGTTTCAATTATCAATGTTTTTTTATAATTTTAGATCAAAAGTCTGCAAGAAAAACAAAGAACAGTAGCCGCAATCTCCCACCAGTACAAATCAGTGCGCAGTCTCAGTATGCGGAAACCAAAGGATCTGAAACGTCTCTTCTCCGAGATCTGGGAGCAGACTGTAGCCCTGTGCAAGCCACCACATCGCAAGTATACCATCCTCACATGTCTGATTCAATTCGGACTGACGACGAGGTAAGCAGTATTTTATTTATCATCATTATTATCTTCTATATCCTTGTTAATGAGGTAACCTGAAGGTTGCGGGTTGATTTTCCGTTATTTTTAAAAATGGTTCCAGCCTGGTTTTCAATCAAGGCCTCTTTTACATTTTCCTGGTTGATTCACATTTCAATAACAACTGTGTTTATTTTTTTTCATTTGTCACATTATACAGATTTCTCCTGTTACTCAATATACCATAGGTCTTATTCATTCTTATTAAAGAACTAGATAGAATTCTTCTAATGGTGCTATGCAGTAACGAAAAATATCTACTGTGTCGCTCAATATCGCTGTCACTGAGTGTTGAACCATCATATTGATTCCAGAAGTTGGTACATACATGTATAATATAGAGGAGGATTTCTTAATATATAATATCGTCTTGTTCTGCGAAAAGCATTTTAGTCCAAATATTGAGTTTTGAGATAAATGCAATTTAAGTTTCGGAAGGCGATGTAAAATCAAGTGTTTAGTAAAATAAAATACAAATAGATGTTATTTAAAGGCAGTTTATTTATTTATAAGAATTACTACAAAAAAAATGAGTAACTTAAAAACATATTACCTGAAAATTAAAAATACGGAAAACTGTTTTGGACTTAATCCTTTCTTGGTGAAAATGTCCAAAACAGCGAAACCATATAACTTTTGGACATAAATGTTTTATCCGAGTGTAGATATTTTTATTTTATGTAAAATGGCATAAAAAAGTCATTTTAAGCAAAAATGGACTTAAATGCTTTTCGCAGAACAACGACGATATGATACAATACAGTTATCATCTTTACGCCAAGTCTCATTTTATAAGTAGAAGAGTAGTAAAGTATTATTTAGTAATTTTATTATTTATTAAGTAGATTTTAGTAGAAATACTGTTGATCACAGATGATCTCATGTTGCAACTTCCGGAAAATTTCAATGCAGTTTCTTCGTTATAACCAGTAGACACTGTTAAAAAGTTTATGTATATGTTTATTTATTACCGGTATATAATGAAATGTTTCCAATAAAGTAATGCAATTTATTCGAGAAGAATAGTCGAGTATCCACAGGATACCACAAAACGGAAAATATCCTTTTCTTTCACACACAGATGAATTATATCTGTTTCTTGCAGCCACAGCCTGAATTGTTTGTTTTTTGGTGTGTGTCACGTTTTCATTTGCGTAAAAAATAGCAAAGCTCCAAAAAATAGCTTATTTGTTCCATCTTCAAAATGACGCCAAATAACACTCAAGTACTTTGTGTAAACAATATCAGAAAAAATCGTTCAACTATTTATTATCTTTCATAATATTATATAATACATATCGCATATTTGGAATAAAGTAAGCGAAAAAAATTTTGTTGTTCAATTGTCCTTACGACATCTACCCGAGAAACACGAAATTACTTTCCTGGCAACCTTTTACATGTTGATTGTTGCATTAAATGTAGCGCTGTTATTTTATACATACACAAGAGCTCAGTTTACTGTAAGTACGCATGAATATTGAATTATAATTCATGTTTTTTTTCCAGTTATTACACATTGATGGTTTGGTTCCCCGAATTATTCAACCGCTTTGAAGAGTTTGAAGCTCAAAATCCTGGTGAAACAGCATCAGTATGCGAAGTGTCTGGTATTGTGACTTCACCTGATGGAGAGGATATCTTCTGCGGAGCGCCTATCAAGACCACAGTGTATGTTCACACACTGATAATTGGACTCGCCTGCATCCCCACCAGCTTGTGGTTGCCACTTTGCGTTCACAGGCTTGGAGCTAAATTCTTCCTCAGTAAGTTTATTATTCACTTTTAATGGTACTTGCAAAATCTTTTGATAATAAGAGGAACTAGATACAGTAGATGTCCACTTAGTGTGATAAATGAGGACCGACAAATTCTCACGCAAATTTCATTATCAGGGATTATTTTTTTTATAGACAAATCAATTTTTGTTATTACTATATAACGAAATATTTTTGTGGTTCCAGAAATTCCACTATAATGAAAAAAAATCATTATAATATTCTATATATCAATATAATAAACAAAAAATGTTATTGCTTGTTATAATTTACAATTTATAATAAACAATAAAAACTTGAAAAAATGTAACCGAAGTAACAAAACAAACATTTTTTATTCATAACACTAATAAATTTTTTTTATTTAAATTTTGTTTTCTATTGATTTTTTTATGTATGAAATATAAGTTAACTAAAACACAGTCTAAAAAAGGGGCATATAAACTATTTGATTCCAGATGTGAAAGAGGAGAAAAAAGTCTTACTAAAAAAGGAATCAATTCTAGTGTGCTAGTTTAGACATCTCTTTAAACAGTTTTAAAAAAAACGTGTAATGATTAATATTTTGTTAAAAAAAGTAAATCACGGTAATATGAACATCACAATAAACGACATCACTGAAACACAACTGCTAATGCAAATAAAAATAAATGAGCCAAAGGGTAGAGGAGAACGTCTCATCTTTTAAAAAAAAAATGTTGTGGATGCATGATAGTGGCGAACAAAAATAATAAACAAAGTAGCTAGCTAACATGTTTGACCAGGCGTCCTTGTTTATTTTTTCTTTCAGACTGGATTTATTTTCAGGCCTTAATTGAACAGAATTTATTGTTATGCTGGTGTAAAGAAGCTGCTTAATACGAATTCTACATGCATTCGGAACGTATCAAGTTTTCACTCTGGAAGCTTAAAAAAGCAACAAATTTATTGTTCGTCAAAATCACATTTTTACACTTATAAAAATGATGGCTACTTTAGTAGCAACAACTTGGTTCGAAAAGTGTGGCATTGATGTCACCTTATAAAGAATAGAATTGGTAGATTGACTCTTCTGGTGAAGTTGCCAGGTTTCAGAAATGAATCTGCCACAAAGTGTTTCAAATCAGCATATATAAATCAGAAGGTTTTTTGACAGAAGCACCTTCTTCTTTCTTGCGATTCTTCTTGATTTGTTACTTACAATATGCGGATTGCTAGCTGCCTTTCCACCTCATGAATGACCTGGGGAATACGGCTATATTTTTATTGACTTAATGAAAAAGATTTTCAGTTAGAGCCTTTGATATTTTTTGGCTTTCATGATTGAATTTTCTAACACAAAAAGTTATAAAAGCAACAAAAAATACAGTATATTATCTAAGATTTAGAATAATTTAAGGAAACTTAAAGAGAATATGGAAAAAATAATTGAAAATCCTTCTTATTTCATACAGAAAATAATATCAACTATCTTTGAAATATTATATTAAATTGTATTGATAATTTATATTTATTTTTATTCTTTAGTCTTCAGTTTGGTGGTAGCTGCCGGTATTACAATCGGCCTTTATTTCGTCCAGACCTCCTTCCAGAACCTGGTCTTATCCAGCATATTTGAAGCTCTCACCTCTCTAGGCATCAGTCTCGTGTATTGCGTCCTCGTTGACCTGTTCCCCACTAATCTCAGGTAGGTGCATATATGATATAAATCAATGAAATAAAAAGCACCATGTACCATTTTAGTCATTTAACTTTGTACACAAAAAAGTATTTTTAGGAATATTTGAAAAACTTCTAAAATAAAATGTATTTCTTTATTTGTGTATTTTGATGTCTTTCCTCATAGAAGGTCAAAAAAGACTCTCTAGGAAAAGAGCACTAGAATAATTTGAATATGTTGCTAGAATACAATCTGGAAACCAAGAGGTGTTAAAAAAAGGTTCACCTACAAGGTGAATAGACCAAAGTCAATAATTGACTGGGTATGAACTGAGTGCTGTATGCAACTCTGCAATCAGGGAACAAAAATTCTTAGCTATGATCAACACCACTATGGAGAAGTGTTTTATCAAGTATGCTAACATAATGAGATGCAAGGCCGTGTACTATCGTGCAGGACTTCTTTGATGAAGATTGTTAGTTCGAAACCCGCTATGTACGAGTATTATTCGAAACCCGCTGCGTACTATTCTACATACAATAAAAACAGTTTTATTTTGTCTTAACGTATAATTGGGATAATCACGTTTTTTTAAATACTGAAAATAGTCGCCTGTATTTTTTTTATAATTTCTCAATAGTTCCAAAATAAGAACTAACATTTTTGAGTAATTTCGATTCTACATTGTAAATATTATATTAATAGGCCGTCAGCATAGTGAGTGTTTCTTTTATAAGAAAGATTTTTCCCGTTTTGTGAAATACATATTTTTCTTAGTTTTAATTAATTACATATTGCGTAATTTCTAGGGTGATGGCTGCAGCTCTCTCATTGACCGCCGGTCGGGGAGGTGGTCTCATAGGCAACCTGGTGTTTGGCTACCTTGTGGATCTTAACTGCGTAGTCCCCATCGTCCTCTTCTCTGCTATGTTGTTAAGTAAGTGTTTTAATACTTTTTGCAATTATCATTATTGGTATTATTTATTTATTTTATCGCTTTTCTGAATATACTCCAAGTATGCGTGACTAGATGTAAGGTGCATTAATAAGATCTCTCAAATGTGGTTCTAGGGTATACGGGATTCACAATACATGCTGATTTGTCCGAATATCAGAACTACATGCTTTGTGCAAGACCTTATTGATGCTAAATAAAGGGCGATCTCTATTGCCTTCTACTGAAAATACATAGCATAATTAATAAATGATAGTCAAGACACATAAATTAATGTACACTTTGTTAAAATTACTTCTGGCTTTGTCGCATTTTTTTCCAATCAGCCAGCTTTTATTTGATAAAAAAATATATTTTGTATACACGACTATGTCCAAAGCATACATATATCAGTGGTGCAACAGCCCTGAGTGTACCTTGGCTTCAAACAGCAATTTTCGAAATTCCCTTTAGACCTCAGCAGCAGCTCTCCAATGCTAATTCCAAAACATAAGAAGAAAATAATTAAATTCAAATAATAGTAAATTTACAAATAATTTAACAAAACAAATCTCAAGGAAGGAGGGTTAAGGATGGAAACGTACTATGTCATATTTATCGAATTATTCAGGAGAGTGCTTCGAGATAGTAGTCACAACAAACCCACTTATAGTTTTCCCCTTATGTAATTCTTTATTTTTTTCTAAACACTAATTATTTTATAACATACTGTTCTGATTTGGATATCATTTTTTGTAACCATAATTCAAGTTATTTTTAATTCAATCTAGGTATAAACTTTTTGTTGCATTGATCAAATGTCTTATAGGTTTTATGTATTCTCTGAGCAAATTGAATACAGGTAATAAAATTAAATCAAAACTTGAAAGAACATAATTATTTAGTTCACTTTATTTTAATTTGTTCTTTAAATATCATATTGTATATGAGTGATAGCTTAATTCAGCATATGCATGTAGTAAGTTTAGAATAAAGAATAGATTATTAAATCAAATTTCACTTTGATTTCTATTTTACGGAGCAGCCAATCATAGATAAGATTGTACAATTTCGTTTAGAGATAAGTGTTTTTGATATTTTACCCTCAAAAATCAATTTATGTCTTGATAATTATTGGATATTGGCGATTTGACCAATTCATTTGAAAGCTAAACATTTTAAAATAATCATGTGAAATTTAAAAATTTAATTTTGTATCATGTTATTGTATATTATCATGAGAGTATAGTTAGATCAAATGAATATTCTGAAAGAAAATAGAGAAATTCAGACAAATTATAGAAGTTATATGAGGTGTATGGATGTTGAAGAGGCTAAGGATGTGTATCATGATAGGAAAGTCAGGTGCTCTATCCTCTCTGCCACGGGCATGTCGTGATGGTATGTATATATTTATGTATATATTAACATGTTTGTTTATGAAGGGAACATCTTTTAACATTTAATTGTTATTTTAGCTTGTCTATATATTCAATATAATTTATGTCACAAAATAGTCCAAAGGTATAAAAAAGACAGTATAATTTTTCATTTTTCTAATGCTAATTGCTAAAAAATTGCAAGCTAATTTTTTATTTTTATTTCAGTCAGCGGACTTCTGTGCATACTGCTGCCAAAGACGGGAGGTGAAGCATTGGATTAGTCGATCAAAAATTGTTCCCATAATTTTATTTGGTATTTAAAAATATCTACTATGTAGATAAGAACTTTGCAAAATTCATCAAGCTAGACCAAAATGATTCACTTGTAATATAAATAAAGTTGAACATCCATTAAATCATTAATTTATTATATAATTGTTAAGTTGAACAACGGGGAAACTCGCATTTGTTTTATCGAGAGATCATGTAACAATGACAATTGTGCTCCTTGAAGTGTAATCCACCACCAATCGTTGAAATTTATGTATTCTAAATATATATATTTTAATAAAGGCATCAGAGAATGATTTATTTTTAGCATCACCTATAACCACTCTTCCGCAGTGAAAATGTAGAACATCTGATTAAAAACTATGTATTAAAAATGTCAAATAGAGATGAATCAGGTGAGATGAGGATTAATCTGGTGACTTGTGTAGTTTTGATTGGTGTATAAAAGACTCCAAGAGTGGTTTTAAATTTTAAAAAGAGTATTTTCAAAAAACCTTAACTTCCTTTAAAACTTAATGAAGTTAAATGAATATTGTAAAATTTCTATTTCTTTTACAGTAATTCGAAGTAAAATTTAAATCTTGCCTGATTTACTCTATAACAGTTAGCCAATGCTTACAAAGAGCGAAAATGGTCTGCGTTTTCTATAATATTTTTATGGTGGAATAATTTCAAGCTATTATGAAATGATCCACAAAAATATTATATATTTGGTGAATATAGCAAAGTATTTAATACAGTCAAATAATATATGTAATTTAAAATTGTTAAAAATTAACTATCTGTAGAAATTGTTACGAATAGAAGTTAAATACCTAGTACAGCAATATCTTGCTTTTTCTTTACATTTGGTTACAGACCAGAGTATGGTTATTAATAAAAAATGGACAGAAGTTAAAGCATAGCTTTTATTTATCTTGAAATTGTGGGAAAACCCTCAATAATGCACCATATAACATTTTCGAATATGCACAAAAGCTAAATAAACAGAAGTACTCTAAAATAAATTACTGCAAAAATTAAAAAAAAAGTCTAACCCATAAATTAAAAAAAAAACACTTCATTAACAACTCACTGATACTGTAGTAATTTATACAGAATTAAAAAAAACTATATACTAAACAATTTCCTTTGAAGGACACAATGAAAAGAAATATCTATCTTAGTCAAAGTGAATTTTAAAGATCTGGATTACTTTAGGCTGATAAAATTCGACACATACATTGTCAGATGCAAAATGCATCTAGAAGGAACTCAAGAAAGGTACTGAAATTGAATGTTAGAGAACAATAAGATTAGTTAAGTTTAACTGAGTGGCTGTAAATCAAGGTATTGCTGTTTATCAAGAAATTATTTATTAAGAGAGTAAAAGCAACGAAAGGTTAGTAAATAAAAGTCAATATTGTGATTGATAAGAGCAGAAGAATAAAGTTAATATGATTTTTAAAGATTTATGTGAAATGGAAATGTATACAGAACCAGATGTATGAGAAATTGCTAAAAGTAGAACAATGTGTTTTAATTATAAATTATAGACAACAAACAACTGTTAGTTCAAGATTCCAGTTTGAAATTTGACAGAAAAATTAAAGCTAAATTATTTAAAGATTTATGTGAAATGGAAATGTATACAGAACCAGATGTATGAGAAATGGCTAAAAGTGGAACAATATGTTTTAATTATAAATTATAGACAACAAACAACTGTTAGTTCAAGATTCCAGTTTGAAACTTGACAGAAAAATTAAAGCTAAAGTATTTAAAATTTATGAAAAATGTGCTTTATTAGTCAAGATCCACGTTTGGTGTTGGATTACTGTACTGATGTCATTTTTGATAGGAGTATTTTAAAAGTAGAAAATATTAATTAGTGAACAAAACAGTTTTACTGGTGCAACCATACTTATTATGAAGTTTTTCTTTATTTATATTTATAAATAAATGAATAATTATTGTAAATCACATTTACAATTATCAATTTCAATGGAAAAAATAATTTTGTTAGAAGAATTTTAATTGAAAACATATGCCACAACTTTCCAATATTTTTTTAGTGATAAAACAGATATTTTTTTAATCCTTGCCAATTTTACTTGTTATAAAATTCTGTTTTTAATTAATTTTATCGTAAATTTTCTCTGAAAATTTACCATTATTTATTAATTCATCAAATTCATATAAACTCACCGGGACTCTTCGTAAAATCTTTGTATAAATGGATTCAACTCTCTTAAGGGTCTATCAATGAATAAAATATAATTATGAAATATAAAACATTGAAGACTTAATACCTGTACATATCTGTTAGTTGAGGGATGGAATGTTCTTAATATATCAATTGCCAACTGTACTGTCAGCCAATAATGAAAAATAGTCTTGAATTCATAAAATAATAATTCAATCTAGATAAATTATATGTTACGTTAAAATTATAATTTCTGTAAAATGCTCATTAAATCAAAGCAATAATAATAGGGATCTTTTTATTAAAGTTATTCATATAACATATTGCATTCTTTATTATTTGAATATGTTAAGTTATGATGAATTCATTCCCATAAAGATATTGTTTATTTATTAAAAATGTTTAAAAAATATACATACTTATATTAATTCTTTCATATGGTATTTTTCAATAATTTCGAGTTAGTGATTCGAACATATTAAAGAGTGTTGTTGGGAGATAATATTGTTTTGAGCCCCATCAATTAAGCCTTGAGTAGGAGCATAACTTTTACCTCATCATGGCATGTGCAGGCATACTACCACACATGAAGATGCAAACAACCTTCGTGTGATTTTGTTATCAGACTGTGACCATTTTTTTCGGGTACCATCAGAAACTCCCGATTGGATGTCAAACGACTTAACAACTAGGCCACTGAGTTTGTCGTGTACTTATTTTAAAAAAAATTATGTACTTATTGAAAAATTATTGAATTATTTTAGGCTGAAAATTTATTTCTCAAAGTTGTATATCTTTCATATTATTATGTAAAAATGTTTTTTAGTATAATGTCATACACATTGTGAACTCATAAAACATAAAATTGTATATAAATCCATTTAAATGAAAATATTATTAAATAAATTACATAATTTTATTTCTTAACAGTGAAATTAATTCTATGTTAATTCAATGAAGAGAAGATAAAAGAATGTTTATTTCTTTAGTTACAAAATAAAATGAAAATGTTTTAAAATATTTATTTTTATTTCCTGTTGAATTTTATGTTGCTTTATAAATAACCGGAAAGGATTAATTAATACACTTGTCTTCAAAGTTATCCTTATGGTAACCAATACAGAAATATTTTGGTTACTTCACTACCTCAAGGGGGAGTAAACTTGATAGTTTGTATCTAGATAGGATGAAATTACAAACATGGCAAAAAGTTATATTATAAATAAAAGTATAATATAATACAATACTGTATAAAACCTGTGGAATTAAATGAACTACAATACTTAATGAATCAGTATATTTGAATGTGAATCTTAAAAAATGGACCAGTTAAAATTAATTAAGAATGGAAAATAAAAGAGATAAAGAAATGGAGTGATTGATGTTGAAAACTTCCTAAGAACTTATTGAAAAAGGCAACAGTTTAAAAATCATAAAAATGTAAAAATACTTCACCTTTAAAAAAAAAACCTTAAAACCTCATTGATCCACATTAATGATGATGTGCAGCTAGTAGTACCTAATGATCGAGCGTAATTAATAGGAACTGTATGTATACCGGTTTATTGTGTGTAAGTTGTTGCACTTAAACAAGCTAACAATCTTAACAGATCAAACCCAAAGTTCTAATGGCAAGTAGATCAAAGTTCCAAGATGCTAAGATTAATTTGCAACAGCATTTAATTAGACACATTACATAGAATAATATTTAAGTTGCCATATATATAGTGCTCTAAATTTATGTGAAAATTTATGCTAATGAAGCACAGGGGTACGTAAATTCAGATGTAACAAAGTCTACGAGTAAAACCACTCAGAAGGAAAACTTTCTTTGCATGAATGCTAATCATGGTTCGAGCATAGGATAAATAAATTTAAAAATAGCCAAATTCTTCAAAATAGATAGTTGTTATTTTCAATAGAGATATTTCTTACCTGAAATACAAGGTTTTATATTTTAAATTAAGAATTCCACAAAGTGAAACCAATTTTTTTTAATAAAAACTCACTCAAAAGATCAATATGCTTTTCTCCTTTAGACTAGTTAAGTATTATGTGTCCTTTAATTATTTCTTTCAAAGCAGTTAACAAAATGGTGTGTGTTGTGTTACACTTTCGTTGTATACTGTACAACCAACCAGACATATTGTAAAAAGGCGTGAAGTGAAAACCAAATTGATATTGTTTTTTAAAAATGGGTAACAACAGGAATTGAACAGGCAATGTTTTTGTGATAAAATGAACACTTTAGACGGAAAAAAATTAGATGAGTGTGTCTTATTATTTCAAATATATTGAAAATAAAACAAGTTCTGTGGGCTAATGTTCATTTGTACATACCTAAAAATGTCTTCTCTTTATGCATATGAAGTTGCACACGTGAAGTTCATTTCGCTACTGGATGTCTTCTAGAATTTCCAAATGAATGTCTTTGATTTTTTCCTACAATAAATTGTTGGTAGTGCTAGTCACTTTATGGTTCATGATTTGTATCTAAAAGTATAGAGTCTGCACCATCCATGAATCATGAAGGCACTGCAGCCGTGTCCACTTAAATCAATTTAATACCTACCCCAGATATCCATATAACTCATTCAGAGCATTAGTCACCTTGACGATTATTATCCAGGCCAATTCGTTACTCCTTGCTTCCTCCCAGTT
The DNA here is from genome assembly GCA_949825065.1 of Odontocerum albicorne. Lineage (NCBI taxonomy): Eukaryota > Metazoa > Arthropoda > Insecta > Trichoptera > Odontoceridae > Odontocerum > Odontocerum albicorne. Next base: position 31,569,252 of record OX463846.1, read on the forward strand.
TTCCTCTACACCCAGCCTCTCAAGATCAGAATAAATGACAAAAAACCTTACATATTAATTGTATATGACTTTATTTTTTTATATCAATAAATTAAATCTAATAATTTTAATCAAGTACTGTAGAAAATATATTTATTTTCATATTGGGGTTTAATTTTCAATCTGTTCCTACCATTTCAAATATCCAAGAGCTGGTATTGTTATCTTCCTTTCTAAGAGTGATTTCAAGTTTCATAACCTACCAATTTAAAATTATCATCACCCTATACATTCCATCAAGTATACAGGGATTTAATAAAATGCCTTAATTTGGTTGATACATAGCACGGCCCTTCACACTCGCCCATGTTACACTGGTTTATAGTATAGGATAGTATTTAATTTGTTGTGTCCCTCATGAGTGATAAAACATAGTAGATTTTGGCCAGCTATCAGGCAGCATCCTTAATATGTGACCTAATCACTTCCAGATCCTCATCCTTGTGGTATTTTTAGGCTGCTGCCATGTCCGATGATGAACCATCTCATTTGTCATATAGTCGTACACCTGACACCCATCATCTGCTTAAGGCATCTGTACTCAAAATTGTAGTCTTGTTTCTTAGGCCATGGGTAACAAAATACAGTCATGTAGTAAAAAAGACAGGATCAGATGTCAAAAAATTCACACTTTATCTTTACATTAAATGCTAAGGAGTATCATATGGATTTCATATTATTAAAGGCACCACTGTCAGCACTTATCCTAAAAGGCAGCTTCTTTCTAAGACCTCCATACCCACAGTTGCTGGGAACCTCAAATACTTATATTTCTTAACCCTGTTGACAGAGATGCCATTTATACACAGAAGTATCATTATCATGGTAGGTGGAGCTACACATCAGTTCTGTTTTCTCAGTGTTTATACACAGGCGAAGACGAAAATATACATTGTAATCATCCACAGAGGATCGTAACAAGGTGATATATTTCTGCATATTTAAGGTTGCATAACTCCTCCATAACCCATTCCGTTGCCAGCTTTACAGCATTGGGAGGTCCCTTATGCACTCTATTGTTTCTGAGTTGAAATTCAGTAACCATGGGTTAAAAATGTTTGCCTTATCAAAAAATTTAAACAATGATCATCACAAGTAAATATCTTTATTAATAGCTTAAATAATAAGTTCGCATAGTTTTTATGTACAATTTATAGTGTAGAATCAATTATTAGTGAATACACTTGTTAATTATTTTAATGTATTCATTATTATTTTTTTATTTAATTTCAACAGACAAATGACCTTTTTGAAACAAAAGATTACAGAAAAAACACAATTAAAATTTAACATTGACAGTGTAAGCAATACAATAAAAAGTATCCTGTAAAAGATGAACCCATCACAATCACAAAGTAAGCCCATATAATTTACTCAATTTATTCTGGCAAGAACAACTTCTTCAATTTACTTTTCTAAGTAACCAGTTGTATGGAAGTCATTACAATGCCAATACTGATTACCCGATTTGTATAGTCTTGTTATATAGGAGTTGTGGGTGACTTGAGATAAATCTTTGGTCTGCCTTTATCATTGATGGGATTGATACAGTGAGAGCTTTTAAAAAAAATCCTGAGAAGTCAATCGAAGATAAGTTAACCACGGATAATGGGGAACAACTGAAATGTACATCCCAATTTAAATTAATTATGTATTAGTAAAGGTAACAAGCCTATGATTAACAATTGTTGGTCAAGTATTACTAATCATTTCAATCAAATGTTATTACTGTGTTTATTTTATTCAGCCAAACCTGAAGCTCTTACTTTATTTTATTTCAATTTAACAGTCAAATGACCTTTTTGATACAAAGTTTAAAAAAACAACATAAAGAATTTAACATTGACATGTAACCAGTGTTTTACAATAGGAATAAACAGTACAAGTCGAACAACATAACAGAGCAAATCCATAGAATTCAATCAATTCATTTCAGTAAGAATAACTTCGTCACCTGATTCCTGTAAGTAGCCAAAGCCATGTAAGAATTCATAAAAGGCCTATATTGATTACCCAATCTGTATCGAGTGGGCCTACATGGAACGTGCATCATGACAAGCTTATCTTATCTATTTTTTTGACAGAAAACTTGTGGTTTGTATTGTTAGAAATGTATGTTTCGTCTGTTAACTTTTCTTATATATAAATGATAGGCAAAAGTAAAATAATTAGAATTTAATATATTCAATCATATCATCGGATTTACGAGTTTTTTTTATTGTTTGTGGAATATCGTAAAACTAATTAACAAGTTTTGAAAAGCATATCAGTTTTTATTTTTTATTATTGCATTTAACTTGGTTCTGGACTTCTGTTTGTCTTTTCAATTACAGATGCTGTTCCGGCTGGAACGAGTGGACTGCCATCTATGGGCGAGTTGCCAAACATACACCCGAGCGGACCAACATAGTACGGAGCGAATAGGGCGGAATATGGTTGGTTTCCATGGTTAAAATAGTGTGCTGGAAACAAACCTTGTCTTTGAGCCATTTTAAGTCTAGATGTCAGTTGTTTCTTCCATTTCGTTCTGCGGTTTTGAAACCAAGTTTTTATTTGAACTTCGGTAAGGTTCAATGCTTTGGAAAGCTCCATTCTTTTAGAAACACTCAAGTATTTATCCACTTTAAATTCCGTTTCCAAGCGTTCCAGTTGTTTGGCACTGTAAGCTTGACGTGGTTTCCTGTCTAATCCAGGTTTTCGAGAACGGCGGCATGTTGGTTTGGGAGCTGCAAAATAAAACAATTGTTTATTACTTATAAGAAAAAAAAAATACCTTAAATGCAAGACTGTCTCAAATCGAAAATATTTCAGATTTAAATTAATGAAAATAAATTTTGACTTTTTTAATTACGATCAAATAAAATGATATTTAGAAAAAGAGCAACGGAATAACAATATTTTATGAACACAAAAATATATAATTTAAAAAACATTTTTCCTCTATTTTTTTAATGAGATTTTTCTGGAACATCAATCAATAATAGTCAGTAATTTCTAGTTCAATTTTTTTAAATTATAAAATTAAACTTGTGTCAGTTTAACATATAATATTAATAAGTATTGTTTGATCCTAGCTTATGAGGCGAGCTATTAGTATTGTTTGATCCTAGCTTATGAGGCGAGCTATTAGTAAAGGAACTTCAGAGGTAGATTATGTTCACTTTTTCATAAAACATTTTATTTGCAGGTTTCCTAGTGGAGTTTTATGCATGATATAACCTTACAAAGTAGTAAAAATGAATATTTTCAATCGATTTTTATTTCGGGTGTTATGGTGTTTATTCCAGGGCTGTGGAGTCGCTTAAAAAAAACACGACTCCGACTCCGACTCCGATTCCTATATTTACCAACAATACGACTCCGACTCCACAACTCCGACTCAAAAAAGCTCAATTTTAGCAGGTTGTTTCCTACCTTTGCATATAGCCATTTTTTTCATGTTATAGGGATAAAAATAAAACAAGATCAAACTTTAATAATCATTTATTAGAATTTATTCTTAAAAACAACATTGTTTCTATTAAATCTGTATTCGTAGAGGCTCTCAAATCAGAATTGAGAATTTTGAGAGCGGAAAATAACCGCTCTACGGATACTTGGGTTGGGGGTAATGCTGTAACGATCAATGCTGAATCTTTTACGATTTCTAGATACCGCTGTATTGCCATTTCAACATTTCACTTATAAGTTCGGTCAATTTTTTCCATTATTTTCAATGCATCATAAAATTCAATTTTAAATTTTGAAATAGAGTCTCCTTCATCTATATTGGGACTGTGATTCAAACGAGGACGTTTTAGTTTATCTTTTTCATTGAGATATTTTTCAAAATCGTCTTCAGATTCAGCGGTGTCGGATGAAGATGATGATACTTCGTGTACGCTGTCTGCTGTCGTCTCTTTTTCTAGTCGAAGGCCTTTCATACGAACGGTTAATTCAAACATAGCGTTTTTCGCTCTATTTATTTGTTCTTCCGTCAATATGGATCGAACCATGGGGTTAACATAGACCCCAGCCAACAGAATTTTCTTTCGACGTGAGAAAGAAGGAGACAAACACATTTTCGTAGACTTTATGCATTAAATGGATCTCGGTGATTCACCATATCGGCGTGACTTGCGCCTGCAAGTTTAATATTCGTGCACAATACACATTCATTATAATAATTAAAAAAAATGTATTTTAAATTTTAACGAAAAATTTGTCGGAATCGCTCGTTTTTTACGACTCCTACTCCGACTCCGACTCCGGCCCAAACACCGCGACTCCGACTCCAAATCCGACTCCGACTCCACAGCCCTGGTTTATTCAGTGCTGCATTTATGTGGACGGCGCCCCTAGGCAGTTTGCAACTTGCGCTCCCTCCCCAATACGTAATTAAAATAATTTTTTTTAATGTTTACCCTTTCCGTTTCGGATGATGACCTTGAATGATGGTGTATTTCGCGCCACACAACCTACTACTTCAGTTTACTTCTTACTTTCTTCTCCGCAAATGCATCTACGATGTCATTGAAGGTCATATTCACTGTTATGTCTGATTCTATTGACAAAATGAATCAGGTGTTTAGTCTGTTTTGTTTTAGTGTGGATCTTAAACATGTTTTTAATCGCGTTAACAATGAAAAATTTCGTTTCGCAGAACAGTTTGTTTATGGTATGCATAAACAAAATAATGTAAATATTTGGGTGAAAAATTACTATTTTTTTATTACCTAATAAATACCTAAGTTTCCCGTTGATAAAAGAGGTTCTGATTATATTATGCCAATTATTAATTTATGGCATTAATTTTTCAAAAATCTTTATAAAATAACGAACAAAGAAATTACATAATTTTACCTTAGTTTTATTCACAATTTTATTTCTAAGTAAGTTTACTAAAATCAAATGTGTTTTTTTTTCTTCATAATGAACTTAAAGGGTTTCCTACGTGGTAATACGTGAAATATCCTCTGGCAGTCACCCCCAAGGAATACCTGGAAATGAAAGGATAGCTGGGAGCCATCATCTCAAGAGAGAGGCAGTTTTGATGTTAACAGACCACAGGTCAAAACTTAAGAGATAAAAGAAGAAAAGGATCTTTAACTGTTCATGATGCAATACAAGTAAAGTTAGATAATATCTCATTTACTAAGATAATGAGCCAATTAAGGAACAAGAATCTCACTGTCGGCGTATCGTAAATGGTGGCGATTTGATTTATGTCATTAAATTGAGCTGAACTGCTAACATTGCGATATGAAAAAATCACTGATTTCTGAGGTTTCCCAGTTTTTGACAGTTGGGGGGGTTTGCACTGCTCACTTCAGGTTCCCTTCAAATTGAAATGCCTCCGAATGCAATATTTTGCTTGAAATTGAAATGCCTCCGACTCCCTATATTCCCCACATCCTTCAATAAGAATATTTCGTATTGAATTCAGGCTCCTATATTAAAAACTGCAACATCAGACTGGTCTTTATTTGTATAATTTATGTTTCTGGTGTTTTGAATTACAAAATCTTGTTTCTCTCCTTTCTGAATAAATTTCATTCATATCCTGTCCAACATTTATCCAAAATTTTTGCTATCGGTGGTCAAAAAGAAAATTATTTCTGTTACAAATCAAAATCAAGCAATACAAGTATTAAAGTAAACACATACTTAATACACAAACACAACGCCAGAAAGAGTTTAAACTTAAAAATGTCACCAACTTGTTAATTAATAATTGTAGTAATTTCATTCCATAAATGTTGTGAATTCACTAAATAAATACGCAACATTGTAAGTTACAAACACGAATACTTTGTGGAAGCCTACTCTTACACAATATTTCATTAAATTACAATAAATTATTCAAAGGTTGATTCAGGAACTCTGTGGCAGAGCAAGATCAAGGAAAATATGGTTGGATTAAGTGTATGATATTTTGAAAGACGGAAATGTAAAAGTTAGAGAAATCATAGGAGCTGTATTAGAAGGTATATGGATGTAGAAGAGGGGAAATATATGTATCGCGTTAGGGTTTCCTACGATACATGTACATGAAATATCCTCTGGCAGTCACCCCCAAGGAATACCTGGAAATGAAAGGATAGCTGGGAGCCACCATCTCAAGAGAGAGGCAGTTTTGATGTTTACATACCACAAGTCAAAACTTATGAGAAAAAAGAAGAATAAAAAAGAAAAAAGAGGAAAATCTGGCGCACTCTTCTCACTTTCTACCCCTACATGAAGACGGAGTGATGATGAGTACGTATGTTGTCATTAATATTTAAAAATATACATGTAGGGTCACATGGCAGGGATAATAAAACTTTTATTTTTTAAGGTAGTCTCGTTTTATATTTGTAAGATACACATATTCGCCAATAACACTAGAATGAGCCATCCTTAGGGTTTTTCCTAGGTCTCGGGTCAACTGGAAGAATGCTCCAAAACCATTAAAATAAACTATCATACTATAGAACTGGTTTGGCCATGGTTTTAAAGGCCACGAAATGCCAGGCTGTGTACCAATCTGGATGAAGGCGTTTGATGGAGTCGCTGTATTCCTTATGGAACATATGGGGGGATAATGAAATGAATACTGAAAAATTACAATATATTCATGCAGATTTACTTTATGGTATCATGTTAATGGATATTAAATAAAATAAATGAACACGTCTTTAATTTTGCATTAACCACTATTTTATTTGTGGGTACCCGATCAATATCAAAGTACTCTGTCTTCTTGAATATGTTATGAGTAAGTCTCAAATTAAACAACGATGGAAGCAAAGAAAAAAATATTATCAATCAAAACCATATTCTTTGAAATCCATATATGTAAAGTACTTTAAGTAATCCAACTCCAGAGGTAAAAAAAGATACGCTTACTTTTAAGTCATCAATTATTGAAAACAAAACGTAAACAAGTCGTATTTTGTAGATAGATATTTAGAAGTCGGGGCAGACTTCCTTTTTGTACATACAAATAAACTGAAAGAAGCTGAAGTGAAAGGTAAAAGACCCTTGAAATGAGGCAGTGAACTGTACTTAGGATTTAAGGTATCATATTTTGAATAATATTTTCAATTTAGAAAACAACCTTTTGTAATGAAAATTCTTGTGTGTATCGAAGTTATTGCGTTGAGGAACAAATTAAAAGATCTACTATGTTTTTAAAATGACTATTGTTTGGCAAAAATCTAATACTCTATTTAGAGAGATTGGTTAGGAAAATCATCTAAAATAATTTAAGATTTTTTTCACATTCTTCATGAGAAAATATTGAAAAACTTGGGAGTTTTGCACAAAACTAGGACAACAATGTTTAAATAAACTAAAAGGAGAATATTTTTCTCTGTCTTTAATATGCTTCCAACATATTCTGTGATTTTTCAAGCACATTTCTAGACGTGCGCCAGATAATCTGGAGAGATCATAAGAAATGTGCCAGGATGAAGAGACAGAGAGCAAGCAAGATGAAGTAACCAGGATAAGCAATTAACTAAGGGAATACTAAAATATGAATACATAGTGTTTGAGCATTGTTACCACACGAACTTATTAACCAGACTAGGACCCATTTTTATCCTTTTTTTTATGGAAGACCAATATTTTACCAACTAGTAGGTTATGGAGATTTTCATCTATTTGGTTTATTTAAAATACATAGATCAATACTGTTTTTACAAGTATATCGAGCTAGTTAAATGGATATTTAACTAGCTCGATATACTTGTACATGTCGATATACTTATACATTATATACATATCATCCCACAATTTCTCCGTGGGATAGGCAGAGAGGATTGTTATCCCCAATCAATTAAATCCGCATTCTGTAATACATTGTCACCCCGTATATTCTTCACAGTGTAAACATTTCGACAATTTATTAGGCTTCTTTCAGTATTCTTCTCTGTCCACATTTCACTCTTACACATCAAAGTTCAATGTTCGAGTTATCCGATTTAGAGCCACTGGAGATGGCACGTAGCTCACGGACTACCGTATTACGTGTTGGTAACAATATACCTTAAAAGCGGACTATTAACCAGATCATTACACTTATTTGGAGTACCATTGGGAATTAAACCCGGGAACCTCCAGTGAAAAATAAGCATTGTATAACAATAGCATTGATAAAGTTCGGTAATAATGCCGAAATAAAGCAAGGATGAGCAGATTTGCTACGCAGGTCTTGTAATTTTAAAATACACTATCGTGCAAAAGTAAAAAATCGGTAAGAAGCTAGGTAGGTGCCTATTCTATTAGGCATTATTAAAATAAAGTATTTTTTTCTAAACAGATTTACAAAATAAATGAAAATAGATTTGTTGTCATTCGCATTCTGAGTACACACATAAACAAATTAGTCAAACTAATATTTTGCTTTATTAAAATATTTAGTTGTTGTTATTGACCCTTATTAAAGCATTACAAGCAACAAAATATCTGGAAGGACGAAATTGTTTAAAGAGCAGTAGGTAGCTACAAAACAAAAATAAACTTGAATGACATGAATCAAGACTGCAGAATTTGTGGGATAAACACAGGTTTCAATTAAGGGAGTAAATAAACAAGAGTCAAAGATCTCGAAAGCTGAAAATGGTTGAAAACAAATAGTTTAATAACAAAAAAAAATCTAATAAAATTGTCGAGCTTATAATGAACGAAGACCAGATAGCTACTAGTACTAGAACTAAGGAAATTGTTTAATAATAATAATAGCACAATTTATAGAGCACCTTTTACAGGGCGGAGGTACCCTTTAAGGTATGTTCAACGAAAAGTCCAGCAGCGGGTGGGACAGACTGCTTCTTGACATAATCTGAACGAAACTGATGTAATCTAACATGATTGGTCAACTACGTTTATATTAGCCGATTGTGCCAAACAAAATATTTCGCAAAGGAGTAAACTCTAGATGATTTTTTACTCAATGTCGTCACAAGGGTGAAGTTGGATTATCCCCCATCCGAAAGTCTCTTAACTTCAAAGACGAGTTGAGGTAAAAAATTAAATTAATCCTAGATTCAACCAGAAAAAGAAAATATCATACATTTAAACATTTTTCCTCCAAATTGTTAATTATGTAAGTATAACAAGTATGTTATTTACATAGATATTGTTTTTGCAAGCCCTTGGACGGGTTTTGCAGCTTGTAATAGATAATAAAGTTATCTTTAAAAAACACCCTTTTCTTATTTTCGTCCTCAGGATTACGCTGTTAATAAGCTCGGTCAATATTTCTAACGAATATCCTTTGTGTACATTTAGCATCCTACTAACTGCTGTTGAACCGAGCAAAGACAAGGTGACTGTGGCACATTTGTTTGTTCCTTTGAATATTTATGTTCATACATTCATACCATCACGCCATGTCCCTAGCAGACTTCTCTATCTTGAGACATGTCGTTCGCATCTTCCACATCCATGCACCTTCTCATATAGCTTATTCTTACTTTTCTTTCTTTTCAAATATCATTCACTTGGTTGAACCATGCACTTCCCTTGGTCTTCTTCTACCAAGCTCTCCACTCAAATTTACACTATAAAGGTATTTATTTTGTTAGTCTTTCTTCATTCATTCTTTCTACATGTCCAAACCATCTCAGAGTAATCTTATTCACCTTACTCAACACATCAGTCTTAAGTTCACATTCCGTATTCTGTCATAAATTATCACCTCATGTATTCTTCTCAGTGCACACATTTCTGCAGCATTTATTTGGCTCCTTTCAATCGAATAACTCATCGAAGGCATATTGTCGACAATCTGTTGGTGATTCTCAGTTCTTCGAGAATGTAGGCATTAGTTTGCCTTACTGTCCATGGAATTCGTTACATCCTTCTCCAGCACCACATTCAAATTCTACGTCTCTCGCTTGTTCTCAGACGATACATGAATATTGCGAATATGAGAGACTTAACTAGGCGCATTATCGTCGTAATGGTGATAGTTTTGCTCTTCCATATCTTTTCCAGCTTTGACATAACATATTTTTGCAATTCCAGTTCTTCTTGTCATCTCAGCCTTACATTCTCCATGTTGGTAATACTGGATCCTAAGTAAATAAAGTCAGTAACCACTTTTAGACCATGATTGACTCTATTTGGTAGCGGTTTGTTACTGCGGTCTATCATATTGTCATCAACTTAGTTCTGGGCCTGTTGATTTTTAGAACCAGGAGCGTGCTCTCGTGTTCCATCTTTTTAAGGGGCGTGGACATTTCTTCTAGTGATGTGGCTTTTAGCGTCGTGTCACCTGCATATCTCAAATTTAAGAGCTTCCTGTCACTAATAGAAATCCCGCCATCCTAGTTTTCAAGTTTTTGCTTCATAATATATTCTCCATATAGGTTAAGCAAACCGGGAGAGAGGATGCACCCTTGCCATACACCCTTTTGTACTTAAAACAGTTTGGACTTTATGTTGTTAACTTTGACTGTCGCAGAGCTATGTTGGTACAGTGACTCAATAAGGTTCACATGGTGTGCTGGTACTCCCATCTCTAGAAGTACATGCCAGTTTATCTCAATTTTCACATTGAAGTGTTTCTTTTATAATCATGAAGCTCAAACTACTGGCAGTTTTGTTAAATATTTGTATACAAAACAACGAGTCATGGATTTTAGTATCTGCCTTTTAGCACTTCCACTTCTATTCAAAGGGTAGGTATACTCCGTCCTGAATAATGTCCATTCTGAAGAATATGCATAAATTGCTGAACCAACAGTTTTGTACACAAATATTTAACACGGCTGTCCTTTCATGCTATCTACTATAATTCATGATTTTAGTCAAACACAAATCATCTTGAATTCTTCCTCTTCATTCCATAAATTGCCTAATTATTTTTTCTTTCTTGTCTGATAGTAAACCTAGTTTTATGACAAAAGATTGTCTGGACCATTAATTATGTTACGTGTTTCCAATAGACATCGTCCTATCATTTGCATCAATATGGCTCTGCCCAGAGCATGTAGTCCCGATGTTCAAACAAACTCGCATGTGCTGTAAGTCATATATATCTCCCCACAATCACATGTAATGCTACTTTCGTTCAAGAAAGCATCTCTGCATTTCCACCTTGCATCTAGTCACCCGTATTTGCAGTCTATTCAGCGCTCTCCAAGTAAGCCAAGGAGGGATAGGGAAGAGGCCTTCATGTGGACTATGTTAAAAAAGCAATATGGAATATATTTAAAAAAAAGTAAAAATGTAGCTATAAATTATACGATTGCACATCAAAACAAAACACAGCAGAGTCAGGTACCCCGTAGAAATATCAGAAATTTACTGATGACCAGTTCTTCCGACCTCGGAATATCAAAATTTAAAAACAAATCAATATATCATAGATTAAAGACAGAAAGAAATCATAGACGATCTCCGTGACTTAGTTAGTAAGAGCATTGGCTTTCAACTGGGGACTTAGGGTGTGGTTTCCGATGGTACAATTTTTTTTTCTTTAATATGGTACCCTTCAACACATCCAAATTGGGTATGCGAACATGTTGAAGAGCGTAACCGAATGACTATACGAGTATTGTCTTCGGCCCTTTTAATCAAATAATCGAACTTACAACCAGCCATCGGGCTTACAGGCTTGAAACTCGCGGTTCGTCATTGGACGTGTTGGCAAAACTACCGCACGTGAAGAAGCAACAACACTCGCACACGTACTCGGCCCATTCGAATATTGTTACCAAACGAACATTTTTTGCTATAGCGATACGAAAAATTTATTTAAGAACAACTTAGCCACTGCATATCACATTAATTTGTATTTTTCTTCATACTTAAAAAAAAACAACTATTTTACATTCGCCTTTTTTTTTCTCTTTCGCGAACACTTATTTTCACATTTCATTGATAAATATTTTTATGAGGTCATGAATGTAAAAAAAAAATACTTATTTTGTATGAAATTCGAAGTGCGGTATGATTTAGCGTAAAATCGCAAGCGAAAGCTAAGTGTAATAATTTGGTGATATTTACACATAGAATAGATTATCCACAAAAATATAACAAACACACGTGTGCAGTCAAATCAATTTATTGATTTTTTAATCTTTGCGATCTATATTATTTGTTCACGATCTTAACTCTCTAAAGCCCTGATCCAACTTATGTGTTAATTTATTTGTTTTATTTTTCATTTGATACTAATAAATCCGATGACCTCCGTGGCCTGGTTGGTAAGACGCCTGTCTCCCAACCCGGAGGTTACGGGTAAAAATCCCACTGGAACCCAATTTTTTTAAAAATGATTCTAGTCTGGTTTCATTTAAGGCCTCTTTACCATCTTTCTGGTGGTTGGAAGAGATTGCCACATGACAATAAGCCCGCCAGGTTGTATTGTTTGCAAGGAAAGTATAATACAATACAATATAGTAAATATTGTAGAAATGATTGCGGTAATATTACCAACATCTAGGACGATAGTTAGTGAGCTACATACTGACTCCAGTGATGCTAAATTAAATGGCTCGATCCCTGAACTTTAATGTTTTAGAGTGGAATGTAGAGATGGAAAAAATACGGAAAAGATCCCAATAAATTATGTCGAATAGCGTGCTTTGAGAATAATACACGGAGTGACAATGTTTGAAAGAATACCGAATGAACTGATTAGGGATGAATGTGAGCTTAAGGCTGATGTGTTAAGCACGATGAAGAAGAGCACTCTGAGATCATTTGGGAACGTAGAAAAAATGAATGAAGAAAAAATGAATGAAGAAAAAATGAATGAAGAAAAAATAGCAAAACAAATATACAGTACAAATGTTGGATCAACTGAATGATATTTTGAAAGAAGGAACATAATAAGAAAGAGTAATCGTAGGAGCTGTATAATATGGTGTATAGATATGGAAGAAGCGAAATATATGTGTCGAAAACTCTTGCACTCCGTCTTCTTTGCTTACACTGATAGGGACATGACGTAATGGTTTGTACACATATGTATTAATATCAATATTCAAAGGAACAAACAGTTGTACCACAGTCACCTTGTTTTTCTCAGCTCACCAGCAGTTAGTGAGATGCTAAATACACACAAATTATATTCATAAGACAGTCGGATATTTGTTGAGTTTCAAGATTTTCACCTCATTATCAAGGGAGCACAAATAAGATTCTTATTTGTGCTACCCTGATATACCGTTATATAAAGTTGAATAAACAGCGTTTGCCTAAATAAATTACAATGTCTTTAAACCTTCACAGTATTAATGTCCTAAATAATGTATTCAATATGTTTTAATGCCCTATTAACTTTATTTTCTATCGCTATACACCGTTCGATATCCAATGATATATTTCTAAAAAAACCTTCAAGAAAAAATATATTTCATAAAAAATGGGCCGGACTGAGAGTTAATTTCACCCTATTTGGATTGGGACTCAAAGTGTTAAGTCCAAGAGTGACATTTGGATGAGTTTCGTTATTATATTTATTTTCACGACCGTTTGGTTTGGTTTGGACACAAAAATGTCCCCATCGATTAGAGCCTCGTTAATACCGCATAAATTATAAACGCTTTATTCAAAAACATGTTGGACAAACAGAGTCAAAACGAAGAATACACAAACATTTATTAACGTTTGCCAGTGGCGTGGTAATTGTTTGAGTAAATAATACGGTCCTCCTTAAAAATATTCTACCGATGCTTTTGTAACATAAAGTCGTCAATCTCAAACATGGATGCCTTTTATTTCTTTTTTCAGTCAGTTGCACCTGGAGAGACGTCAAAGCTTCTGGTTGAAAGCACCACACAAGCACCCAAGATTTTTTTTAAATTTTCGAACGATATATTTCATTTCGTTCTATTTAAAGACATATACAATAACGTACTATCATTTCATTTCGTTATATTTCAAGAACAAATATAATAACGTATCCATTTGCTGAAAATTGTGGTGATTTAAAGTAAATGATAAGTGATCTATATGAGAGACGCGTAGTAAAAGGTTTGGAAATAACTAAAGAGAAATCGAAGATTAAAAGGAATGCATAGATAAAATGGATATTTTTAGTAAGACGAAAAACGGAGCTTTAAGATGGTTTGAACATGTGGTGAGAATTAGTGACGAAAGTGAGTGTATAATAGAAGATTGTTTATGACGAGATGTAAGGGGAAAGTTGTGTCCTGGAATAGAAAAGTTTGGAGATATGTTCTCTCTGCCTGCCCCGCAAGAAGCACGGCGTGCTGATACTTATAAATACCATATATGACTGTAGAAAGAAGTGTGGTAAAAAGTGTTTTTGGGATATGGATTATCTCAGAGTAATTGAAACAGGTATATGAGTTATATTTATTTAGACAGAATGTTACCGTATTATAGACGAGCTGAAAGGTACTTTGAAAAACGAGTTGCGATAGGGAACAACGTAAATGGAGCAGTTAAGTGTAAGAAACAATAACCACACTATGTTGAGAGTAGCAAAAATGACAATATACCACAGTGCGCTGGTGCCAACCTGGACGTATGGAAGTGAAGCATGGATTTGGCAAAAGAAAGATAAACGTAAAATTAATTTTGTGGAATAGCGTGCATTAAGAAAATTTGGAGTAGTGTTATTGTACGAAAGTTTGCGAAATGAGAACATCAAAAATGTTTTAAATAAGAAGAAGAAAAGAGCGTAATGGTTTGTACATGTGGAGAATGAATAACAAAAGAATGAATAAGCGGATATACAAGTTGATGAACAGACTGATCATGGAAGAAGTAGACCAAAACAGATTTTGAAAGAAGGTTAAGTGAGAAGTATAAACAATATAAAATTGTGCATGACGAAATGTATGAATGTAGAGGAGACAAAATGCGTGTTCTTGGATAAAAATGCATGGAGATCGATTTCATTTGTCTACTCCGTAAATGACATGATATGGTATGTATACATGTTTGAAGACTTTATACAATAACATATTGTAAGTAGAATGAAAAATATCACGTTAAGGTGGTTTGGACATGTTAAGATGTGCGATGAAAGACTGGCTAAACAAATTTATAATATCAGTATTAATGGGATCGCGATAGAGGATAACCGAGAGAGGTATGGTTGGACCAAATTAATGGATTTTTGAAAGGGGAAGGTAAGGAGTAAGAAAAACAGTAGGAACTGATGAGAAGATGTATGATTGTGGAGGAGATGAAGGAAATATGTCTTGATCAGAAAGTTTTTCGCTCTGTCTTCTCTGTATATCCCAACATGGAAATAGCATAATGTACATATATTTTTCATTTGAAAATAACACCTCAAGAGTGCTTTGTTTTTTAATTTATAAAAGCCTGTTAATAAGCATCTAGAAATTAATTACAGTGGAATGTTGTCTGAAAATGTACTCAAAGCCCGGTTGCATATAATGAATAACAAGTCTATTTATTTTTTTATTTATTTAACACTTGTATTGCAAAACAATCTGGCAGGCTTATTGCCAGGTGGCAATCTCTTCCAACCAACCAGACAAAAGTAAATGAAGCAAGTTATGTGGTCGCATAAATCATTCAAATAACTATCCATCCCCCCGAAATCCACAAACATGTACGCGAGAACATGCCCACGAACCCCACAAAGACGGACAATCACCCGAACATTATTTTTCATATAAAGTGAGATATCATCAAACAAAAGGAAAGGAAAGAATGGTGGAGAGGAAAGGAAAAGAAAAATCAGGAATGAAACACGTTATTTTACTGACTAGAAATTAAGAGTTTTTTCAGTCGCTTCTTAAAGCATGCCAAAGACGGAGCGAGTCTTATATTGGTTTGTATCTGGTTTGTAGAGTCTCACTGCATGGACAGTAAAGGACGACGTAAAGAAAGAGGAGCGGTGAACTGGAAAGGCCAATAAACAATCTCTGTTTGAGCGTAGCGCTAATCCAGTCTACTTACTAGTTACCAGACTATTGGTACCGGTTATGTTACCTTTGATTTTTAGAAAGATATTTAGATTATTACGACAATAATAACGTAGGATGATAAATTAACGGAGCTAGTTGGTTAAAATCGCAGCCTTGGATTAGTGACGTAAAGCAAACGTTAATTGAAATATGATCTCATCTAAATATTTCTTATTTACCTTTATAACACTTACCAACGGTTACCATTTATAATTAAAAGCATACGTCCCAGGTTTTATTCCTCTTGGAATCACTTCCGGTCCGTTTACGTTTCATTATCCACAGTAAAACATTTACAATTTGCATCTATTTCATTGTACAGTATAAGTATATAATAATGGAAAACCATACATTTAGCGAATATTGAACCAGTTCACTAGGCAAGGCCTGTGACAAAGTGGTATTTTATGATTTATCACAAATTTCATATATTTGTACTGAATATTTAAAAAATCACACTATGCATTCACATCCTTACATATACTTAAATCCCAAGCTCACAGTCAATATTCGCATCAGTAATTCACTCAAATTCCTATGATGAAACCTCCAAAAGCTTAAAAGTTTTACTATTATACATGCATGCATAGGTTTTAAAACGCTATCAAGCAACAAAATCATAGTGCTAAAACATCTGCCATATGAAAGCCCACATGGAACTGGAATATGGAACTTTTCGATTGTCTTGGAACTCTGACCTCCTTCCTGTAAGAATTTTGAGTTTGATCTATCAAGAATGTAGTTAATATTGTTAAACATATTATGCCATTACACACACAGACGATGTTCATCCATAGAGTGACGAAAATCATCCTCGATTGCGAGGAATTGCTTTACAGTACAATCAGGTTGACTTCTTAATATTTGGTTGATTTCTGACTGGCTGATTAATATTTGAATATTCCTTTAAAATCTCCAGAACTTGCATGAGAAAAATGCAAACTTATACACTTTGGTTAGATATATGCAGACGCGGGGAAGTACCCAATATAATGTCCCCAGCCACACTCCTTTTCTTACAACCAACTTGTTTTATTATTTGTAATATTTTTAATATTTCAATTATAGCGGGGTTGATTTCCGACTTAAAGCGTTTTTGACGACAATCTGCTCTCTAAACGGCGGTATATAAATAACTCTTTTATTATTATTATCTTAGTATATTAGTCACCATTAGGAATATAGTCCAATACTAGGGTAGAAAATAAACGTTTTAATATATATCCACACTTCAAAACGCGACTATTAATTTTGACACCTTAAACAAAGTATTTCCGGTATTTGGTTGGCAGCGTGGATTTGCCTTTTTCTGAATTGTATTGTAGAACACTGGAGTTGACTTGTTTTGATTTCTATTTAGTTGAATATATATTACTCGTATGTTGTAAATAACGATTTATTTAAAGGAGCATTATTATTTAATTTTCCACTTTTTGTAACGGTATAGCCTTACCGATTTCAAGGCTTTCACCTCATCAGGGGAGCACAACAGGTAGGATTATACCGTTACAAAAAGTGGAATAAACAGTGTTTGTTAAAACAAATTACAATATCATACTTTGTTTTAAAAAATCTAATAATTTTTATATTGAAATTACAGTTTTAATAAGATATAATCTTTAGATTATCTTATTTGGAAATCAATGGAAATCAATATTTTTTTATTGATTCGTGTATCAAGGACAAATTTGTGACTTAAAGATATGTGTTAACGCTTAAAAATATATACTTAAGATACAAGCTCATTAAAGTCTCAACAAAAATCTGCTTAAATATTTGCACATTTTAGAATTTTTCGCAAAATATTATATTGCTCGAAGATAATGTTAATCATTATGTGCGTGTCATCATTTTTCGCACCTTAATTGCAAATAATTCACCTCTCCTCTATATCAATATTTCCCATTTATTTTGTGAGTTAAAACACTGCAATCAGCAAACTCACACCAACTGGAGGTTGACATTGTGTTTACCGCTCAATTAAGAACTGAAGTTAAAGAATATTAAACACTTCTCATGTCATATTTGCTGCATACTAAAGCAGTGGTTACAAAGCAGTGGTTACAAAGCAGTGGTTACAAAGCAGTGGTTACAAAGCAGTGAGTCGGATGGGGAATCATAAGCTTTTTCATTAAGTTTATCTTAATTTCGAATAAGAATTTGAGGACGTGAAATCACATAATGATTTTGGATGTAAGGAGCTGGAACTCCATCCCAGCAACCCAAAAGTCAACCTCATCTGCATGCGGTGCATCTGCTGGTAATCTGACGCGGCCCTGGCAACTGAATATCATCGTCGGTATACTCGTGTGTGAAGGTCATATTTTCACATATAAAGATAATGAAATGACTCCTTCCAACGCAGCTCAAGTTCTGCGGATGGCTTTGTTGTCTCAGTACTTCTGTGCTGCAGAAGAACTAAAGATTGACTTACTTTTTCTACATTGCAAGAACGAAAATGATATAATGTTTATACTCGAAAATGATATAATGTTTATACTAAATAGACCGGTTCGAGGTCATTACGTTGAGAAGTGTCGACGCGACAACACGTTTCGTGAAAAATGTCAACCCAATCTCCCGCCAAGTGCGAAATTTTGTAAAAAGGCAAGAGTTTTTGAGGCGCTGCAAACTCCATGGAGATGAATTTCTCCGCTTCATCGTTACTGGAGATGAAACTTGGGATGCACACTACACGCCTGAAACCAAAAGGCAGTCTCAACAGTGGCGTCACACCTCTTCACCCTCCGCCAAAAAGTTCAAAACCACAATTTCAGCCAAGAAAATCATGGCATCCGTGTTTTGGGACTGTCAAGGCATAATTTTAATTGAATATATGCCTCAAGGGGAGACCATCAACTCTGCAAGATACTGTGAGACCCTAAAAAAATTGCGGAGGGCGATTCAGAACAAGAGGAGAGGCATGCTGACAAAGGGAGTCTGCCTGCTGCATGACAATGCCAGACCGCACACGGCCAACGCCACAAAGGAACTGCTCGCCTCGTTTAAATGGGATGTCCTGAACCATCCCGCGCATTCCCCTGACCTAGCACCTTCAGATTACTATCTCTTTACCTCCCTGAAGCTGCACATGGGTGGAAAAAGGTTTTCAACCGACGAGGAGGTAAAGGAGGAGGTGGAGAAGTGGACGGAGGGGTGGGCGGGAAACTACTTCGAGGAAGGCATCAAAAAGTTGATACCCCGCTTCACCACCTGCATTGAGAGGAATGGCGACTATGTCGAAAAATAGCTTACATATGTACTACGGTAACCACGTAATTTTTTTGTTTAAATAAAAAAAATTGTAACCTACAAAAATTCAGTACACTTACTTTCTGGATATGCCTCGTAATATAAGCGGAAAGAAACTGGGATAGATGAATTTAATAGTTCTTTCTTAGATCTTGTATATTTGATAAATTAGGTTGAACTTAAAAAAAATACTTTGTCTCTCATCCCTACAGCAGCTCGAGCAGTGTTGATTATAAACACGTGTGATTATTTCACTTTATAATAATTGTAATGTTTTTTGGTAATAATTGTAATGTTTTATTTGTACAAAAAACGTTAACAGAGATAAAAACCAAATTATGGAAATTGAACGATATCTGCTACCTAATTGCTAACACGCTTGAATACCACGTTCTAGTTCGATTTCCAATTTTCCCTGAAAAAAAAAGGGCCCCAGACTGGTAAAATAGTTCATCTGGTAACGATTTTCACAAGCGTAAGACGTGTGCTAGTGTTGTTACCTCTTGAGGTGATTAAGTATATATAACACGTGCGATATTAAACCGTGAGTTTCGGTCTACTCAAGTGGTGCTACTTAGCCTAAAGGTTTGATTAATGGCACAGAAGACAACGTTGTTTCCAGTCACGTTCTTCCATATGTCCAAACCAGCAATTTGGATCTGTTGAAGCGTGCCGTACAAATAAATAATAAATAAATTGAAATAAAGATTAGTCTAATTTAATTTATGTAATCGATTTCGCCACATACTTAATTTACATTTTTCTCTAGTCTAGTAGAGAGAGATCGTCTCTTCATTCTATTTTGGCATACATCTTTTGATTCTGCCACGTCTCAGCACCGTTTCATGTATATTCTCATATCATAAAGGCTTTTTACTTGTCTCTCTTTCTGAATTTGATTCATATAATGATGCCATATGTTTCTAGATTTTTTCAAACTTCTTGTATATTCTTTACAATTCATATAGATTATTTTTGTAAATCTTTCATCTTTCATTATTTCTAGGAAATCAAACCATCTCAATGCTCTTTTTATCATCTTAAACACTACGTCTTCTTTCAATTCGCATCCTTTACTATTGTTCTCATTCCTTATTCTGCCATACATTATTTCCTATACATTTTACGCAACGCCTACCACATTCATCTTACCTTCATCACTTTTTTTTACCATGTCCAAGTTTCGCTTACATATCCTTATGTTTGGACCATGATTCCATTATAAGTAGTCGATTTAGCCGTTAAAGATGTTTTATTAAAAACAGCAAATAATCAAAATAGTTTATTTAATTACATATTGTATAGGTACATAAAAATTAAAACTATAACTTAGTAATTTTCAAAAGATTTTGAATATTTCTGACACCAGAAACATAGAGTTTGAGACCCCTGAACTTAACTATTTAAATTGACTGCCTACCAGAGTTTATCTGCATATATGTCACATATTATTTTCATATTCCCGTTATTACGACAAAAAAATATATTTCGAAAATAAATTAAAACAAAAAAAACCTTCGGAAGATATAACATATAACCGTATATAAAATGTATGAGTACGTTTTTGATTCTTAATAAATACAAAAATATGTCTGATAAATCTTTGATCTTCATTTTATGGTATTTCAAATATAGAAATAGAAATTTCAATTATTCGAATATAGAAATGAAATACCTTTCTATAATTTATGGTATTTCAAATATATAGGTAGAAAGGCATTTCAAATATGGAAATAGGTATTTGAAATATAGATATGAAAATAAAGATACATATTAGATGTTTTTGAGGTGTGGTGTTGGCGCTGAAAGCTTTGCATCTCACGTACTGCCAGATACACCAATGTACCGATCCTCTGGGGTTTATAGGTCAAAAAAAGGCTCTCAACGGCATGCAGGAAGATAATATTGTTATATTTCCGACATTTTGCTGATGAAAAATTTGTCATCCCTTTGATTTGGTCTATCCATGAAGATGGATAGACCAAATCAAAGGGATGACAAATTTTTCTTCGAGTGCTGCACTCATCATGGCATAGATTGGAAGAAGCAGAAACGAATAATCCGCTCAACTTCAGTTCATCAGAGAACCACGTCGTTCAGCCTTGTACGTGAAAAGAAAGGGCTTGTTTTGCAGCATTATTTTAATATACGAGTACGTATCTAAAAACGTGTTTTCAATGTTGTTACCATAATAAAGTTGAGAAAAAAGTTACTCCCTTTTACCGCCAATCATGTATAGGAAAATTGTTTAGAATTAACAAGTTGCCTTGGAATGCATTCAAAACGCCAAGGGATGGAGTTTACCTTAGAATTCTAATACATTCATCACCAACATAGAAATTAAAAACTTTTCATCGATTGGACGGAAGCTTTGTTCAACAAATTGAAAAATCGTGATCGAATATATTTACCTTCTATTTTTAATCAAAAAAGTTGTCTTGATTTTATTGCTGGAATATTACGTCTTTGATAATACTGCTTACGAGAAAGATGTAAATGTTTGATTTCAGTCGTTAAGTTGGCCGCACATAATATGATGAACACTAGTAAGGCCTATTAGAGTCGCCTTTTTGTGAATGCGGGGAGATCCAGACCACGGACCACATAGTAAACATGCAATTCCTGAAGACTTTTAGGAACTGTACAAAACATCCGACGCTGTGACCGGCTGGAGAGTATTGCTGGTGAGGACCGCAAGCTGAAGAAAAAATCGCTGTTTTGCAAAATAGCAGACGAAGGTTCAGTCTTATCATTAAGTTTGTAATCCACAAATAATAACACTAATATTTTAAATTTGTAATCCACAAAAAATTACGAACTCGTGGTTTAGTTGGTAAGACGACTGTTGTCCAGCCCGAGGTTCGCAGATTCGATTCCCATTGGTACCTAATTTTTTTTTAAATATTATTATTTCGTTTTCACTTAAGGATTGCGTTGAAACACCTTTCTGGTTGATTGAAAGATATTAACATAATATAATATACCCGTCAGGTTGTACTGTATAAAATTACTGAAAGCTTCAAACAATAATATTAGATTTTTTAAAGATTTGTGATATATGTTATCTGACTTGATACTATTATTTTTCTTTATAAATATAATTTCTCTGACTTTTGAATGATGGAAGTTAGCCACTGTTGACTCAGATAGGTGTCAACGCTTTATTGACAAACGGTTCGCTAGTTTATGGAAATATTTCTTACATAGTTCACATCTTGTCATTTTTCTAAGAAACCGATTTGAGCACTAATTCTACTAATACACACAATACATTTTTAGTGAGTGAAATTTTTGAAGATAAAGATTACTAGGTTTGTTTAATGCATTCCTTTTGCTTAACCTTTTCCCTACAGTTGTGAAATTATTTACTATTATAATTTGAATAACGAAATTAAACACTTTTAAAAATTAGTAAAGTTAACATTACTGTTTAAAATACTTTTTTTATCGTTGATTTTTATACTTAAATACCATGTTACACGTGCTGTGTATTCGGTCGTGGTTGTGGCTTTCGGTTCGTGTAAATGTTCTACTTCAGATTATAGAGCCTTACCAATATTTGAGCGTTGGCTTTCATAATTTTAGAACCTGCGTTAATTATTTATCTAAATTGGTACAGGTCCATTTATGTTTTACTTAGGGATTAATTTGCATGATCAAGACAACCTCCGTGACCTAGTTAGTAAGACACTTGTTTTCTACTCAACTACCCTAAAAAACCTGTTTAAGTTCGTCGACCACTTCATTTCAAACTTTTTATTGCTTAGTATTTACATACAATAATAAACTACAAGTTCCGCTGCTATTTAAGAGGTTCTAAGCCCAAAAAGATAGATTAATAGGGCTAAAGACTATTGTTTACTGTAGACTATACTTTCAATACGGATATGGTGAGGAGTATGTACCATACGAATGAATGAATTTATCGAGTGGGCAATCAAATATTTAGAACTCTTTGTTTTTGATTAAACAATCATTGGATGCATATATGGATCTAATTATGCAATATTGACCCAATACATATTTTTCTGTTTTGAGAGAAGTAAGGAAATATCTCGCCGGTTTGTATGAGCTTCAGTTCATTTCAGTTCGATCCCACTACCACCCATGCTGTTATGGGGGACAAAATAAGTTCCCATCCAGCGCGATCTACACTAGATCCCATTTCCCATCCAAGTTCCCATCCAGCGCGATCTACACTTTATTTTTATTATGAGCGCGACGCTACGTAGTGACAAAAAAGGAACTGCCCATATGGACCCCTTCTCCAGTGGCGACACACCTGAGTGCAAAAAGAATAATAGGGACGAAGTTCTTAAGGTGCGACATCACGGAAGAAGGAAAATGACTTGCAGCGCAGTAAATTTTTTCTTAAAAAGCGCAGTAAATTTTTTCTAGAATTCTAACAGCCCAGCAAGTTGCCAATGTTTCACAATAAAAATCAAATACAACAAAACAATCCTTTGACATCACTATATCGGCGTAGGCATCGGTCAAAAGATGAACTGATGTAAGGTTAAGTGGATTTTCCTGCGAAAATTACTGATTCGATTATTTTCGTAGTGCCACAGAATGTGCTTTGCGGACTGATGGCCGCAAAAATTACAACAAGACGAGGAGACAAGATTGAAGCTTAAGAATTTGCCATTAAAGCATCCACGGTCAGAGCGAAATTGAGAGGTTTAATAGTTTGGACGTACCCAGGGAAAGCCGAATGCCCTGATGCATAGAAAGAATTTAAATGCCCGTCTTCCCATGGAGGAAGGCAACCAATAACCAATGATGTTGCCAAGTCGACAACTGGGCCCCTAGGCAAGTTTTCAAAATCCCGTGGGGGGGGGGGGGGGGTCATCCCTGGACAGGGGTGAAGGCGGACGTCACCTATGCTCACGGGCTGAACGTTACCAAGAAAGATAATCTCTGCGCGTCACTGGACCTCCAGATCTAACGGAGTGAACCCCATTAAGACCGAGAGTGCTTCCGCCGAGCATGTCCTATAAGCCTTGGCGATAGCCAACAGCGCCCACCGTTGACCGCCAATCAGCATCCTCCTGGTATCTGAGAGCCAACTTCTGTGCGCCCAGAACCTGGCTGCATAGCACACGATTCCCAAAAACACTGCACTATAATAGAGTCTACTCGTACAGAACTGTAGACCCCATATGGTCTCCGCTAAGTGCGAAACAATTAGAAAAGTCTTTCTTGTACTCAGCAAGGACGATCTTGTATGAGATAACAAACCTAGTTCCAGTGTGTTAAAAAAATATCGACTTGTAAAAATACACGCACGCGTTAGATGTGTGCTTATGTTGTTGCCTCCCCACGTACGGAAGTATAGCCAACAAGTACGATGACGACTTGTGAGTTACGTGCTTACTTCAGGGGCTCGAAAGTACGGATTAAAAATAATGTTGTTTCCCGGTCATGTTCTTCAATATGCACGCATCACCATTTTGGGTATGTGTAGGGGTGCCATAGGAATGAATATACTATTATCCCATTTATATTATGAAAGAATAAAGAATTTTGACAAAATCAACACATTTCGCCAAAACGCAACGAAGATCAATCAAAATAGTATTCAGAGGGATATGAAAAATAGTGTTGGAGGTTTATAATAGACGTGGCAAGGGGTCGGGGCAGCATCCCTTTATGAGAGGTGTCTGCCCTAAGTGGTTTCAGTAATTGCATTGCACCATCCATTATCCTATGAGAAGCACGCGATTCGTCTATTAGCTGTGTTCACGCGAGATCAGAGTTGGATTCGGATATTAATAAGCTATGTATTATAAGCTCTTGGATCAAACATTTGGCCTAAATATTACAAATTATTGAAGAAGTTAATTAAAAACATAGACAAATAGTCGCTTAAGTCCTATTCACATACTAAAATAAATAACCTTAATTAAAGTTTCACTCCATACAAATTATATTAATTTGTGACAGCTACAATTTCATTGGTTGATTGCATAAAATATTGTAGTGTTATTTTGAGGTTGACAGCGTCATATTAGTGCGTGATCTAAAAAAACGAACTCATTATTTTTTTTAAATCAAGCGTTTTTCGGATCATTTCTAGCACCCATATTCAACCAAGTCCTCTCAAACCTAGTGGTAAAATAATTGTACCACTTGATATGGTTGGGTATGATTCCTTATGGCTACTAAAATAATACAGTGTCCCTCCCACTTTGGACTTATCACACAGAAGATTTTAACATATCTGGTTGATTTAGAAAATGCCATTTGATTAGAAATCTGAATTTTATTAATAAGCACAAATCATCCACCAATACTAGGATGATTTGTGCCAGCATGTTAAAGATTAAATGCTTTTGTAAGCCAGCTCCTTCTTTTCTTAGCACTACACTTGTTTTATTTATTTTGTAATATTTTTAATCAATCATTAATATTGAGTTCGAATTCAGAGTTAGAGCCCTTGAAGAGAGTCTGATATCTAAACGGCGCAATGTGAATTGTCATTTTATTATTATTTTTATAAGAGTCAATATACTCGTAATCAATTAAATTAAAAAATAACTAATAATTTAAAGCTTCAACTAAATAAGCTTCAAAACTTAATCAATTGATCTATAAGTGGAAAGTTCTTCGAAGAAAGAAGAAACGCGACATTCATTCGACATGGCAAATGCACTGCATTTAGTAAATCAATTCTGTCACCTAAAGGATAACTGAAAAATAAAAATATGTAATCTCATCATCCAGATCACACTGGCAACCGAGACCCTCCACAATAATCATGTAAAGATGACTAAGCACCACGCATAGTCCTAACCGCTAATGACACATGACTGACATTTACATTTGGTTCATAATAAGGTAATTAAATACTATATATATTTTTTCTTAACTTACCCCTTCATTGATCAAAATTTCCTACATGGGTTGATTTTTTTCGTTGTATTTTTGCTCTACGCAACACAACCTGGCGAATTTATTACCATGTGGCAATGTCTTCCAACTAACCATAACGGTGTTAAAAAAGTCTACATTATTGGAACATTCAAAGATTTCACTTATTTTTATATTTACGAACAATTCATAGCTAAAGTACGAGTAAATAACCATGCAATAAAAATGATTTTTTACTGGCATTAAGAGATCAAGTTGGCCGAAATACGATCCATACATTTTATTTTCAATATACTCGTAATTCGAAATCTAGTAATCTTGTACAATTGTTAACCGGATTATAGGTTCAGGGATGCCATATTTTTTAATGTAATCGAAAAACTTTAAACATAGGGAACAATTGTAAGTTATCTATCTATAGATAAGACATGACAAAAAATTGTGTCACTTCAATTTTAGATTTCAATTCAAAGCATCCTAATAGTGCCAACAATCGAGAAAAAAATAAAGAATTAGTATTTTCCATTGTCCAAAACGAATTTTAATTTTAGTTACATAGTTTATAAGTAAATTTTTAACTATAAATCTAAATTATTCCTAAACTATGTAATTTCGACTTGTGAAAGTCATACAGTAAGTTATGGTAGTATAATTTTAAATTCTTGTAATCATACAAGATTTCGAATTATTATAATATTTATTCCTTGTGTATAGTATTATTTTCAATATTCAGAGTCAACCATTAAAAAGAGTTTTGGATATATCATGCAAAATATTCAAACAAAGATTGATGATTGCCATATATACAATCAAGCCTTATGGAAGAGGCAAATATGACAGAGCGCTAAAACTTCCTATCACACCATACTTTCTACGAATCTTCCACATCCATACAACTTCCCATACACCTCTTTCTTTTTCTCTTACTTCTTACGTTTGCTTTTCTCGGTCATCTTCTACCACAACTCTTATTTATGCTTGGATTGTATATTTGTTTAGTTAGTCTTTCGTCATCAATCCGTTCACTAAATCTTTTTTTTTTACTGCTTTCTTAACACGCCAGTTTAAATGTTATTACATTCATCAGCAATAATTACATTTCTTATTCCATTAAATAATACATCAACGCACCACATATTTGTCTCAGTGTACGATTTTTCACCACATTTACCCGGCTCCTTTCATTCGCTTTCCCTGTTTTACACCCATACATGAATATTGACAGTATTACGATATTGGGGCGCATCATTTTGTAAATCTTGATGTTGCTTGGTTTTAGTGTATGTCTTTTAGTGCTTTATTGATTTTGTTTCCTATTGCAACTCGTCGTCTGAGCATATACTTCCCAAATAGCAAAATTCCTTCATTTGTTCTTATTTTAGATACAATTAGTCTCGTAGTAATAGATAATAGTTATAGGAGAGCAAAAAAATGTTTTTTTTGAAAATATGAATTTCATGCACACAAAAATGAATTCAACCCTGCATTAAAGCTTTCATACAGAAATGATCGGACTTCCAGCATACGTTGTGTTTTCCATCCCGCTCTCTGTTCTCCACGTGTGAACACAACACAGCTACATAGGTGGATATACCATGGCCCTGTTTACAAGTCGGCAGCCAGGTAAAAGCTCCAAATGGTCGTTAAGCATCCCGCTGGCTATTTTTTTCGCACTCTGAAAGCTCGTAATAGCCCGAGATAGTACGAGTATATATATCACAATTCTTAAACAATAAACCTTTTTATGGGATCACGTTTGCTTGTTTACCCTCTAAAAAATGTAGTTTTTTGTTTTATTTATTTTAACACTTTCTTGCAAATAAGTCTGGTGGATTTACGAGTATTACTGATTGAAATAATATTTGAAAAAATTAATAAAAATGAAAATAAAAGGGTTTCTGATTGAACCAAATTAACTGGCTGCTCTCAGCATTAGTTATGAATAGTCCAAATAACTAAAGAAAAATAAGTGGATATAGTTCACTTAAGGTATTTATAGTCCAAATAAGTCTAAAAATTTGCCCAAATAAGTAGTAAGAATAAGTCTAAATAAATAGGAAGAAAAATAATTGATTGCAGTTTTGAATACGAATGGTCCAAATAAGCCTAAAGAAAATTAACTGTCAGCATAAGATATGTATGGTTCAAATAAGTTTAAAGCAAAATAACTGACTGCTGTGAGCATTGTATATAATTGGTTCAATAAATATAAAGCAGAATAACTAGCTGCGGCAAGCATTGCATTCGATTGGTTCAAATAAATATATAGAAAATTAAGTGACAGCGGTTAGTTTTGAATACGAATACTCTAAATGTGCTGTAAATGGTTCAAATAAGTCTAATGAAAAACATCTGGCTATGGTCAGCATTGGATTTGAATGTTCAAAATTAGCCTAAATAAAATGTTCAAATAAATCTAAACAATATGTTCAAATAAACCTAAACAAAATTTTCAAATAAGCCTTAAGAAAATAACTGGCTGTATAATTTATGAAATGTTCAAATAAGTGTAAAGAACATGAATGAGAGTGATCAAAGTTAGATGTTAAGGTCCAAATACGTTTTAATAACTCTTGGTTACAATCCGAATTGTTTCAATGGTGTAAATAATTTAAAATAATGTTTTTACCTTGTAATTCCAGTAACTGTGAAGAATTTTTGCCTGCTCCGAACCAATTTCCATAAAACAGTGATGTTGGCGAGGGACTATTGATGAGTGGTGTAGGTCCAAAACGAGGAAGGGCGGGGTTGGTTCTCCAGTCCAGTTCTGCTGGTCCTAGGGTTGGTGGTACGCGATAGTGCAAGATATCTAGGATAGAGGGCTGGTTGGGACAGGATGAAGGCGTCTTGAACGGCGATTCTTGTGATAGTAACGTTGGTGAAAGACCTAAAAGATAAAAACATTATTTTAAATATAATATTTTAAGGAACTCATCGCTGCTTATCTCTTAAAAAGTTGATCTCACTTAATAAAATTAGGTAAATAGTTTCATAACTATATTTAACGCCTTGTGGTAGTCAAATTTGCAAAAACCTTTGTCGTCAAATTTATTCGCTTTGAAAATCCCTTGGAATAAGTTCAACTAATAAACGGCGAAAATTAAAGGAGTTAATGTTGTATTACATTACATTCACTCTATACAATACATTTATTTTCATGTGATATTGTCTTCCAATTAACATAAAATACTTTATAAAGGCTTTCAGCAAAAACGAGACTAAAACCCCTTTTTTTTTCAAAAAAACTCAGCACCAGCAGAAATCGAAGCCGCAATCCCCAGACTGGAAGACAGACATTTCACCACGGATGTCATCAATATAAGTAAGATTTTTTTTCGTATGAAAGCAACTTTATTATTTGATTTATAGCATAAACATCAGAACAAAAGCTAATATTTTTATGTATTTGAGTTATTTTGAATTTTCATTAAATTTGTAACATTAAATGTGCAAGTATTTTTTTCCAATTTTTTTTCCAACTGCAACAAAAACATATTTATTGAAGTTCATTTTATTTGATGAGCCTCTTTTATATTATCAGAATTTAATATTAACTGTTTGTTATTAAATTTACTTAATTTACAATTTTCCAATTTATTTACGAATTATTCGAATAAAAAATATATGTTTATCAATATTTTTTTAAATTGTATGCACTTGAAATTATTTTTACGCTTTAATTTTTTGTAATAAGAAAGCATATTTTGTGTTTGTGAACTTGGAAAAAACAAACGACCTCGTGATAAAAGGCAATCTTTAGAAAATATTAAATGAATTAAATTAATACGTGGTATTGCGTCATTATTTGCCGAAAGAAGGGCATGTTTTAGAATGAATGGTACTTTTAGTGAATGGTTTAATATTTCAAAAGAGATAAAGCAAGGATATGTTTTATCACCCTGGCCGTTTAATATTTACATAGATTCATGTGTGAAGGTATTACAGAGGGGGGGCATACAAATGTCAAATGAGAATGTACTCGTACTTGGATTGTTGAATACTGATAACATGGTAGTATTAGCGGATAGTGGAGATGTATTAGAATTTGTTGTACCGGAGATGAATTAGATTGGAGCGAGTTGAGGAATTCAGCTACTTGGGTAATATTTTCTCAGATGATGAAAGAGTTAAGAGAGATATCAAATGGCGTGAAGTGTTATGAAACAAAACTAAGGGATATGAAACAAAACTAATAAATCATATTAACTCGAACCGGACAGTATCCAAATCTGCTAAGATAAAAGTCCTTATTAGTATTTTGAGTACCAATTTTGTATAGGAGAGAAATGAGGTCAAAGACTGAAAGGAGCCGAAAAAATACTGTAGAAATGTATGAACTGAGAAGAATACACGGGGTGACAATCTATGACATAAGTGATGAGGGATGAATGTGAACGTAAAGAGGATGTGTTAAGTAAGATGAAGAAGATTAATCTGAGATGAATTTAAAGAGATGTGTAAGGATTAAGAAGAGGCGAAGGATGAGTTTCGAGAAAGGAAAGTCTGGCGCTCTGTCCTTTCTTCTTACCCCAACCGGGGAACAGCGTGATGGTATGTTATGTATGTATATTCTCAAAATTTTTAGGTTGAGTTCTTTTTAGCATGTATATCAGTCAATTTGTTTAGTTTAGCATTTATATCATCTACGGGTATTTCAATGAATTTGTTTAGTTTGACACATGCATGGCAAACCAGGGATTGTCGCCTGGTTCTGTTGTACAGCCCGCGAGCTGTTTTTGTAAAATAAATCATGGAAAAGTAACCATAAAACATAGTTGTTTCATAAAAAATGATAAGTTCATATGTTCTCAGCATGATTTTTATAAGCACATGGGGGCTAGCCTTCATACTCTGAGTGTTTTTGTCAAATATGGCCCTCTGCAACTCGGTCGCAGAATATACGTGTCCTGTGTGACATAAATCGGCACATGCCAGATACATCGAAACGGCATTAAACGAGAACTGCAGAATCATTTTTATAAATAATTAAAAAAATTGTTGCCCATTTTAAATGATCATTTTTTTTTAATTCAGTATATATTACTATTGTAAATAATCTACTCGTAAGTATGCTATTATTTAAGGGATCACAAAATGTTATATTCTGGATTTTATACAAAATATACATATCTACATAAACACTATATAAATCACACTGTCTGTGGCTTGGTAGGTAGAAAAAACATATATCTATATTTCTCTATACAAACACATGACTTTCGTCTCATCTGTTTTCATATATCTCGCCACACACAATCTTACATTATTTACGCTTTTCACTTAACCTTCGTTCATAATTTCTCTACTTGATCCAGCCACGTTTTCCTTAATCTATTTCTTCCCCGCACACCCTGTACTTCTGACTTATATACTCGCTCGGTAATTCATTCTCTACACATGTCCAAACCATCTTTCTTCTAACTTAAATATCTCTTTTATTCATGCATTCATTTCTGATACTCGTATATTCATTCCGTCTTTTTTCATACATTCCCATATTTTTTCTCTTAGTGTACGCATCTTCACAGCATTAATCTTACTTTTACACTTCTTTTTCTAAATTTGAGCTAATCCAGGATATTAAATACCTTTTAGAACCTTGGGTAATACTCGTACAAAGGAATGGCCAAATATGAAAATATTAATTGATAGAAGTAAAGGTGTTTTTAAACACCAGTTCTTTAGATGGTCCTCTTCTTTTAGAAAAAGTATACATTTATTTTTCATTAAAAACGCCTTTTGTCTTAAAAACGAAAAACACGTTGAAGACAGTTGCATTTGTTTTCTTACGTAAAAATATTCTTAAAAAAAATAGTAAATTAGCAAAACTGTTTCAAATTAATACAACAATGGAATGTAGCATTATATCATATACCGTACATAACATTCTTAGTTCTCAAATTAATACAACAATGGAATGTAGCATTATATTATATACCGTACATAACATACTTAGTTCTCAAATGAATACAACAATGGAATGTAGCATTATATCATATACCGTACATAACATACTTAGTTCTCAAATGAATACAACAATGGAATGTAGCATTATATCATATACCGTACATAACATACTTAGTTCTCAGAATTTTTAAATCGTTGGACTGAAATCGGAATGTTTTTATAATATATAATAATACATTGTGTTGCGTCAAATTACTAAATTCAATCTCTGACATTTTTGTTCTTCCCGATACTTGAACCCAAAACGTCCTAGTTAAATTTAAACGTTTTATCACTATGCTAATATATCAAGGCCAATTTCATATACTATAGCGGAACATCATTTTTTCTTCTCATGTAAACATAATATTAATTGCAATATTTCCACATTTTACAACATCAAAGAATTAAAATTACTCGCAAGTGTTTATCAAAATAATTTTTATTTTATCATTAAAATGCGAAGAAATGACAATTAAAAATAAATAGATTAATATAAATATTAAATCTTATGACATCAGATTTATTGAAAAATTCCAACAAGAAAAGGGAACTCGAATTAATATACGTGATAAAAACTCATTGAAAAAACTAAATATTATGTATAACATCAATGAGTTTTTTTTTTAAATATATCTAATTTTAAAAAAATAATCATAATAATAACAATAGTTAATAAAAAAATATTTAATTATCCTTCGTAAAAAAAAATCATCTAAATATCAACAAAACACATTTGTTGTAGAAAAACACCAATAAAAATATATTTGCTACGATGAAGACCAATTTCTCACAGCTCATGTATCTTGTCAGAGCATCTGATGGATTATTGAGAGCTATGGTCCTATGTGTACAGGATGTTGCACTTAAGAGCGCATACTGTCTTAGCATAATTATTGTTCCCTGTTCATGGTTTTAATGAAGCTCATTAGATTTTATTCAAACATACTGTCTGTAGCCCAACTACGACCTGGGGGCTAGATCTAGCCCGCGAAGTCCATTTTTGTGGTCCATGTATGCAGGCATAAAGCATGATGTGCTTAGCCGCATGGTAACGAGCTCGGCTTCGCTGGTTCAAACCCCGTACTGTGCTATTCCACTTGAATAACACAGTAATTTTTTCCGCCTAGTGTTTGAAGGATACTTAAGATTTTGGTCATATTTATTCCATAAAAAAAAAAATGAAAAATAACATTCGGTCGTCTTACTTCCGGTATACCATCACATTCAGTATATCGGTGTGGCCGATGAGTTTGTTGATGTGCAAAGACTTACTTAATTAAAAAGGAGAAGAAATTAGAAGAAAGCTCCACAGCACAGCTTCGCTTTTCAACTGAATTGACGTTGGAATGGCGAGAGAAAAATCAACTACGAGGCCCAGCAGTGACGACGACGACAGCGTGATGTATCGTTGTTGGTATTAAACTTTTAGCTGTATACAGTACAACCTAGCGGGCTTATTGTTATCTCTTTCGACAAACCAGAATAATGTTCAAGAAGCCTTAAGTGAAAACCAGACTTGAATCCTTTGTTAAAAAATCTGGGTTTCCACGAGATTTGAACCCGCAATCTCCGAGTTGATACAGGCATAAACTACATTAATATAACCTAGTCATGCAGTGGCCAAAATATTTCTACTTAGCACGCGTTCTCTGTTTCTGCAAACCTCTATTGAACTGTAGTATCAGTAAAATTTCGAAAGAAAATTTGAATATAATATTTTCGAGATATTAAAAGAATTGTATTGCTGATTCGCAAGCCTTTTTCTTCGAATGTTAATTCTGCTCCAGTTAATGTTCAACTACAATTGGTTGATTTGCAATGCGGCGAAGCTCTACGTGAAATATA
Organism: Odontocerum albicorne; assembly: GCA_949825065.1. Lineage (NCBI taxonomy): Eukaryota > Metazoa > Arthropoda > Insecta > Trichoptera > Odontoceridae > Odontocerum > Odontocerum albicorne. The sequence goes on from OX463846.1 coordinate 31,603,097, forward strand.
CAGTACAGAAAACATATCTATTTTTTTAAATCTTCATACAGAAAAATATACTGAATTTAAAGAACTATCAATGAGAATGCTTGTGATATTTGGTTGAACCTATGTACATATGTGAACAAACTTTCTGGACAATGAATGTTTGTAAAAACCCAACAAGATCAAGATTAACTGATACCTATTTGGAAGCGATATTAAGGATGTCGTCAATAAGCATGCAGCCTGACATGGGAAAATGAACGGATGGAAAGCAACTTAAATTTTCTCACTGACTATTTTTAATGTAATTGTAATGGTTTTATATACTTATAATTGGAAGTTTCATCATTATTGTACACTAAATATATCAATCGTTTTATTTGATTGCAGTATTTTTATTACATATTTTTGTATATTATATCTAGCCCGTGACGGTTTCTATAAGACAGAATATGGCTCGCTTAGTAAATGTTTGGGCATACCTGTGTAAAACCAATGACACCGATTAAAATGCAAAATATAATAAATGGAATCATTGTACTGAATTAAGCTTGTTAGTATACAGTACAATTTGAAGGTCTTGTCAAAATGAATAATTGTATTAAACTATTTAGAAACAAGCTAAATGGTTTAATACAAAAATAGATTGTAATCCGTTTTTAGGGCTCCATTGGAAATCGAAACTACTATAATCTAATCCACCCTTTGAAAATCAAACATACTGTTAACAATATGCAGTGGAAGGCGTTGTAATAATAAAATACTTAATTCAAAACATTAATAAGGGGAATCTTATAATCAATAAATAAGTAATAATGAGAGGTGCATGACCGTGCAGTAATGCACTGGACTTTCGTACGGAAAGTCGTCGGTTAAATCCCCGCTCTGTGCTACTCCCCTCGAATGACACAAACATTTTATCCGCCTAATATTCGAAGGTATAAGAATACCTACGACTTCGATCATATCTATCATTAAAAAAATCAAAGGACAATTTATATAGCGCCGTTTAGAGAGCTGACTCTCCTCAAGAGCGCTCGAACTAGGGATTCGAATCCACTATAATTGACGGATTAAAAATATTACAATTTCTTTAATAGAACAGGAAGATCTGGATACGGTCATTAGATTAGAAACTTCTCCGCATTTGCATATGTTCAGAAAAAAAAAATTGGTAAGTAAACCGCAGAAAGCTTACCAAGGGAAGATGAACTACAAATAAACCTTTGTTGATCTTCCGACATGTGATAGTAATACATTCGGTATTAGGTGGAGTGTGGTGAATACGCAGTGAACAAATAAAAATCTTAAATAGAACATACCCTCAATATGTTCCGATTCTCTATGACTATGACCTTCTAATCCATTCCGGGAAGATACCATATTTGATACTGAACTGTCATTTCCTATTCTCACTTCATCCTGCGAACTATTTCTGGTTTTGTTTATACCAAGAATATTGTCTATTGAAAACTTTTTACTCGTAACAGTTCTATCTGGATTATCAGAAACTGTTTTTTCTTCATTACTGTAAAATAAATTCGTTATTTTTCTTGCATCAACAATCGTTGAAGGTCTTTGATTATCCACATAGTTTATCGCTCGTCCATTCGATGTTCTCGAAGGAGAGAGTCTTTCTTCTACTTGGTCATGGATGATATCTATAGTATCACTGTTTTCATAATCTGTCTCGTAGTTGTCATATTCTTGAGGCTCTTCACTGAGACGACTCTCGGAGCCGTCCTCTGGTGACAGCGATGAACTATGGTAGAATACATGGCTGTCAACACGGTTTAAATTTTCTGCTTCCATTTTATATTACTTATGTTGTTTCATTGCTTTACATGATTTAAAACGAAAGTCTTAATGAATCGATAATTACGGAAATTAAAGATTGTAATAAATAGTTTGTTACAAGGTGGAATAATTTTTTTTTATCAACTAACACATATTTTTATAAAAAATATATTTAATTTCGTATATATATTTTTTTAAATATTAATAACATTGGCATATCTTTTTAATTTAACGAATTTCAACGTTCCTTAAAATTGTAGAAAAAAAAGAGTTCAAATATTGAGAGATCAAACAATTTCAATAAACGTTTTTCACTGCATGCGTTATGATTTTCACTTAAAAACTTATTAATACACAATATACGAGCACTTCTATTTTTTTAAGTAAAATCGTTTAATTTGTAATTTATGTAACTTATTTCTTAGAAAAGTTCATATAACGCGCGATTTTCTCGCGTGAAATCAGTTTCCCGCTAGTCTTTGGAGGTAAATGATGACAGGTAGCTCTAATGGCGCGGCAACCGCTTCCGGGAGCTGCTGGGGGCGGGGCTTGCCCCTCCACTGGCTGTGTCTAAGGTGTTAAGAGCTGTCAGACTATTCCAGCAAAATGGGCGCTTAAAGCATGGTTGTTGATCTGTAAGGAATGGGCGGAGGCGGGAGTAAAAGCTCTCGTGTAAATTAACGACGTTAAAACAATTTTGGGTAATGAATAATATGTAGACAAAGGGCAGGTAAATTTTCTTGGGAAAATAATAAAAAATTTTGACAAAATTTATTAAGCGTTGAGGAGTGAAAATTATAGGATTTCGCTTATATTGTTAAAATTTGAATGATTTAAAAACACTACAAATTAAACAATTTATATTATTAATACATGGATTATCTTATTATTTCACCTTGCTTCTAAGAAATACAATATGACGATTTCTGTCAATAAAACAAAGTGCTTAACAATATCAAAAGAGCCACTCAGATGCAAACTGATCATCGATAACGTACCCATCGAACAAGTCATGCGATTCATTTACCTAGGTGTAGAGATCTCCTGCAACAGTGACCTATACAGTGAAGTACGAGCACAAACTAATAGAACGACAGCTTTGGCTAGCTGTCTGTGGGACACTGTATGGAGAAACAAACACATGCTAACCGAAAGTAAGGTCAGGATATATAAGACATGCGTCCGCTCCATCATGACATATGGGATAGAAGTGAGAGCCGATACCAACAGGACAAAAAAACCTTTTCAGAGTGGCGGAAATGAGAACCCTACGCTCCATCGCAGGCAGAACTCTTAGAGATCGAATCAGAAATGAGACGATAAGGTATATCTGTGGTGTTGAAGACATAGTAAGGTGAGGAAGAAACAGAAGGCGCTTCTGGAGGGATCATTGGGACCGCATGGAGGATATAAGACTGGCAAGAATCGCTAAGACTGAAAACCCTAACAGCAGGAAATTACTAGGAAGGCCCCCGAAAAGGTGGAAGGACAGCTGGACGTCATCATCCCAGGATAGCCCACCGTCACAAACAGGTCATACGACCTAAACCAAGAGGAAGAAGAAGAAGGATTATCTAATGAACTTCATACTATAGTTACACACATAATTACACCGTGCCCCTTTTGAGATAGGCAGAGAGAACAGATCATCATTTCTTACCATCCAAGCATACACGTATAATTTTTGTCTCCTTACCATGCACACCCCTCGATATACACAATCTTCTATTATTCATTCTCCCTTTACCTTCATTCAAAATCTGATTCACTTGATCGACCCATTTTTAATTCTTCCACGTACACCTTGCACTTCTGACTTGTATACTCGCTTAACATCTTTTGAAATTTATTCTCCCCACATGTCCAAACGATTGTTACGCTTCTTTCTTCATCTGACTTAAAATGTTGATTTTAATCATTTTGTGAAATTCCTCACCTGATAAAAAGTGTCTAAAAAATGTACAATCTTAAGTAATATGTATGCGTTTTAAATTTTTTTTGACATTTAAAAACGCATTTAGGATGACAAAGAATATGATCTTCAATCAGTTAATTTTCAAATTTCAAATGTAAACATTTCCCACACCCTTCAAAATTCAATAATTTTTTTTAAGTTCTTTGATATGCTTCAATATCACCTTAATTTGGTATGGATGAAAAAAAATTGGACGTTTTGAGCATATCTTCTCCCAATAATATTATATTTTTTAAATGTTTTAGAGTTTTAAAAATAGAATATTGAAGAAATTAATGCTAACAGCTATTAATGATTAGTCAAGATTCAACAGCAGAGGCCATTGTTTTGAAAATATTCCCGCATTTGCTTAGATATGTAGTAAAATGCATTTTCTAGATAACTTGAGTAATCCAGATAATCAACTACGAGTATTTTATGATTAGTACGATAATGTACCACAATTTATCACTAAAAGAAAACAATAAAATTAAAAAAAAATCTGTTGCAGAGTTTCGATTTTTTTATTTAATTTCAAAATAAAAGATTTCAATCGCATTTTGGTTCAAAGCAATTAAATTAATTGATTAATTACCTATAATATGATGTACGTACAATGAATTTTTACTCGTCTAGCGAAGCATCTAGCTAGCACAGCTCGTGTAGCATCGTTGACAAGTTCACAGATAAATTATGACGCATTTCTTATTGATATTGCATAATTATGTTTAAAATATGCTTCGCTTGTCATAAAATATTGCTAACGTTATCTAGAGAAAATAAAACTTTCATAATTATTTTATTTTGCTCAATAATCTTCTTCTTTATTCCGTGTTCAATGCTGATCATAATGGTCCTCTGCTATGTCTGGAACTTGGTGCACCATCTGTTTCCATCTTGAGCCATATTAAATGTGACATTTAAAGAGCATCCTGAATTTTGGGACTTTCTGATAAAATAACCAAACGTTTAATATGAACATTTGCGTTCACGCTGGCCACAAAGTTCTTTCAGTAATCGTTATTTCTTGAATGGCAGTGACCTTGGTGCACCTCGTGGTCCATGTTACACGCAGCATCTACCGTCATACAATATCTTAAAGCCATCTACCATATTTCTTTCAATTTTTTCATTGTTCATGTATCCATTGCATACAGTGCTTCGAAGAATACAAGAGATTTCACAAGATGGATATTGGTTCTTCTAAGTATAGACCGGCTGATCCGTATATTCCTCAATAAATATTTTATTTTGTTATGACATTTGCGAAACTGCTTAACAGCATATTAGCATACATAACGTAAATTACGAGATAATACTGTCAAATCCCTTTGTTTAACATCAGGCATTTGATAATGTCATATTTAATATTCGCTAAAAGTAAATTAATAATTGAAATGTAAAATGAAAATGGTTTTCCCAGTTTGAAGGCCCTAGTTCCTGTGCAAAACGGAAGAAGCGGCGACTTGATTGATGGACAGCGGACTCCGCCCCCATTTGGGGCACAAGTGCTCTTTTACGCGGCAAGCTTGTGGTGGATCTTAAACGCCACCCAAGGCGCTTTTCAAACTTTTAGGTTATCACAGTTGTATTGCTTGTTTTTCGCAAGTTACCAAAATATCACGATTACAGTATCGTTTTCCAAATCGAAATTATCTTAAAGGTTTAAAATAATTGTTTGTTCGAGACGAATGTTATAATTAGAGCTAAGAAAGGACGACCTCCGTGGCCTAGTTTGTAAACTTGTCTTCAACCCAGGGGCTGCAGGTTCACTATTGAATCGAGTTTTTTTTTCGAAAAAAAATTCAGTCTGGTTTTATTAAAGGCATTTTTAACATATTTCTAGCTTGTAAAGATTGTCGTATGATAATACACCCGTCAGGTTACTCTGTAATCAACGAAATAATAATACACTACAATACAATAGTTTTGAAATGGTTAAGATATTTGAAGAAAATGAGTTGTGAATGTAGTACAAAATTAAAAACGATAAAGAATGAAACGTATTTTTTGTAGGCATTTATCGCTTATAAAAAGATTAAATTATTCTTTTTTCCTAAGGATTGGTATCATCAAATGCTTTTAAACTGAATTAAACTCCTATAAACAGTATGTTGAGTAGAAAAAGCCATAAAATAGCGTAGTTAAGATCTAATATTTTAGTTCCGTCACAGAAATTCTGTTTCGTCTACATAAAAAATATATGTTTTTCGAGGCTTTTTTCTGAGAATAAATAAAACTACATTTTTATCAAAAAATAATCGAGTTACTGAGTATAGAATCCCCTAAAATAATTGTCAGTTTTTCATAATTAACTACGATCGTCTGTTGTTTTCTTGTAAATTGTTATCGAATTGTCAATTATTTGAACGGATATTCAAGACCCGAACCGTTGTTGGTAAACTGGTTTCAAACTGTAATTTTTTTAGCGGATGATTAACGCCAGATTACGTGATGGTAAACTGATCTCAAACTATCAATTGTTTGAGAAGTTGATAACCGTTAGATTTAATAAAGGTACATCACGTTCCTAGTTTTTAGTGACGTTTGCATATATTACATTATGTTTTACTGTTTTTTTTTTCAAATATTTTTAGTATTTTAAGGATATTTAAGTTATTCCTCTTTTTGGAAATAACAAAACTTTCACTCAGCAATTGACATGAATCTGCGTAACTCTTTTTAAATTGTTGGGAAAAAATAGCTGTTTGGCAATAAATTCGCCATTTATATACTTAACAACATAATGTTTAAATAAATAAATAAGGTTGTTGGCAAACTGTTTTCTGATAATTATTTGGTTTAGCGAATGATCAACGCCCGATTCGATAAAATTTGTTTATTTTCTAGTGGGTGGGCTTTGGTATTTATTGTGTGGTTTTTATGATATTATACAACGGTTTTTTTTTTAAATATTTCACAGTGAAAATGTTGTATAGTTCAAAGGATAAGAATTAAAAACAATATTTCAAATTTAAAACGTCAAGGTAAATCCAAGATGGCATACATTATCTTACTTGGTGACCATATATGTTTATTATAACCCACATATAAATTTTAAAATATATGGTTATTTAATAAAAAATATTTAATTTCATTATACACGAAAGTTTAAAAACTGTTGAAAATTACGAGCTTTCGTGCGAAATGCTTTGCACGAACATTTTGTTCCTAAATGTTTCCAAAATTCCTCAAATGGGCATTAAAAATGTGACGTTTTATATAAATTTAGTAAAATAGACGTACATTTATTAAGAATATAATTATTACAATTTAAAGAAACATTCTAAAAATAGTCATTTTTAATTTAATAGATATTTTATCTCAGGAATGAAAAATAAATATAATGTATCAATTAGTGTAAATTCGGTGCCAATTTCATACCGTTTTTGCCTGCAAAATGCAACTATTCCACTATAGTATAACGTCATTAATTCACCAGATACTTGCCTTTCCACCCGAAAACCTTTCCGAGCCCTGAGAGCAAACCTTTTCCACAATAATCTGAGTTCTGAGGAGAGATGGAAAGGACAAAGACAGTAATCTGAAATCACAAATAAAGATCTGGTAGTGAGCCCAACCGTCGAACCGAAGGAAGCCTACCAGGGAAAATTTGGAGCAGCTTAAACCGGGTTCACACATATCACAGTCACTACCATATTCCTGCTTGATGCTCATATGGGGCACTGAAGAGTCACCGCTATGTGAATGAAATATGGTAACATGTAGTCATAACCACGGAATATATAGTCTTCAACTGCCTCATTCGTGCATTCACTGGAGGAATCACTGGAGATGTTCAAATGGCAGGGCCATCTGAGAGTGCCACTTTGACTCTTGAAAATATACAAGAAAGAAGAAGAATTGCGCTGACTACAATGTACTCGTACATACAAAATATCCCGTGTGTAACATTTTTCCCATATTTTCAGGTGGATTAAAACCAACTCTACTAATTCCTCCTTGGACCTGTGACAGAAAGTGATCTGTTCGACTTGTATCATATATGTTACATAGGGTGTGTTACCATTTCGATACGAGTTGCGGAATAGATTCACACGACGTTATCAAGTACTTAAATTATCTTGAAAATCACAGTTTTGAGTGAGAGAAAATCTAAAATAATTTAAAATTCACGATTTCATCAATATATTCACTGCCAACTATGCGATATCGCGTTGTGACATCACGCGACATAGCGTGGCAAGCTACAGTAACTTGTTAACTCGTATGAACTAATATGGCCCCCGGTAACATCGGTAAATAGGCGTATTTCAGGATATACTCGTAAAATCGGATATTTCACTTTTTTAAAGCAAAAATATGAGAAACATATAATATTTTTTCTATTAGTTATAGCTTCGCAAAAACCAAATGAATAATCAAATCTCAAATATCCATCGAAACGTTCCTTTATGCAAGCTTTTACTTGTGTGGTAACAACTCTCGACGAAAATTGACAGCTATTTGTTAACACAACCGAATACGATTTTGAACATCATTTTGTCTATAATCGTTTTTAAGTTTTAATTTATAATTACTAAAAGGGTTCGGTTCGGTTATTCCAATAAAACTCATCACACATGACCTATCACACGATGCGTTTTTCATAGAACTTTTTTTAAATTTTAATTTTATTTAAGTATACGAAATAACACATCAATATGTTACATGTACTAAAGGCTAAAAAAATCATTTTTACTTTGAGTGTACTTCGCTACTATAAGATCGGTTATACTTTAAAATAAATCGAACTATTATAAATATCGAGTTTCATAGTACGTAAGCTAATATTTTTTTTTGTTTTATCTAATGTTCTTCTTTTCAACTAACATACTCCTCGGCCATGTCAACGAGAGAACAAATCTTAAATAAACAAAAACACCGAACGAGCTATACGCTCGTGATTACGGTAAAATATCTTAAATATCCGGAGAAGTAATCAATTTACGAGTAATAAGTAGCTATTTTAAGGAACAGAAGATATATTGAAAGTTGATTGCAATCAAAAAATGAATTCGCTTTCATATTCTACTATACTTTAAAAATTTCTAAAATTATCTTTAAGTTCCAAAATAACGAAATAAAAGAACGCCACTATAAAACAAAACAATTAAGTAAACTTCTTCATCTCATTTTTTATTATAAGGTTTTAGACTTAACTTATGAAGCCTCATATTATTGTAGATATATTCATTATAAATATATTTGTTTCTCTGCTACTTACACTTATGCTAAATGGGTCTGCTTGATAAGGATAGCTGTAGTTATTAAGTAAATGTATAAAATCTAAGATGCTCATAAAGCAAAACGTATATCGTTGTATAAGCTGTTTTTTCCTCGAATACATTTTTTCAATAAGTCTAATGGTTTTTTCCATAATTCTAATGATTTTTTCCATAATTCTAATGATTTTTTAAAAATTGTGTGTTAACATTGAATACTGTAAACCCTTTTAAAAAGAGTGAGGTACTATAACTACAATTTTCAGAAAAAAGAAATAAATGTGAAATTTAAATTAACCTGTTTCCTTTATTGTAATAATTACTACCATTTGCGTATAATATTTGATCGTACAGTATTTGACCTTACAATAACTGTTTGTTAGAGATGGAAGTTATAAGTAGAATTAGAAAGTATATATCTGAAATGAACAGAGAGTCAGACTGAGGAAAGGCATGATGGAAATAGGTGGAGGAATTCTAGCTTAAGGAAAGGTAAGAAGTATGAAAAACGGAATACGAGATGTGTGTATTTGGATGAGGTAAGAGCTGTTTGCATGGATAGAAAGACGTTGAGATATGTTCTTTCTGCTTATTCCAAAATACGAGTAAACATGGAGGGATTGTATTTATTTATTTAGGGTCGATTTCGACCATTAAAAATATTTACAAAACATAATCAGAGTGGGAATGAATACAGAAATACAAGGTGCTAAAATAATATGCACAAAACACTGAAATAGTTCTTAGAATTTGCTCTAAAAACTAAATAATGCTGATTTTATTTAAAGTTATAGCTCACTTTGCAAAAAAAAAAATGGTTTGCCCTTTGTACGGCAGTATAATACTCGTAAATACTTTAAGAGTAACGCCACTGTGCGATATAAAATAACAGCACTTCACCTTGTTATATGTACTTACCACCACTCGATTAAGTTCAATTACCGGGATCTAAAAACATCCCCTTTATCCGTAGCCCCCGATCCATTTCGCAAATAAAGGAACAATAGCATCCCTCGCCCTGCCCGCCACTGTCGGCTCGTAACGTGTATTAATTTATTCATTTTAAATGGGGGAGGGTGCGATCATGTTGCGCTTTTATGGATTGTGTCACGTTAAAAAAAGCTAAAATTTTATTTATGTTTTAACATAGAAAAGTAAAGAAATATATAGTTATTTGCAAAAAAATGACCCAACTCACATTGTACTAGAACATGTTTTGAGATATTTAAGAAATATATTGGATGTACAAATTAGTTCGGTCCGTTTTTTTGTATTCAAAAATGCATTTATTTCTAAACAAAATGAGTGAGCAGATCAATTAAAGTATTGCCCATCGCTGGCTACTACTTTTTCCCATCTCTCAGGCCATTTTCGAATTCTATCTCGAAAAAATGACTCGTCTTTTGAGGCGATCCAAGTTTGCAGCCAATTTTCGGTTTCTACGAAAGAAGTGAACCGGTGACCTGCCAAATCGTGCTGCATCCTTCGGAACAACCAGTAATCAGAAGGAGCAAGGTCCGGGGAATACGGCGGGTGCGGTAAAACATCCCATTTGAGCGTTTCCAAATATTTTTTTACGACTTTTGCGACATGAGGCCGAGCGTTGTCATGAAGAAGAATAACTTTATCATGTCTTTGCTCTTATTCTGGCCGTTTTTCTCGCAATGCACGGCTCAAACGAATTAATTGTACCCGATACCGTAGTATTGAAGAACATGGCTGGAAGACATTATTGTCATTAACTCCAGCTATCGAGCTTTTGGGTTAAGAACCACTGGAGTTGACTAGTATCTAACAGTTAGAAACCTCATAATTAGAAACACCGGGAAAAATATCAACACCCATACACGTCTAGAACATGCAAGTATTATTTCCATACGAACTCGAACCAGACAAGGACCCTTTTTTGGGCACCATCGGAATAGAACCTGAAACCCCCGAATGGAAGTCAAGCGTCTTACCAACTTGACCACGTGTCAATGTGATATTTCAAGTTAAAAAAAATGTTGAATAATTATTTTTGTATATGTATATGTCGACATTACACGTTCCGGGCGTTATTCTCAATGACAATCCGCGAGTTCCGTGCCTATTTCAGATATTTCAAACCCGAAGGTTCGATTACTGGAGCTTAAGACAATATTATTTCCCAGTCACGCTTTTCAATGTGTCCGAAAAAAAATCGGATATATTGAAGGGTACCGAAGAGTACGAAAAAAATGCAGACACGCTTTCGGGAAATTACTGAATTGTTTCTCACTTAATTGCAATGGAATAACAGCAGCATACGTATTAACGCGCATTTTGCATGAATTTCGATTTAAACAGCCCAATTTTTTTTAAATTGGCCATCCACCCAAACTGAGCCATCAAATTAAAGTAATGACGCAATTATATAAGTCAATAAATAAAAATAATTTAAAAAAAAATGACAACTGATTAAGCTTCAAAAACTTAACAATCGATCTATAAATGGAAAAGTTCCTCGAAGAAAGAAGAAACACAAAATTCATTGGAAGCGGTAAAGATATGGTTTTTAGTAAAACAAATCAGTCTCGCAAAGGACAACCGAAAAATACATGTTCTATAGTTTCATCATCCAGACCACACTCGCAGTCACGATTATCCACAACCCAGTTTAAATGTAAAAAAAAAATATGAGGACAAATTATAACTTGATAAAGTTGTGATTTTATAAATGTATTCTTATTTGTGTTTCGAAACTTCTTTTATATTGCAACAATTTTGATGACAATGACTGATTGTGTGTCATTTTTACCATTATCAAAACATGAGTAGCTGCTCTTACTTTGGTTTCGCATTCAGGCAAGGCCCGTTCTCTGTTCTGGTTTTGGTTTCGGTGTCATTATTGTATTTAACAACGGGTGGTCACGATAATAAAATTCTTATTACACCTAATTTGTTTTGTTATTTTATCTGTTTACTTGTAAACATGTACTGAATTTGGGTTCTTTTAATATTATCAAATTGATCATCAGGGATAAATTCTCGATCTCTTTCCACTATCAAATATGTGATGGGACATAAAAGATCAGTCTTCATCCAGCATGATCAAAAGATCAGTCTTTATCCTTCATGATCAAAAGTCTTTTATAAAGAAAGTAGTATTTATTCTCTCCCTCGGCGTCGGAAACACAGCAGTGCAAAACGAATTAAATGAAAGCTTAAAACCTTTAAGACCATATAGTAAAAAAATGTTTCCCGAATTGAACACAATCCTTAATTTATGTATTTTTATTAGTTATTCTAATTTCGCATTAATTATACGCAATGTACCAATGTATGAAGTATGGCCGTATGGTAACGCACTGGACTTCCGTGCAAAAGGTCGTTGGTTCGAACCCCACGCTGTGCTACTCCATTCGAATGATGAAGGTATTTTTTCCGCCAAGTATTGGGGAATATAAGGATACCTATGACTTCGGTTATATTTATTATTTTAATAAAATATATAGAATACTGGCACTCGGTTGGTTCTGACTTCAAATCGTTTAGTCAATCAAATGTTATGTTGCGTTCGTCTCCAACCATTATTCAATTAGTGAAGCGCTTTTAGTCAATCAAATGTTATGTTGCGTTCGTCTCCAACCATTATTCAATTAGTGAAGCGCTTTTAGTCAATCAAATGTTATGTTGCGTTCGTCTCCAACCATTATTCAATAAGTGAAGCGCTTTTGTGTGTGTGATCTCGCTCTTATCCGAATTATAGAAAATGTTATCAAAACTGACATATTGATATTTGTAAAACAATAAACAACATGTAGATAATTATAACAAAATAATTATTATCTCTGTGACGTAGTTGGCAATTTGCCTGTCTTCCAGTCCGGGGGTTGTAGGTTTGATTCCTATTCGATCCCAGATTTAAAAAAGGATTCTTGTCAGGTTTTCACCGACTTTTTAAAAAATATTTTTGATTAGGAGAAAAATATTGCTGCATGGCAATAATCTCACCAGATAGTACTGTATACAATGAAAATGTAAAACAATAATAAAATGCCAAATATTCAGATCAACGATAAACAAAATATACGAGTAAATCGAATTCATAGTGTCGGCAATTTTTTTACTGTTTGATATAAATGAGTACCTATTTAAGTTTTCGTCTTCTATCAAATGGTTCATGTACAGAATAAAATATATTTTATATAGCACCATTTTATACATATAATGTTATTTTATAAAATCCATAATATATGGTATACCATATCATCATTGACGATACTACAACCCAGGATGGGTCTGGGCTGCCTGCAGAATTTTTAATAACGATGAAGGTATACTTAAGTTCTTTCGCCCTTCAACTTTTGACAGCTCGGTAGAACGAAAGTTATTAGAAGAGAACTTAATATACTTGGAAGATGTTAAAAGTGCTGGGGTTAAAGCAATTCCATAGATTAGAAATCAAAGTGCCTTAGTACGTAGTAATTCATACCGGAGTACATATATTTAAAACGTCTCGATTAGCTTTTTCTTGACCAAAGACTAAGAGGAAATGTTCCCCTTTTTTAATTGAAATACTCGTATAATGTCCTCCAGACACCTTAAAACGTTCACCCTTTTTTGTCATTGATTCATATACACCACACAATACACATACATAACTCAGGTGGTACCCGAAGACTTCACATACACCACACAATACACATACATAACTCAGGTGGTACCCGAAGACTTCACATACACCACACAATACACATACATAACTCAGGTGGTACCCGAAGACTTCAGGGGATAAAGTAAACATCTATGGATTCAGTGAAGGCTGTAAAACTTACAGAATACAATTTTATCAATATAATAATATTTTTTGATGATAATGTGCTAAAAAACAAAAACTAACTGTCGAAAATAGACAGCTTCGAAATATATTACTAAATAGATAGTATCAACATTACGCTACGAATATAAGACTAATTATAACGTTGATGTTAATGTTTTCTTTTATAATAAAATAATACATCTGAAATTACATTTTATATCGAATTGTCTTCCATTTCAATTGATGTCGGAAGAGATTGCCCTTATTTTTCATTTTGGCATATGGTATATATTGGCACCTTATTCAGGACAAAGATACTTTTTTTCAGGTGACTTATGTAGAAAATCGTCGTTGATGGGCCTTGCCTCGTAGTCAAGGATCCCGTCGCCATTCTAAGGTACGAAATGTTTTTTTTTATTTTCGACGCAAACTCGTATGTAAATTTAATGAGCAATTTTTTTTTTAAATGTGTTGAGATAATATATTCCAACTCCTTTATTTAAACTTCTGAAACTAGAAAACTTTTTCGTAGATCGGAAAGAAATGGGGGTTATTTTTCAGTTTTACTGCAAGTAATACGAGTATGTTCTTCTGAAATAAATACACTCTTCATCAATTTAGATTATATTTGTACAAAGGTATATTAAAACATTGTCGTCATTTATCCACTTTTTCAAAGTTATAATTCTTAAAACTGTCCTCGTTTCTCTTTATGAAAGTGTAACAATCCTACATTTAGCAACTGGAATTGTCTTCATATGCATACTGTGAGTTAATTAATCATTATCGTTCAAAATAAAAGCAAGTGCTCTGTTCCTATTGTTTTAAATTTTCAAGCTTTGATATTCCCGTCCCATCTGTAAACAGTTAGACAATCTAATTCTATAACACTATTTTTTCTGTGAAAATACTTTGTATTGTATTACACTTTTGCTGTAAAAAGTTTAACCTAGCGGGCTTATAACCATGTAACTATATATTCCAACTAACCAGAAAGATGTTAAAGTGACATTAAGTGAACGTGACTGGAATCCTTTTTAAAAATCTGGGTTCCGGCGGGATTTGAACCCGCAACCTCCAGGTTGGTAGACAGGCGTCTTACCAACTAGGCCACGGAGGTCGTCTGTATACTTGTAGAAGTAATATTTTACTTAAATTTATATTAGCATTCATCTGAGTTGTACTTATATTTTAATTTAATCAATTCATGTACATATATTTACTTTTTCATTGCTGAAAATTCTAATATATTTTTTTTGTCTATTTATAGCTGTATAATATCGAAGACCCTTGATTAGTATACGACGAAAAAAGAAAAAACAACTAGTTTCAGCTTAATTTTCAGACTAGTGATTGATAACTTGTTTGGAGTTTCGGTCCGATGGTAGGACACCTTACTCCTTCATCGGATAAGTTCTGACTGTTAAGATATTTTGGAAATTTTGGATCTTTTTAGGAATCGGGAAAGGATAGGTTTGTGAGTTTTTATGGATGATTATGAGAAATTATAAAACGATTAAATACATAAATAAATGTGATAATATATACATAATATTACATAAGAATATACATTTAGTTGTGGAGTCACACACGAATATATTGAGTGGGTGAAAAATAATGGTTATGAATAAAATATAGTATGTAAGTGAATATAGTATGTATATATATATAGGTAATTAAGTGGATAAGGAGACGTGTGTGACTTATTAATTTTCAGATCGTTTCATTCGAATTTATTGTTCTGTAACGAAAAACAAATAAACACCGACAGAATTATAATTTTTAAAATGATATACTTAATTCCCACTCAACCTGACAACTTTCATTACCCCAACATCCGAGCCTGAACACATCAAATTCAATTTAGTGCTTACAATATAGCGATATGATTTATCATTGGCGGGAGTAGCTGGGCTCTGTTCTGTGGAAGAGTGGAGGGGAGGGTGTGGGGGGAGGTCGGAGATAAGGAGAAGGGGCAGAAGAGGGGCAAAAGAGGGGGCAGATGATGAAACTCACAAAGAAGAAAGCAAGAGAGCGCTAAGAGCGAACCAATAAGAAAGTTTACATCTCTTAACTGCTCAGGGTCTACGGAAAAGTGTTTACAAAATATTTTACCGTAAAATCTTTAACATAATACGATTTGTTTGTTTAATTACAGTTTTTTTTTGTAATTGTAAATGAAATTTGATTTATCGTAATGACTGCAGCTGTTAAAAATAAATATACATTTGTTTCTGAGAGCCAATTTGTATACTCGTAAAACCTTTTTTACTCTGCATAGCAGTGAGAAATTCCTCATCTTGGACCAGTCCTTCCAATGCCAGAATAACATTTTTCGATCCGGATTCTTGAGGTTATTTCGCAAGGACAATTATTTTGGATCATTCCTAGCATACCAGGATCTTGTGTCAGATGATCTTCGATTACACTCTGGACCCCATCTTAACTGTTTTGAGGAAACAACAACGTAGTTTTGTTCATGGAAATACTTGGGTGGCTCTTATGTTTAACATCTGCTACATCTTAAAAAAAAACAAGCACATGCACTGAATTCACCACATGATTGCTGCTTTATTAACTTTGAAAACACCTTTTAAAGCTCTCACAGACCTTCGGCTTGGGGCACGGCAGGGTTATATCATTGCTCGCTTTAGTTTTATCATCCTTATGGACTTTATACTCAAAGCATATATGGAAATCATGAGAGACCTCCTGACACCGTTGAACGACAACCTTAACCCGGTAAGTGCTGAATAATATTTCATAAAATGTCACGAAATTAGTCAATTATTCATTAAAAATTAAGTTAAAGAAGTAATTGCGAGTTTTGTAACATATAATATATGTACATATATAGTCATTATCTGCTGCATCTATATTCACCTTCAGAATTAGATAAAAAAAGGGCGAAACAAAAAAAACAACAATTTTTCGGGTTTTATCTGAAAATAAAATAAAAATATAATATTAGAAATATATATTTCAAAATTTTTTTTCTTCTTTTTAAATTATGAATCACCACTGCATTGCCTCTATGTAGAATCTCGAGTCAAACATTGACAATATTTTTTATACTGAAATAAACAAATCTCAAGGGCGAGACTAATTTTCGGGGACAAATTCTTGACAACATTTGAAACACGTGTAGAAAGACCATGTGAGAGCATTTTTTTACGAAAGAATGTCACAAGTTGGGAAAAAATGTCTTCTCAACAGTATTCGGATATAGTCGCACGACGCACTAAAAACCTGCGTTTTTTATAGAGCGTGGGATAAATCCGAACCTCGCACTTGAGAGACGTACAAGATGATTCGGATTTATCCGCACCTCGCATCTAAAGGGGTTAAATATGCGGATGGTATCGGATTATTGAGGTTGAAAGAGTTATTACTAGCAGGTTGTATAAAAACGATATAAAACGAAAGTGTAATATAATTCAAAATGATGACAAATTTTAATATTCATATAGTTTGCCATTAATATGGGATTATACAGCAAATAAAACAAAAGTAAAGTTTACATTTATCATTCCATCAGCATATTTTTTAGTTATTTTAGTTGATCAACGAAACAAAATACTTCATTAATGTTAAACAAACAAAATGTCGAACATATTTATTAAATATTTGCTAAATAACCAGACTGTGATTTGCATTATCAAATGTGAATCTTAAGTGACGTATTAAATTTCACGTCAGTGGAAATCCATGCGGGTGTGTGACAACCCTGATTTAAACGAACAGCTTTTATTAATATCAATTACTTCGTGTATTCATAACGGAATATCTCATATTCCACTGGTTTCCGATCCCAGTAAGACGTGTTTATGCAGCAAAGATCCTACCCGCATTCATTTTTTTTACATTTGAAAACATAACATCAACTCAGAATTATATTATTTGGAAATTGTTTTCAAGACTTATTTAAAACATGAAATATACTATTTGTTAATAAATTACTTCTTCGTTTCACTAAACATTTTATTGTTTCCTTAATCTAATTACGGATTAATGGATGAACGAGGATTAATTTAATTTGTGGAATAACAAATTTATTTATAATTAAATAACATCTAATATACGGAGTTCCACAAAGGTAAAGCCGAAACCATTTTTAAAATAAATTAAATAGACTTTTTAGACCGCGAAATATTGCGGATTTTTTTTATTTGAAAAGCATACTTACGAGAGATTGTAAGACAAAGAAAGATATTCGGAGGTGTGTTGCTATACGAAACAACGTCAACAGCGTACTTTTGTCAATTAATCAATTGCAAAGTCTTTTAAAATGATTTTAAAAAGTGGTTGGTTGGATACATTTTGCGTTTTATTTCTACGCACCTCTTGTGACAGATTGGCTAGTTCTGATTAGCGGTTTAATGTGGTTGTGGGTGAAGCGGGGGTGTGGGGGAGAGTAAGACAGGGGCGGCAGGTGTGAAAGAGGGACTAAATCTCACGCCGATAAAAGCCCTTTTACACCCCATTTAGGGGCGTAGAAGCAAAATTATTGTATTTATATGCTCTTAATAATTAAAAAATTACTGAAAAAAATCACGATTTAATTTTATAATGGAATATTTTTTTGCATAGATCAGTTATTGAAAAAATAATTAAAACTATAAAGAAAGTAAAAATAGGTACACAAATACCTTGGTGCATGATGGATTCGTGCATCAGCTTAAGGCTAAGACGAAAGGCAGCATTCTGAGATAGTTAGCGCATGTAGAACGAATTAATGCAAAAAAACTAACAATACAAATATATTCGTTTAGTGCAAATCTGAGTGGTTTAGTGCAAATATGGTTGGATCAAGTGAATGCTATTTTAAAAGAAGGAAACGTATTAAGTCAGAGAAATCGTAGGATTTGTTGAGAAGGTGTATGGATGTAGAAGTGGCGAAGAATGTGTGTCGAGATAGGAAAATCTGTAACTATATCCTCTCTGCCTACTCCGACAAGGAAATCGCGTGATTGTATATGTAATGTGATGTTAGAATACCGAAGAAGTTTAAAAACTCTATTTGGAAAGTATAGTGAGATGATCTGTTTTCTATGCCATCTCGCGAGATATCTGACGTGACGATACATAGTTTTGTAATGAATGTAAATTAATTTATTCTTAACTATAAGATTTCAATTGAAAAAGGTTTAGGATGAACCCAAAAAACTCTGAACGGCTTAGTAGTTTTTTGGGTTAAAGTTTTTTGGGTTACCCTAAAAAGGTTTAGGATGAACCCAAAAAATAATTCACTTAAAAAAACAACAAGTATAATTTGAAGAGGATGATAAGTGTTTGAATGTGATGGAAGTGAAATATTTATTTATTTTCAAAAGCCGCAACCCAGCTTCCGAAAAATAACATTTGATAAGATTATGAAGATATTTTTACTCTACGTGTAGCTGATTTTTTAAATTAATTATTGTTTTTTATTTCTTAACATAATTAAATTAATAAATGTAGAATTTTAACAATCGTTGTTAATTGCGAAATACTTGTTACGTTACAAATGTCAACAATACGAAATTAAGCTTTCACACAAGTATCAGTTCCATATTGAGGGAACATTTAAATAATATGAAAATTAACGATTCCTTTTGGAAAATTTAATGCATAAAAATAATTTATGATCAATATATACGCCCATAGATTATCAACATTCTTATTTTTACTTAGTTTTATTTCAGTTCGACCCCACCACCACTCACGATGTTATGGGGGACAAAATGAGCCCCCATCTAGCGCGATCTACACTAGAAGATCAACATTTTATTTTTTTATAAGCACGACGTGACGTCACTTAGTGATAAAGGAGAAACTACCCAATGAGATTCCTCCTTCGGTGGCGACACACCTATGTGTGAAAATAATAGTAGGGACGATGGACTTAATATCCGACGTCACGGGAGAAGGAAAATGAGTTGCAGTACATTAAATATATTAACAAAATGCTTCAAGACTTGAAGTTCAAATAACCTAGTAATTTGCCAGTACTTTTATAGAAAATTTTGAATACAGCAAAACTATTTATTGACACTTCTAGATCGGAGTAGCCAATCGATCCGAAGACAAACCGATGTAAGGTCGAGTGGAGATCCCTTTAGAAATTATTGACTTGATTATTATCGCAGTGCCACAAAATGTGATTTGCAGATTGATCCAGATGGCCGCAAAAATTACAACTGGGTGAAGGGACAAGATTAAAGCTAAAGAGTTTGCCATTGAAGTTCCCATGGTAGTCTAACAGCTTGGGTACATGCACGAGGAGCCGAAGAGCGTCCTGTTGCAGAAATGTTGCCATCTTGACAAGGTTTAATAATCACTTGATGGGTAATCTCTAGCAAATGGTAAACCAAAACCTATTGATTTTCTTATTCTCGCATGAAAAGTGTTCATGTTCGTTACTAGACATATTTACATATATTTTTTCGGACATGTTGAAAGCGTGGCCGGGAGTTAGTATTGTCTTCGGCTTTAATACTTAAACCTTTGAGCTATGAATCATTGGAATAGACAAGCAACTTACAGTTCACCATTGCATTTTGGGAAATACTACTACAAGTGGAAAAACGACAACACTTGCACACGTCAAAAGCGTGCGAGTATTTTAAGTAGACGAACTATTTAACCAGATCGACACCCTTTTTTCTCCTTCGTTATGTTAATAATCTGGAACTAAATAGATGTTTGGTCTCCACTCTTCCCAATGCTGAACCATGACGACTGCAGCACTCAGGGAACAGAAGTTGACTTGCTACGAGCCGGAAGACTACTATCCGAGGGCCGTATACTGAGGGAAGATCGGAAGACCGCATACTATTATGAGGAGAATATTCAAAAGATACATGAGAGCGTTGTTGATGACCAAGGAACAAGCGATTGTTGACATATTGTGAATTATAACAAGCAATTGTGGACATATTATGAATTGTAACAAGCGATTGTGGACGTATCGTGAATTGTAACAAGCGATTGTGGACATATTGTGAATTGCAACAAGCGATTGTGGACATATTGTGAATTGGAACAAGTGAATGTGGACATATTTAGATAAACACAGTCAGAGTTTAGAAGGATGGTGGCTGAATTGACTGAGGAGTGACTGTTTTATTTTTACCATATATTTTATGTCCTCAGTGAGATACGAGTACATGCAAAAGCCTAGTTTACTGGGGACACGACAAATGAAACGCAACAAACAAAGATTAAAATGATGTGTTCAAATTAAATAACCTGTTGTTTTTTCGCAAACTATGTATATTTTTTGTCATGTGTGAAATTAAAAAATATATAATTTTTTTTACATGATTAATTAATATTTTCACTGATCTGCTGACATAGCGGAACTGTGTAATGATTTGAACAATGGTAGTTGAGATTTTAATGCTTGGTATTATTTATAAATGAAATTTTTTGTCTGAATTTCTTGATGAAGTGTTCTTTTAAATAAAAAAAAAGTTTGATTTCAATCAGACGCTCGCGCCGTTCATCTCAACTTGGAATGTCTCAAACGACATTGCAACGAATCTTAGAAAGTCATTTTCACATCTTTCCGTATAAAATTCAGTAGATGCAAAAAATTAAAGCACAACAATGCTTAAAATAGATCACTTCTTATAGACCAACTCATGTTATACAATTCAACCCACGTATTCAAATAACATAAAACAAATTAAATTATTATCGATTTTAATTGAATCTATTTCGAAGTTCATTTGTGGTTAGGAGAATACAATAGCGATATTATTATAAAAAAATACTAATTTGTTTAAATTCTACGCCAATGTGTAGTAAGTGAAAACCAGTAGAACACGATAGTAGGTGTCGGGGGAGAGTGGGAGGGGGAGGGAAGGAGGGAGGAACCTCCCACGGCGGCACGCTATTGGCTCGCATTGCGCGTGCGTGCGACCATTCATTTCCCCTCTCTTAAATGATTATTAACATTAGCAAAATCTTAAGGAAACTCTTTGATTCCTATTTTTTTCACGGAGTGAAAACGAATATTTTTTTATATTAAATATATTCAGCATTGAGAATAAATACTAATATTGTGTTACAAATTTTTTTTTCTCGAAAAATCAAGCCATTTAAAAACCATTTTAAAAAATGTCAAATACGAGTATCGTATATGCTCACATATGTTAAAATGCGTTATAAAAATGTTCTCACATAGGAATGAATTGTATTTTACTATAGTATTTTTTTGTTTACTAAGACAATCCATTCTATTGGGTGTTAACGTAAGTTGTGTCCGTTTTTTTCCAATTTAAAAATGAGCACCAAAAGTAAAACAAAATTGTAAAGGTTTTACGTCATTCGAAAGAAAATTTTCTGCTCTACCAGATATTGTGTTTGCTTTTACGTTATATATATTATTTTATTTGATTACAAGCCTTCAAAATGGAATGGCAAGTAGACGAAAGTGAGCATTTTCGACACCTCCTTCTGTTCGCGTTCAATCGAGGGAATAAAGCTGCTCGCGATATTTGCGAAATGTACGGTGAATATGCTATGAATGAAGGGGATCTTCATGAATAATATAGTTTAAATGGTCCTCGTCGAAGTCCACTGGTCGTCCGGAACACTCCATGTCTTTCAGGTCCAAATTACCGTCTTTGAAACGCAAAAACCATCGACGAGCTGTCCTTTTATTCATAGCATCTTCACCGTACACTTCGCAAATATCGCGAGCAGTTTTGGCAGCTTTATTGCCTCGATTGAACGCGAACAGAAGGAGGTGTCAAAAGTGCTCACTTTCGTCTTGCCATTACACCTTGAAGGCTTTTAATCAAATAAAATAATATACATAACGTAAAAGCAAACACAACATCTTGTAGAACAGAAAATTTTATTTCGAATGACGTTTAACATCTTCCATTTTGTTTTACTTTTGGTGCTCATTTTTAAATTGAAAAAAAAAAACGTACACAACTTATGTTAACACCTAATACAATACATGAGGATGATTTATGCAAATGACAAAAGAGAAGAAATGAATATAATATATATATGAGTGTATGTGACAGCTCCGTGGTTTAGTTAGTAAGACACCTATCTTCCGACCCGGGATTTACGGGCGCAATTCCCGTTAGATCTTAGATTATTTCAGTTTGGTTATTACTTAAGTTATCTCTAATTAAATTATCATGATTAAAAATGCTTTAAATCTCTAATCATTTAACCTGAATGATTACACATACACACCATCGCACTTTATTCTTGCTGGGGTAGGCAGAGAGGACATAGTGCCATATTTTTCTATCTCGGCATACACACATCGCCTCTTTAACATTCATACACCTTCTCATACGGCTCATACAACTTCTCTTATTTCTTATATTTAATTATTTCACTTGATCTAACCGTACTTTCCTTGTTCTTCCACTACTACGCATTTTACTCATATTTGCACTGTAAAGGTATGTATTAGTTTTGTTAATCTTTCTTCTTTCGTTTGTTCTACGTGCCCAAACCATCTCAGACTGCTCTTTTACATCTAACCCAATATTTCAGCCTTATGTTCACATTCATCCCTAATCACTTCATTCCGTATTCTGTAATACATTATCCCCCTATTTATTGTTCTAAGTGCACACATTTCCATAGCATGTATTTGTATATTTTCAGTTTCCTTCTACCTCTACGATTTACCTCCGTACATCAAAGTTTCCTTCAACCTCCATGATTTACCTCCATACATCAAGTTTCCTTCTACCTCCACGATTTACCACCGTACATCAAAGTTTCCTTCTATCTCCACGATTTACCTCCATACATCATAGTTTCCTTCTACCTCCACGATTTATCTCCATACATCAAAGTTTCCTTGTACCTCCACGATTTACCTCCATACACTAAAGTACTGTGATGAACTATCATCTTAGCAAATTTGAATACTATCAGTATCGAGTATATTTTATTACCTCAGTTCGATATCCCTCATAACTCTTCTATTATCTGAAAAAATACTACCTAAACATAATAATTATTCTACTTGCTCTAATCGTTCATTCCTCACCCATATATCACATTAACTTTTCCTTTCACATTGTTTCTATCATCATGACTTTGGATTTTACTTATCTCTTATACAATTTACTTATCAAACGATGTAATTCTCCTCATTCTCCTCTAACACCACCATATATCATCGGCATACTGATAAATGAACCATTAAATTTTAATTATTGAAATATTAAATTCATAGAACATCAACTAGTAAATGAGCATTTTAATGCGTTTATAGCATAAATCGGGTTTTCTAATTTAAAATATAAGTTTTATCCAATTATTACTTTTGATGGAATATGACACTAATGAACTTTAACACGCGAATTGAAGAACACATTAGAAAACTAAAAAAAATACTTTCACTAAAAAACATCATAAATAATCAATTAAATTTATTATCTTCTCCACTTTTCACTCTATCCCCATAAGACTGGATAACTATTGTAAAGTTACTTTTAATTTTATTCCCTAATAAGCCTTAGACAAGATGAATTATAAATTATAGTGTATGTTACACGTAATTTAGTTACCTTGATTCCCCCGAGTAATGCATAGTGTGTGTTGAAATGTGCATAGAAATATGCTAAAAAAATAATAGAAAAATACAAAGTTAAGTGGC
Organism: Odontocerum albicorne; assembly: GCA_949825065.1. Classification (NCBI taxonomy): domain Eukaryota; kingdom Metazoa; phylum Arthropoda; class Insecta; order Trichoptera; family Odontoceridae; genus Odontocerum; species Odontocerum albicorne. The sequence goes on from OX463846.1 coordinate 31,627,459, forward strand.
ATATTTATACATTCCATTAATTATGGATTTCCACTAAATTCCACCTGAAGAGTTAATTAACATTATTTTTGACCTTAGACATTATTCGTATCAGCGAATCGTATTTACTGCATTAACATTAATGTTTTCTTTCAAAACTTTTCAGTTAAATCAGTTGTTGAAAATGTATTATTTTTCCTTTATCTACTATCCTCTATCTACATTTGTAGTACAGCGATGAAGATGTAATCTCTAAATTTACAAAAAGAAACTTTTTTGTGCCTTATACTCACCCTAAAACAACAACCTTAACAGTAATACACCTTTATTTTACCCAATTTATGAATATAAACGAAAACAATTTTTTAGTTTTTATTGACCTTATATTAATAACACCTTATTTGAAACGTGAAGTTCTTTGATTTCTTTTGAAATCTCTTTAGAGGTTATATTTATATGTTTGACAACCTCCGTGATCCGGTTAGGAAGATACTTGTTTTTTAATCAGAGAGTTGCGAGCTGAATTCCGTTGGCACCCATTTTTTTTAAAAGGAAAACATACTAGTTCTTGCATAAGACTTGTTTATTACCTTTCTGGTTAGTTGGAAGATATTGCCACATGTTAATAAGCCCGTCAGGTTGTGCTGTATACAATGGAAGTATAGTACAATATAATATATTAAAAAAAGAAATAATAATAATAAAGAAATAATAAAAAAATAAGCATATAAAATTATTGTGGTAACAGAAGAAAACAACTTCCGCCATTCCTATTTCGGTAGAAACGCACATCCCATCAAATATTAAGTGATCGCCACATTTCATCCTTTTATCCTTTTCATCGGCTGTAACGCGTGATGAAAATATGTTTTCACGCCATTCGGGGGTGAAAGGATGTTTTCTCGTAAAAGGTTTTAAGGAAGATTTACGTGGAAATGTGAGCGCAAACCGTTTCCGTGGACGTCTTCAACATAATGGAACGAAAATAACATTTGAATGGGATATGAAAAATATTTTTCCAAGTTTTTTACCAATTGATATTGTACTGAGAAAAATATTCATATTTTGAACTATTAATAAGAAGAAAAAAAGCCGTGATAAGATGGGTTAGTTTTTTGTATCATCGTCATTTATTATGATAATATTTTTTAATCATACCTATGGTGCGCAATTTTTACAAAGAAATCACAGAATATCTAAAACAATAGATTATAAGATGTTTTAAGATACAAGTACCTATCTAAACTAAAAAAATATGTCCATATATCAGAATGTCCTGCTCGACTGCAATGGCTTAAAATAAGATTTACGTATTCTGTCAACCCACTTTAGAGTCAATCCAAGCTATCCTCAGTATCTGCGTGAAAAAGTCAATTTTCTTTCTGAGCATGTAACATACTATACTATCCCTTCGATCTGGTAACAGTAGAATCTTTTGTGTACCAACGCATCGCCGTCTTTGCTGGGTCTCGTAGTCAAGGACCCCCTCGCCATTCCAACGGCAATTCAGTTGGAGAGCGAAGTTGTACCGCAGAGTTTGTTAATGAGTGAGCAATTGCACACCAGCAAACTCACCGGCCACACCATTGTACTGAATCCGATGGCACATCGAAGTGAGACGATCGGGATAAACCGGCATATTTTTTTTTCTCTTTTAGAAAGAATAGATACACTGGAATTCATCAATATCCTTATATTCCCGAATAATAGACGGTAAAAATGCATGAGCCTTTCGACGGGGGTAGCACAGCGCGGGGTTCGAACTGACGACCTTCCGCACGGAAGTCCAGTGCGTTACCGCGAGGGCATGCACCTCAGACGAGTGTACCAACGCACCACACATAATTTGACACATCATCTTTTGCGGTTCACTCTGCTCAATTTTGGAACGAACTTACTGGCTCAATCAGATGTACTACATACTCGTACATCTTTCGATATCGAACAATAAACTCAAGAAGCATCCAAACTAGCCTCAGTATCTCAATATCAAAATATTTATTTTTCTGAACTCTCGTACACTTCCCATCCTAATTCCTACTTTTTCTGAACTCTCGTACACTTCCCATCCTAATCCCTACTTTTATTAAGATTTATTTTTTGCTTTAACTTTTGTAAGCTTTTTTTTTAAATATTCTTTTGGTATACACATATATTAAAGACATGGTCATGAATACTACTAATTATGAAATAAAAATTGGTTAATAGGAAAAAATAGCTTTAACCTTTTCAGAGCAGAATTAATTCTAAGGTTTTAAAAAAATATTCTTGCTTTAGAGTATTATTTACACTAAATGCAATTGTTAGTGTACATTATTCACATTTGTATAGTATTCACGTTTGTATAGCGCGGTAAATGAGAACCTATCCAATCTGAGACTCGATCTTTTTATTTTAAAATTTTTGGGTTCCATCGTGTTTCAAACTCGAAATCCTCGTTTCCGAGATGCCATGGAAGTCGTCAATGTACGAGTATATCATATTTATATTTCTTTGATTTATAATATTGGAAATGTAGAGATAATAAATTATGAAAGAATGACTAAGCGATTATACAAGCCAGAAGTGCAAGATAAAGCGAGAAATGTGAATAATAAAATATTATGTATGATGAGATGTATTAATGTGGAGGAGGCGAAAGTATTGTGCTTGGAATGAAATGTTTGAAGATCCGTTTTATCTGGCTACCCCGCATGAGACACGGTGTGATGATACTCGTACGTGTATAATTTATAATGCTGAATTATAATTAATTTGTGACACGTTAGTTTGTGTCATATAAAAGCAACAGAGCGTATAGAAAATCAGTTACACGACAACAGTTCATGGTAACCTGCATCTATTTCCATGCGAGTTCTTCAGTTATCTTTAAAACAGTCCCGTGGCTACATCACCAACAAGTAAAGCAGGTGTACTGGTCAATAAGAACATATACTCGTATCATTAAAAAATACTTAGATAATTTTATCTAATCTTTGATATACCCTACGCATCTGAATTATGGATAACGTGATTGTTTTAATAATACTTTTTTATTCCATCTTTATAAACAATGCTGTGAGCATAATGGAAGAAGATTTGAACCCCGAGTATATCCTTCGTCCTGATTTAATGCCAACGTCTTTACTAGTGCTGGACAGTGATACAGAGAGTTCTTGGATTAACAATACAAAAGTTAAACCAGATCCAAATAACGTGCGAAAACCCCTCAGCTTCAATGGATCTTGGAGTGATGCATATACCACAATGGGCTTTCACAGGTATACCTATATGTACTCGTATTAAATACATTATTTTCTTAGGTAATCATATTAACTTTTGATACGAATATATGTTCTTCCCTGGATGAATTGATTAAATTGTATAGGAGTTTTATGTAGTTGTGCTGAATTCATCTTATACTAGTTTTTGTCTATTGTTTTATGATTTATTGTATAAAAACGTCATTTGACTGTTTAAATAAAATTAATTGAACATACCTAATTATACTGTTTCCACTGTTCATATATTGTAACTTTTTTCAGTTGAAGTACTGAAACGTTGTTTTTATTTCTTGAAAATTTTACAAAATGTATTACATTTCAGACTTCGTAACTCTTTTATCCTAAATTAAGATCTGAGATCAAAAAGGGTGTGTTCACTTTTATAAAGTTTGTAAGACATTTTATTTTTATTTTATCTTTAGCATTCACAATGTATTATTTAAATTTATATAATTTCAATGGAAAGAGAGGCGTCACTAGGCAAACCCTGCAATAAATGTATTATTTAATAATAATGTTCAGATGTATTTGTACCAATTACTTAATAACATATTCATTTTGGTTATATTTTCGTGATAAATGTATTTCATCGTCTATATTTCATCGTCTAGGTCCCTATATTTCATCGTCTAGAGACAAGTTATGGGTAGAAATTGATGTAATCGATTCGTAACAGCTTTGTGGCGTTCCCTTATTTATTCGTGAAAATGTATTACCGCTGCTCTGGTCGCTCTACTCAAGCAAAGAAACTATTCTAGAGTAATCATTGCCGAACTAACTACTTGGATCAATCATTTGTCTACTTATAAAATATAAATATGATGCAGTAAGTATTTCGGTGAGTTTGAAAATATTAAGCGATAGTTTTGATCAATTTAAAACAAACTTGAGCAGTACACGCTTTTATGGGTAATTCGTTTGTGCTTTTCCTTTATCCATTAATTTTGCTCTTTCCTTGTTTTCTGTTTCTTTACTTAAATATTTTATTTAAAAATTACTTCAAAAAATTTACATTTTATTTTAAAAATACTTTATTTGTTAATTTTATTTTTCCTATTAAATTCATTTGAACGTTATAACTTATCTGGTTGTGATTTATTTTGAAATTATCAAAGTAAACTTCGTTAGTTTTCATTGTTATGTATCAAACTATGGTATGTACTCGTATTTTTAAAGAAAGTACGAGGCATATCCAGAAAGTAAGTGTACTGAATTTTTGTAGGTTACAATTTTTTTTACTTAACACGTTCTCTGCCAACAAGTTTTGTCATAAAATAACTCTGAGGCCAAGTTGCGGTAACATGCGGAAGGGCCGCGTCAAGCAATCCCAGTAACGTTTAACACAGAACTCGTGACTGACAGCACTGAATGGCAAGTTAAAGTAGGTACTCAGTGTCAGCCACTGGTGACAGACATAGCCCCGCCCCATTGGAGTATTCCAGTGTCAGTCACCCGTGACTGACAAGGCGGTCAATGTGTTAAACAAAAAAATTACGTGGTTACCGTAGTACATATGTAATCTATTTTTCGACATAGTCGCCATTCCTCTCAATGCAGGTGGTGAAGCGGGGTATCAACTTTTTGATGCCTTCCTCGAAGTAGATTCCCGCCAACCCCTCCGTCCACTTCTCCACCTCCTCCTTTACCTGCTCGTCGGTTGAAAACCTTTTTCCACCCATATGCAGCTTCAGGGAGGTAAAGAGATAGTAATCTGAAGGTGCTAGGTCAGGGGAATGCGCGGGATGGTTCAGGACATCCCATTTAAACGAGGCGAGCAGTTCCTTCGTGGCGTTGGCCGTGTGTGGTCTGGCATTGTCGTTCAGCAGGCAGACTCTCTTTGTCAGCATGCCTCTCCTCTTGTTCTGAATCGCCCTCCGCAATTTTTTTAGGGTCTCACAGTATCTTGCAGAGTTGATGGTCTCCCCTTGAGGCATATATTCAATTAAAATTATGCCTTGACAGTCCCAAAACACGGATGCCATGATTTTCTTGGCTGAAATTGTGGTTTTGAACTTTTTGGCGGAGGGTGAAGAGGCGTGACGCCACTGTTGAGACTGCCTTTTGGTTTCAGGCGTATAGTGTGCAACCCAAGTTTCATCTCCAGTAACGATGGAGCGGAGAAATTCATCTCCATGGAGTTTGCAGCGCCTCAAAAACTCTTGCCCGGCATTATTTATTTCGCCCTTGGCGGGAGATTGGATTGACATTTTTCACAAAACGTGTTGTCGCGTCGACACTTCTCAACGTACTGACATCGAACCGGTCTCGTTGCGGAGGGGAATGGTCAGGCTACACGGAAGTGTAGCTAACATGTCGAAAATAAAATCCATCCGGTCGTGAGAGCCTCAGTACACTTATTTTCTGGATACGCCTAGTATTTTCATTAAATAAAAAAAAGTAAGTAAGTATACATCTGGAACTCGACTGAAGTGTGGAGGGTTAAAGCATCTGGCTTAAGGCAATCGACATTTTGCTCTGGTGATCATCGTCAGGGAGAACTGAAATTGTTATTTGAGTTAGCCTTGTATTATATTAAATCACTTTCAATATAAACTTGTGTTATCATTTTGATGTGTTGAATCATTCTCTAAAGAAAATTCATTTCTTTTCTTTTTTTAACTTTTGGTGCTATATAAACATATGCAATTTGAGAATGACACCATTTTTTAAAGCACCATATATAAATACCTTTATTTATGTTTTTTTCAATTTTTTTTGTGGGCCAATTAGTCAACCGAAAATCATTCCAAGGGTGCATATGTTATTATCAAACTATTTTCAAATAGAGCAATATTAAGAATGCTTCTTTTGACCTCATAATTAAATAAAATCGTTTTAAATAAAATAAAAGAATTGACAATAATTATTCTTTAACAGGAAAATGCTGAACGAATATCTTTGCAGAAATTTCGTATCAGATGCAATATTATCACAAATTCAAACTCCCCTTATCTCGAAAAGGTCTGGCAGACCTTTCTCCAAAATTAACGACAAAGATAAACAAACTCTTGATCCTCGGAAGTCCAGATCAGAAGCAATGGATGTTAAAGACAATCTACTCTCAGACCCAGGATCATCAAGTTATAGAGATTGGTTATCCAAGTAAGAATCTAAGAATATATTGAGGCAAAACTGATATTAGTTTATAATTGTCAATGAATGTCGTCTAATTCATTTTCATAACATTGCAATAGATATATCTGTAGGTGGGTCCAGTTATAACTGGAAGGACTTATTACCATATGTCAATCTCTTCCAGCCAACCAGAAATATATAAAAGAGTCCTAAGATTAAACCAACAGGAAATCTTAAAAATAATTGATAAGAATAACCCACAGTTATTATGATTTTGTTATTTTGAAACGATCTACATACGAGTATATGCATACCATCCCGTCATTCTTTTTGAGAAAGCAAAGAGGAAAGATCTCCACACCTCTGTGAGTATATCCGCAAATTTAGGTAATGACGCCTATATAAAAACCAAACTATGTGCTGGATTGATTGAGTTGTTTCATCATTTTGCATCAGTATTTTTTATTTATTTTGACGATGTTTTGGAATATGTAGCGTTTTTATTAACCCAAAATTACACATGTTGACAATCATAAAGGGATAATAATGTTATCAAATAGTAAAAATTAGACATGGCTGGAATATGTTAGTGCAGTGGTCAGGGCATCTATTTATTGACAATATTTTATAAGAATTTTCATTATTCTACGCTGGCTTTGAATGATAATTAATCAAGTATTAGCTTCGTTTATATCCATACATCTCATCATACAAGCTCTTCTGTTTCTCACATATATGTCAACACCAATACGATTTTCTTTGTGTTTTAAGAACGACAACTCTCGATGACGTGTATCGACATTACGACATGACTGTGTCCAGGGCAAGTGTTGGCGATGAAGACAACGAAGAAGCCGCCGATTATGACGGAGGGGACTTCACAGGATATGCGATGCCTAACACCAAGAACATGGCTGGTAAAAATGGTATTTATAAACAATTGATTTTTTTCATACACCGATTTATATTACTAAGGATAAAAAAATACTGGAATAGCGACCCAGTACTGGGTGTAGAAATGTGGGCAGACCAACGCATCGACAGCCAGATGATATTCTTCTCCCCTGTGACCTAGTTGATAAGCCACTGGTTTTCAATCCCGGAGGTTCCCGACACGGGCTTGATTTTCATTGGTAATATTTTTTTAAAAAGGATTTCGGTCTGGTTTTCAATTCAGGTATATTTAACATAAATCTGGTTGGTTGTAAGATACTACCCGTCAAGTTGTACTGTGTACAACGGAAGTGTAAGGCGATGTGGGATCTTAATTAATTATGCTAGGCGAAGGATATGGTTGTGCTAAAAGGGGACACAAAAGATATGCCTATATTCAAAACTAGTATGGATAAGGTTGGTGATGATGATAATGATATCTGATCCTTTAACCCCTTTCAAATATTTTCAGATGAAAAAAAAAACAAAATGTAGACAAATTTCATAAATGGCATGTAATATATAATAGAGTTCTTGTTGGTTGTCAACTCTGGTATCGTGAAAACCAATAAGTCCTGAAGATGAGAGCTGCGACGTTCTCAAAACGTCATTACTTTAATAATAAAAACACGCTTTGAACTCCGGAATATATTATGCCATAGGAAACAACTACAAAAGCCTACGATAGGTTATAAATAATCATTATATCAACGAAAAATCAATACTTCATTAAACGAATATATACAATATATAGTACACACGTATGCTTAAATTCTAGACTACAAAATGATAAGGTATGAAACATGATTTAAGAATCAATACCATTTTGTGTCAAATGACAACTCTATAGAACTTTCTCGGTATGAAAATATATGTCAAACATAGCGAACAAAATAGATTTTTTTATTTGAAATACCAAATGAGAGTACCTCATTCATTTATTAGATGCAAAAAACTATAAAATATAAAAACTATACCTTGCTTGTCAAAAACCCCAAATTTTGCTTCAATACCAAACAACCAAACCTTGTTTCAACGTCATTAATCGAACACTTACTTCAATGCTATTAAAACCATGTCATACTTTGATGCCACGAAAACCAAACCCTGCTTGATGTCATTAAAACCATTACTTGTTTCGATGCCATGAAAAATAAACCTTGCTTTGTTGCCATGAAAACCAAACCTTGCTTGAATTCCGTTAACACCGAACCTTGGGTTGATGCCATGAATGCCAAATCCTGATTTAATGCCATTGAAACCAAACCTTGCTTTGATGGCATGAAGACCAAATCATACTTCAATGCCATCAAAACCAAACCTTACTGATTTTATATAAACCCAAATGTCTCAAAACAGATTGTGGGTTGATTATTTTTTGGCATTTATATGTCTAAATATTATAATTATGTTTTTCACATCGACTCACACATTTATTCGTTTATAGTTTGTCAAAATTAATTAAAAAACAACATGATAAATGTCCTATGAAGAAGTTACAGTAAAAGTAAAATTAAATGATTGAAATATATATTTAACATGTGAATCGTTCTTTATATACTTAATATATCAATAAACTTATCAACTTTAATCACTATGAAGTATTTTTTTACTTTTTATGATTGTATATACAAATGTTACAAATATGTTAATACTCGTATGTAGATGTTTTGACAAAGACTGTTGCCAATTTAGTCTAGTTCAGTCAACACAGTACTGATATCCTTCGAAACTTATATAATTATCTAATTAGAACCAAATTAGAATATGCATCTACAGTTTGGGCTTCTTATCAGCTAACACATAAAAACAATATAGAACAAATACAAAAAAATCCTTTTACAGAACAAAGGGTGATTACCCAAAATGTGCTCACCATGTCGAACTTCTCACGGTGTGTAACTATAGAAGCCTCGAAACAAGAAGGCAAGAATCCATTGCAATATTCCTACTTAAGGTTTTTCAAGGTTGCTTTAACTGTCCCGTAATTCTAGAAGCACTAAGTTTATAATATAAACTTAGTGCTTCTAGAATTGCGGGACATATTATGTACCTAATAAATACGAGTCTAGCCGTGCAATGAATCACCCTCTGTTCTACACACCAACTTACAGGACGAATATCATGACTAAACACTCAGTCACGCGTGGTATAGAGATATTCAACCAACTAAATGACACTGTTGATGTACTATCGATACCGCCTAGCAGTATGAAAAGAATCCTGGCTGATATTCTTCCTAACGAATAAGCTAACGCTAGAAGCAGGCCCTTTTTGTGTAACAGGAGAAATCCGTGCAAAGTGGATTAAAAAAAAAGTTAAAATTCGTATGGAAAATCCCATCTCGATTATTTTATGGCAGAGATCACTAAACGAAGTCCTGTTTAATTAATAAAAAACGAAAAGTGAAAGTTTGGAAGGAACAAATATAGCTGATCATACAAATTTTCATTTCAATTATATCCTGAATCTTAAATTAAAAGATATGGATGTTTCACTTTGTCGTTTCATGTTTATTAAAATATAATAAAATAAATCAAACAATTGTTTTTTTCTTCTTTATTCATCACTGTTGATTTTTGTGAGTTCACAACTGGTTTCTAAGACCTCTGTCTTCTTTGTCAGGTGAAGTTGAACTAAATTACATGTCCATAAATCACACTTAAGGATGAAATTAAAAAAATTACCCCGAGTAGGTTATATTACTTATACATATTACTTGTCGCTACAGTATTATTATAGTCATTAAATTATTCTTACGAGATAGGTTCACTGGCCTTAAAACTATCACAATGGCGTGCGTTGTGTAGCCAACAAGTGGAACGTTGGAATATTATAACGGGTATCTATGCTATTTACATATATTTATATAGTTACCTATATTAAGAATTATACCCTGAATAAAAATGGAATCACTGCTTTATTAAACGAAACTAGACTCTTCGTATTCCAATTACCTATATTGTATTTCATTAAAAAAAACGTGTCACCTAATCACATAATGTCTGGGACAAATCCCAATACATTTTTTTGATTACTGGGATACCTGGTCCGCGCAGTATTACATGCAGGAGGGAGAAAAACAAAAAAGTAAAAATCCGAAACATCTTATGTAAAGTTAATAATTATAATAGTAAAAAAAAAATTCATAAAGCGACGTTTAGATAGCAAACTCGGTTTAAATGCGTTCTAACTCAGGATTTGAACCCACTCATAAATTTGGTAAAACCTCCCAAAAAGGATTGTCTTTAAGAGCTTCCTCAAGCTGCATACGCCACTCATATCTCTGACACTAGAAGGCCGACCATTCCACGCCATAGGAACAGCAATGGCAAAACTCTATCATAATATCCTACTCCATTGGATTGATTTGGAATAACCAATTTATTAGATGAAGAAGAAATCGACTTCACAGTTCTTCTTTACTCCAAAGGAACACCTCTCAGACACAGATTCGATAAATTTGAAATTAATTCGTTCCCAAAACTTATACAGTGTAGGCTTTTTAGAAACTGACCAATATGGTAATATTTATGACTACCATAACACATATCAAGCTAGCAGCTACATGACAACATACTGGAGTCTAGATGTTTGTGAATCAGGCAAACCAAAATAAAAAGTAACCATTATCCTATCAATACGTCCAAATCTGATCCACGGAGGAGTGTTATGATTACCCACGACCCGATGGTTCTCCTGAGTGTGAGTGAATTGATTTCTGTCCTGAAAATTTGATAACATAGATACAGCCATCGGAGTGCCTGTCAATGGAACACGACTTACCATGGGCTATATTGAGGTATCTTTAGATCAAAAGACAACCTCTTCAGATAATGGATTGACGTAAAATATTCGCCATTATGTATGTGTGGCATCAATCAATGTCGCACCAGGTGGTTTGCCGATGAGAAGCCACTGGAGATGAGAATCCACAATAATCACAAAATCACAGTTGTATACTCGTATTTCTGGGCTTATGTATATGTGTGGCGTTATCGACAGGATAGAGATGGAATCTAAGTAAATAATTAGAATATAATTATTTTTTTAAAATTATTCGTTCTTTCTCTGGGACGTTTGAGATAATTAATTTTAGTATAAATCTTCTGCACGGGTCCCAGTTTACTTAACATTAGTTTTAATTTTACCAAGTTGTTGATTTTATAGCGACATTTATTTCATACTTTCCTGTAAATACTATACATCTGGCAAAATTATTGCTTTAAAGTAATTTCTTCCCATCTACCAGTTTTTATTTCGTAATTATTATCGATATCCATGACCGTGTTTTAAGCTCGATAGATTTATTTATGATTTGATTAAGCGTAAAAATATTTAAAAAATATACAATTTCAGGTAAATAGGGATAAGAATGGGAATTGTATAGAAGTCATGGGTGAGGAATATTTAGAGATAAATAATGTTTTCTTTTAATTTTTATTAAATGTCAAAGGTCATTGCTGGGTTTCGTCGTCGAGGATCACCTTGCCACTCCAATATAAATCGTGAGCAGCTCTTCCACGTCGATTATGTGATCTTCTGTGAGAAAACAGCCCGATCCTAATTGCGCACTCCCTTCCGCGGATGTCATACACATTGAAACACCACCAGCCCGAGAGCAGTTGGCTCTCCATTCTCCACGGTCCAGAGCCATCTGTTCTGAGTCATCAGGCGCTCCGCACCAAGTCAGCAACTATCGCAATCTGTCCTTATTTCGCTTTCTTTGCCCATCAACCAACCATTCGCTTGCCCATTACTTCACCGTACAAGACGCGTTTTGGGAGTCTTATGATCGCCTATACGTATCACTTGTCCAGTCCATCGAAATTTCGCCTTTACAACCATACCATCGATAGGTTAACAATAGGAGCGTTGCAGGATCGAGACATGTTCACTCTATACTTGAGAAAATGTAGGATGGTCTCTGTGACATTTGAAATGTCATGTCATGGATGGGATAAAATCGTTTTTTTTACAAATCGGATCGTTTTTTATAAATCGAAAAATGGTTTTTCTCCAAACTGACGTTTTAATTCCTAATTTTCATTATACTGACTTTTTAATGTATTGTATGATTTGTATATATCTTTAAATAGGCCAAGATCCACTATGAATTAATACTAATTATGAAAATTTAATTTTAGGTATAAAAAAATCGAAAATCCAATTATCGTACGCCCCATCCCTAGCCAATGCAGACTAACGTAGTGACTTTTAACGGACGTCGCCAAATATTATTTGACTAGTTGCAACCCGTGAAATATTCACGGAAGTAAAACAAATTCTACATTTATGAAAATATATATTCATAAATACAGAATTTGTTTATATACTCGTATATCATTTATACTCGTACATCGTCCCCTTTTACACCGGTTCAAAAATTGTTAGCTAGGTATTTAAAATTCGTTCAGTTATCAGGGACCCACCGAGATTCAAATTTCGAATTACTTTCACAGAGAATCTAAGTATTCCTCTCTCGCTCTCTTGTATTCAAAATTCAATTCTCGTATTCTTTCTTTGACGACAACCATCGTATGGATTTTGGCCTATTTATTAATTTTAACAAACTGACATATTTTTTGCTAATTTGTAACAAGATGTATTGATTTGTCATTATTGTTAGTTTTATGTAATGTATTTACCTAAATAACTTGCTATTTATTAGAATCGAGACTTATATTAAAATTGATAAAGTAATTAAAATTACTGAAAATCGTTACAAGGCTGTATTGGGGCAAATTTGTGAACTGTCACAGGGACCATGCTACATTTTCTCAAGTATAGTGGATCCGAAGAATTCGACGAAAGAAACGTTGGAGGAACATTTCAAGGCTTCGAATGTGCTTTCTATAGGGAACCCAAGTCTCAGACCCGTAGATAAATGTGGAGAGGACATTGACCTTATGACCTGAAAAAATAATAAAGCACACCCGATTGAGTCAAGAAGATCGACCTAAAGTTGAGCTGAGTGAACAGCAAAAGATGATGCGTGGGAAGTTGGTATACAAAGAAAAACCTCATTACGGAGAAACATCGTTAAAACAAATAAATATAAAAATTGAACTCAATTAGACAACAAAAATCAATAAATATTAATATAAGTTGAATGTTAGGTTATGCATTGTTTATTGGCCTTGGCTTTTATTGATGAACTTTAGCAGTAAGTAGTGTTTTAGGTATTGAATATGTATTATATAAGAAAACCGCAAAATCCATCAGAATAACAGGACATAATCATAGCAAATATTTAAAGGTCTTCCGAAATGTGAACTTTATGAATATAATTTTTTTACACCAAATTTCTCTTTTTTGCTATTCCTAATCCAGCCTCATTATTTTTTTGCTAGCCTTGGAGAGTCTAGAGAGTAAAATAAAATAACGTATCTCTATTTTTATTCATTTGTTACATATTAACGAAAAAGTTTATTTCAAATTATTGAAGCTAGTGTATTTTTTTCAGATTATACTCATCCGCCAATGAGTGGTCCTAGTTATGGACCTCCCAATTTTGGGCCACCTAGTTATGTACCCCACAGCAGTCAGATGATGGAGCCAGATAAGTTTGGAGGTAAATTATAATTGTTACATATATACATTGCATCACGTCATTTCCCTATCGGAGCAGGCAGAGAACAAAGCGCAAGACATTCCTATTTCGACACATATCGTTCACCTCTCCCAGATCTCATCAACTCTTACGATTATTATGAGTTTCTGTTTCTTTTTTTTCAAAATAATGGAGCCAAATACAGTGGTGTCTTCTTGCCACGCTCTTCAATGTGTCTAAATCATTAATAATAATGTGTCTAAATCATTAATGATAAGTTGAAGGGTGCTATACGAATGAAGGAAAAATATATCGTACCAATGCTCTTAGAATGGAAGAGTTTGGTTGTCAACGAAAAATTGTTAACAATAAATCTACAACCAGTATATCGACACTTTGGAAACTTGCAGCGACGCAGGAGAAGCTCTAAAAAGACTAGTGACTAAAAATATAGGACAGCGCACAAGGGGTGACAAGATTCAAGGAGTATATGTAGATATAAAGTTTATTGAATGAAAGTGGCATTGAATGTGATTGTGAGGTTATAGAGGACTCAACATATGCTAACTTCTTCGAACATCGGGACTACATGCTCGGGGTAAGGCCTGATTGACGGGAATGGTAGAGCGATCTCTGTTGTCTCCTACTGGAAACACGTGGCATAATTAACAACGATGATCCGGAGACGAAAACCAATTGAAAAACGTTTTTTTTTCTTTTCCTTTAGGTGGAGGATATGATTATGCACCTCACCATGTTGTGCACTTCCACTCAGATAGCGAAAAGTCAAACCATGGATTAGCACTGAACGACGTCTTCGACATCGCTCTCACAGCACTGGCATTCCTCTCCTTTGGGATGTTTATACTCCAAGTCATTATGTGCATCACTTCAGTAAGTAAATAATTAATAGTAAACATAAAATTCAAAACTTCTTAGCAACCGAAATCAGTAGATATGAAGATCAGTTCAAATATAACAATTTTATTTTGTATATAAAACAACCGTTAATGCAGGATATCGATAAACAAATTTTGTAATTGATGTTAAATTGATTAAATTAAAAATAATTTATCTGTGTCAGTAAAAGCTGCACTAGATTGCACCGATGTGGGAGTTATGATGTTGAACAAGTTGGCATTGAGGAAAACCCTAGCAACAATATTTGAGCTATGGAGTAGAAATCGAGAGGATGTAAAGCAGTTGTAAATTTAAAATGGTATTCCATCAGGAAAACAGAGATATCGTAAAACATCTCCATTTAGGTCGGTCCATAGCCTGACACTATTCGTCATCACACTGGTTTATGTTGAAAGATGGACGTCCGGTTTGTCGAATCAATAAAACAGACCAGCTCTTCACCAAACAGTTATCGCAAATTATTTAATCCCACCAAGTAAGTGCCTTAAAATCATTGAAATGGTTATAAACTGCTTCTACGTCCGAAGAAATACCATCTTAAACACTGTTCTCAAAACAGAGAAATCTTCTCTCTTGACTTTTGAAATGTCAAGCTTTATACGTAGACCTAGACGAGGAAAGTTCTCAAATAGGATTTGCACTTCACACTATAAATCACCTACATAGGCTTCTAATAAAACAATATCATCCGCATATTCAAAGTCACCTAGCCCTTCCACGACCACATCAGGCCAATCTTTACGGAATTTGAAAGGTTCTTATGCCCTCTACGAACTTTCTTAGTCTGAAGTACATAGGGATATTTTTGTTTGAAGTATATACATAAAATAAAATGAACTAACATGCCTGCCGCATTTCAGTAGCAATCTTCAAGTATTCACACGAATCCTTGTTGTTCTTGCTCATCATACTAAGTCCTGGTACAGGGTGTTGATCATAACTGAAATGTTGGGTGGCACAACGTAAGCGAGCAAAACGTCCCATTCTGGAGGTCTATGTAGGATGTCAAAGACTTTTTCAAAGTCAGAAAAACAATAAGCAAATGGTGAGTTATGTTAAGTACCTGTGCCTACTCGTATTTTCCGATGTTAATTTTTTTGTCTATTCAGCTAATTGTATGTACGTAGGTCTGTACCTATGATACTGGAACTTTTGTTATAGAAAATACACATTTATTGTATGAAAACGGTAAAAAATATTTTATTCAAAGTATTGCCCATCGCTAGCTACACATTTTCCCATCTCTCTGGCAATTTGTGGATGCCACGCCAAAAAAAACTGTTGCTCTTTTGAGGCAAACCAATCATCGATCCATTTTCGTACATTTTCGTAAGAAGTGAAGCGCTGCTCAGCAAGTGCGTGTCCCATCGATGCAAATAAGTAGTAATCAGATGGAGCCAAGTCTGGTGAGTAAGCCGCATGTGAAAGTATTTGCCAACTAAACGCCTCAATCAAACCTTGACCGGTTTTGCTGTATGCGATGGTGCATTATCATGAAGCAAAATCACCTTTTTTGATAATCTGGTCTTTTTTCACGCAGTGCTTTTTGTTCAAATCCATCATTTGTTGTCGGTAGCGTTCAGTATTAATGGTTTCGCCAGGTTTTAGCAGCTCATAATAGATAACACCCATCTGATCCCACCAAACACAGAGCATTGTATTCCGTCCATAGCGATTTGGCCTTACAGTCGATGTCGCTGGTTTGCTTGGAGTTACCCATGATATTTTACGCTTAGGATTATCGAAATATATCCATTTTTAATCGCCAGTCACAATTCGATGGAGAAATGATTTTTTTTTGTACTTGGCGAGCAGCGTTTCGAAAGTGGTTTTTCGGTTTTCCTGCTGTCTTTCATTCAGTTCATGTGGAACCCATTTCCCACCTTCTGGATCTTTCCCATGGCTTTCAAACGTATGGAGACGGCTTTTTGTGTCACATTTAATTGATCCGCGAGTTGTTGCGTTTGAGCGTCATCCTCATCCAACAATGCTTGCAATTCGGCGTCTTCAAACTTTCTCGGTGGGCTTCCACGTTCTTCGTTTCTCACGTCAAAATCGCCACGTTTGAATTTTTTAAACCACTCAAAGCATTGTGATTTACCAAGAGCATGATCACCGCAATCTTCGAAAAGCATTCAATGCGATTCTGCAGCAGTTTTCTTCAAATGGTAACAGAAAATCAATGCTTTCCGCAAATCGTAGTTTTCAGGCACAAAAAATCAGACATGTTCAACGCTATGAAAATATATGTAGTTGTATTAAACTTGTATTATTGTGAGTTTAAAGTCTTTGACAAATGTAAACACAAGAAAAAGGCGCCAATGACGTGGTTTGACAGTCACTACATGAACAACCAGAATTTGCTCATAGATGTATGAGCAAATTCTGGTTTCATAGGTACAGACCTGTTAGATATATAATAATAGTTAAATAAAAATTTAAGTTTTCAATTTTTTCAAAAAAAAAAAAAAAACAACAGAAGAGGCTTTCACTTAGTAAAGACTAGAACAAGATGACGATGAACGTATTTTTCTAGAACAAACCTATGGTGACAATGATGCAGATGACAGAACCTGACATGGAGACTGACCAAGTGGAAGAAATAAGATTTAAAAGAGACACCATCAAAGCCACTGGACACTTGAACGAATTGTCCAGAAGAGTCCTTAACTCAATAGAAGCTGGAATAGAAGCAGAACACGATGATGGAACTTGTTTGAGATGGAGTTTGTGCGACAACAATAGATATTCCAGAAGCTTACAAGACAAACAGAAAATTTGGATTCCTGTTTGGGGGTAAAAAACTTTTTTTTTATTTATTTAGAGTATTTTATTTATTCAGAACAACTCTGTCAGCTCTTTGTTGTGTTTGCCACCTTCAATTTCTTAAGAAGGACATTTCAAAGCTTCATAACTTTAGAATTAACAGAACCTCTTCCAGCGGAGGAATGGCGATTAAACTAAACGATCAGGAAATCGTTTGTAAACTGTGCTATACACGGTGTCAGATTTTTTTATAACATTTGTGAACTGTTATAAACTGTCATGTTATAAAACGGTACTTCTACATATAATATTCACGGGGCTTACTACTTACTACTCGTACCTATAAACACAACATTACCACCCCGACACATAGATTGACAACTACCGTAACTATTATTCATTTAACACTGCATCAGGACATGAATAAAAATAAATTATTTCAATTTGGTAATTAAATTATTACAGCACGCACCTTATTTTATTTACAAAAAATGAAAAAAATAGTGCGATACCTGTTATTACAAAACAGAACTAACTAAACTATTATCGACAAGAATATGCTATTTGGATAACATTTGTATTGAGATTTTACATTTTTTTCCGTTTGGAAGAACATAAGTTGCGAATGGTTACATTTATATATGGTAACTTGCTTTTTGAACTAAAATATTCACCATCTTACTAATCTTGATTATGAAATATTTTTTGCAAGACATCATCATAAACTGTTCCAAATGAGATTGAATTTTCGTAATTGGTTCATATTTAAAAAAATCGAAACAAGACAATACATGTGTTACCGAAAAGGTTAACAATTATTAACAAGCTATAAAA
This sequence comes from Odontocerum albicorne, assembly GCA_949825065.1. Classification (NCBI taxonomy): domain Eukaryota; kingdom Metazoa; phylum Arthropoda; class Insecta; order Trichoptera; family Odontoceridae; genus Odontocerum; species Odontocerum albicorne. The sequence goes on from OX463846.1 coordinate 31,645,783, forward strand.
ATATGCTGACGAATACAAGTTAAACCTCTGCAGAACATAATAGCAACAGACAGTACAGTTTTTATATAATTCTAACCAAATTACCTCGCAATCGTAGCTACTCGCAAAATGAGTTAATGTCGTTATCAAGTATCGAGTTTTTTATTTTCTACAAAAACATAAAAAGCGCGTTAAAACTGAACAATGAAGATTTCGGCCCATTTACATATCGGAGTACCAGAAATGTCAGTTGCGGACGGCCGCCACTGACTTCGTCAAGGAAAAACAAATGCAAAACGAAATAATAACAAAAATACGTATATTTTTTTACGAAATGTTCCATTTGTTATGTTTGAATGTTAATTTGTCTTTTAATTCATTAGAGGGAACTTTAAAACGACGAAAGAAATTTACATAGTAAAATAATGTGTTTTATTTCATCATCAATAATTTTGTAATTTTTTTAAGGCTTGGAATGAGTTGGTTATCTAGTCGTTTTATGAAGAATTCGCCCACATCATCTGCTATGTTGGAGTCTTTGCGAGCTTGCGCTTTAGGGTTAGCGCGAGCCGATTGCGAAAACATTTACGCTGACTGTAACTTGAGACATCTGTTAACGAATAGGAAAACTAAACGCAGCAAATAATTCCATCTAACAATGAATAGAAAAAAAGGAGATCTAGGTTAAGGAAATTACAAACTTTATAGCAAGATCATTTTAAAAATTATGCTTTTCTAAAGATGTCACTATTGAAAATTATACAATACATTCAAAATTATTGTGTAAGAAATTAATATGAAATGTCTTTAGCCATAACGAATGCATATTCTCAGATATAATTATTATGTACATTGTTACTGCATAAAAACTTGTAAAATGATTGATTCGAACTGATTAAAAATTAAGATTTTGATAAAATATTAAGAAATAACTTAATAAATAAATATAATTAATCAATAATGGGTTTTGTTATTTTCCTAAATATTTGTTGTCAAAAGGACAAAAGCATTTTCTTCTAAATTTAATATTAATAAATAAATTGTACACATATTTGTCAACACCTTTTATCTCTTTCGATATATTCATTATATCGTAAATATTTCTGAAATTCTTGTACTAAATTGCACTTTTTAAATATATGATTTGAATTCCTATTAAAACGAATATATTGCCTAGACCAGCGTTTCCCAACCGATGGGCTGCGGCCCTCTGGTGGTCCGCGGAACTTTTCTGCTGGTCCGCGAATGGCTGTCGCCCGTTTTATAATGACAAAAATTAAAAGAAAAGCATCATCAATAACACGTGCACTGCAAGTTTAGTGTTCACATTGTGGTTTGGTTATTAAAATATGTATATCATAAACCGGCGGCGTGCAATATGCAATGGTGACGTAATTTTTCCTTCAGTTTCGCGTCAGCTCTTTTGTTGACAGGACATCTTCAATCTGCACACATCGTGCCATAACCGAAACATTTTTAAATTGGCTGCATACGTCGTTTAATAATACAGTTTTGTGATATTTCGGAAAACTATTTCTTGTGTTGAAAAATTTTAAACCTTTCAAAATGGAACAAAAGAAACATAAACAGCAAAACATTTTAACCTTCTTCGCAAATAAGAACAATAGTAATAAGAATAGTGAAGAGAGTGAAAATAATCCCGGAAAGAGTACATTGTGTTATGAAGACACAAGGAAAAGTAAGTGTGTTGATACTTCGGAATGTGCGACAGAAACCAAAAAAAAGAAAAGGCGTTGTTAGGTATTATAATAAAAACTTTTTAAAGCTTGGTTTCACTCAAGCCCCTGGAAGTGAACTATCTCCACGACCGTTGTGTGTAGTATGTTCCAAAATTCTATTGAATGAAGCTATGAAACCTTCCAAACTTGTTCGTCATTTGCGTTCGAAGCATAGCGATCTTGCAGATAAGCCACCAGATTTTTTTGAAAGATTACATGACCAGTTGAAAATTCAGAAAAGTCAAATGAAGAAGATGACAACCAGTGACAAGTCACTGCTTCATGCGTCTTATTTAGTTGCTATTCAAATATCTAAAACGAACAAACCGTTCACTATTGGTGAAGAGTTAGTGAAGCCTTGCATCTTAGATGTCGCTCTGGAAGTTTTGGGTTCTCAAGCTGCTCGAAAATTAGAGGATATTCCGCTTTCGAACAACACCATTCAGAGAAGAATTATTGACATGGCTATCGATATTGAAAAGCAAGTTATAGAGGGGATAAAGAAATCAAGATATTTTGCGATTCAACTTGATGAATCAACTGACGTGAGTAACCATGCTATTCTACTTTGCTTCGTGAGGTATAGGGAAGCTGAAGAATTCAGGGAGGAACATCTTTGTTGCCTTGATCTACCTGGACGTACTACTAGTTTAGAGATATTTAGCACTCTTGATGAATATAAACAATCGCATTAGACTGGGGAAAATGGGCTGGAGTGTGTACAGCCGGTGCTGCAAGCATGACTAGATATCGCTCAGGTGTAGTGGCAAAAATAAAGGATGTTGCTCATCCAGAAATTTTGTCCACTCACTGTATGATCCACCGAGAGCATCTAGCTGCAAAGAAGCTCTCTCTCTTCTCCTGAGCGAAACACGGTGATGAACGACGCAGTTAAGATCATTAATGAAATTCGTAGTCGTGCCATGAACTCCAGGTTGTTCACAACACTGTGCGAAAGTATGGACTCAAAACATCAACATCTCCTTCTCCACGTAGAAGTGCGGTGGCTATCCAGAGGAAGGGTTCTTTCACGCTTTGTTGAACTGAGGGAAGAAGTAAAACAGTTTTTGAGAGAGTGAAGCCCGGCCCTATTAGAGCCTTTGTTGGATGAGGAATGGATAGCTAAACTTGCATATATGGCGGACATATTTAATCTTCTTAATGAACTGAATATTTCTCTCTAAGGGGTTTCTACTAATATTTTCATATTAAGAAATAAGATAGATGCATTTAAAAAGAAGCTGGCTCTTTGGGATAGTCGCATACAAAAGGAAAACACAGAAATGTTTCCACTTTTCGAAGAATTTTTATTTTCTGCTGACGTAACCCGGAAATTAATTTCAAACATAGTAAGTCAACTTTTAAGGGCATTAATTGAAAACTTTAATCACTACTACTCCGATAATGAGGATCCAATGCAATCTATGAATTAATAATCCCTTCATGGAAGACGTCACTTCATGCGCACTTAATACTCGAGAAAAAGAAAACCTAATCGAATTGTCTTGTGATACCAGTCTAGTGTCCAGACATAAAATACAAACATTGTTTCAGTTTTGGATATCGATGGAAGTAGAATATCCATCCCTAAGTTACAAAGCCATTAAAATATTGTCCGCATTTTCGACTACCTTTTTATGTGAGAAGACTTTTTCGGCCATGTCAATAATAAAAACGAAGCAGAGAAACAGAATGGATGTCAATGCAGCGCTTCGTCTCTCCGAAACAACACTGAAGCCACGGTTATCAACTATTCTAACAAACATGCACCAGCACATTTCGCACTAATTTTCAAACTTAATATTGCTTACTTAAAATACGAGAAGTTCTCTTATTAACAATTAATCTACTGATCGGTTTCAGATTATTTCAACACACAATTTTATTTCATGTTATATTTGCAATAATACCGTTATTTGTTTGTTATGTCTACCAGTTATAAAATAAGATTAAAAACTAATAAACCAAATACTACATATATGATAGTTTTTATTCCTGCGTTATTGGTCCGCGAAATATTTCGCCTATTTTCACCGGGCCGCGGGCGTAGAAAGGTTGGGAAACGCTGGCCTAGACGACGGAAATAATATGTGTTTACTGCTTTTCTCTTAACTTTATCTTGTTTCGTTTTTTTTAAATATGTAATAAACCTGTCCCAATTGACATTTTGCATAATTATTCCGCGTAAGTATTACTTAAAATTATTAAAAAAAAAACAAATAACTTAAGAAGAATCGTAATATGTATTTTCTTGAATAAAGGTGTTTGAATATAATTCTTAACTTTGATTAAAGTCGCCTGTTTTTAAATTTCTGTGTAGTTTTGTTTGGAAGTATGTGTTTTGATTGATATTAATTTCATGTTATGTGTCATCCTCGTGAAATCGTTATAATTTAAATATCAATTCTACCCTACCCGATTGGATTTTTTTTATTTTTGGTTTATAGATGGAACCAATGAAGTGCACCAATTAAAAACTTTTTTTTTAGCTAGTAGTACAGAAACTCGGATGCTTTGTAAATATCTAATGGCTGATATTTCGTAAATGGTGGATGACAGAAAAATCACACAGTTCAAAACATTTTTCTTCAAAAACTGAACCAAACTTTATCATTTTTGATTTTATCAAAAAACTGACATTTAAAAAAAATTCAAATCAATAGTAACAATAATTTATAATTTTGTATATGTTCAACAAGTTTTGTCTAGTGGTTAGAATGTGATCACGGGCTGTGAAATATTATATAATGTGAAGACAATCATTTTTTTAATCAATTTTTATCAATATTTTTTATAATCTTTTTTAATTTGCTTTTTTTAAAAAATAAATATTATCATTAAATTTTAACACAAAAAATAAAACCAACCTCTTTCAATTTACATATTATTTTAAAACCCATTTTTCAGAGCTTTGAAATGAACCAAATGATTTCTTTACCATTGCCATTCACAAAATATCAGTCTTTATACTCGTGTAACATGTACGAGTATAAGACACCTAACGAGAGATTGCCGAGATACTAAAAACATCGAAAAGCGCCGTTCACGAGCATTTAATGAAATTTTGCATTTGAATTTAACGTAATATACTGGAAACGATGCAATCACACCAAGAAATTGAGCCCGACTGATTACGTGATTTGAGATGATCAGGTGTGGAAGGATATGAAAATATGTGTTGCGGGGATTAATTAATTCGTGAAACAACAAAGTATGTAAATTATTATTAAATATTCTAATATGGAATTCCACAAAGTTAAAGCCGAAATATATGATAAAAAATATTTTTTAATGTCTCTTAACAATTGAATTGTAGTAAACCTAAAATGGCATGAAAAAATATGTTCTTAGCTAGGTAAACAGGAACGTCACCACGTGTTCAGACATAAAATATTTTCTTAGCGAGGTAAACAAGAACTTCACATCACCACGTTCAGACATAAAATATATTTTTAGCAAGATAAATAAGAACCTCACGTCACCACGTTCAGACATAAAATATATTCTTAGCAAAGTAAACAAGAACCTTACGTCACTACGTTCAGACATAAAATATATTCTTAGCAAAGTAAACAAGAACCTCACGTCACGTTCAGACACAAAATATATTCTTAGCAAAGTAAACAAGAACCTCACGTCACCACGTTCAGACATAACATAGTTTTGACAGTAATACAAATATTCTGTAAACATTTTAATTTAATTACTTTATGATGAAATCGAAATAACAAAACCGAATTAACTTGTAAACCCCATTTTCCCTTATCCAGTCTTTCTTATACAACCTTTAAAGATCACATTTGTTTTTAAATTTATGAAAAAAGCAGATTTTTTTACTTAAAAAACTAAAATATTTAATCACATACAATATGCACCGAGAAAACAGACTCATTTATCTTATAGCGTTTTCGGAATGACTCGAGTGGACCTCTGTGGCCTAGTTGGTAAGACGCATGTCTTCCAACGTGGGGGTTGCGCGTTCGATTCCCTTTGATATCCATTTTTTTTTTCAGATTGCCATACAATTAACACATCATGTTGTATTATATACAACGAAAGTGTCATACTTCCTCTTGAGTTTCAGTTGAGAGAGATTGCCATACAATTAACCCACCAGGTTGTTTTATGTACAACGAAAGTGGCATACTTCCTCTTGAATTTCTGAAGAATAAGTTTATATACTTTCAAGAGTTTTCTTTTACTTCCATCTTTTGATTTAGGCCATTTAATAGCGCTATAAAAATAAATTGATTGATTTATTGTTGATAACTTAAATTATATAAATTCTTCTTGGTCAGTTCTGAGGAACGTCTATGGATCGTGATCTCTACGGCCCATCTACACAACTCTACTCACGATGACATACATATCTTCCTAATTTGAGCCTCTAGAAGTGATCCTCTGTGTTTTGTTCCTGACCTGGTCAGTCCATCGGGTCGATGAACACCTATGCATCGTCTCCTTTTCATACTGCCTCTTAGCACAAGTCTTTCAAATGGTATAACAAAAACTCAAACACAACTTTAATACTCACAATGAAACTAGACGAATAATTCGAAGTCTTAATAGTAAACATAGAAAATATTCTGTAACCATTATTTAGTCCAAATTTATAAGTTTTTAGTCCAAATATACAAAAAAACTTTACAAGTTTAAAAAACAAATTATGTCGATTAATCCTCGGAGTAACCGAAGATAACGTTGAAAAGTCGCTTTTGTACCCGAATGGCAGATACGTTCTCTTTCTACTTGCCCGTTAATTAAATCACAATAGATAATTTGTAAGTTTTGCCGCGCCCCAGATCTGGGACGCTGCTGGGCCAAATGACTGGCTGCTGAATTTATGGTTAATATTCATGGAAGCTACGTCCAATATTTCAACGCCACTTTGAATTTTAATAAACCTTACGTACCATTTACAATGATTGAACATACCTATTGTATTGTATATTGCGTTTGAATTATCTAAAGTTTAGACAATTCAAACGAAATACACAGTACACAGAGTTTTGTTCTGGGAACAAAATTATAAACATACCATCACGTCGTTTCCCCGTTGGGTTAGCCAGAGAGGATAAAGCTCCAGACCAAATTATCACGACACACATATTTTTCATTCATACGCCTTATCATACAAATTCTTGATTTTTCTAAGTTTATGTATGAATATTTACCTTTTCAAAATATCGTTAATTTGATTCAATCATTAATTTCTTGGTATAATATATGTCGCTTTCTAATCACATTTGTAATGCATATTTGTATTGTAAGGATTTCTTAATTCATTCGTTCTACATGTCCAAACCATCTCAGAATACTCTTCTTCACCTTACATTATACATAATATTTAAGTTCATATCCATCCATAATCAATTATTTACCGTATTCAGAAACACATCGTCACCCCGCGTATTATTCTAAGTACACGCATTTCTACTAAACTTTTTCCAAGCCCATATTTCACTTCCATATATCAAATTTGATACAAAAACATTGTTGTGGATTATCTTAGTAGATTTTGATACTTTCAAGCTCAATTATATATGTTTTAGTGTCCCATTGGCTTTGTAACCTATCGCCACACGTATCCCTCATAACTCTCCCGTCATCTAAGAAAATACTACCTAAATAGGATAATTTCTTGACCAGCTCTTATATTTCATTACTTACCCGTATATCGCATTTACTTTTCCTTGAACGCTTATCTAATATGTCATCAGCGTACAACAATGCGTTTGTAATGGAATTAAATGAAATTATTCTTATTCGATATTTTTATGCCACCGATTGACTCATGAATCTTTGTTAATATTAAACATGAATCTTTGTACACAACAAAAATACGTTTAACGCATAAATCTTTGTAAATATTAAACAAAAATACGTTTTACGCATGAATATTTGTAAATATTAAACAGAAATACGTAAATAAATTATTGAGCTGCCTCTCAGAAAAAAAGTGCAAAACACGAAATCGAAATCGAGACTAAAAAATTGGTAGTATTATAGAAACGCACTGACTGTCATTGTCATATAAAACGTCAAAAGTGTATGAACATTTCTTAGTAATATATTAAAACTACCCACTTTTCACTCGAAAAACTGGCATTGACGACCAAGTTGTACAAAAATATGTAGGAAATCACGACAGAATGATTATTTGTTCAACGAGTTTTCATGTTTTTCGTTCAAAAGCTCTAATTTGGCGAAATTTCAAAATTTTGCGTCTATATTTCCAGGTTGAAAATATTTTATTACTTTTGACTGACAAAAAACCATTTTATTCGAACAAAATGCTAGAACTATTATGAATCAAGACAAAACAATTGGTAATAGAAACGCACTGACTGTAATTGTCATATAAAACGTCAAAAGTGTATGAACATTTCTTAGCAATATATTAAAACTTCACAATTTTCACTCGAAAAACTGGCATTGACGATCAAGTTGTACAAAAACATGTAGGAAATCAAGACAGAATGATTATTTGTTCAACGGGTTTTCATGTTTTTCGTTCAAAACTTCTAATTTGGCGAAATATCAAAATTTTGCGTCTATATTTCCAGGTTGAAAATATTTTTTTAATTTTGATTTACAAAAAAACATTTTTTTCGTTTAAAATGCTAGAATTATAATGAATCAAGACAAAAAAATTGGTAGTAGAAACGCACTGACAGTAATTGTCATATAAAACGTGCTAAGTGTATGAACATTTCTTAGTAATATATTAAAGCTTCCCAATTTTCACTCGAAAAACTGGCATTGACGACCAAGTTGTACAAAAATATGTAGGAAATCACGACACAATGATTATTTGTTCAACGGGTTTTCATGTTTTTCGTTCAACACCTCCAATTTGGCGAAATTTCAAAATTTTACGTCTATATTTTCCAGGTTGAAAATATTTTATTACTTTTGACTTACTACAAACCATTTTATTCGTACAAAATGCTAGAATTTTAATGATAATCAAGCCAAAAAAGTAGTAGAAACCCACTGACTGTAATTATTATATAAAACGTCAAAAGTGTATGAACATTTCTTAGTAATATATTAAAACTTCGCACTTTTCACTCGAAAAACTGGCATTGACGACCAAGTTGTACAAAAATATGTAGAAAATCACGACACAATGATTATTTGTTCAACGAGTTTTCATGTTTTTCGTTTAAAACCTCTAATTTGGCGAAATTTCAAAATTTTGCGGGTATATTTCCAGGTTGAAAATATTTTTTTAATTTTGACTTACAAAAAACCATTTTTTTCGTTTAAAATGCTAGAATTATAATGAATCAAGACATAATAATTATTAGTAGAAACGCACTGACTGTTATTGTCATAAAAAACGTCCAAAGTGTGTGAACATTTCTTAGTAATATATTAAAACTTTCCACTTTTCACTCGAAAAACTGGCATTGACGCCCAAGTTGTACAAAAATATGTAGAAAATCACGACACAATGATTATTTGTTCAACGAGTTTTCATGTTTTTCGTTCAAAACCTCTAATTTGGCGAAATTTCCAAATTTTGCGTCTATGTTTCCAGGTTGAAAATATTTTTTTAATTTTGACTTACAAAGAACCATTTTATTCGTTTAAAATGCTAGAATTATAATGAATCAAGACAAAATAATTATTAGTAGAAACGCACTGACTGTTATTGTCATAAAAAACGTCCAAAGTGTGTGAACATTTCTTAGTAATATATTAAAACTTTCCACTTTTCACTCGAAAAACTGGCATTGACGCCCAAGTTGTACAAAAATATGTAGAAAATCACGACGCAATGATTATGTGTTCAACGCGTTTTCATGTTTTTCGTTCAAAACCTCTAATTTGGCGAAATTTCAAAATTTTGCGTCTATATTTTCCAGGTTGAAAATATTTTATTACTTTTGACTTTAAAAAAACCATTTTTACATACAAAATGCTTGAATTATAATTAATTATAAAAAAAGTTTAGAAACGCACTCACATTAATTCTGATATAAAACGTCAACACCTGCTAAATGTTTGTGAACATTTCTCAGTAATATATTAAAACTTCGCACTTTTCACTCGAGAAACTGGCATTGACGCCCAAGTTGTACAAAAATATGTAGAAAATCACGACAGAATGATTATTTGTTCAACGAGTTTTCATGTTTTTCGTTCAAAAGCTCTAATTTGGCGAAATTTCAAAATTTTGCGTCTATATTTCCAGGTTGAAAATATTTTATTACTTTTGACTGACAAAAAACCATTTTATTCGAACAAAATGCTAGAACTATTATGAATCAAGACAAAACAATTGGTAATAGAAACGCACTGACTGTCATTGTCATATAAAACGTCAAAAGTGTATGAACATTTCTTAGTAATATATTAAAACTTCACAATTTTCACTCGAAAAACTGGCATTGACGATCAAGTTGTACAAAAACATGTAGGAAATCAAGACAGAATGATTATTTGTTCAACGAGTTTTCATGTTTTTCGTTCAAAACTTCTAATTTGGCGAAATATCAAAATTTTGCGTCTATATTTCCAGGTTGAAAATATTTTTTTAATTTTGATTTACAAAAAAACATTTTTTTCGTTTAAAATGCTAGAATTATAATGAATCAAGACAAAAAAATTGGTAGTAGAAACGCACTGACAGTAATTGTCATATAAAACGTGCTAAGTGTATGAACATTTCTTAGTAATATATTAAAGCTTCCCACTTTTCACTCGAAAAACTGGCATTGACGACCAAGTTGTACAAAAATATGTAGGAAATCACGACACAATGATTATTTGTTCAACGAGTTTTCATGTTTTTCGTTCAACACCTCCAATTTGGCGAAATTTCAAAATTTTACGTCTATATTTTCCAGGTTGAAAATATTTTATTACTTTTGACTTACTACAAACCATTTTATTCGTACAAAATGCTAGAATTTTAATGATAATCAAGCCAAAAAAGTAGTAGAAACCCACTGACTGTAATTATTATATAAAACGTCAAAAGTGTATGAACATTTCTTAGTAATATATTAAAACTTCGCACTTTTCACTCGAAAAACTGGCATTGACGACCAAGTTGTACAAAAATATGTAGAAAATCACGACACAATGATTATTTGTTCAACGAGTTTTCATGTTTTTCGTTTAAAACCTCTAATTTGGCGAAATTTCAAAATTTTGCGGGTATATTTCCAGGTTGAAAATATTTTTTTAATTTTGACTTACAAAAAACCATTTTTTTCGTTTAACATGCTAGAATTATAATGAATCAAGACATAATAATTATTAGTAGAAACGCACTGATTGTTATTGTCATAAAAAACGTCCAAAGTGTGTGAACATTTCTTAGTAATATATTAAAACTTTCCACTTTTCACTCGAAAAACTGGCATTGACGCCCAAGTTGTACAAAAATATGTAGAAAATCACGACACAATGATTATTTGTTCAACGAGTTTTCATGTTTTTCGTTCAAAACCTCTAATTTGGCGAAATTTCCAAATTTTGCGTCTATGTTTCCAGGTTGAAAATATTTTTTTAATTTTGACTTACAAAGAACCATTTTATTCGTTTAAAATGCTAGAATTATAATGAATCAAGACAAAATAATTATTAGTAGAAACGCACTGACTGTTATTGTCATAAAAAACGTCCAAAGTGTGTGAACATTTCTTAGTAATATATTAAAACTTTCCACTTTTCACTCGAAAAACTGGCATTGACGCCCAAGTTGTACAAAAATATGTAGAAAATCACGACGCAATGATTATGTGTTCAACGCGTTTTCATGTTTTTCGTTCAAAACCTCTAATTTGGCGAAATTTCAAAATTTTGCGTCTATATTTTCCAGGTTGAAAATATTTTATTACTTTTGACTTTAAAAAAACCATTTTTACATACAAAATGCTTGAATTATAATTAATTATAAAAAAAGTTTAGAAACGCACTCACATTAATTCTGATATAAAACGTCAACACCTGCTAAATGTTTGTGAACATTTCTCAGTAATATATTAAAACTTCGCACTTTTTACTCGAGAAACTGGCATTGACGCCCAAGTTGTACAAAAATATGTAGAAAATCACGACACAATGATTATTTGTTCAACGTGTTTTCATGTTTTTCGTTCAAAACCTCTAATTTGGCGAAATTTCAAAATTTTGCGTCTATATTTTCCAGGTTGAAAATATTTTATTACTTTTGACTTAAAAAAAAACATTTTTACGCACTTTTGTTGACTTTCAAAAAACCATTTTTACGTTGACTTTCAAAAAACCATTTTTACATACAAAATGCTTGAATTATAATTAATTATAAAAAAAGTTTAGAAACGCACTCACATTAATTCTGATGTAAAACTTCATTGACGCCCAAGTTGTACAAAAATATGTAGAAAATCACGACACAATGATTATTTGTTCAACAAGTTTTCATGTTTTTCGTTCAAAATCTCTAATTTGGCGAAATTTCCAAATTTTGCGGGTATATTTCCAGGTTGAAAATATTTTTTTAATTTTGACTTACAAAGAACCATTTTATTGGTTTAAAATGCTAGAATTATAATGAATCAAGACAAAAAAGTAGTAGAAACGCACTGACAGTAATTGTCATATAAAACGTCAAAAGTGTATGAACATTTTTTAGTAATATATTAAAACTTTACACTTTTCACTCGAAAGACTGCCATTGTCGATCAATTTGTACAAATATGTGTAAAACATCACGACAAAATTATTATTGGTACAAGGAATTTTGGTGTTTTTCATCTCAATTGTCTTATTTTGCAAAATTTCAATATTTTGCGCCAATTGTTTTTAGTTACTATTATTACTTTTGACTTACAGAAAACCAATTATTTGTAAAAATTGCGAGAATTTTAATAATTCAAAGTGAGTTTTATTACTTTTGACTTACAGAAAACGATTGTTTTCGTACAAAATGCGAGAAATATAATGAATCGTGACAAAAGTGTAGTAGAAACTCACTGACTGTAATTTTGATATAAAACGTCAAAAGCTGCTTAATGTAAATGAACATTTCTTAGTAATGTACTATAAATCCTCCCTTTTTACTCGAAAAACTACCATTGACGACCAAGTTTACGAATTAACTATATGTACAAAATCACGACAGAATTATTATTCGTTTTACGCATTTTCTTGTTTTTCGTCTTAAACCTCTAATTTGGCGAAATTTCAATATTTGGCGTCGATATTTTCCAGTTTGAATGAATTTTATTACTTTTGACTAACAAAAAACAAATTTTTCGTACAAAAATGATGGAATTATAATGAATCAAGACAAAAGTATGGAAAAAATGCATTGACGTTAATTGTGATATAAAACGTCAAAACCTGCTTATTGTATGGTATATGAACATTTCTTAGTACTATACTGAAATTTCATACCTTTCTCTCGAAAAACTGCCATTGACGACCAAGTTTACAAATATACGCACAAAATCAAGACATAATTATTTTTTCTTTAAAGTTTTTGGGACGGAGTACCTACATTATTTATTAAGGGCTGTAGTGATATTCTTTTATCACCTCTTGCTGCCATATTTAATATTGTCTACTGAGTCCATACTTATCAAGTGAATGGAAAAAAACTCGATTTATTCCCATATTTAAAAATGGTTCTAAGGACGATATAACCTACTACAGACATATCGCCACACTCTTTTCAATAGCTAAGCTCCTAAACATGTTTATGGATCGCACACTAAGGTCGTTAATAGACCATATTTTATGAGCAGCACGGCTTCAGAAGAAGCAGATCTACTGAATCCAAACTGATGATCTTCACGGACTATTTCTCAAGGGCTTAAGATAAATGATTGTTCGTACCATGACTTTGCAAAAGATTTTGATCGCATCAATCACAAAAAAAATATTAGAAAAAAATAGTGAACTTGGGACCCCAGGTAACTTACTAAGGCTGCTATCAGATTATCTTACAGACAGAAAGCAATTTATTTTATATAGAATCGACCACTCCGATTTTTTCTCTGCCTACTCAGGGGTCTAATATTGGACCTACCTTTTTTCTTATTTTTATTAATGATGTAGGTAGAGTTATAAAAAAAATCCACGTTTCTTCTCTTTGCTGATGACCTCAAAATCTGAAAAAAATTGTTCCTTTACTGACTGCATAGACCTACAGCCAGATTATCTTACAGACATATCAGATTATCTTACAGACAGAAAGCAATTTATTTTATATAGAATCGACCACTCCGATTTTTTCTCTGCCTACTCAGGGGTCTAATATTGGACCTACCTTTTTTCTTATTTTTATTAATGATGTAGGTAGAGTTATAAAAAAAATCCACGTTTCTTCTCTTTGCTGATGACCTCAAAATCTGAAAAAAATTGTTCCTTTACTGACTGCATAGACCTACAGCCAGATCTCAAGAACGTTTGCAAAATTATGTTGTATCATCGCTCACACGTGTTGAACTTTCATAGATATACACTAGAGTCTATATCTATACCTTGCACAGATTACATTAAATTAAAGAACTGGGTGTCTTATTCCACAGCAATCTGGCATTATGCCTCCACATATAAGTTATGCGCAATTCAGCTTATAGGATTTGTAATGACAATCTCTAAGTCGTTTGAAAATCAAATGATGCTCAAAACGCCATTTAATTCATTGATCCGTAGCAAACAAGTAAGCAATGCTTGCACTTGAAGCCCGCTGGGGGGTGCAGAACTCACTCGTGGTGGAGAAGGTACAAAAAAATATCTACGATATCTCTATATGAGTGAGTTTGGTGTCTATCCATGGCTTTATTCTACGCAGTTTCTGCTGGGCATGCTCGGGTATACTCTTTGAGTGTAAGAAGAGACCTGCGTCTCCTGGTATACGTTGGTAGACTCGTTCGAGGAGTTGTGAGCTGTCCAGCATTACTACAAATATTAGCTGTAAATGTACATTACAATTACACTAGACGTAAATGATCATTACAATTACAACTGTCCTCAATAACATACGCTGTTAATAATATAACACTGTTCTTTACAAGAGCGGGTCGGGTCATCCAGCTGCTATGCCTGTTGGAAGGACCGGGACTGCTTCGGATATTGACATATTTAATACCACATTACCAAAAGCAAAAGAAAATTTTCTTCTAATATTGTGCGCGTTAGAAAGCACTGATCAACATATTCTAGTGACTTTGAATGTATGTTATGTGTGTATACATGTATGCATATATATGCTATAATCTTATATAATTTTTTTTTTATGTTTACTATTTTTGTATTTTTCAATGTACTCGTAATTGAGCTAAGCCTATATTGAGAAAATGAAATAAACAACCAGCATTTGTTTCATAATTATTATTAGTATCCATGTCCGTGTCTGATTTTTAACACTGTTTGAGAACAACTAATATTGTAGAAAACAAATCTCAAGGAAATGGGGATAAGCAAGCATGAGAATTGTATGGGATTGAAGAAAAATAAATATTTTGAGAATAATAATGATTTCTTAGTACGAGTATATTATTAAATATCGATAAGGATGAAGCATATCTGATGGATCCAGAAAGACAACCGAACCGTTCAAGTCGAGCCAAGTGAACTACAAAAAGTGATGCGTTAATGATGTAATGGTTGGTAACAAAATATGATGCGTTGGTGATGTGATGGTTGGTATATATGGAATGGATTCTGCTGTCATCAGACAGATGGACAGTCCATGGTCAGAAAGAAAATTTAATTATTCACTCAGATAATAAGAATACGAGTAGCCTGAATTGTTCAACACTCCAAAGAGGGTTGATAGAAAGTGAAGATTTATTTCCTGTCTTATTTAAAGCCATTGGAGTCTGGCAAGATGTTCATAAATATGGTTATAGTATTTAAGGTTTAAAATAAACAGAAGATAAACATTTAAGAGTATTTTCAACAATTTTTCCCTGGTATTAAGGTAGTAAATATCCTTATAGTTCTCGTATGTCTCGTATATCTTGGGCAGAAATAAATGTAAACTTATAGATACTACACTATATGTTGTACTTGCATTTCAGCTGTTGAGCTGTATTTATATAGATACTACACTATATATTGTACTTGCATTTCAGCAGTTGAGTTGTATTTATAAAAATGAAAAAGAGAAGTGGAGAAAGTATTCCCCCCTGAGGAACACCTGCATTTAGAAGCAATCCATAAGATACCAGTAGCTTATGGGACAACTACACCAACTACCTGCGACCACACAAATAACTCTTAAACCACTTTAAAATGGTGTAATATATTAATGTTGGTAGTTGGGATTCTAATCGTGGTTTGTTCAACAACATTGATCTGAAGCCTACTTCTAATCATTTAATATTTCGCTGATTTTTATATTCCACAATATACAAATCTCCCCTGTTACATAATGTGGATCTGATTTATTTATTTACATCGAAGAAAACTAAGGAGGATTTTCATTACAGAGCTACGAGGAACATATAATATATCCAATGTGTCTGTCGACTTGTTCAATATCATAAACCGCATGCCATAGAGTGTTTAGCCATCACATTGGTTCTACAATGGATTAAGATTTCTTGCGCGGTTGTACTTTTTGGTAACAAAAACAAAGTGCCTCTTATATTGCACGACAGTTGAATTTCATGATAATTTGTTAATATCCAGGATTTTTTTTCTCAGTTCTATCAGTTTCAGGTCTAATAAGGTTATGTGAAGACCTCTGTGGTTGTGGAGTTTTGGGTCGAGGTTGTGGGGTTTTGGGTCGAACAGGTGCTCATTACTCAAGAAAACGGAAGTTAAGCTAGCCTATACCGGGCCCTCTCCGGGCGAATGGGCGCGTACGGCCGAAGATGCTACTTGTAGCATACCCTAGTTGTGCGGGCAGGCTCACTGCGGCGACCAGTCAAACGTTGCGCAAGAACGCACTTGTGCTAACACTGGTACCAAGGGGATAGAGAAGCTAGCCGGGGGGTGCTACCGGTGCTCTATCATAGGTGTCGGACTCTTGGTGGCAGTGGCAGGTACTGGTGGGCCAGTGGACTATCGGCAAAAAGTTCATGCACCATCCTGTTTAATATGGGCCCGTTCGAATAGTCTTCGGGCAGCCCGCAACAGCGAGCGGCGAACATCATACTTGCTGGGTAGGAGCATGGTCCAGCGTGGAATGCCGAGGAAACTTCCCCCCTCGCGATTTGACAGTAGCTGATTTTTTGCGTGGAATTTTGGTCATCGATGTTTTCTAAGTTTTCATCATTTTGACGGGACTGATTCTAATTGGCTACTTGGTAAATTATTGCCAAATTCCAGCCCATAATAATGCGCTTATAATAATATAAAGTTCAAGGAAACACTTCCTTGGTTTAGTAACATCCTATGTTGTATTACATTTATGTGGTATACAGGATAACCTGGCTTTTTTATTGTGATGTAGCAACCATTTATAACCAACCAGAAAAATGTAAAAGAGGCATGTAGGAGAAATCGGACTAGAACTATTTTTAAAATAAATAGCTCCAACGGTAATCAAACATGTAACTTTTAGGCTGGAAGAAAAGCGTTTTACCAACTAGGTCACGTAAGTCATCAAAAAATGCTTAAACATGATTGAGAATAATTTATAAAAACAATGTTTATTTTTCGTTCAAAAAGGCGTAACAAGAACTTATACACAGACTGTTCTGTACAAAAATATTTTTCAGTAATTAAAGTAAAATAACTTTTTGCTTTTCTTTGAAAATTTTACTTAAGAAGCTGACTTTCCTATGTACGTAACATATTTATAAATTTTATACTTGAAGTCGGCTGTCGAGTCTCCATAACTATGAAAATTCTTGAGAAGTCTAAATGTTGACGTTTGTGAAAGTTGGCGGCAAAAATGCACTGTAAATAAGCGAAGTCTTTCAAAGTTTTTATTTGTTCCCAACAGGAAATGGTGCAGCTTATTTTTTCCCTTTAATTTGCGTTTTGTTTTTGAAAAAAATATTTAAAAGGAATGAAAAAAATTACGTAATTCTCACTATGAAGATAAATTAGTAAATATTAAATTAAAGGAACAAATTATGCTGGGGAAATATTAAAAATCTACAAACCACATAATAACCACGTGAATTTAAAATAAAAAAGAAGTCAAATATATAATACAATGAACTGAAATAAAATATGGTTTGTCTTTGGCGGTTTTTATTTATCATAATGGACAGATGAAGTAGATCATAATTATTCTACATCTTTTGGCACTTCACTATCAATGCATTCCTTCATATAGTGCCTTTCAACTTATCCGAATTGGTGATGCATACGTATTGATAGAGCGTTGCCGGGAGATTAGATTGTCTTCGGCTCTATTGATTGACCCTTCCGATTTAAAACCATTGGAGTAGGCTAGTTTTAACATAGCTACCGCACGAGAAGAGGCAACAACATTTTTACACTTCTAGGATGAATATTATTACCAAACGAGCTCATTTACCAGACTTGACCATTTTTTCTTCACTAACCTGTATTTATGTAAGTGTGTCTGTGTATGTAATATATATGTAATGTTTGTATAAATGAATGTGACATTCAGAAAAAAATCTTCTTTTTTTTCTGTGTATTTATATATCTGCATGCATACTTTAACATGGGTTAGTCCAGTTAAAGGGGAAAATAGTTAACATAAAAGTAGAGCATTGATAATCTCTTTTTTTTTAATAAAAAAAATCTCTTTTTTTTTTAATGAAATTTTCATGACTTATTGTGGTTTGCATTTAATAACACCTGCTGTATACTCAATAACCAATTATCTGTTAGGTGTAAATGTTAAAAGCTGCATGATGACTTTTCAAACAAACTGTGGTTTAATTGGAACTTTATTTTCAAACAATTTTAACAGAGTAGTGCCCGAACAAAAGTTGGTTTGTAATAAATATGCAAAACTGAAAGTTATTAAGTGATAACAATACACATTTTCGTACAAATAGCTGTGAAAATTCGATAGCATCATGTCAAAAGTTGTAAGACCATTTCAAGATAGTGTCAAAACAGGCCAGGAGATATCAATCTGGGACCAAATTATGAGGAAAATACTCAACATCCTAAATTTAAGCTGAAGAACAAGGAAAAGTTTACACTTAAAAGGAAAAATTAGCATAAATATAATATAAGAAACAGCATCAACCTCACTATCATTAGTGAGGCCAGACTTAAAATTATTTTTCTTCTTCATCTCTGCTGTTTGGAACTTGGTGCAGCACCTGTTTCCATCTTTCCCGGTACTGCGGCATGATTACTGCTGCGATTAGAGTGTCCTGTTAACTCCTTTATTAGGTCCGTTCAACTAACGGGGCATCTTCCTCTTGCTCGTTTTCCGTGAACTGACCCCGTGAGTGATCACCAGCTTCTCTAGACTTTCGTTATTCTGTCTGGTAACATGCCCAATGAATGTTGGATTCTACACTTACACACTGTCGAAAGTCTTTCAATAATCTCTAACTCTTATATAGAGACGTTGATTGTGCTTTGTGGTCCATGGGATACAGAGCATTCGCCTCCAATACCATACTCTAAGGCATCTATCATATATCTTTCCTTATTTATAATCATCCTCATTTACACTCCACACAGTACTATGAAGAAGAATAGATACAGGGTGGCGCAGAGGAAACGCATGTTTTTTGAATGGCTAGTATTTTGCAAAGAGAGGAAACGCATGTTTTTCATTTAAGCATATAACATTGTTTATTTTTAAGATAATTTTTTGATTAATACAGTTAAATGAAGTAATAATATTGCACCTTTAAATTAATTGTGAAAAACAATGTCAGGCAAGTGTTGCCCTTCTTCGTTT